>OY720348.1:44036720-45294311 GCA_963082975.1 Labia minor | reverse complement strand
GTAAAATTTGGTATATTTACTTAAAGCATCAGTGGGATGAATTGATCAACTTTTGGTGCAAATCCGGAAACCGGAAGTGGTAGTATTAGCGATCGACGATAGGAAGGGAAGGGTTATTTTCGCACCAAATTTCACATGAGGAGATTTTTTACATAATACCACGAATCATGCACTTTGTATTGGTTTTATTCTCGAGAAAAATCATTTTTATTAGTTTTTTCTTAATTTAAAATTATATGACGTCACAGCCTGGTCTTATATATTCTAAATAAAATAAAATTAAAAATTTTTATGTTCTATCCATATCTGTTTGTTATTACATTAATAGATATATTAAAATTATTTGAAATTGTTTCTGTAGCTGGAAATTAATTTACCTCATCCTCGTTTCGGGCCTGGCCACAGGTCAACTTATTTTTTTAAGAACCAAATTGAAAAAAATTAGAAAAAACTGGACTAGATTTAAGAATTAATTTGCATATATAAAAAATTATTTTGGAAATAGTTCCTCCAACTGAAAAATATACTGGAACCAAAGAAGGTTGAGATATATAAAATGTTAATTGGGTATGTAACTAATGTATTACTTACTAAATTTTTTTGAAAATTAAAATAGAAATTCATACTAGAAAAGAATTGTTTAACGTAATTTGCTAAGAACACAGCAAAGAAAAGCATAAGTCATCGATATCTTCGAAATGACATGTAGACATACTATACCGTATCCCAACCAAGATAAGAACAATTCTTACCATTTACCCTCTTCTTTATGAAATATATTTACATTAAATTAAAATTATATCAAATTCGACAAACAATTTTAAATTTAAATTGAACCATTTACATTAATACGCCACCTCCTTGTATTTTTTTTTTTTTCAAAATATGATAATTTCATTAATGAACTTCTTACTGATATATTTATAATTTTTTTTTTTAATTTCCATTAAGATCTTTGAATAAAATTAAGCTTATTGATTTAATAGAATTAATAGAATTAAACTTATTGATTCGATTTAAGATGTATTCTAAAACACCACTAATTTTAAAAATTAATATTTGTTTATTTTATTTTATTTTAATATGTATTTTATTTGAAATAATTTGCAGTAGAGCGCTCACCTCTGCACTCCCCGCTCGCCCCTCTCCGTCCCCCTCCGCCGCCTGAACTGACCTCCTCTTGCAGGCCGGCTGACTCGAACGCATTTAGTTCCCTTCCCTGCTGCGTGCAAGACCCTAAGCGGCCTCTCCACTGAAATCATCCCTTAATCAGTCGCTAATCAAGAATTAATTGTAATTTTATTATTTATTTTTATTAATTAAAAGGAAGATTAGTGAACTTTAAAAAAAAATATTTCAATAAAAATTAAATTTTATAAAGTGCATTTTTATAATTTTTTATTCATATACCCAAATGAATTTATAAATTTTTCATTCAAATCTTTGAAAAGAATTAATCTTAAATATTCTATCAGATCTCATTAATTAAATTTTATTAAAAATTAAATTAAAATTATTTAAAAATTAAAAAATCATATACAAAATTTTATTTTTTTTTAAATATATTTATTGAAATATTTTTAAATTTCAATATATATATTAATCATATTAAAACTTAATTTATTTAAAATATATGAAGATGTGCTGATTATTTTCAAAATTCATATAATATAATTATAAATCAAAAAAATATAAATTTCTTATATTCATATAGGAATATATAATTTTAAATATTCTATATATTCTTTCTAATCTCATTATCGCTCACACCGTTCCTTTCCAATCTCATATGAATATTGTTTTGTCAATTTCATATTAATATAACACTTTTGACAAATGAATAATATTTCTATTACCTATATATCAATGAAACAGAATAAAATCTTCGTGAAATTAATAATATAATCATAATTAGTTTTCTGATGTTTTCTAATATATTTTTATTATCTGTCTATATATTAAATTCGTATTACAACTAATTATAATCATGGTTCTATATAGGATGTAAAATAATTTTAGTATTTTAATATTACAGAAATAAGATAATATTTTTAAAAATCTATACACTTTTTTAATCCTATTAATATTATTTATTTATTTATATCTTATTTTTTTATTTCCTGTATATAATATAAATATCTAATCTTAATTATTTTTTTCTTTATCGAGGCGAGAGTGATGGACATCAATTCAAGTCTACGAGCTGTTCTTCGAGAAATATCAACCCTTTATTAACTCCGAGGTCAGTATTTATTATTAGTTTTATTTTTAATTCAATTTAAATTTATTTATTGATTCTAAACTAATAAGTTATTTTCTTCTTCTATTTCAATTAAACTTGAAAAAATATTAATATAAATAATTATGTAAGAAGAACGAAACTCATAGGTACAGTTGGGCCAAACAAAGAAGGTTTAACTTTAGGCGGGCCGCAAAAAGAATCAATATTCATAGAAATTCTAATCGCTAGAAACATTTTACATTTTTTTATTTTAGAGACAAATTGAAAATATTTCATAAAATGTCGAAAGTGGCCGCGGGCCGCAAAATTTTTTTAAAAAAATCGAAAGTCTGATCGCGAAAAACATTTTCGATTTTTACCGACCAACGATTCGATTATTAATTTCTTTATTTGATTTTCAAATAATTACCGACCGACGATAGTAAGGGAGGTATTGTTTTCACACCAAATTTTGCATGTGGGGATTTTTACATATCTCCACGAATCATTCATTTTCTTAACAGAAAAATGTATTTTTAGCATGATGTCTGTCGGTCAGTACGTATAGATGTGTACAGCTTGAACAGCTCAACGGATTTTGATGAAATTTGGTATATTTACTTAATGCGTCAGTATGATGAATTGATCAACTTTTCGTACAAATCCGGAAACCGGAAGTGGTAGTATTAACGATCGACGATAGGAAGGGAAAGGCTATTTTCACACTAAATTTCACATGAGGAGATATTTTACATATCACCACGAATCACACACTTTGTATTGGTTTTAACCTCGAGAAAAATCATCTTTATTAGTTTTTTCTTAATTTAAAATTATATGACGTCACCCAGCTCTTCATGACGTCACAGCCAGTTCCTACTTATATATTATAAATAAAATAAAATTAAAATTATTTATGTTAAATCCATATCTGATTTTTATTGCATTAATAGATATATTAAAATTATTTGAAATTGTTTCTGTAGCTGGAAATTAATTTACTACAAACCGTCATCGGATCGGACCTGGCCACAGGACAACTTATTTTTTTAAGGACAAATTGAAAGTTTTTTAAAAAAGTCAAAGGTGGTGGTGGATGAATTTAATAAAAAACATATTATATTGGTAGTTTTAAAAATATATCGAAAAGGATAAAAAAATAACATTCATATAGATATTACTATGAATTAAGATTGTATTGTAAATGTATAATAATAATTGTTATATTTAAATATTTATTATTTAGTTAAGTAGCGAGTATCCCATTCATGAGAGCAATTGTTTTCAGAGAGGTGAAACGCATCGGATGAGGTAGTACATCGAGTTTGTCCATCGGCTGTCTGCGAGTTGGCTACCCATTTAAAACTTCGAGGTCAGTATCTATAACTATTAAATATTAAATCAGTTTAATTATAAATTATTTAATTTTAATTATTGCTCTATATATTATTACATACTTAAAGAGAATAATATTGAAAATAATATTTTAAAATAAAACTTTTAAATGTAGTGAACACTAATCGCAATAGATGGCGGGATATGTATTAAATCAGTATAATATTTTTTCAAAAGTATATAAAATTTATATCATTAATATTAATATTTCTAAATGATATGATAGTTTTGAAAAACTGTATAGAGTAAATAATTATTTTTCAAATAATAACACTTTTGCTGCCCTTATTTTATTTTAAACACACTTATTCGAATATATTTTATTTAAAAAAATCTCCCGAAATTCTTCTAAAGATAAACAACAAAATTTTAAAAAGAACGCATTGAATTTTTCATTTCAAATAGCTTATAGAAAGATTATGCTTTAATATTAGATTAAATATAAAGAGAATCACGTTTATTTGAACTTTGAGATATGCTATAAATAATGTAAATTGTAAATTTAGAGAAAGGAAGATAATTAATATTAAATATGATATTTATTTTACGATTAGAGTATAATGCAAAAATTTCGGTTAAATTTAAATTTTATTCAGTGAATATCATCTATGTATTTGAAATTATTTCGATTCTATACAATTTAAGCCCGATATTACTTACAAAAGTTTAAATAAGCCTATTTTGATTGGTGACATTTATTTGAAAGCATTTGTATGAATTACAAATTTGTAAAAAAAAAGAAAAGGCAATAAGTATTTTATTTACAAATAGTATGTTTTTAAATTCAATAGAATATTTGAATTAGAGTTGAAAATATGTACTGGATGGTAATTAACTATATTTATGAATTTGGGAAGATTTTACAAAGTTGGAGCCCCTTTTAGTTAGACATCCACCGACACAGAAAATATTAAATTTAAAAAAATTACTAAAATTCTCTCTTAAAGCTATCTACATACAGAAAGAATTTTAGAAAGAATGTATTGATTCATTTCCTCTAGACAGATAAACAAAATTAAATTTTATTTATATTAATATCAAGAGAATATACAACGTTTATTTTTTAAATTCGAAATAGGATACATATAATATATTGTAATTTCGGTGAAGAAGATAAATAATATTAATCATAATATTTAAGATTGAAGAATTCATATGAAATTTCTATTTAGTGAATAACAATCTTTTGGAAATTGATTCCAATCTATAGAACCTTTATCCGATATTTCTTAAAAATAAAATAGTTTTAATTGGTGATATTTATTTATTATATTTTAATTTCAAGGCGATAAATATTTTCGTTACAATTTCAATTCAAATTCAATGTTGTTGAATATGAAGATGGATTTCTTTCATTTTTTTCTTGTCATGAAATTATCTGGTATCATTTTATTAAATCAATTCAAATGGGAACGATTAGAATAAAATAAAGGATATTTTGTTAATTGTCGGAAATGAAACTAAATATTGATATATTTTAAAAATTCTGAGAATTACTAGAATTATTATTTATTAATTTAATATAAATTATTGAACGAGTTCTGACTTGTTCATAGTGAGTCTTGATATCCATGGATGAGGGTGGTGCATTTACATAAATCATGATTGTTTCTGGTTTGATAGAAAATAAAAAAAATTAAATTATAAATTATATACATAATTGGTACTAGGACTATCTCTCTATATAAAATAAGAATACTTGTGGTGGAATTAAAAGAAAATATTATAAGAAAAATCAAATTCAATTCAGACAGAATTCTCCTGAACAATTAACGAAAAATTTTGAAAACATTATATTGAATTTTTCATTTCACATGATTCAACTTATAAAGTAAGGTATTTATAAATAAAATTCAATTTTATTTATTTTAAAAAGAAAAACGTTTATTTAAATTTCGAAATAAGACTACAAATAATAGATTTTTAATACTAGTACGATGAAATAGATAATTAATATAAAAAATAATATTCGTTGATTAAAAACATTATTAAAGATTTCGATTAGTTTGAAAACTAATTCTCTAATATTACTATAATTTTTATTTTTTTATTTTAAATTGTTTCCTTTGTATAGAATAGAAGTCCAAATTTGGTAATTTAATTGGAGCATAAATCAATTTGTTCTATAAATTTGAACTTTTTCTATAACATATCATCTATTCTAAGAGAATTACTTAATATTTAATTTATATACTAACATATATTGCCTATGTGTACCTAAATATTCTTAAACCAAATAATATAATATATTTATATTTAAAATAGAATAAAATAGTAACGTATAAATCGATGAATTAAAATTTTAATCGGATATATACATATAATGTAGTTCTATAATTTTTTTTTAATTTTATTTTAAATTACGAGTTTAACATTTTTTTTTTATATTCAATATTCAATAATATATATATTTTCTATTTGTAGTAACATTTATTTTAGAAAAAGTGCAGGCTTATTTTTTTCATTGCGATTTTATTTATCTAAAATAATTATAAACTCTTGAAAAATAATTATTTTTTCAATATAATTTTATTTATTTTTTTAATATTGATATCTATCCGTTATTTTCTAAGAAATCGACAAATTTATTAAAATATTTATTGAATATCAGTGAAAATGCATTATAAAATAAATAATAAAAATAAAACACTTGAAATTCAATCTCTCATAATATTATTGAAAAGAAATCAATTTGATTAGGTTTCTAATAAAGAACAGAGTACCTAAATTAAATAAGAATTAAAACGTCACACATAATGGGGCTAGATATTGTGAATAAAAGTAAAAAATATATAATTATGTTAGTTGATATTTATTTGGAAAAAAGTGATTTATACTTTTAAATTACTATATTGATATTATTATACGAGTTAAGTTATTTAAATAACTTTTCCTTTTTTTTTTAGCTTGTTATGGTTTGATGGTAGTCGGTGGCTGAAGAATATATAGGATACGTATAGAAAAAGGAATCACATCTCATCAGAGGTAAAGTTGATATATAAACAAACTATAATTAAAAATTATAATTACATATTCAATTAATTTTTAAGTAGAAAATCAATAAAAGTTGTATCGATAGATATATAAATATTCATAAATTAATAAAAAGAAAAAGAAATTGACATTCGACTGAATTTGTTTTATTCTAGTTTTTTACAATAAATTTAAATAAATATAGTATAGTATAGATATATCTGTAGATAATTGTCTATTAATACATCTACCAAAATAAATAAAAATTAATATTTTATATGAAAGTATTCTTTAAATTAAAAATGGCTTTTTTTCATTAATGATATTGATTTATATAATTAATCATGAAATAACAAAAGAGCTAGGATCAAGACAATTTTTTTTTTTTTTTTTATATTTATTTTATATTTAATTCGTCGTGCATAGTTTAGAATAATAGGTTAAAATTTAATATAATGTTTTGGATTTTTCATTTGAATATAAAAAAAAAAGAGTATTTAATAATTTAAATATTTTCAATTTCTCTATTAGTTCATCTGAAAGAACGTGGATTCACGAAACAAATTTGGACCACTACTATATATGGAGATGGTGAAAAGTACGAGTTCAACGAGATCGTCGAGTGACTTACTACGAGTGGGCAACCTATTTATAACTCCGAGGTTAGTAATTTTTGTTATAAAAAAAATGTATTATAATTTGAATACTCAATCTTATATATGTCTTGTGTTTTTCTTTTTTTTTTTCATGTATCATCCTTTTGCTGATGGCAAATTCAATTCTCTTCGAATAATATTGGTTTCTTCAAAATTTTTTATAAATACAGCTCACCAAAAATAAGTACTCAACGTATATTTTTTGATTATTCTGGCACTAGTGGTAGTAATGAATTTAATTTAATATTGACAAAATTTAAATATTACAATAAAAAATACAATATTTCTATTATTTTTTTGTTAAATTTAACATTGTTCGTTAATTAGTTAGTTAGATTAGAGATTTTCAGAGGCTACCCTAGAAAACAGAAAGAATTGGAAGAGAGAAGGATAAGGATGGCAAATCTACAATCTACTGAATCATCAATTCCTTTAAAGGTATTTAGAATTGTTAGCCTGATAGGTTGCGTATGGGGGGTGATTATACATTATTTTGGCTTAATCGTTTGTTGTTAGGGATTTACAGATAAAGGAATGCTTCAAGAAAGTGCCTTCTGATTCATCGCGTCCAAACCTTTGTGGTAGCCTATAAATATAGATAGAAACTAGAAACATTAAATTTAATGAATTATTGATATTTTAGAATAGAATAGAAAAAAGGTGTTGGGTTGTTGCATGCTTCTAACTATTAAAGGAAACACCTTGTTAGTATTTAGTGGGTGGAGTCGGGTATGTGCCAGAAAATGTTAAGGGATTGTTTATCTGCATGTGTTTTATGCTTCCCAAATCGTCATTTTTTTTATTTTTTAATGACGATTCCCTTGTTTGTGTAAAGTAATGTGTATCACTGAGAATGACTCGGACGTGGCTCTACGGATTGGACAGGCATTCGTGAAGGTAGTTCAACAATGTTCCTTAATGGGATTAGCCCGCCAGGATGTATTGACTACCTTGGAGCTAAGTTTAGTCTCTTTTTCATGAGTGTTCCTCCCACTATGGAGGACGCCATGAATCCCCATTAGGTAGGGATTTTTTACAGGTTGCCACGAATGTGGTGTTCAATCGTAATCCAAAAACTCAAAGTCACTCTCAGCTGATCCACAGATACTCACAAACGGCTTCCCACTTAATCTATGCTTTTCTTTTTCTTTTTTTTTTTCCTTCTTCTTCTAAATTACGCATTTCTTCGGAAGTTAAAACACAAAATAGACCATACTGTGTCTAATAAACGCGTTCGGGAGTGTTTTTTTTTTTTTCCGTTTCCGTGATTGCAATCTTTTCTAGCAAGAAGAGTGTTTTGCACGAAGATAGAAAATATTATTAGATGGCCATCCGTGCCATAGAATTGGGTTTGGGATAGGATAGACTGTGTACAGGGAAGACATCAGGGCGCAATGAAGTAGTCTCCACGGTAGGTTATATGTATATTGAAATTCAATTTATGTCTTCTTTCCTGTGACGTTATTCTCTTCTGTTTGTTAACTCTAACTAATGATCTTTTTTTCTATTTTTTTTTTATTTTCATTGTCTGAAGAGCATCATTTGAATAACTTGGTTTGGTGGTATATGGGGCCAGATCAGAATTTCATCGCATCTCTTCACAACGACTGCGAGACATCTCCTCGGTGAGTTGAATTTTTATTTCTATAATATTTCATGAAATAATTTTTAATTTGTCTTAAAATAATTAAAATTACCTAATTTTTAAATGGCGTTCATTGTTAGAACTGAAATTTTTGTGACAGTAATTCTCTTCTTCGAAAATGTTAAAATAAATCTAAAAAACTTTCTTTGTTTTTTACTAATTATTCTTTGATTTTTCTAACTTACAATATAGAAGAATACTCTGGGTATAATAAATAATATATACAAGGAAATATTTCGAAATCACAAAACTAATTATTAATCTATTTCTTGCTTTTAGATGTACATTGAATGGAATGGAGCGAGCATAAGATTTCATCTACCTAATTTGAAGGTTACTAAAAAGGAAAATAAAAAATGGGTAAGAATTTTATTTATTTTTTCTACTATTTAAATAATTAATATTGAAATATTATTTTAAATTTTAAAATATTATCTACAAGTACTCTTAGTGTATCCAAAATTTCATTAAATTATTAATGTATATTCCTATGATAGATATCCTCCAACTTCTATTAAATACTATTCAATAAAAATATTCATTGAATTAAATTTCAAATATTAATTAATGATGGTATATTATAGAAATTTCTATAAAAGGATAACATAAAATAGAAGACTTATTAAAAACATTCTTTGACTATTATCTTCTTCAAGTATTATTTTTTAAGTTTAAAAAAGGTTTTAATTAATTTTTAATATATCACGATATGCTTTATCTATCACCATCAGATATGTTCGTACCCGTTGACTCTACGCTCTGATCACTAAAAGAAATGATGGAAGAAGCTAATAAACGGTGAGTAAAATTATGAATACTATAGAATTTCAAAATAATCGAGATATTTTTACATTGATGAATTTATAAAGATACTACACGCGTATATTAAATTACTAAGTGAAATGTTTTGTTAATTTTTTAGTCTTCCTTGATGTGGACCATTGCAGAATCAAGAGAGAGACTGAAGAACATAATGACTTCCAGATCATCATCATCATCCATCGGGCGATTGCAAGGGGGGGTGAAACCCCTCCGTAAGTATTTTTTTAAGAAATATTTTAATATTATTCTAATCTATTTTCAATCTTAATAAATATGTCTTTTATTCTTGTTTTTCATGTAACCTCGATCAATGTTGATGGCAATCTTTCACTTTTACGGTTTCATCAAAAAGGTGAGTAGATTTCCAATATGAATTATTCCAGGAAAACATTATTTCATATTAGTCTTTGTTTTCCAGGGCATGAAGACGATGATTCTGTTGAAGAGTTTGTCGACTGCATTACCTACCATTAATCAATCCATTGTAAGTATTTTATATGTATTTATATATTTTATTTTTTTATTTTATAGTATATTATAAATGTGTGATAACATATACGCGTAGGATATAACAAGATATTTGAATTTCATCATAATTTAGAAATTAGATTTCAGTTCTTGGTTGAGAGATTTTTTTCAATTCTTTTGATTTATACATGTATTTCTCCTTTAAAAGAATGATAATTATTTTTAATATTAAATCAGTTTAATTATAAATTATTTAATTTTAATTATTGCTCTATATATTATTACATACTTAAAGAGAATAATATTGAAAATAATATTTTAAAATAAAACTTTTAAATGTAGTGAACACTAATCGCAATAGATGGCGGGATATGTATTAAATCAGTATAATATTTTTTCAAAAGTATATAAAATTTATATCATTAATATTAATATTTCTAAATGATATGATAGTTTTGAAAAACTGTATAGAGTAAATAATTATTTTTCAAATAATAACACTTTTGCTGCCCTTATTTTATTTTAAACACACTTATTCGAATATATTTTATTTAAAAAAATCTCCCGAAATTCTTCTAAAGATAAACAACAAAATTTTAAAAAGAACGCATTGAATTTTTCATTTCAAATAGCTTATAGAAAGATTATGCTTTAATATTAGATTAAATATAAAGAGAATCACGTTTATTTGAACTTTGAGATATGCTATAAATAATGTAAATTGTAAATTTAGAGAAAGGAAGATAATTAATATTAAATATGATATTTATTTTACGATTAGAGTATAATGCAAAAATTTCGGTTAAATTTAAATTTTATTCAGTGAATATCATCTATGTATTTGAAATTATTTCGATTCTATACAATTTAAGCCCGATATTACTTACAAAAGTTTAAATAAGCCTATTTTGATTGGTGACATTTATTTGAAAGCATTTGTATGAATTACAAATTTGTAAAAAAAAAGAAAAGGCAATAAGTATTTTATTTACAAATAGTATGTTTTTAAATTCAATAGAATATTTGAATTAGAGTTGAAAATATGTACTGGATGGTAATTAACTATATTTATGAATTTGGGAAGATTTTACAAAGTTGGAGCCCCTTTTAGTTAGACATCCACCGACACAGAAAATATTAAATTTAAAAAAATTACTAAAATTCTCTCTTAAAGCTATCTACATACAGAAAGAATTTTAGAAAGAATGTATTGATTCATTTCCTCTAGACAGATAAACAAAATTAAATTTTATTTATATTAATATCAAGAGAATATACAACGTTTATTTTTTAAATTCGAAATAGGATACATATAATATATTGTAATTTCGGTGAAGAAGATAAATAATATTAATCATAATATTTAAGATTGAAGAATTCATATGAAATTTCTATTTAGTGAATAACAATCTTTTGGAAATTGATTCCAATCTATAGAACCTTTATCCGATATTTCTTAAAAATAAAATAGTTTTAATTGGTGATATTTATTTATTATATTTTAATTTCAAGGCGATAAATATTTTCGTTACAATTTCAATTCAAATTCAATGTTGTTGAATATGAAGATGGATTTCTTTCATTTTTTTCTTGTCATGAAATTATCTGGTATCATTTTATTAAATCAATTCAAATGGGAACGATTAGAATAAAATAAAGGATATTTTGTTAATTGTCGGAAATGAAACTAAATATTGATATATTTTAAAAATTCTGAGAATTACTAGAATTATTATTTATTAATTTAATATAAATTATTGAACGAGTTCTGACTTGTTCATAGTGAGTCTTGATATCCATGGATGAGGGTGGTGCATTTACATAAATCATGATTGTTTCTGGTTTGATAGAAAATAAAAAAAATTAAATTATAAATTATATACATAATTGGTACTAGGACTATCTCTCTATATAAAATAAGAATACTTGTGGTGGAATTAAAAGAAAATATTATAAGAAAAATCAAATTCAATTCAGACAGAATTCTCCTGAACAATTAACGAAAAATTTTGAAAACATTATATTGAATTTTTCATTTCACATGATTCAACTTATAAAGTAAGGTATTTATAAATAAAATTCAATTTTATTTATTTTAAAAAGAAAAACGTTTATTTAAATTTCGAAATAAGACTACAAATAATAGATTTTTAATACTAGTACGATGAAATAGATAATTAATATAAAAAATAATATTCGTTGATTAAAAACATTATTAAAGATTTCGATTAGTTTGAAAACTAATTCTCTAATATTACTATAATTTTTATTTTTTTATTTTAAATTGTTTCCTTTGTATAGAATAGAAGTCCAAATTTGGTAATTTAATTGGAGCATAAATCAATTTGTTCTATAAATTTGAACTTTTTCTATAACATATCATCTATTCTAAGAGAATTACTTAATATTTAATTTATATACTAACATATATTGCCTATGTGTACCTAAATATTCTTAAACCAAATAATATAATATATTTATATTTAAAATAGAATAAAATAGTAACGTATAAATCGATGAATTAAAATTTTAATCGGATATATACATATAATGTAGTTCTATAATTTTTTTTTAATTTTATTTTAAATTACGAGTTTAACATTTTTTTTTTATATTCAATATTCAATAATATATATATTTTCTATTTGTAGTAACATTTATTTTAGAAAAAGTGCAGGCTTATTTTTTTCATTGCGATTTTATTTATCTAAAATAATTATAAACTCTTGAAAAATAATTATTTTTTCAATATAATTTTATTTATTTTTTTAATATTGATATCTATCCGTTATTTTCTAAGAAATCGACAAATTTATTAAAATATTTATTGAATATCAGTGAAAATGCATTATAAAATAAATAATAAAAATAAAACACTTGAAATTCAATCTCTCATAATATTATTGAAAAGAAATCAATTTGATTAGGTTTCTAATAAAGAACAGAGTACCTAAATTAAATAAGAATTAAAACGTCACACATAATGGGGCTAGATATTGTGAATAAAAGTAAAAAATATATAATTATGTTAGTTGATATTTATTTGGAAAAAAGTGATTTATACTTTTAAATTACTATATTGATATTATTATACGAGTTAAGTTATTTAAATAACTTTTCCTTTTTTTTTTAGCTTGTTATGGTTTGATGGTAGTCGGTGGCTGAAGAATATATAGGATACGTATAGAAAAAGGAATCACATCTCATCAGAGGTAAAGTTGATATATAAACAAACTATAATTAAAAATTATAATTACATATTCAATTAATTTTTAAGTAGAAAATCAATAAAAGTTGTATCGATAGATATATAAATATTCATAAATTAATAAAAAGAAAAAGAAATTGACATTCGACTGAATTTGTTTTATTCTAGTTTTTTACAATAAATTTAAATAAATATAGTATAGTATAGATATATCTGTAGATAATTGTCTATTAATACATCTACCAAAATAAATAAAAATTAATATTTTATATGAAAGTATTCTTTAAATTAAAAATGGCTTTTTTTCATTAATGATATTGATTTATATAATTAATCATGAAATAACAAAAGAGCTAGGATCAAGACAATTTTTTTTTTTTTTTTTATATTTATTTTATATTTAATTCGTCGTGCATAGTTTAGAATAATAGGTTAAAATTTAATATAATGTTTTGGATTTTTCATTTGAATATAAAAAAAAAAGAGTATTTAATAATTTAAATATTTTCAATTTCTCTATTAGTTCATCTGAAAGAACGTGGATTCACGAAACAAATTTGGACCACTACTATATATGGAGATGGTGAAAAGTACGAGTTCAACGAGATCGTCGAGTGACTTACTACGAGTGGGCAACCTATTTATAACTCCGAGGTTAGTAATTTTTGTTATAAAAAAAATGTATTATAATTTGAATACTCAATCTTATATATGTCTTGTGTTTTTCTTTTTTTTTTTCATGTATCATCCTTTTGCTGATGGCAAATTCAATTCTCTTCGAATAATATTGGTTTCTTCAAAATTTTTTATAAATACAGCTCACCAAAAATAAGTACTCAACGTATATTTTTTGATTATTCTGGCACTAGTGGTAGTAATGAATTTAATTTAATATTGACAAAATTTAAATATTACAATAAAAAATACAATATTTCTATTATTTTTTTGTTAAATTTAACATTGTTCGTTAATTAGTTAGTTAGATTAGAGATTTTCAGAGGCTACCCTGGTTTGGGATAGGATAGACTGTGTACAGGGAAGACATCAGGGCGCAATGAAGTAGTCTCCACGGTAGGTTATATGTATATTGAAATTCAATTTATGTCTTCTTTCCTGTGACGTTATTCTCTTCTGTTTGTTAACTCTAACTAATGATCTTTTTTTCTATTTTTTTTTTATTTTCATTGTCTGAAGAGCATCATTTGAATAACTTGGTTTGGTGGTATATGGGGCCAGATCAGAATTTCATCGCATCTCTTCACAACGACTGCGAGACATCTCCTCGGTGAGTTGAATTTTTATTTCTATAATATTTCATGAAATAATTTTTAATTTGTCTTAAAATAATTAAAATTACCTAATTTTTAAATGGCGTTCATTGTTAGAACTGAAATTTTTGTGACAGTAATTCTCTTCTTCGAAAATGTTAAAATAAATCTAAAAAACTTTCTTTGTTTTTTACTAATTATTCTTTGATTTTTCTAACTTACAATATAGAAGAATACTCTGGGTATAATAAATAATATATACAAGGAAATATTTCGAAATCACAAAACTAATTATTAATCTATTTCTTGCTTTTAGATGTACATTGAATGGAATGGAGCGAGCATAAGATTTCATCTACCTAATTTGAAGGTTACTAAAAAGGAAAATAAAAAATGGGTAAGAATTTTATTTATTTTTTCTACTATTTAAATAATTAATATTGAAATATTATTTTAAATTTTAAAATATTATCTACAAGTACTCTTAGTGTATCCAAAATTTCATTAAATTATTAATGTATATTCCTATGATAGATATCCTCCAACTTCTATTAAATACTATTCAATAAAAATATTCATTGAATTAAATTTCAAATATTAATTAATGATGGTATATTATAGAAATTTCTATAAAAGGATAACATAAAATAGAAGACTTATTAAAAACATTCTTTGACTATTATCTTCTTCAAGTATTATTTTTTAAGTTTAAAAAAGGTTTTAATTAATTTTTAATATATCACGATATGCTTTATCTATCACCATCAGATATGTTCGTACCCGTTGACTCTACGCTCTGATCACTAAAAGAAATGATGGAAGAAGCTAATAAACGGTGAGTAAAATTATGAATACTATAGAATTTCAAAATAATCGAGATATTTTTACATTGATGAATTTATAAAGATACTACACGCGTATATTAAATTACTAAGTGAAATGTTTTGTTAATTTTTTAGTCTTCCTTGATGTGGACCATTGCAGAATCAAGAGAGAGACTGAAGAACATAATGACTTCCAGATCATCATCATCATCCATCGGGCGATTGCAAGGGGGGGTGAAACCCCTCCGTAAGTATTTTTTTAAGAAATATTTTAATATTATTCTAATCTATTTTCAATCTTAATAAATATGTCTTTTATTCTTGTTTTTCATGTAACCTCGATCAATGTTGATGGCAATCTTTCACTTTTACGGTTTCATCAAAAAGGTGAGTAGATTTCCAATATGAATTATTCCAGGAAAACATTATTTCATATTAGTCTTTGTTTTCCAGGGCATGAAGACGATGATTCTGTTGAAGAGTTTGTCGACTGCATTACCTACCATTAATCAATCCATTGTAAGTATTTTATATGTATTTATATATTTTATTTTTTTATTTTATAGTATATTATAAATGTGTGATAACATATACGCGTAGGATATAACAAGATATTTGAATTTCATCATAATTTAGAAATTAGATTTCAGTTCTTGGTTGAGAGATTTTTTTCAATTCTTTTGATTTATACATGTATTTCTCCTTTAAAAGAATGATAATTATTTTTAATATTAAATCAGTTTAATTATAAATTATTTAATTTTAATTATTGCTCTATATATTATTACATACTTAAAGAGAATAATATTGAAAATAATATTTTAAAATAAAACTTTTAAATGTAGTGAACACTAATCGCAATAGATGGCGGGATATGTATTAAATCAGTATAATATTTTTTCAAAAGTATATAAAATTTATATCATTAATATTAATATTTCTAAATGATATGATAGTTTTGAAAAACTGTATAGAGTAAATAATTATTTTTCAAATAATAACACTTTTGCTGCCCTTATTTTATTTTAAACACACTTATTCGAATATATTTTATTTAAAAAAATCTCCCGAAATTCTTCTAAAGATAAACAACAAAATTTTAAAAAGAACGCATTGAATTTTTCATTTCAAATAGCTTATAGAAAGATTATGCTTTAATATTAGATTAAATATAAAGAGAATCACGTTTATTTGAACTTTGAGATATGCTATAAATAATGTAAATTGTAAATTTAGAGAAAGGAAGATAATTAATATTAAATATGATATTTATTTTACGATTAGAGTATAATGCAAAAATTTCGGTTAAATTTAAATTTTATTCAGTGAATATCATCTATGTATTTGAAATTATTTCGATTCTATACAATTTAAGCCCGATATTACTTACAAAAGTTTAAATAAGCCTATTTTGATTGGTGACATTTATTTGAAAGCATTTGTATGAATTACAAATTTGTAAAAAAAAAGAAAAGGCAATAAGTATTTTATTTACAAATAGTATGTTTTTAAATTCAATAGAATATTTGAATTAGAGTTGAAAATATGTACTGGATGGTAATTAACTATATTTATGAATTTGGGAAGATTTTACAAAGTTGGAGCCCCTTTTAGTTAGACATCCACCGACACAGAAAATACTAAATTTAAAAAAATTACTAAAATTCTCTCTTAAAGCTATCTACATACAGAAAGAATTTTAGAAAGAATGTATTGATTCATTTCCTCTAGACAGATAAACAAAATTAAATTTTATTTATATTAATATCAAGAGAATATACAACGTTTATTTTTTAAATTCGAAATAGGATACATATAATATATTGTAATTTCGGTGAAGAAGATAAATAATATTAATCATAATATTTAAGATTGAAGAATTCATATGAAATTTCTATTTAGTGAATAACAATCTTTTGGAAATTGATTCCAATCTATAGAACCTTTATCCGATATTTCTTAAAAATAAAATAGTTTTAATTGGTGATATTTATTTATTATATTTTAATTTCAAGGCGATAAATATTTTCGTTACAATTTCAATTCAAATTCAATGTTGTTGAATATGAAGATGGATTTCTTTCATTTTTTTCTTGTCATGAAATTATCTGGTATCATTTTATTAAATCAATTCAAATGGGAACGATTAGAATAAAATAAAGGATATTTTGTTAATTGTCGGAAATGAAACTAAATATTGATATATTTTAAAAATTCTGAGAATTACTAGAATTATTATTTATTAATTTAATATAAATTATTGAACGAGTTCTGACTTGTTCATAGTGAGTCTTGATATCCATGGATGAGGGTGGTGCATTTACATAAATCATGATTGTTTCTGGTTTGATAGAAAATAAAAAAAATTAAATTATAAATTATATACATAATTGGTACTAGGACTATCTCTCTATATAAAATAAGAATACTTGTGGTGGAATTAAAAGAAAATATTATAAGAAAAATCAAATTCAATTCAGACAGAATTCTCCTGAACAATTAACGAAAAATTTTGAAAACATTATATTGAATTTTTCATTTCACATGATTCAACTTATAAAGTAAGGTATTTATAAATAAAATTCAATTTTATTTATTTTAAAAAGAAAAACGTTTATTTAAATTTCGAAATAAGACTACAAATAATAGATTTTTAATACTAGTACGATGAAATAGATAATTAATATAAAAAATAATATTCGTTGATTAAAAACATTATTAAAGATTTCGATTAGTTTGAAAACTAATTCTCTAATATTACTATAATTTTTATTTTTTTATTTTAAATTGTTTCCTTTGTATAGAATAGAAGTCCAAATTTGGTAATTTAATTGGAGCATAAATCAATTTGTTCTATAAATTTGAACTTTTTCTATAACATATCATCTATTCTAAGAGAATTACTTAATATTTAATTTATATACTAACATATATTGCCTATGTGTACCTAAATATTCTTAAACCAAATAATATAATATATTTATATTTAAAATAGAATAAAATAGTAACTTATAAATCGATGAATTAAAATTTTAATCGGATATATACATATAATGTAGTTCTATAATTTTTTTTTAATTTTATTTTAAATTACGAGTTTAACATTTTTTTTTTATATTCAATATTCAATAATATATATATTTTCTATTTGTAGTAACATTTATTTTAGAAAAAGTGCAGGCTTATTTTTTTCATTGCGATTTTATTTATCTAAAATAATTATAAACTCTTGAAAAATAATTATTTTTTCAATATAATTTTATTTATTTTTTTAATATTGATATCTATCCGTTATTTTCTAAGAAATCGACAAATTTATTAAAATATTTATTGAATATCAGTGAAAATGCATTATAAAATAAATAATAAAAATAAAACACTTGAAATTCAATCTCTCATAATATTATTGAAAAGAAATCAATTTGATTAGGTTTCTAATAAAGAACAGAGTACCTAAATTAAATAAGAATTAAAACGTCACACATAATGGGGCTAGATATTGTGAATAAAAGTAAAAAATATATAATTATGTTAGTTGATATTTATTTGGAAAAAAGTGATTTATACTTTTAAATTACTATATTGATATTATTATACGAGTTAAGTTATTTAAATAACTTTTCCTTTTTTTTTTAGCTTGTTATGGTTTGATGGTAGTCGGTGGCTGAAGAATATATAGGATACGTATAGAAAAAGGAATCACATCTCATCAGAGGTAAAGTTGATATATAAACAAACTATAATTAAAAATTATAATTACATATTCAATTAATTTTTAAGTAGAAAATCAATAAAAGTTGTATCGATAGATATATAAATATTCATAAATTAATAAAAAGAAAAAGAAATTGACATTCGACTGAATTTGTTTTATTCTAGTTTTTTACAATAAATTTAAATAAATATAGTATAGTATAGATATATCTGTAGATAATTGTCTATTAATACATCTACCAAAATAAATAAAAATTAATATTTTATATGAAAGTATTCTTTAAATTAAAAATGGCTTTTTTTCATTAATGATATTGATTTATATAATTAATCATGAAATAACAAAAGAGCTAGGATCAAGACAATTTTTTTTTTTTTTTTTATATTTATTTTATATTTAATTCGTCGTGCATAGTTTAGAATAATAGGTTAAAATTTAATATAATGTTTTGGATTTTTCATTTGAATATAAAAAAAAAAGAGTATTTAATAATTTAAATATTTTCAATTTCTCTATTAGTTCATCTGAAAGAACGTGGATTCACGAAACAAATTTGGACCACTACTATATATGGAGATGGTGAAAAGTACGAGTTCAACGAGATCGTCGAGTGACTTACTACGAGTGGGCAACCTATTTATAACTCCGAGGTTAGTAATTTTTGTTATAAAAAAAATGTATTATAATTTGAATACTCAATCTTATATATGTCTTGTGTTTTTCTTTTTTTTTTCATGTATCATCCTTTTGCTGATGGCAAATTCAATTCTCTTCGAATAATATTGGTTTCTTCAAAATTTTTTATAAATACAGCTCACCAAAAATAAGTACTCAACGTATATTTTTTGATTATTCTGGCACTAGTGGTAGTAATGAATTTAATTTAATATTGACAAAATTTAAATATTACAATAAAAAATACAATATTTCTATTATTTTTTTGTTAAATTTAACATTGTTCGTTAATTAGTTAGTTAGATTAGAGATTTTCAGAGGCTACCCTAGAAAACAGAAAGAATTGGAAGAGAGAAGGATAAGGATGGCAAATCTACAATCTACTGAATCATCAATTCCTTTAAAGGTATTTAGAATTGTTAGCCTGATAGGTTGCGTATGGGGGGTGATTATACATTATTTTGGCTTAATCGTTTGTTGTTAGGGATTTACAGATAAAGGAATGCTTCAAGAAAGTGCCTTCTGATTCATCGCGTCCAAACCTTTGTGGTAGCCTATAAATATAGATAGAAACTAGAAACATTAAATTTAATGAATTATTGATATTTTAGAATAGAATAGAAAAAAGGTGTTGGGTTGTTGCATGCTTCTAACTATTAAAGGAAACACCTTGTTAGTATTTAGTGGGTGGAGTCGGGTATGTGCCAGAAAATGTTAAGGGATTGTTTATCTGCATGTGTTTTATGCTTCCCAAATCGTCATTTTTTTTATTTTTTAATGACGATTCCCTTGTTTGTGTAAAGTAATGTGTATCACTGAGAATGACTCGGACGTGGCTCTACGGATTGGACAGGCATTCGTGAAGGTAGTTCAACAATGTTCCTTAATGGGATTAGCCCGCCAGGATGTATTGACTACCTTGGAGCTAAGTTTAGTCTCTTTTTCATGAGTGTTCCTCCCACTATGGAGGACGCCATGAATCCCCATTAGGTAGGGATTTTTTACAGGTTGCCACGAATGTGGTGTTCAATCGTAATCCAAAAACTCAAAGTCACTCTCAGCTGATCCACAGATACTCACAAACGGCTTCCCACTTAATCTATGCTTTTCTTTTTCTTTTTTTTTTTCCTTCTTCTTCTAAATTACGCATTTCTTCGGAAGTTAAAACACAAAATAGACCATACTGTGTCTAATAAACGCGTTCGGGAGTGTTTTTTTTTTTTTCCGTTTCCGTGATTGCAATCTTTTCTAGCAAGAAGAGTGTTTTGCACGAAGATAGAAAATATTATTAGATGGCCATCCGTGCCATAGAATTGGGTTTGGGATAGGATAGACTGTGTACAGGGAAGACATCAGGGCGCAATGAAGTAGTCTCCACGGTAGGTTATATGTATATTGAAATTCAATTTATGTCTTCTTTCCTGTGACGTTATTCTCTTCTGTTTGTTAACTCTAACTAATGATCTTTTTTTCTATTTTTTTTTTATTTTCATTGTCTGAAGAGCATCATTTGAATAACTTGGTTTGGTGGTATATGGGGCCAGATCAGAATTTCATCGCATCTCTTCACAACGACTGCGAGACATCTCCTCGGTGAGTTGAATTTTTATTTCTATAATATTTCATGAAATAATTTTTAATTTGTCTTAAAATAATTAAAATTACCTAATTTTTAAATGGCGTTCATTGTTAGAACTGAAATTTTTGTGACAGTAATTCTCTTCTTCGAAAATGTTAAAATAAATCTAAAAAACTTTCTTTGTTTTTTACTAATTATTCTTTGATTTTTCTAACTTACAATATAGAAGAATACTCTGGGTATAATAAATAATATATACAAGGAAATATTTCGAAATCACAAAACTAATTATTAATCTATTTCTTGCTTTTAGATGTACATTGAATGGAATGGAGCGAGCATAAGATTTCATCTACCTAATTTGAAGGTTACTAAAAAGGAAAATAAAAAATGGGTAAGAATTTTATTTATTTTTTCTACTATTTAAATAATTAATATTGAAATATTATTTTAAATTTTAAAATATTATCTACAAGTACTCTTAGTGTATCCAAAATTTCATTAAATTATTAATGTATATTCCTATGATAGATATCCTCCAACTTCTATTAAATACTATTCAATAAAAATATTCATTGAATTAAATTTCAAATATTAATTAATGATGGTATATTATAGAAATTTCTATAAAAGGATAACATAAAATAGAAGACTTATTAAAAACATTCTTTGACTATTATCTTCTTCAAGTATTATTTTTTAAGTTTAAAAAAGGTTTTAATTAATTTTTAATATATCACGATATGCTTTATCTATCACCATCAGATATGTTCGTACCCGTTGACTCTACGCTCTGATCACTAAAAGAAATGATGGAAGAAGCTAATAAACGGTGAGTAAAATTATGAATACTATAGAATTTCAAAATAATCGAGATATTTTTACATTGATGAATTTATAAAGATACTACACGCGTATATTAAATTACTAAGTGAAATGTTTTGTTAATTTTTTAGTCTTCCTTGATGTGGACCATTGCAGAATCAAGAGAGAGACTGAAGAACATAATGACTTCCAGATCATCATCATCATCCATCGGGCGATTGCAAGGGGGGGTGAAACCCCTCCGTAAGTATTTTTTTAAGAAATATTTTAATATTATTCTAATCTATTTTCAATCTTAATAAATATGTCTTTTATTCTTGTTTTTCATGTAACCTCGATCAATGTTGATGGCAATCTTTCACTTTTACGGTTTCATCAAAAAGGTGAGTAGATTTCCAATATGAATTATTCCAGGAAAACATTATTTCATATTAGTCTTTGTTTTCCAGGGCATGAAGACGATGATTCTGTTGAAGAGTTTGTCGACTGCATTACCTACCATTAATCAATCCATTGTAAGTATTTTATATGTATTTATATATTTTATTTTTTTATTTTATAGTATATTATAAATGTGTGATAACATATACGCGTAGGATATAACAAGATATTTGAATTTCATCATAATTTAGAAATTAGATTTCAGTTCTTGGTTGAGAGATTTTTTTCAATTCTTTTGATTTATACATGTATTTCTCCTTTAAAAGAATGATAATTATTTTTAATATTAAATCAGTTTAATTATAAATTATTTAATTTTAATTATTGCTCTATATATTATTACATACTTAAAGAGAATAATATTGAAAATAATATTTTAAAATAAAACTTTTAAATGTAGTGAACACTAATCGCAATAGATGGCGGGATATGTATTAAATCAGTATAATATTTTTTCAAAAGTATATAAAATTTATATCATTAATATTAATATTTCTAAATGATATGATAGTTTTGAAAAACTGTATAGAGTAAATAATTATTTTTCAAATAATAACACTTTTGCTGCCCTTATTTTATTTTAAACACACTTATTCGAATATATTTTATTTAAAAAAATCTCCCGAAATTCTTCTAAAGATAAACAACAAAATTTTAAAAAGAACGCATTGAATTTTTCATTTCAAATAGCTTATAGAAAGATTATGCTTTAATATTAGATTAAATATAAAGAGAATCACGTTTATTTGAACTTTGAGATATGCTATAAATAATGTAAATTGTAAATTTAGAGAAAGGAAGATAATTAATATTAAATATGATATTTATTTTACGATTAGAGTATAATGCAAAAATTTCGGTTAAATTTAAATTTTATTCAGTGAATATCATCTATGTATTTGAAATTATTTCGATTCTATACAATTTAAGCCCGATATTACTTACAAAAGTTTAAATAAGTCTATTTTGATTGGTGACATTTATTTGAAAGCATTTGTATGAATTACAAATTTGTAAAAAAAAAGAAAAGGCAATAAGTATTTTATTTACAAATAGTATGTTTTTAAATTCAATAGAATATTTGAATTAGAGTTGAAAATATGTACTGGATGGTAATTAACTATATTTATGAATTTGGGAAGATTTTACAAAGTTGGAGCCCCTTTTAGTTAGACATCCACCGACACAGAAAATATTAAATTTAAAAAAATTACTAAAATTCTCTCTTAAAGCTATCTACATACAGAAAGAATTTTAGAAAGAATGTATTGATTCATTTCCTCTAGACAGATAAACAAAATTAAATTTTATTTATATTAATATCAAGAGAATATACAACGTTTATTTTTTAAATTCGAAATAGGATACATATAATATATTGTAATTTCGGTGAAGAAGATAAATAATATTAATCATAATATTTAAGATTGAAGAATTCATATGAAATTTCTATTTAGTGAATAACAATCTTTTGGAAATTGATTCCAATCTATAGAACCTTTATCCGATATTTCTTAAAAATAAAATAGTTTTAATTGGTGATATTTATTTATTATATTTTAATTTCAAGGCGATAAATATTTTCGTTACAATTTCAATTCAAATTCAATGTTGTTGAATATGAAGATGGATTTCTTTCATTTTTTTCTTGTCATGAAATTATCTGGTATCATTTTATTAAATCAATTCAAATGGGAACGATTAGAATAAAATAAAGGATATTTTGTTAATTGTCGGAAATGAAACTAAATATTGATATATTTTAAAAATTCTGAGAATTACTAGAATTATTATTTATTAATTTAATATAAATTATTGAACGAGTTCTGACTTGTTCATAGTGAGTCTTGATATCCATGGATGAGGGTGGTGCATTTACATAAATCATGATTGTTTCTGGTTTGATAGAAAATAAAAAAAATTAAATTATAAATTATATACATAATTGGTACTAGGACTATCTCTCTATATAAAATAAGAATACTTGTGGTGGAATTAAAAGAAAATATTATAAGAAAAATCAAATTCAATTCAGACAGAATTCTCCTGAACAATTAACGAAAAATTTTGAAAACATTATATTGAATTTTTCATTTCACATGATTCAACTTATAAAGTAAGGTATTTATAAATAAAATTCAATTTTATTTATTTTAAAAAGAAAAACGTTTATTTAAATTTCGAAATAAGACTACAAATAATAGATTTTTAATACTAGTACGATGAAATAGATAATTAATATAAAAAATAATATTCGTTGATTAAAAACATTATTAAAGATTTCGATTAGTTTGAAAACTAATTCTCTAATATTACTATAATTTTTATTTTTTTATTTTAAATTGTTTCCTTTGTATAGAATAGAAGTCCAAATTTGGTAATTTAATTGGAGCATAAATCAATTTGTTCTATAAATTTGAACTTTTTCTATAACATATCATCTATTCTAAGAGAATTACTTAATATTTAATTTATATACTAACATATATTGCCTATGTGTACCTAAATATTCTTAAACCAAATAATATAATATATTTATATTTAAAATAGAATAAAATAGTAACGTATAAATCGATGAATTAAAATTTTAATCGGATATATACATATAATGTAGTTCTATAATTTTTTTTTAATTTTATTTTAAATTACGAGTTTAACATTTTTTTTTTATATTCAATATTCAATAATATATATATTTTCTATTTGTAGTAACATTTATTTTAGAAAAAGTGCAGGCTTATTTTTTTCATTGCGATTTTATTTATCTAAAATAATTATAAACTCTTGAAAAATAATTATTTTTTCAATATAATTTTATTTATTTTTTTAATATTGATATCTATCCGTTATTTTCTAAGAAATCGACAAATTTATTAAAATATTTATTGAATATCAGTGAAAATGCATTATAAAATAAATAATAAAAATAAAACACTTGAAATTCAATCTCTCATAATATTATTGAAAAGAAATCAATTTGATTAGGTTTCTAATAAAGAACAGAGTACCTAAATTAAATAAGAATTAAAACGTCACACATAATGGGGCTAGATATTGTGAATAAAAGTAAAAAATATATAATTATGTTAGTTGATATTTATTTGGAAAAAAGTGATTTATACTTTTAAATTACTATATTGATATTATTATACGAGTTAAGTTATTTAAATAACTTTTCCTTTTTTTTTTAGCTTGTTATGGTTTGATGGTAGTCGGTGGCTGAAGAATATATAGGATACGTATAGAAAAAGGAATCACATCTCATCAGAGGTAAAGTTGATATATAAACAAACTATAATTAAAAATTATAATTACATATTCAATTAATTTTTAAGTAGAAAATCAATAAAAGTTGTATCGATAGATATATAAATATTCATAAATTAATAAAAAGAAAAAGAAATTGACATTCGACTGAATTTGTTTTATTCTAGTTTTTTACAATAAATTTAAATAAATATAGTATAGTATAGATATATCTGTAGATAATTGTCTATTAATACATCTACCAAAATAAATAAAAATTAATATTTTATATGAAAGTATTCTTTAAATTAAAAATGGCTTTTTTTCATTAATGATATTGATTTATATAATTAATCATGAAATAACAAGACAATTTTTTTTTTTTTTTTTATATTTATTTTATATTTAATTCGTCGTGCATAGTTTAGAATAATAGGTTAAAATTTAATATAATGTTTTGGATTTTTCATTTGAATATAAAAAAAAAAGAGTATTTAATAATTTAAATATTTTCAATTTCTCTATTAGTTCATCTGAAAGAACGTGGATTCACGAAACAAATTTGGACCACTACTATATATGGAGATGGTGAAAAGTACGAGTTCAACGAGATCGTCGAGTGACTTACTACGAGTGGGCAACCTATTTATAACTCCGAGGTTAGTAATTTTTGTTATAAAAAAAATGTATTATAATTTGAATACTCAATCTTATATATGTCTTGTGTTTTTCTTTTTTTTTTCATGTATCATCCTTTTGCTGATGGCAAATTCAATTCTCTTCGAATAATATTGGTTTCTTCAAAATTTTTTATAAATACAGCTCACCAAAAATAAGTACTCAACGTATATTTTTTGATTATTCTGGCACTAGTGGTAGTAATGAATTTAATTTAATATTGACAAAATTTAAATATTACAATAAAAAATACAATATTTCTATTATTTTTTTGTTAAATTTAACATTGTTCGTTAATTAGTTAGTTAGATTAGAGATTTTCAGAGGCTACCCTAGAAAACAGAAAGAATTGGAAGAGAGAAGGATAAGGATGGCAAATCTACAATCTACTGAATCATCAATTCCTTTAAAGGTATTTAGAATTGTTAGCCTGATAGGTTGCGTATGGGGGGTGATTATACATTATTTTGGCTTAATCGTTTGTTGTTAGGGATTTACAGATAAAGGAATGCTTCAAGAAAGTGCCTTCTGATTCATCGCGTCCAAACCTTTGTGGTAGCCTATAAATATAGATAGAAACTAGAAACATTAAATTTAATGAATTATTGATATTTTAGAATAGAATAGAAAAAAGGTGTTGGGTTGTTGCATGCTTCTAACTATTAAAGGAAACACCTTGTTAGTATTTAGTGGGTGGAGTCGGGTATGTGCCAGAAAATGTTAAGGGATTGTTTATCTGCATGTGTTTTATGCTTCCCAAATCGTCATTTTTTTTATTTTTTAATGACGATTCCCTTGTTTGTGTAAAGTAATGTGTATCACTGAGAATGACTCGGACGTGGCTCTACGGATTGGACAGGCATTCGTGAAGGTAGTTCAACAATGTTCCTTAATGGGATTAGCCCGCCAGGATGTATTGACTACCTTGGAGCTAAGTTTAGTCTCTTTTTCATGAGTGTTCCTCCCACTATGGAGGACGCCATGAATCCCCATTAGGTAGGGATTTTTTACAGGTTGCCACGAATGTGGTGTTCAATCGTAATCCAAAAACTCAAAGTCACTCTCAGCTGATCCACAGATACTCACAAACGGCTTCCCACTTAATCTATGCTTTTCTTTTTCTTTTTTTTTTTCATTCTTCTTCTAAATTACGCATTTCTTCGGAAGTTAAAACACAAAATAGACCATACTGTGTCTAATAAACGCGTTCGGGAGTGTTTTTTTTTTTTCCGTTTCCGTGATTGCAATCTTTTCTAGCAAGAAGAGTGTTTTGCACGAAGATAGAAAATATTATTAGATGGCCATCCGTGCCATAGAATTGGGTTTGGGATAGGATAGACTGTGTACAGGGAAGACATCAGGGCGCAATGAAGTAGTCTCCACGGTAGGTTATATGTATATTGAAATTCAATTTATGTCTTCTTTCCTGTGACGTTATTCTCTTCTGTTTGTTAACTCTAACTAATGATCTTTTTTTCTATTTTTTTTTTATTTTCATTGTCTGAAGAGCATCATTTGAATAACTTGGTTTGGTGGTATATGGGGCCAGATCAGAATTTCATCGCATCTCTTCACAACGACTGCGAGACATCTCCTCGGTGAGTTGAATTTTTATTTCTATAATATTTCATGAAATAATTTTTAATTTGTCTTAAAATAATTAAAATTACCTAATTTTTAAATGGCGTTCATTGTTAGAACTGAAATTTTTGTGACAGTAATTCTCTTCTTCGAAAATGTTAAAATAAATCTAAAAAACTTTCTTTGTTTTTTACTAATTATTCTTTGATTTTTCTAACTTACAATATAGAAGAATACTCTGGGTATAATAAATAATATATACAAGGAAATATTTCGAAATCACAAAACTAATTATTAATCTATTTCTTGCTTTTAGATGTATATTGAATGGAATGGAGCGAGCATAAGATTTCATCTACCTAATTTGAAGGTTACTAAAAAGGAAAATAAAAAATGGGTAAGAATTTTATTTATTTTTTCTACTATTTAAATAATTAATATTGAAATATTATTTTAAATTTTAAAATATTATCTACAAGTACTCTTAGTGTATCCAAAATTTCATTAAATTATTAATGTATATTCCTATGATAGATATCCTCCAACTTCTATTAAATACTATTCAATAAAAATATTCATTGAATTAAATTTCAAATATTAATTAATGATGGTATATTATAGAAATTTCTATAAAAGGATAACATAAAATAGAAGACTTATTAAAAACATTCTTTGACTATTATCTTCTTCAAGTATTATTTTTTAAGTTTAAAAAAGGTTTTAATTAATTTTTAATATATCACGATATGCTTTATCTATCACCATCAGATATGTTCGTACCCGTTGACTCTACGCTCTGATCACTAAAAGAAATGATGGAAGAAGCTAATAAACGGTGAGTAAAATTATGAATACTATAGAATTTCAAAATAATCGAGATATTTTTACATTGATGAATTTATAAAGATACTACACGCGTATATTAAATTACTAAGTGAAATGTTTTGTTAATTTTTTAGTCTTCCTTGATGTGGACCATTGCAGAATCAAGAGAGAGACTGAAGAACATAATGACTTCCAGATCATCATCATCATCCATCGGGCGATTGCAAGGGGGGGTGAAACCCCTCCGTAAGTATTTTTTTAAGAAATATTTTAATATTATTCTAATCTATTTTCAATCTTAATAAATATGTCTTTTATTCTTGTTTTTCATGTAACCTCGATCAATGTTGATGGCAATCTTTCACTTTTACGGTTTCATCAAAAAGGTGAGTAGATTTCCAATATGAATTATTCCAGGAAAACATTATTTCATATTAGTCTTTGTTTTCCAGGGCATGAAGACGATGATTCTGTTGAAGAGTTTGTCGACTGCATTACCTACCATTAATCAATCCATTGTAAGTATTTTATATGTATTTATATATTTTATTTTTTTATTTTATAGTATATTATAAATGTGTGATAACATATACGCGTAGGATATAACAAGATATTTGAATTTCATCATAATTTAGAAATTAGATTTCAGTTCTTGGTTGAGAGATTTTTTTCAATTCTTTTGATTTATACATGTATTTCTCCTTTAAAAGAATGATAATTATTTTTAATATTAAATCAGTTTAATTATAAATTATTTAATTTTAATTATTGCTCTATATATTATTACATACTTAAAGAGAATAATATTGAAAATAATATTTTAAAATAAAACTTTTAAATGTAGTGAACACTAATCGCAATAGATGGCGGGATATGTATTAAATCAGTATAATATTTTTTCAAAAGTATATAAAATTTATATCATTAATATTAATATTTCTAAATGATATGATAGTTTTGAAAAACTGTATAGAGTAAATAATTATTTTTCAAATAATAACACTTTTGCTGCCCTTATTTTATTTTAAACACACTTATTCGAATATATTTTATTTAAAAAAATCTCCCGAAATTCTTCTAAAGATAAACAACAAAATTTTAAAAAGAACGCATTGAATTTTTCATTTCAAATAGCTTATAGAAAGATTATGCTTTAATATTAGATTAAATATAAAGAGAATCACGTTTATTTGAACTTTGAGATATGCTATAAATAATGTAAATTGTAAATTTAGAGAAAGGAAGATAATTAATATTAAATATGATATTTATTTTACGATTAGAGTATAATGCAAAAATTTCGGTTAAATTTAAATTTTATTCAGTGAATATCATCTATGTATTTGAAATTATTTCGATTCTATACAATTTAAGCCCGATATTACTTACAAAAGTTTAAATAAGCCTATTTTGATTGGTGACATTTATTTGAAAGCATTTGTATGAATTACAAATTTGTAAAAAAAAAGAAAAGGCAATAAGTATTTTATTTACAAATAGTATGTTTTTAAATTCAATAGAATATTTGAATTAGAGTTGAAAATATGTACTGGATGGTAATTAACTATATTTATGAATTTGGGAAGATTTTACAAAGTTGGAGCCCCTTTTAGTTAGACATCCACCGACACAGAAAATACTAAATTTAAAAAAATTACTAAAATTCTCTCTTAAAGCTATCTACATACAGAAAGAATTTTAGAAAGAATGTATTGATTCATTTCCTCTAGACAGATAAACAAAATTAAATTTTATTTATATTAATATCAAGAGAATATACAACGTTTATTTTTTAAATTCGAAATAGGATACATATAATATATTGTAATTTCGGTGAAGAAGATAAATAATATTAATCATAATATTTAAGATTGAAGAATTCATATGAAATTTCTATTTAGTGAATAACAATCTTTTGGAAATTGATTCCAATCTATAGAACCTTTATCCGATATTTCTTAAAAATAAAATAGTTTTAATTGGTGATATTTATTTATTATATTTTAATTTCAAGGCGATAAATATTTTCGTTACAATTTCAATTCAAATTCAATGTTGTTGAATATGAAGATGGATTTCTTTCATTTTTTTCTTGTCATGAAATTATCTGGTATCATTTTATTAAATCAATTCAAATGGGAACGATTAGAATAAAATAAAGGATATTTTGTTAATTGTCGGAAATGAAACTAAATATTGATATATTTTAAAAATTCTGAGAATTACTAGAATTATTATTTATTAATTTAATATAAATTATTGAACGAGTTCTGACTTGTTCATAGTGAGTCTTGATATCCATGGATGAGGGTGGTGCATTTACATAAATCATGATTGTTTCTGGTTTGATAGAAAATAAAAAAAATTAAATTATAAATTATATACATAATTGGTACTAGGACTATCTCTCTATATAAAATAAGAATACTTGTGGTGGAATTAAAAGAAAATATTATAAGAAAAATCAAATTCAATTCAGACAGAATTCTCCTGAACAATTAACGAAAAATTTTGAAAACATTATATTGAATTTTTCATTTCACATGATTCAACTTATAAAGTAAGGTATTTATAAATAAAATTCAATTTTATTTATTTTAAAAAGAAAAACGTTTATTTAAATTTCGAAATAAGACTACAAATAATAGATTTTTAATACTAGTACGATGAAATAGATAATTAATATAAAAAATAATATTCGTTGATTAAAAACATTATTAAAGATTTCGATTAGTTTGAAAACTAATTCTCTAATATTACTATAATTTTTATTTTTTTATTTTAAATTGTTTCCTTTGTATAGAATAGAAGTCCAAATTTGGTAATTTAATTGGAGCATAAATCAATTTGTTCTATAAATTTGAACTTTTTCTATAACATATCATCTATTCTAAGAGAATTACTTAATATTTAATTTATATACTAACATATATTGCCTATGTGTACCTAAATATTCTTAAACCAAATAATATAATATATTTATATTTAAAATAGAATAAAATAGTAACGTATAAATCGATGAATTAAAATTTTAATCGGATATATACATATAATGTAGTTCTATAATTTTTTTTTAATTTTATTTTAAATTACGAGTTTAACATTTTTTTTTTATATTCAATATTCAATAATATATATATTTTCTATTTGTAGTAACATTTATTTTAGAAAAAGTGCAGGCTTATTTTTTTCATTGCGATTTTATTTATCTAAAATAATTATAAACTCTTGAAAAATAATTATTTTTTCAATATAATTTTATTTATTTTTTTAATATTGATATCTATCCGTTATTTTCTAAGAAATCGACAAATTTATTAAAATATTTATTGAATATCAGTGAAAATGCATTATAAAATAAATAATAAAAATAAAACACTTGAAATTCAATCTCTCATAATATTATTGAAAAGAAATCAATTTGATTAGGTTTCTAATAAAGAACAGAGTACCTAAATTAAATAAGAATTAAAACGTCACACATAATGGGGCTAGATATTGTGAATAAAAGTAAAAAATATATAATTATGTTAGTTGATATTTATTTGGAAAAAAGTGATTTATACTTTTAAATTACTATATTGATATTATTATACGAGTTAAGTTATTTAAATAACTTTTCCTTTTTTTTTTTAGCTTGTTATGGTTTGATGGTAGTCGGTGGCTGAAGAATATATAGGATACGTATAGAAAAAGGAATCACATCTCATCAGAGGTAAAGTTGATATATAAACAAACTATAATTAAAAATTATAATTACATATTCAATTAATTTTTAAGTAGAAAATCAATAAAAGTTGTATCGATAGATATATAAATATTCATAAATTAATAAAAAGAAAAAGAAATTGACATTCGACTGAATTTGTTTTATTCTAGTTTTTTACAATAAATTTAAATAAATATAGTATAGTATAGATATATCTGTAGATAATTGTCTATTAATACATCTACCAAAATAAATAAAAATTAATATTTTATATGAAAGTATTCTTTAAATTAAAAATGGCTTTTTTTCATTAATGATATTGATTTATATAATTAATCATGAAATAACAAAAGAGCTAGGATCAAGACAATTTTTTTTTTTTTTTTTATATTTATTTTATATTTAATTCGTCGTGCATAGTTTAGAATAATAGGTTAAAATTTAATATAATGTTTTGGATTTTTCATTTGAATATAAAAAAAAAGAGTATTTAATAATTTAAATATTTTCAATTTCTCTATTAGTTCATCTGAAAGAACGTGGATTCACGAAACAAATTTGGACCACTACTATATATGGAGATGGTGAAAAGTACGAGTTCAACGAGATCGTCGAGTGACTTACTACGAGTGGGCAACCTATTTATAACTCCGAGGTTAGTAATTTTTGTTATAAAAAAAATGTATTATAATTTGAATACTCAATCTTATATATGTCTTGTGTTTTTCTTTTTTTTTTTCATGTATCATCCTTTTGCTGATGGCAAATTCAATTCTCTTCGAATAATATTGGTTTCTTCAAAATTTTTTATAAATACAGCTCACCAAAAATAAGTACTCAACGTATATTTTTTGATTATTCTGGCACTAGTGGTAGTAATGAATTTAATTTAATATTGACAAAATTTAAATATTACAATAAAAAATACAATATTTCTATTATTTTTTTGTTAAATTTAACATTGTTCGTTAATTAGTTAGTTAGATTAGAGATTTTCAGAGGCTACCCTAGAAAACAGAAAGAATTGGAAGAGAGAAGGATAAGGATGGCAAATCTACAATCTACTGAATCATCAATTCCTTTAAAGGTATTTAGAATTGTTAGCCTGATAGGTTGCGTATGGGGGGTGATTATACATTATTTTGGCTTAATCGTTTGTTGTTAGGGATTTACAGATAAAGGAATGCTTCAAGAAAGTGCCTTCTGATTCATCGCGTCCAAACCTTTGTGGTAGCCTATAAATATAGATAGAAACTAGAAACATTAAATTTAATGAATTATTGATATTTTAGAATAGAATAGAAAAAAGGTGTTGGGTTGTTGCATGCTTCTAACTATTAAAGGAAACACCTTGTTAGTATTTAGTGGGTGGAGTCGGGTATGTGCCAGAAAATGTTAAGGGATTGTTTATCTGCATGTGTTTTATGCTTCCCAAATCGTCATTTTTTTTATTTTTTAATGACGATTCCCTTGTTTGTGTAAAGTAATGTGTATCACTGAGAATGACTCGGACGTGGCTCTACGGATTGGACAGGCATTCGTGAAGGTAGTTCAACAATGTTCCTTAATGGGATTAGCCCGCCAGGATGTATTGACTACCTTGGAGCTAAGTTTAGTCTCTTTTTCATGAGTGTTCCTCCCACTATGGAGGACGCCATGAATCCCCATTAGGTAGGGATTTTTTACAGGTTGCCACGAATGTGGTGTTCAATCGTAATCCAAAAACTCAAAGTCACTCTCAGCTGATCCACAGATACTCACAAACGGCTTCCCACTTAATCTATGCTTTTCTTTTTCTTTTTTTTTTTCCTTCTTCTTCTAAATTACGCATTTCTTCGGAAGTTAAAACACAAAATAGACCATACTGTGTCTAATAAACGCGTTCGGGAGTGTTTTTTTTTTTTTTCCGTTTCCGTGATTGCAATCTTTTCTAGCAAGAAGAGTGTTTTGCACGAAGATAGAAAATATTATTAGATGGCCATCCGTGCCATAGAATTGGGTTTGGGATAGGATAGACTGTGTACAGGGAAGACATCAGGGCGCAATGAAGTAGTCTCCACGGTAGGTTATATGTATATTGAAATTCAATTTATGTCTTCTTTCCTGTGACGTTATTCTCTTCTGTTTGTTAACTCTAACTAATGATCTTTTTTTCTATTTTTTTTTTATTTTCATTGTCTGAAGAGCATCATTTGAATAACTTGGTTTGGTGGTATATGGGGCCAGATCAGAATTTCATCGCATCTCTTCACAACGACTGCGAGACATCTCCTCGGTGAGTTGAATTTTTATTTCTATAATATTTCATGAAATAATTTTTAATTTGTCTTAAAATAATTAAAATTACCTAATTTTTAAATGGCGTTCATTGTTAGAACTGAAATTTTTGTGACAGTAATTCTCTTCTTCGAAAATGTTAAAATAAATCTAAAAAACTTTCTTTGTTTTTTACTAATTATTCTTTGATTTTTCTAACTTACAATATAGAAGAATACTCTGGGTATAATAAATAATATATACAAGGAAATATTTCGAAATCACAAAACTAATTATTAATCTATTTCTTGCTTTTAGATGTATATTGAATGGAATGGAGCGAGCATAAGATTTCATCTACCTAATTTGAAGGTTACTAAAAAGGAAAATAAAAAATGGGTAAGAATTTTATTTATTTTTTCTACTATTTAAATAATTAATATTGAAATATTATTTTAAATTTTAAAATATTATCTACAAGTACTCTTAGTGTATCCAAAATTTCATTAAATTATTAATGTATATTCCTATGATAGATATCCTCCAACTTCTATTAAATACTATTCAATAAAAATATTCATTGAATTAAATTTCAAATATTAATTAATGATGGTATATTATAGAAATTTCTATAAAAGGATAACATAAAATAGAAGACTTATTAAAAACATTCTTTGACTATTATCTTCTTCAAGTATTATTTTTTAAGTTTAAAAAAGGTTTTAATTAATTTTTAATATATCACGATATGCTTTATCTATCACCATCAGATATGTTCGTACCCGTTGACTCTACGCTCTGATCACTAAAAGAAATGATGGAAGAAGCTAATAAACGGTGAGTAAAATTATGAATACTATAGAATTTCAAAATAATCGAGATATTTTTACATTGATGAATTTATAAAGATACTACACGCGTATATTAAATTACTAAGTGAAATGTTTTGTTAATTTTTTAGTCTTCCTTGATGTGGACCATTGCAGAATCAAGAGAGAGACTGAAGAACATAATGACTTCCAGATCATCATCATCATCCATCGGGCGATTGCAAGGGGGGGTGAAACCCCTCCGTAAGTATTTTTTTAAGAAATATTTTAATATTATTCTAATCTATTTTCAATCTTAATAAATATGTCTTTTATTCTTGTTTTTCATGTAACCTCGATCAATGTTGATGGCAATCTTTCACTTTTACGGTTTCATCAAAAAGGTGAGTAGATTTCCAATATGAATTATTCCAGGAAAACATTATTTCATATTAGTCTTTGTTTTCCAGGGCATGAAGACGATGATTCTGTTGAAGAGTTTGTCGACTGCATTACCTACCATTAATCAATCCATTGTAAGTATTTTATATGTATTTATATATTTTATTTTTTTATTTTATAGTATATTATAAATGTGTGATAACATATACGCGTAGGATATAACAAGATATTTGAATTTCATCATAATTTAGAAATTAGATTTCAGTTCTTGGTTGAGAGATTTTTTTCAATTCTTTTGATTTATACATGTATTTCTCCTTTAAAAGAATGATAATTATTTTTAATATTAAATCAGTTTAATTATAAATTATTTAATTTTAATTATTGCTCTATATATTATTACATACTTAAAGAGAATAATATTGAAAATAATATTTTAAAATAAAACTTTTAAATGTAGTGAACACTAATCGCAATAGATGGCGGGATATGTATTAAATCAGTATAATATTTTTTCAAAAGTATATAAAATTTATATCATTAATATTAATATTTCTAAATGATATGATAGTTTTGAAAAACTGTATAGAGTAAATAATTATTTTTCAAATAATAACACTTTTGCTGCCCTTATTTTATTTTAAACACACTTATTCGAATATATTTTATTTAAAAAAATCTCCCGAAATTCTTCTAAAGATAAACAACAAAATTTTAAAAAGAACGCATTGAATTTTTCATTTCAAATAGCTTATAGAAAGATTATGCTTTAATATTAGATTAAATATAAAGAGAATCACGTTTATTTGAACTTTGAGATATGCTATAAATAATGTAAATTGTAAATTTAGAGAAAGGAAGATAATTAATATTAAATATGATATTTATTTTACGATTAGAGTATAATGCAAAAATTTCGGTTAAATTTAAATTTTATTCAGTGAATATCATCTATGTATTTGAAATTATTTCGATTCTATACAATTTAAGCCCGATATTACTTACAAAAGTTTAAATAAGCCTATTTTGATTGGTGACATTTATTTGAAAGCATTTGTATGAATTACAAATTTGTAAAAAAAAAGAAAAGGCAATAAGTATTTTATTTACAAATAGTATGTTTTTAAATTCAATAGAATATTTGAATTAGAGTTGAAAATATGTACTGGATGGTAATTAACTATATTTATGAATTTGGGAAGATTTTACAAAGTTGGAGCCCCTTTTAGTTAGACATCCACCGACACAGAAAATACTAAATTTAAAAAATTACTAAAATTCTCTCTTAAAGCTATCTACATACAGAAAGAATTTTAGAAAGAATGTATTGATTCATTTCCTCTAGACAGATAAACAAAATTAAATTTTATTTATATTAATATCAAGAGAATATACAACGTTTATTTTTTAAATTCGAAATAGGATACATATAATATATTGTAATTTCGGTGAAGAAGATAAATAATATTAATCATAATATTTAAGATTGAAGAATTCATATGAAATTTCTATTTAGTGAATAACAATCTTTTGGAAATTGATTCCAATCTATAGAACCTTTATCCGATATTTCTTAAAAATAAAATAGTTTTAATTGGTGATATTTATTTATTATATTTTAATTTCAAGGCGATAAATATTTTCGTTACAATTTCAATTCAAATTCAATGTTGTTGAATATGAAGATGGATTTCTTTCATTTTTTTCTTGTCATGAAATTATCTGGTATCATTTTATTAAATCAATTCAAATGGGAACGATTAGAATAAAATAAAGGATATTTTGTTAATTGTCGGAAATGAAACTAAATATTGATATATTTTAAAAATTCTGAGAATTACTAGAATTATTATTTATTAATTTAATATAAATTATTGAACGAGTTCTGACTTGTTCATAGTGAGTCTTGATATCCATGGATGAGGGTGGTGCATTTACATAAATCATGATTGTTTCTGGTTTGATAGAAAATAAAAAAAATTAAATTATAAATTATATACATAATTGGTACTAGGACTATCTCTCTATATAAAATAAGAATACTTGTGGTGGAATTAAAAGAAAATATTATAAGAAAAATCAAATTCAATTCAGACAGAATTCTCCTGAACAATTAACGAAAAATTTTGAAAACATTATATTGAATTTTTCATTTCACATGATCCAAGTGTCCCTATCCTGAGCCCTTGTTCCATCTCTCTTACGTCCCTTCCTACGCGTTTTTTTCCAAGCGGACGTTTTCCAATCGGTCTTCCCACCAATATCTTTTTCCTCTCCCATTCTAGCCACGTGCCCTGCCTATCGCAGCTTTTTCCCTTTTATAACCCTAACTATTTCTGAAGATGCAGAGAGGCCATGCAATTTCTTGTTATGTAGTCTCCCCCATACCCGGTGACCTCATCTTTCTTTGGCCAATAAATGCAGGGAAGAATCCTATTCTCAAATACTCTGAATCTACTCTCATCTCCAAGGGTCATAGACCATGCCTGCCACCCATATAATGCAACAGGCAAAATAATCTTTTTATATATTCCCTTTGATAATAATTTTCAAGAGATAAGCCTCTTTATTGCAGATAACAGGCGTTTCCCGATTGCAACCCCGATTTAAATTCTTCTCAAATATTATTATCCTTCGTGTTTACATTCAATTTTTCTACATATTCAAATTCTACATTTTGTATCTTAAGATTTTGTATGTTAATACTCTTCCTCTTTGTTACTAAATATTTTTTCTTATCACTATTAATTTCAAACCTCCATTAAATTATCTGTAATTGCAATTGCCGAATCTCCTATTATATTTAAGTCGTCTGGGTAACCTAATATTTTACAATTGATTTCCGCATCTTATTCTTTCTTTACTACCTTCAAGACAAATTTGAAGATTGAAAATTTGAAAAAGTTTATCCGGATCTATTGAGTCATGCGTATGTTTTACTAATGTCTACAAATAATTAGTGAATAGAAATATTGAATTCGCGGTTTTTTTCCTAATATCTGTCATAATGAAAATATCTTAATTAATGTTGGTCGATTTGGCCTGAACCCGCAATGATATCTCCTAATATTTCCTCCGCCTATGGTTCTTAAGTATTGTATATGTTATAATAGTGAAATAGAGTATAATATTTCTTGATCATTACATTTTGGTATTTTATTTTCATTGCTAGATTATTATTGAATATTTTTAATTATAATGAAACTTGAGAAAATGCAAAAATAGAGACTTGAGACCAGGGCCGCGGCGTGCACGTGTGCAAGGTGGGCGCTGCCCACGGGCGCCTGGTGTAGGGGGCGCCAAACTGACCATTCTTTTTTATTTTATTTTAAGTGTTTTAAAAATGAATCAATATAATTGTGTACGTGAATCCTACGACACGTTTAAATATATTTTCCAAATTTGTTTGTTTTACTGCGTATCTTTCTAACCTTGCCCGTAACTGTAGCCTCGGGTGAACGAAGCTTCTCTAAGTTAAAAATTATAAAAACGAATTTGCGTTCGACATTGTCGCAGGAGCGCTTAACAGATCTTTCTATGATAGCAATAGAAAATGAAATCATGGATAACTTAGAAATATATGATATTATTAAAGGTTTTGTAGCTTCAAAGGCTCGAAGAATCCGAATAGTATAGTTTTGTGATGGAATTTCATATTGTATTATGTTTTCATTTTTGAATTTTTTTTATGTTTATTGTTCTAGAAATTTAACCTTGTTTCTATTGTTAATGAGTTAATTATTTTGTTATTTCCTATTATTATGTAGATAAATTCCTCTGTATTCATAAACACAGTTTTCAAAATTAAATGTTTTATTTGATTTTATTGTTCTATTGATAGAGGGGGCGCTTTTTAAAAATTTGCACACGGGCGCTTTGCACCCACGTCGCGGCCCTGCTTGAGACAATTTATAAAAATTAACGGTATAAAACTATAGATAAATGACCAATATATACATTCATTAATAGTATTAATTTAAATTAATTGATTTATTTGTTTATTTATTATTAAGTTCATTTATTAATTTTTTTAGATCATAGTTATTTTCCTTAAAAGAAATTTAAATTCTGTGGTGCTAGGGGATTTGAAAATCATTCGTCGCAATATGAAGATTTCGCTTACAGTTTCTGTCATGTCCGACCTCCATCCAACAGTTATTTTCTGTCAAGTTTTTTGCTTCTCTTAATCATGTGATCTATATATTTAATTTTTTTTGATTCATTATAATAAAATTTAAACAAATAAAAATTTTTACTTTGTTAATTTATATAAATTTCAATATAAACTGATTGTGAGTGATACGCTTAGCCAATACTCTGAATAATTTGTGTACAAAAATATTGAATGTTCTTAGCGAGATTTGATATAATGTTGTACGATTTGTCCTAAATCTGAATTAGAAGAAAATTATAAATTGCCTCCTCTTCCAGCCCAATTCATTTACCCACCCATGTTGCATATGGCATCTAAATTTCTTAAAACTCCGTTTTTTTAATTTAAAATAGAAGGAGAGAAAGAGAGTTTTAAATTATATTCGAATAGTCTATATATTCTATATATCAGTATTTTTTTTCTGAATTTAATAGCAAGTTGATTTTAAAAATTTTCAATTCTTAATGCATATGATTGATTACATGTGTTAAAATTTAAAAAAATTCAAATATTCTAATTTTTATATTTATATACAATTTAATATTATTTTTTATTAATATCATATCAAAAAAAGAGAATTTATTAAAAATTAAAAATAAAAAAAGAAGCCTATTAATAAAAAATTGAATGGTGATTTAAATATTTTATTAAATTAATTAAAATGAGACCTTTTAGAATAAATTATTTAATTGAAATGATATTTAAATATAAGAATTTAAAAAAATATTATATTCTTTGTTTGGCAATTGTTATTTAATTATGTGCAACATGATTCGACTTGCACAGAGCATCGTTATTTTTTATTAATATCACATAATAAAAATGAATCTTAAACATAATAAATAATAAGCGGGAGTGTCCTCCCCTAGACTTTCCCGCATATAAATAAGTATAAAGAGTTGTGAATGAATATTTAGAATGTGTAAACTTGGTATTGATAAAGAGCCAGTTCGTATTAGTTTATTGGTGTCAAATTTGATATTTGGTAAAATTTATATATATATATATATATATATATATATATATAGAATAAAGTGCTACTTCCGGTTAACTGATATTTTAAATGTAAAAAAACAGATATGGATATAATATAAATATTTTTAATTTTATTTTATTTATAATATATAAGGGCTGGCTGTGACGTCATGAAGTGCTGGGTGACGTCATATAATTTTAAATTAAGAAAAAACTAATGAAGATGATTTTTCTCGAGGATAAAACCAATACAAAGTGCATAACACGTGGAGATATGTCCTCACGTGAAATTTGATATGAAAATAACCCTTCACTTCCTCTCTTCGATCGGCAATACTAGCACTTCCGGTTTCCGGATTTGCACCAAAAGTTGATCAATTCATCCCACTGATGCATTAAGTAAATATACCAAATTTCATCAAAATCGGTTGAGCCGTTCAGACTGTACACATCTATACGGACGGACAGACGGACAGACGGACGGACAGACATCATGCTAAAAATACTTTTTTCTGTTAAGAAAATGCATGATTCGTGGAGATATGTAAAAATCTCCACATGTGAAATTTGGTGTGAAAACAATACCTCCCTTACTATCGTCGGTCGGTAAAAAAGAAACGCTACTTGTATAGGTAAAATGTCACTTCCGGTAGTCAGATCATGATGAAATTTGGTATCTCAATTTTTTTCATATTTTTAAATCTATATACAAAATATGAAGCAAATATCTCGAAGCAAACTGGTACTTTACTTGAAAGGTAAACGCAACCAGTGTAGGTAAAGTACCACTTCCGGTTAACCGATTTTGACGAAATTTTGATAGAAATCTACAAACTATGAATAATATCGGTGTACCAAATTTCGAAGTCCTAGCTTGATTAGTTTTTGAGTAAATTTGCTTACAGACATTACATACATACATACATACATACATACATACATACATACATACATACATACATACATACATACATACACACACACAGACATAATTCGAAAAATGGTATTTTCCGACTCAGGGAGGTCTAAAACGTCAAGATCTATCGAAATCTCGAAGTCGAAATTTTTGACGATTCCAATACTTCCCTTATACGAAGTATGCGGGAAAGTAAAAAAGACATTTTAATAAATTTAAAAAATATACCCAATTTAAAAATGTCAAAAATTTAAAACAACTTTATATCATCATATTTTAATTTTTATATAATATATATATATATTTAGTAGTTAATAATAGAGTAATTAAATTAAAATAAAAAACAAAGATAATATAATTCAGTCATTTTAATTCAGGTTAAATAATATTTTTTTTTATTATTCAATGATAAAATTTATATATTATTATATATATATTATAGAAAAGAAGAAATATTCAATTAAATAAAAAATAATTTAAGATAAAAATATGATCTAATAAATATTTTAATTAAATTGAGAACTTTTAGAATAAATTATTTAATTGAATTGATATTTGTATATTAGAATTTAAAATAAAAAGGGAAATATTATAATAATTCTTTGATTGGGAATAGCTATGATAATTCATTGTTTGAAATGATTCCGCTAGGCCGGCAGTGAGCCGCGAGCTGCTCTTGAGTGAACAACACGGAGAATTATATAAACTTTAAAAAATTAATTTCTGCGGTTATTGTTGACATATAAATAAAATTTATAGCCTATGTTACTCTAGGGGTATATAAGAATATTGTGATGTAATTTCAAAGAAATCGGTTCAGCCAATTCTGAGTCTATAAAATAGTAATTTTCCGGACAGACAGACCGACAGTCAGACAGACAGACAGACAGACAGACAGACAGACAGACGTGAAAAATTCTAAAGTCACTTTTGGATTCTAGAGGTCATGAAACGCGAAGATATGCAAAAATTTTTAAATTCTGAGCAAAGTGCAGACAAAAACCTTTTTTTATATATATAGATTATTGAACGAGTTCTGACTTGTTCATAGTGAGTCTTGATATCCATGGATGAGGGTGGTGCATTTACATAAATCATGATTGTTTCTGGTTTGATAGAAAATAAAAAAAATTAAATTCAATAGAATATTTGAATTAGAGTTGAAAATATGTACTGGATGGTAATTAACTATATTTATGAATTTGGGAAGATTTTACAAAGTTGGAGCCCCTTTTAGTTAGACATCCACCGACACAGAAAATACTAAATTTAAAAAAATTACTAAAATTCTCTCTTAAAGCTATCTACATACAGAAAGAATTTTAGAAAGAATGTATTGATTCATTTCCTCTAGACAGATAAACAAAATTAAATTTTATTTATATTAATATCAAGAGAATATACAACGTTTATTTTTTAAATTCGAAATAGGATACATATAATATATTGTAATTTCGGTGAAGAAGATAAATAATATTAATCATAATATTTAAGATTGAAGAATTCATATGAAATTTCTATTTAGTGAATAACAATCTTTTGGAAATTGATTCCAATCTATAGAACCTTTATCCGATATTTCTTAAAAATAAAATAGTTTTAATTGGTGATATTTATTTATTATATTTTAATTTCAAGGCGATAAATATTTTCGTTACAATTTCAATTCAAATTCAATGTTGTTGAATATGAAGATGGATTTCTTTCATTTTTTTCTTGTCATGAAATTATCTGGTATCATTTTATTAAATCAATTCAAATGGGAACGATTAGAATAAAATAAAGGATATTTTGTTAATTGTCGGAAATGAAACTAAATATTGATATATTTTAAAAATTCTGAGAATTACTAGAATTATTATTTATTAATTTAATATAAATTATTGAACGAGTTCTGACTTGTTCATAGTGAGTCTTGATATCCATGGATGAGGGTGGTGCATTTACATAAATCATGATTGTTTCTGGTTTGATAGAAAATAAAAAAAATTAAATTATAAATTATATACATAATTGGTACTAGGACTATCTCTCTATATAAAATAAGAATACTTGTGGTGGAATTAAAAGAAAATATTATAAGAAAAATCAAATTCAATTCAGACAGAATTCTCCTGAACAATTAACGAAAAATTTTGAAAACATTATATTGAATTTTTCATTTCACATGATTCAACTTATAAAGTAAGGTATTTATAAATAAAATTCAATTTTATTTATTTTAAAAAGAAAAACGTTTATTTAAATTTCGAAATAAGACTACAAATAATAGATTTTTAATACTAGTACGATGAAATAGATAATTAATATAAAAAATAATATTCGTTGATTAAAAACATTATTAAAGATTTCGATTAGTTTGAAAACTAATTCTCTAATATTACTATAATTTTTATTTTTTTATTTTAAATTGTTTCCTTTGTATAGAATAGAAGTCCAAATTTGGTAATTTAATTGGAGCATAAATCAATTTGTTCTATAAATTTGAACTTTTTCTATAACATATCATCTATTCTAAGAGAATTACTTAATATTTAATTTATATACTAACATATATTGCCTATGTGTACCTAAATATTCTTAAACCAAATAATATAATATATTTATATTTAAAATAGAATAAAATAGTAACGTATAAATCGATGAATTAAAATTTTAATCGGATATATACATATAATGTAGTTCTATAATTTTTTTTTAATTTTATTTTAAATTACGAGTTTAACATTTTTTTTTTATATTCAATATTCAATAATATATATATTTTCTATTTGTAGTAACATTTATTTTAGAAAAAGTGCAGGCTTATTTTTTTCATTGCGATTTTATTTATCTAAAATAATTATAAACTCTTGAAAAATAATTATTTTTTCAATATAATTTTATTTATTTTTTTAATATTGATATCTATCCGTTATTTTCTAAGAAATCGACAAATTTATTAAAATATTTATTGAATATCAGTGAAAATGCATTATAAAATAAATAATAAAAATAAAACACTTGAAATTCAATCTCTCATAATATTATTGAAAAGAAATCAATTTGATTAGGTTTCTAATAAAGAACAGAGTACCTAAATTAAATAAGAATTAAAACGTCACACATAATGGGGCTAGATATTGTGAATAAAAGTAAAAAATATATAATTATGTTAGTTGATATTTATTTGGAAAAAAGTGATTTATACTTTTAAATTACTATATTGATATTATTATACGAGTTAAGTTATTTAAATAACTTTTCCTTTTTTTTTTTAGCTTGTTATGGTTTGATGGTAGTCGGTGGCTGAAGAATATATAGGATACGTATAGAAAAAGGAATCACATCTCATCAGAGGTAAAGTTGATATATAAACAAACTATAATTAAAAATTATAATTACATATTCAATTAATTTTTAAGTAGAAAATCAATAAAAGTTGTATCGATAGATATATAAATATTCATAAATTAATAAAAAGAAAAAGAAATTGACATTCGACTGAATTTGTTTTATTCTAGTTTTTTACAATAAATTTAAATAAATATAGTATAGTATAGATATATCTGTAGATAATTGTCTATTAATACATCTACCAAAATAAATAAAAATTAATATTTTATATGAAAGTATTCTTTAAATTAAAAATGGCTTTTTTTCATTAATGATATTGATTTATATAATTAATCATGAAATAACAAAAGAGCTAGGATCAAGACAATTTTTTTTTTTTTTTTATATTTATTTTATATTTAATTCGTCGTGCATAGTTTAGAATAATAGGTTAAAATTTAATATAATGTTTTGGATTTTTCATTTGAATATAAAAAAAAAGAGTATTTAATAATTTAAATATTTTCAATTTCTCTATTAGTTCATCTGAAAGAACGTGGATTCACGAAACAAATTTGGACCACTACTATATATGGAGATGGTGAAAAGTACGAGTTCAACGAGATCGTCGAGTGACTTACTACGAGTGGGCAACCTATTTATAACTCCAAGGTTAGTAATTTTTGTTATAAAAAAAATGTATTATAATTTGAATACTCAATCTTATATATGTCTTGTGTTTTTCTTTTTTTTTTTCATGTATCATCCTTTTGCTGATGGCAAATTCAATTCTCTTCGAATAATATTGGTTTCTTCAAAATTTTTTATAAATACAGCTCACCAAAAATAAGTACTCAACGTATATTTTTTGATTATTCTGGCACTAGTGGTAGTAATGAATTTAATTTAATATTGACAAAATTTAAATATTACAATAAAAAATACAATATTTCTATTATTTTTTTGTTAAATTTAACATTGTTCGTTAATTAGTTAGTTAGATTAGAGATTTTCAGAGGCTACCCTAGAAAACAGAAAGAATTGGAAGAGAGAAGGATAAGGATGGCAAATCTACAATCTACTGAATCATCAATTCCTTTAAAGGTATTTAGAATTGTTAGCCTGATAGGTTGCGTATGGGGGGTGATTATACATTATTTTGGCTTAATCGTTTGTTGTTAGGGATTTACAGATAAAGGAATGCTTCAAGAAAGTGCCTTCTGATTCATCGCGTCCAAACCTTTGTGGTAGCCTATAAATATAGATAGAAACTAGAAACATTAAATTTAATGAATTATTGATATTTTAGAATAGAATAGAAAAAAGGTGTTGGGTTGTTGTATGCTTCTAACTATTAAAGGAAACACCTTGTTAGTATTTAGTGGGTGGAGTCGGGTATGTGCCAGAAAATGTTAAGGGATTGTTTATCTGCATGTGTTTTATGCTTCCCAAATCGTCATTTTTTTTATTTTTTAATGACGATTCCCTTGTTTGTGTAAAGTAATGTGTATCACTGAGAATGACTCGGACGTGGCTCTACGGATTGGACAGGCATTCGTGAAGGTAGTTCAACAATGTTCCTTAATGGGATTAGCCCGCCAGGATGTATTGACTACCTTGGAGCTAAGTTTAGTCTCTTTTTCATGAGTGTTCCTCCCACTATGGAGGACGCCATGAATCCCCATTAGGTAGGGATTTTTTACAGGTTGCCACGAATGTGGTGTTCAATCGTAATCCAAAAACTCAAAGTCACTCTCAGCTGATCCACAGATACTCACAAACGGCTTCCCACTTAATCTATGCTTTTCTTTTTCTTTTTTTTTTTCCTTCTTCTTCTAAATTACGCATTTCTTCGGAAGTTAAAACACAAAATAGACCATACTGTGTCTAATAAACGCGTTCGGGAGTGTTTTTTTTTTTCCGTTTCCGTGATTGCAATCTTTTCTAGCAAGAAGAGTGTTTTGCACGAAGATAGAAAATATTATTAGATGGCCATCCGTGCCATAGAATTGGGTTTGGGATAGGATAGATTGTGTACAGGGAAGACATCAGGGCGCAATGAAGTAGTCTCCACGGTAGGTTATATGTATATTGAAATTCAATTTATGTCTTCTTTCCTGTGACGTTATTCTCTTCTGTTTGTTAACTCTAACTAATGATCTTTTTTTCTATTTTTTTTTTATTTTCATTGTCTGAAGAGCATCATTTGAATAACTTGGTTTGGTGGTATATGGGGCCAGATCAGAATTTCATCGCATCTCTTCACAACGACTGCGAGACATCTCCTCGGTGAGTTGAATTTTTATTTCTATAATATTTCATGAAATAATTTTTAATTTGTCTTAAAATAATTAAAATTACCTAATTTTTAAATGGCGTTCATTGTTAGAACTGAAATTTTTGTGACAGTAATTCTCTTCTTCGAAAATGTTAAAATAAATCTAAAAAACTTTCTTTGTTTTTTACTAATTATTCTTTGATTTTTCTAACTTACAATATAGAAGAATACTCTGGGTATAATAAATAATATATACAAGGAAATATTTCGAAATCACAAAACTAATTATTAATCTATTTCTTGCTTTTAGATGTACATTGAATGGAATGGAGCGAGCATAAGATTTCATCTACCTAATTTGAAGGTTACTAAAAAGGAAAATAAAAAATGGGTAAGAATTTTATTTATTTTTTCTACTATTTAAATAATTAATATTGAAATATTATTTTAAATTTTAAAATATTATCTACAAGTACTCTTAGTGTATCCAAAATTTCATTAAATTATTAATGTATATTCCTATGATAGATATCCTCCAACTTCTATTAAATACTATTCAATAAAAATATTCATTGAATTAAATTTCAAATATTAATTAATGATGGTATATTATAGAAATTTCTATAAAAGGATAACATAAAATAGAAGACTTATTAAAAACATTCTTTGACTATTATCTTCTTCAAGTATTATTTTTTAAGTTTAAAAAAGGTTTTAATTAATTTTTAATATATCACGATATGCTTTATCTATCACCATCAGATATGTTCGTACCCGTTGACTCTACGCTCTGATCACTAAAAGAAATGATGGAAGAAGCTAATAAACGGTGAGTAAAATTATGAATACTATAGAATTTCAAAATAATCGAGATATTTTTACATTGATGAATTTATAAAGATACTACACGCGTATATTAAATTACTAAGTGAAATGTTTTGTTAATTTTTTAGTCTTCCTTGATGTGGACCATTGCAGAATCAAGAGAGAGACTGAAGAACATAATGACTTCCAGATCATCATCATCATCCATCGGGCGATTGCAAGGGGGGGTGAAACCCCTCCGTAAGTATTTTTTTAAGAAATATTTTAATATTATTCTAATCTATTTTCAATCTTAATAAATATGTCTTTTATTCTTGTTTTTCATGTAACCTCGATCAATGTTGATGGCAATCTTTCACTTTTACGGTTTCATCAAAAAGGTGAGTAGATTTCCAATATGAATTATTCCAGGAAAACATTATTTCATATTAGTCTTTGTTTTCCAGGGCATGAAGACGATGATTCTGTTGAAGAGTTTGTCGACTGCATTACCTACCATTAATCAATCCATTGTAAGTATTTTATATGTATTTATATATTTTATTTTTTTATTTTATAGTATATTATAAATGTGTGATAACATATACGCGTAGGATATAACAAGATATTTGAATTTCATCATAATTTAGAAATTAGATTTCAGTTCTTGGTTGAGAGATTTTTTTCAATTCTTTTGATTTATACATGTATTTCTCCTTTAAAAGAATGATAATTATTTTTAATATTAAATCAGTTTAATTATAAATTATTTAATTTTAATTATTGCTCTATATATTATTACATACTTAAAGAGAATAATATTGAAAATAATATTTTAAAATAAAACTTTTAAATGTAGTGAACACTAATCGCAATAGATGGCGGGATATGTATTAAATCAGTATAATATTTTTTCAAAAGTATATAAAATTTATATCATTAATATTAATATTTCTAAATGATATGATAGTTTTGAAAAACTGTAGAGCAAATAATTATTTTTCAAATAATAACACTTTTGCTGCCCTTATTTTATTTTAAACACACTTATTCGAATATATTTTATTTAAAAAAATCTCCCGAAATTCTTCTAAAGATAACCAACAAAATTTTAAAAAGAACGCATTGAATTTTTCATTTCAAATAGCTTATAGAAAGATTATGCTTTAATATTAGATTAAATATAAAGAGAATCACGTTTATTTGAACTTTGAGATATGCTATAAATAATGTAAATTGTAAATTTAGAGAAAGGAAGATCATTAATATTAAATATGATATTTATTTTACGATTAGAGTATAATGCAAAAATTTCGGTTAAATTTAAATTTTATTCAGTGAATATCATCTATGTATTTGAAATTATTTCGATTCTATACAATTTAAGCCCGATATTACTTACAAAAGTTTAAATAAGCCTATTTTGATTGGTGACATTTATTTGAAAGCATTTGTATGAATTACAAATTTGTAAAAAAAAAGAAAAGGCAATAAGTATTTTATTTACAAATAGTATGTTTTTAAATTCAATAGAATATTTGAATTAGAGTTGAAAATATGTACTGGATGGTAATTAACTATATTTATGAATTTGGGAAGATTTTACAAAGTTGGAGCCCCTTTTAGTTAGACATCCACCGACACAGAAAATACTAAATTTAAAAAAATTACTAAAATTCTCTCTTAAAGCTATCTACATACAGAAAGAATTTTAGAAAGAATGTATTGATTCATTTCCTCTAGACAGATAAACAAAATTAAATTTTATTTATATTAATATCAAGAGAATATACAACGTTTATTTTTTAAATTCGAAATAGGATACATATAATATATTGTAATTTCGGTGAAGAAGATAAATAATATTAATCATAATATCTCTTACTCAGTGTTTCTTCGTAAAGCCTGAGCTTCCGAGAGAATTTTATTCTTCTCACACCATACTTTTAATCTTTTTGCTACTATTCCTACATACATTTTGTATAATGCATTCAGCAGTGACACTCCTCTGTAATTTCGTGTATCCGATCTTGATCCCTTTTTATATATGGGTCTATATATATACTCTTTCACTCAATCTCCATTTCTGTGGTATTCTACTTGACCTCCATACTACAGGGAGCGGCAAAATGATCTGACGGTTTTAAAATGTAAATAACTCAATCGTTTTAAGAGATACAAAGTGTTTTATTGCATATTACAGATTGCTATTTATGAACATTTATAAAAATAACCAAAGAAATGTTTATGTGATCCGTTTAAGATTTGAAGATGACATCTTTCAAATGATGACCATCTTGGGCCATGCATTCTTCCAATCTTGCACTGAAATTGTCAAACACTTTCCCTAACATTGCAGGAGGAAGGTTGGCTATTTCTTGGCCTATGGCTTCCTTGAGGTCATCCAATGTGCGGGGTTTGTTTGTGTACACTCTTGATTTCAGCAGTCCCCACATGAAAAAGTCACAAATGCTGAGATCCGGGGAGCGAGGTGGCCACGCAATGTCCCCGAAACGCGAGATGACTCGGCCACGAAACTTGCTTCTTAAGAAGTTCATTACCTCATCGGCTGTGTGGGCAGTTGCCCCATCCTGCTGGAACCAAATTCTGCTGCGGTTTAAGCGTTTTCTGCGTAGTTCGGTGATAAGGAAGTTTTTCAACATAGTCAGGTATCGTTGTGAGTTGACGGTTACAGTTCGACCGTTTTCTTCAAAAAAGTATGGGCCTATAACACAATGTTTTGTTACGCCACACCACACAGTGACCTTGGGACTATGAAGGGGACGTTCATGCAGTTCTTCTGGATTTTTTTCCGACCAATAGCGGAAATTCTCTTTATTCACATATCCATCCAAATGAAAATGCGCTTCGTCGCTCATAATGAAAATTTTGTCATCTGTAAGATCAAACCAATCATTTGCTCTGAACATGCGTTGCGAGTTGCATAATCAGTGGGCTTCAACTGTTGCACGATAGCCATTTTGTATGGATGAAAGTGCAGGTCGTACCGTAATATTCTTCTTACCGAGCGGTCAGACATGCACAGAGCAGCAGCTTGTTTGCGTGCAGGCCGCCGAGGACTGGCTTCCAAAGCTTCCCTCACTCTCTCGACGTTCTCTGGCGTCCGGGCTGACCTTGGACGGCCCGTTGATTTCCGTTTTAATGCTGAACCGGTAGCTCTAAAGTTACCCACCCACAGCAAAATGGTGTTTCGAGTTGGAACTTTCCCTCTCGGACCCACATTAAAACGTCTGCGGAACTGCCGCTGATCAGCAACAACACTATCCCCACTTTTAAAAAATGCTTCCACAACGAACGCACGGTGCTCAGCCGACCACCGCTCCATGGCTACTAAAATGTCCGCACGTAGGCTCTGGAACGCCGCTATCCCCACCAACTTTCCTCCTGCAATGTTAGGGAAAGTGTTTGACAATTTCAGTGCAAGATTGGAAGAATGCATGGTCCAAGATGGTCATCATTTGAAAGATGTCATCTTCAAATCTTAAACGGATCACATAAACATTTCTTTGGTTATTTTTATAAATGTTCATAAATAGCAATCTGTAATATGCAATAAAACACTTTGTGTCTCTTAAAACGATTGAGTTATTTACATTTTAAAACCGTCAGATCATTTTGCCGCTCCCTGTAGATAGGAAAAGCCATACATCCAATCTCTCATCTTGCTTTAGAATTTTCAAGAATTCATTCATTATTCCATCCTCTCCTGGTGCCATTTCTTTTTTTAATTTTCTTATTTTATCCTCTACCTGTTTCAGATGAAAATCTTCGTTCAAATCGCTTACATCTATCGGTTCAGTATTCTTCTCCTTTATGAAGTATAAAGGAGAAGAATACTAGATCTAGATTCATTCTTCCTTTCTCTTTCGTCCCCTTTAATAACTCCCTAAAATAATCTTCAAATTTTTTCAAAGGTATGTCTATGTCTTCCTTTGTTCTTCTTCTATAGCTGATAACAACTTTTCAAAATTCGGCTGTGTTCTTACAATAATCCACTCTTCTTCATTCTTCTTCTTTATGCTTTATCTTCTTCTGTTTTACTAGTTGTTTAAGCTCTCTTTTTTCTTTAATGTTAGTTATCCTTTCCTCCCACTTTTTTCCATTTCTAAATTTATTTAGTTTTTCTTTAACTCTTTTTTTATTCTCGTACTATCGAATCTCTCTTCCTTTCTCTATAATCCGTTTTTTTCAATGTCACTTTCTTTCGCTGCTTCCTCACATATCTCTGCTAATTGGTCGTTTATTAATTCTGGAGCTTTCCCCATTTTATTTTTGTCCTTTTCTCTTCTCACCTATCCCTAAAAATCTCACTGGCTTCTTCCTTCCACCTCATTCTTCCTCCTTATTTGCTCTTTTCTTCCCTTTGTATTCTTGTCCTTTCGCTCATCTCCAAAACGATCGGCATATGGACTGATTCTGGTCTTTCCTGTATTTTCATATCTTTTATAAGACCATTTTCTTCATTTACCCAAACGTGATCTACCACTGAATACCCCCTGGGTCCCATATATGTGTAGCATCCTTCATTATCATCAAGCCCTTGGTTCCAAATAGATCGAGCAGTTTTCTCCCTTCCTCGTTCTGAAGTTCGTTCTGTGTCGCTCTTTCTTCTTCCTCCGGATTTCCTCCCTCTTTGCCAATTCTCGAATTAAAATTACCCACCACCTCCACTTCATATTTCTCCATCCAATTCCCAGGCTCATTCGCCAAATCTTCTTTTATATTATCTATGCCCGTATTATTATAAACTCCTATAATTATTAACTTGCTTTCCTTTTCATCCCATTTTAGCCTGAGACCTTTCTTCCATTTTTCTATTTTCACTTTTCCCTGGTATTCTTCTCTTACCGCCATCAACTGACCTCCCTTTGCTCTTCCTCTTCTCTTTTCACTCACTGCAGGCTCGGTTTGCCAAAAATATTCTTGTTTCAGTTTCTTTATTATCTCTAGTCCTCTTTTTTCCTCCAGCCATGTTTCCAATAATAGTATAGCGTCAAATTTGCAGATGTAGTCCCAACATTCATTATCCTTATTTGTTATGCCTGCTGTATTCCAGATGATCATGCTGAAGTTGTCCCTTCTTATATTCTTATCGAGTTTTTTGGAACCCATCTCACCAATCCTTTCCTTTCTTCTCCCTCCGTCAAAACAAACAGTACTCGGTCGATTTCTAATTTATCCTTTCTCAAAACAGCTCTTTTGCCTTCGCTTCTTGCTTTTTTAACCACGGTATTAATTCCTTTCTTCTCCTTCTTACATCTTCCGAGTAATCATCGTCTATGTATATTTCACTCCCTCTCCGTTCATTCCTCTTCCTAATCAGCTCCCATTTCTTTTCCGCGTTGATCAGTTCAATCTTAATAGGCCTTTCCCTCCCCTTCGACTTTTCTTCCTATCCTAAATGCTTCAACTATTATATTCCCCTCCATCTGTAGATCATCCCTTAAATACTTCACTTTGTTATTAGTACTGCCAGTACATCTTCTATATCATTCTCCTTCAATTCCTCTAACAATAACATTATTTTTCCTCTCAATTTCTTCTTTCGTTTCACCTTTTCTCCCTATTTCCTCCAGCCTTTTTTTACTACCTTTAATTCTTGTTTGATATATACTATTTCCTCTCTTTGTTTTTTCCTTTCGATTTCTATAGTTTTTTTTTTATTTTCTCATGTATTTTGGTCTGCTCGCTTTTTATTCCTTTCACTTCTGCTAGAATCTGCATCAAAATATCTCTATCCGTATTTGAAATTCCCTCTGGCGTACCATCTGCTCGTGGCCTTTTATTATCATGTGCTGCCGGCGGAGTCCCTTGCAGTCCACCTCTCTGGATTGGGCTACTCCCCGTTGCCAGAAACCTGTTTCTTTCTTGTTCAAATGAAATTTTTATATTTTTATATATTTGAATGAAATTTCCTTCGAAGGATTACTATTTATGTCACTATTATCGGATTATTTGTATTCTTTACTTTCAATTGAAAAAATTAAAATAAAATAAATTCCTTCTTTTCTTTCACTCCCTTCAATCAAAAAAACATACCAAAAGGAAAGAAGCAGCTTCAAACTGGAACACTCGACTTGTAGCCCGCTTGAAGACCTTTCACGCAGTATGAAAATATTTTCTCTAGGTGAAAAAAATCCCACTCAAAAAGGCAAAACAGGAGCATTACATAAACACAGCCTACAACTTGAACCCTTGAACTGGAATTCGATCTTTTATTAATATTATTATTAATAATAATATTATTATTATTGACATTGTCATGTATTCTCGTATTCTTTATTTAAAAGAAGTAGTCCATACTCACTACGACAATGAATACAAAAATATTTATTCTAGCACAAATAAAATACAAATATATGTCGTAGGCAAATGGCAATTTTAAAGAAATGGCATTTGCCTAGCCAAATAGCTTTAACTATTATTTCATAATATTAATTACAAAATAACATTTTCTTAGATAGGGCAAATAGCTTTAACTATTATTCCATTTCAATTTGACTAAGAAAAAATAGCAGAACAGGAAAAATACTCAAATATTATTTATTTTCAAAAAAAAATATTTTAATCAATTAAAACAATTTAATAAGGAAACGAATATTTTAAAAAAAAAGATAGAAACAAAATAATTGGGGAAAAATATTACTTATACTCGAATTCATTGGTAACAATTTCTTATTCTCGAATTGGCAATATTAATAAATATATTTTGTTTATAATAAACTGTCTAATTTTTTTATAATTTATTTATTTTATTGATATCAAACGGATTTTATTTTGACATTTACATTAATTTAGAAGTTAGATACAATAAAGAACAAAAAATCTTTTGAATAATTTCGTAATTGGCTACTGTAATAGTTATAGCTATTTGCCCAACAAAGATTTAGCCAAATGGCTTTTGTCTAGGCAAATACTATTTTCCTAGTCAAATTGAAATGAAATAATAGTTTAAGCTATTTGGCAAGGTAAATGGCTTTTGCCTAGACAAATGCCATTTCCCTAAAATTGCCATTAGGAAAGGAAAAGCATTTTGATTAATCTTTCTGTGATTCCCCTATTCTTCTTTCCATTCCCCTTATAAAACTGCTTTTATTCATAAATTTACTACATAATAAAAATGTAAAAAATTATAAAAAAGATTTCTTCCCTCTATTCTCTTGATCATTTTCCTGTTGAAAATACTCACGATGACATTCCTGTTGAAAATTCATAAAACAAAAAGGAACAATGTTCAAGGGTTATTCTTTTAGAAATAAAATCGTTATCACGTTACAATAATTATATTTTATTCTGTACAAAAGTCAGTTATAAAATATCTCCCATCATGTAGTATGGTGTATAGTGACAAAGGTGCCGAATATAAATATCAGGAAAACATACACTGTACCATTTGAATGATCACTAGATAGATGCACACGGGAAAAAAAAGTATGCAAGTTTCCCCATCGGTATGGTTAATAAATAACATTGTCAATAACATTTCCAATAGAGTGATCGATATTAAATTTCTCTACTCTCTACATTATGCTTATCCTCTTTTTTTCATTTATGATGTCGTGTTTCTCATCGTGTTAGGCTTAAAATCTTATATATATATATATATTATTTATTTTAGAAACCTAAACAATTATCATACACATCTTTACCTTTTCGTATGGGAATATATTACCAATTTTAAATAAAACATTCTAATGATAAAATATAGTCCCTAATTTTTCAATAGACAATTTTATTAATTTTTTTTGTTATTTTTTTTTTTTTATTTTTATTTTATTTTTTTTTTTTGTTATTTTTTTGTTATTTTTTTCTTTTTTTTCTTTTTAAATTAAAAATGCATAATTTCCTGTTTCATCAATATGTTTATGTTTAAAACAAATTACCTTTAATATTATTAATATTAATATTATTATTCTTATTATAACAAGGAAAATTAATTCATACTCAACCAAAAATATCTATGTACTCTATAAATTATATTGATAATATAGAAGAATTTTTGAATTATTATTTATGCCAGACACACTGAGTACAAGTATTTTAAAATAAGATGTTATGGTTGAAGAATGGTCCGATTTGCAATCCAATTCTTTTTCTTTCTCTCTCTCTCTCTCTCTATTTCTCTTTTATCCAACTAAAAGAATCACTGTATATATAATATCTTCATATTTTTTTTTATAGATTTCAAAGATTTTCTTTAAGTCGATCCATATCTTTTCTTAAACATTTGTCAATGACCAATCGAATCATTCCTTTATTTATTATACAAAGTACAGGACTAGCTTTCGATATTTAAAATTAGAAATAATAATAATAATAATAATACATTTATCATAGATTGGTATATTATCATTCTCTCATTTCTAAAGAATGAAAAAGAAAAAAAAATTTAAATTCTATTGATCAGTGCTTAATTTGTATAAAAGATATACAAAATATTTGTTTTATATAAATATCAACTAACGATATAATTTGTTTTTTTTATTTAAACATAAATTATTTAATATTATAATATAAAATATTTTTAATGTAATAAATAAATATATAATGCATTGAAAAATAATATTGATATAAATATATACATATTTTACTACACTAAAACATATGTAGAATATAAATGTATGTAGCTTATATATATCATATATAACTTTATATATATATATATATTTCATGAGAAAGAATACTAATTAAGCACTGATAAATTTAGTACTAAATACTTTAAAATTATTATTGAATTTCAATTCTATAAAATTTCATCCCTTCAAGAGAAATCGATGTTGGATTCGTTTGTGTTTTTTTTCAATCGATTAATTAAAATAAAGAGCGCACATATTCTTTCCATCTATTCGTGTTAATTAAGAGAGTAAGCGTTTCACATGTCATCCATCGAAAGGTGACTTTTGGAATTTGAATGAGGACTCGGGGGCTCAGGAATGACGCCACAGCAAACATTTTTATTTTTATTTGTTTTTTTTTTCGAATAACAAGATACTCCATTTTCACTCGTAATCTACGAAGGAATGTGTTAGACACCCAACAAGTGTCTTCTTTAGTTCAAGTGCGAACAGAATTTAACGGCAATGGTTCCTATTGGTGGTGGACACGTTGTTAAGCTACCATACTAAGATCTTTGAAGAATACATAATTATACATATTCTATTGAGAAAATTAAGATAATATATATATATATATATATATATATATATAGATATATATATATATATAGAAAATTTAAAAAAATGTATAACATTTGGAAATCATTATCGAGTATAAACAATGAATGGTGCAATGGCTAATTCTAAGTGACTTAACAGCAAAGATTATCATCTAAAAACACTGGTTGTAGACTGTTGTTGGTTTCTCAAATGCCAAATGCAATAATTCTCGTGTTATCCCATTTTTTCCAAGAATATTTAATAATATATATGTATATACTATATATATATATATATAATTTTAGAAAGTGTGAATTTTTTTAAATAATTATATATATATATATAATATTTGAAAAAAAATCGCAAACATATACACTTATGGCACTTAATTATTTATATACACGTAATTACATGATTATATTAATAATGTATTCATCAAATATAATTTGTAAATATTTCTTTATTATTTATTTTCTTTTCATATCATTTTCATATTGACGTGTAATAGATAGTAGCTTTTTTGTATTTATTTATTTCTTCTATGTGACGTTGGTGATGGATCAAAACTAGAAACAGGAATTGAAAGATGATTTTACTCTAACCGAGATTCAAAATTAAATTAATAATAATAATTATAATAAGATTTAAAAATTCAAATGAAGGTGCTGTCAAAAAATTTATGATAGTTGTATATTTAGATCAACATAATATATATATATATATATATAATTGTATATTTAATTGTACCTTCTATTTTTTTTTACAAATTAAAAAAGTAATAATATATATTATCAGAAGTGCCGTAACTATCATTTGGACCCTGCACTTGGAGGAGAATCCAAAATGTCTAAAATTATATATTTTTTACAATACAAAATTATTTTTATTAATTAATTAAGTGGATAAGAAATAAATCTGCTTAAAAATATACAGTAGAAATAAAAAAGAATCTTATTTGAAAATTTATTGTGTTATTTTATCAGACTTAATTAATAAATGAACTTAAATTGTAATTTTTGGTCCAGGTACAGAAGAATGGCTAGTTACGGCACTGCTTATTGGGATGGATTGATTATTGTGTTATTTATTTTGTTTTTTTTTTTTATTGATTGATTTATTAAATATTTTACAGCGTCCGGTATAAGGCAGTTAACCGGCAATGCGGTGTTGTTAGAACAATATAATACATATTCATATCCTTTAAGTCATTTGCATATCTTGTCACACAACTTCTCATGCAATTATGGTGGACATAACTTCTCTTCCAATAATGGTGAGAAGTTCTCTGACAAGATTTGTTAATCAGAGTTGTAGGAAATGAATATGAATTATATTGAACTAACAACACTGCATTTTCGTTTAATTGATTTATGACCGACATTGTAACATAAAAGAAAGACAGCAACTTCGGGCTCGAATATAATAAATAAATGATTAGTTACAGAAGAATGGAAAAAAAATTCAGGTTCCAATTTCTTGCAGTGATCACAGCAACTCGGTTAACCATTTCAATCAGAAAAAATGGGCACCATAATTAATTATTTTTCTCTCTAATTAGAGATATCTATGGATGGATATTAATATATTTTAATCTATCTTTTTCAAATTAAATGACTTCCTTTTGGAAATAGTTGTATGCAAAAATAAAACCAATTTCGTTTCCTTCGAGACGTGCTAGTAGCCAGCTCATATTTTTTTTTTATTATTTTGTTGTTTTTTTGTTTTAATTTTTTTTTTTTTTTTTTTTTTTGCAAATTTAGGTTCTTTCTAAGGCACGAATCGAAAGATTTTTTTCTAGCTCTTAGTAAATATATATTTAATATAACATTTGCTTTTGTTTTTTTTTTGTTAATTTTTTTTTTTTAATTCGTCTGATGAACTTCTCTTAGGCGAATTTAGACATTAACTTATACATCAACATTCCAATCTAATTTCACCAATTCCTTAAATCGTATGCTCTTCTCTCGAACTATGATTAACAATTTTTATAATAATAATTTTATAAATATTATTTGTAGATAAAAGTGTGAAAAAAAAAACAAAATGAAATTATAATAAGATATCTTTAACAAAAAATGTGGCGTATCTTACCATATTAGAAAAAATAATAACTACCGACTACTTGTTCAAGAAAATGAACAAAATAATTTTCCTATTTTCAAAGAGAATAGAATTTTTTTCTTTTATATATATATATATATGTATATATATAATTATATTTAAAGTTAAAGTATTTTTATATTTCTATTTATGTTTTGGAATTATATATTTTGTATTTAAAATAAGTCTATACATTGTAACAAGGGTAACTATAAGAATAGTTTTTTTTTTCATTACAATGCTAATATGATGTTTCTATTATACAAAAAAAATCACATTAGATTTATTTTCGGCACTCAAACATAAAACATATATACTCGTTACATATTAGATACATTCAAATAAAATAGCACTCACACTTTCTAGGATAGATCATAGAATTCATACAGATATATATATATATATCTATTTATATGTATAAGGTAAATTATTTTTGGACGGTTTCACTAACTTCTAATAACACTTGCGAATAAGAAATAATCGTTATTTGGGTTATACACTTTTTAGTTGTGTGGAACAAGTTTATAAAAATATTTTTAAATATAGTTATACTCTTTGAGTTTTTCTCATCTATTCAACATAATTTGCAAAAATAATAAATACTAATTTTGTTGTTTTTCTAAAAAGGAAAAAAAAATAATGGGCAAAATAAAATAAAAAAAAATTATTCAATATTATATTTATAATTATTTATTTGAATTGATATTTAAATAACTATTATATTATAATTAAATTATATTTTTAAAAGAAATTACTATCAAAAACAATTTGCCATAAACTATGTATATATTATTATATTGGTTAATGAAAAGGATATTTTTTTTAAAATTTATAATTATATATATAAATTTTCAATTAATTCAATTTTTTTACATTAAAAAAATATAAAAGTAATATATATATATATATCTATATATATATAGATATATATATATATTATCAAGAATCATGTTTATAATTTATATAATATATGAAATTCTGTAGAACTTTGTCCAATGCCATTCTTTTAAAATAGAATACTTATTTTTCTTGTTTTTTTTTGTCTACTAATAATCAAATTGATTAAGAAAATACTTATAGATGAAATTATTTTAATATTTTATAATTAATAAATAAATTTATTATTATTATTTTTTTAAATGGACTATATTTATTTATAAATAGGGGGAAAAAATTATTAAAATGGTTTTATTTTTATTTGGGCTGACTAGATAATAGGCCAAAAATGAAAAATAAAAGAACTAAGAAATTTAACAAGCTAAGATAATTTTCAAAATTCCCAAGATTGATTTAATAGATGAAATAGTTTTTATTATTATTATTATTATTTTTTTTTTTTTATTTTTTCATTTTTAACTAAATTATATACTCATGGTCCCATTGAGAGAATATTTTATTTTTATTTTAAAAGTGATAAATATATAATAATTATTTCATATGTAGGTATATATATATATATAATATATGAATAAAATTAAAAATAAAAATACAAACCTACAATAGAAAAAGAGTGTGTGTGGAGGGAAGGGGAGAGAAAGAAAGAATATAGATAAATTTATATATAATTCGAGAAGAAATAAATGAAAAAAAAACAAAAAATAAATAAATAAAAAAAAAAATAAGAAAATAAAAGTAAATTAAAATAAAATTAACAGAATAGAAGTGAAAGAAGATTAAGTAAGTCACTCGTTTCACATGGAATACTGCAACTTTCTAAATATTCATTTATTTATTTTTTTAATTTTTTTATTTGTTCAAAGGAATATTGATTATAAAAATTGAAGGAAAATAAAAAGTCTTATTTTTATCAGCATATAAATACAATTTTATAAATAAATCACTTTATTTCATCATTAGTGTTATTAGATATTAGTGAAAACGATAAAAATATCGAACAATATATCTATTGATCTGTATTCATACATAAATAATTATTGATCCAGGATAGATAAACTGTTGGATATATTTTCTCATTCTTTAATATTTACAACATTCATACAAAATAAAATACAGATTTGATCTACCATCATTTGTAATATTGTAAGATCATATTGAAACAATGATATGATAACATCCGTGATTATAGTTGGAACAAAATCGATATTAAATTATATATGTATATATATATATAATTAATTTTCGATGTTTTGAAATAAAACATTGCTCTTTCATTATATATATAGATCGTTTGAATTAAAATATTAATTTATTTCTGTCTCAAACTCACATACAGATACACATATTTCATTCTTACATATTTCATTCACTCACTCATTCTATCTATTTATTTATATATAATTTATATATATATTTATATATATATATATATAAATATATATATAATATCATAGTTTTATATTTTTACATGAAATAAATATCGTAAAAAAATGATTGCCAAATAAAGCAAATAATAAATGATAAAATGTTTATTAATATATATATATATATATATATATATATATATATATATATATTTAAAAAACAAAAAAAACTTTTTTCAGTTAAAAAAAATATCTCATCAAAGATTCTCCTTTTACAAAAATATCACTGGTCCATATCATTCTTGTGCAGGACATCTATAATTGTAAAATATTATATTCACTGAATATATTATCTAACTAAAATAGGCTTTCCAACTAAATATTTTTTATTATTTTTCATATTTTTTTTTCTTTTGTTTTCCAAAAAAGTACATTTAAAACATGGACATTTTTGGGGATACTTCAAGCGGTAGCACACGAAGAGAGCCATAAATAGAAAGGGACGACCAGAGGCCTTTAAGCCCTTAACTCCTACCCTGCAGGAGTAAACCATTGGAAAAATGGTCGGAATTTTTATTTTTATATTTATTTATTTTTTTAAATAATTTTATCTGATCAATAGAATGGCATACGACAGGAGTATTAATACTAATATTTGTTTATAATATAGTCTTTTATAATTGTAATAAAATAATTACTATTTCATTCTTAACTCTTTCATTCATATTTTATATAATATTCACGGATAAAAAGGGAGATTCTCTATTTGTTCAAAGATTTCATTACATTTACAGGTAATAAAATTGGATCGAATATTTATTTCACAATTCTTAAATTTAAAATATTTTATATAAATCTACTAATCTATAATCAATTTTTTTTTTATTCATTTCAAAGACCATTCATGCATTCTTGATGGGTTATGTTGACATTTTTTTTTTTTGTTTTTCTATATTATAATAATATCATATCAATTAGCTGGGGTCAAAATGACCCTAACATTTGGTCACAACACATGTTTGGTTTGTTCGTTTAAATTACACATCACATTGGATTCTTACTAGTGAGACATATCTCTACAGCAAGTACACATTTAGTTCTTATCTCTGTACAGAGGGCATTTCAGGTTCCTGTCCTCGGAATAGATAATATAGACGAACCAAGGACCAACATGGAGACAAACACCAATTAATACTCTGTTTATGACTGTTGGCAACGAGTTTGCGGCTGTACCATTGGGCACTAGCCACCAAATACGGCACAATTATAAATAATGTACAAATATAATACAAGATGTCGGTGTTGGGTTTTGCCTCCTCACCGACTATAAAATCGCGTAATGATCTGTACGATAGCGAGGAGTGTTATAAGACCAAATCTATATTTAAGGATCCCTTCTCCGCCAAGACTTGAAGCTGAATTATAAGTCAATTCTTCATTTTTGACCACTTCATTAGGATGTTTATCGTATTCATCTGAAATCATAACAAATTAATTAATCCATCTCATAATTATAATTTTTTTTTACTTATTATTAGAATATATATATATATATATATATATATATATAAATTAATCAATTTCATCTACAAATCTTTAATTTCATTTGCTAATTAAATTTTATTTTAAAATTAATTTATTGTTTTACTGAAAAATAGGCTTAGTTTCTTTCATCATTTTTTTCAGCAGAAAACAATAATTTCATTTTTTTCGTTCATTATTTCTCTTCGATGTTAATATAATATATATTTATAATATTTAAAATGAAATGGTTTTTCTATATATAAATTAATATAAGATCTTGAATTAATTCAAATGATGGTATTAATATTAATTAAAAACAAAAAAAAAAATTACTGGTCTTTTTGGTGGCTGGCTTATGGCCGTGGCCAGCCAAGTCGAAGTCTTTGTGCGATGTGGGCCTCGCAGTGGGCACCTGAGTTGTCGTAGGAAGGAAAGCAGGGGCAGCTGGGAAAGCGGGAACGGGGGCGGCGCTCGGCATGGGGCCCAAAGTGGTGCTTACTGAGGGGATTCCAACACCACGATTTCCTGAACCTGAACAAATAAAACAAAAAAAAAAAAGAACAATGAGAAAAATTAATCAAATAAAGAATTTTATATATATATATATACAGGCGATTTGTACAAGGGAGGGAGATAAAAAAAATTTAAACTAAAATAATTTTATTTTTATGTAATGCATTGCTAAGTTTGTCAAACTGTCAAGTTTCTGTGGTACCAACTTCAAAAAAATTGATAACCTCTGTTGTATTACATATTATATTTATATTTATAATAAAGTATATAAATTATTTCTAGAGAATATAGTTAAAAATAATATTTTTTCTTTATTAAATATTTGATTTATATTTAAAATCGATTAGAAAAAACAATAACAATAACATAAATCCATAAATTTGAATCAAATATACAATAAAATCTAACGAATACAATGAATTTTAAGTAGTTCAGTAGTTGAATGAATGTACTTTTTTGTTGTAGGGAGACTTACTCTGGTTATGGTTGTCCTCGGGGTGGCAGCATACTTTGAAGACTACTTTCATGTTATCAGTGGTGCATCGTCCTCCAATACGGCGGTGTAAATCTTCTTTGGAGGAGGTAGCTATAAATCAAATAAATTAACAAATTAGAATATTATTAAAATAATAATAATAAATAATAATTATTTTATTTTAAATTTTACTAATTTTTTAAATGAAATTTTATTTATTATAGAAGATTATACAAAGTAGGGTGATTTAATTATTCAAGGATTTTACGCTTTTGACTTTATAAGTAAATAAATATATTTAAATTTCTAAAAATACATTTGACCTGGATTTATCTAATTAATAATATTTTGTTAGTTTCTGATATTGTTTTAAGGGGTTAAATTTAAATATATACATATATAAACCATCTTCTTCCTCCCTCTCTTTCCATAGAGAATTTGATTTAAATGAAATTTATGAACCTAAATTTTGAATAATTCTATTTTATGATAATAATAATAATTTTCTCTAATATCTCTCTTCATATATATGAGTGTGAGATAGTGTAATCTCTAAAACCACCATCTGAAGGCCGATGCTCCATGCTTAAAAAGAAAAATCTTGCAAGTTGGATTCGATGGATGGAGCTGGTGTCATTCATCCTAATAATGTTATCATGTGCTATCACGCATCTTTTAATTTATTATATGAAATACGCCATTTTGTCACGTCCGCTCGTAAATGAATTTAAAAATGGAGGTCGGCCGAGAGGCGTGGCCAGATCCATCCAATCAGTTGGCTTGGTGAGGAAGCCATCTGCCGATCGGCTGGCGAATGACCTGCCAGCATGGATGAAGATTCGGATGCCAAGGGAGACCCTCTTGATTTTTCTGTTCTCTTTCGAAGCGCCAAGTAACAAATGCCAATGCAAGGGAGGAAAACAGAAAGCACCGTTCTTTCTCTCTTTTCCAAGAAAAATTGGGTCTCTTCGACTCTCGATGATACTCTCATCCAATGACAACACTCATAAACAAAGTTGAATTATTTTACGCACAGCAAATTTATTCAAAAAAATGTTAATATGAGATTGAAAAGTGACAAGAAGAACAAAAAATTTCCCAAGATTCTTTCTTTTTCTTTACATCTAATATATCCTCTCTCTTTCTTTCTGTCCTACTCTATCATTACTATACATACCAGTATTTCGGAAAACACAACCAGAATAAATATTTAAACAGACACTAACGAGGTATTTTACAGGGGCGTAGAGTTAGGCACCATAATTAACATGAAAAAAACAAAGAAATAATCTTACTATATTCGTTTTGTTTTGGTTTTGTTCACATTTTGTATTCATATTATTAAAAAAAAAATGTTTATTTAGTATGATATTTACTTTTATTCACATATGAAACGAGAAAAAAGCAAATAGAATCTAAAATGAAATTTTGCTGAGGGGGAAGAGTTTGCCTCCTCCTTAATTGAATAATTTGCTCTTTCTTTAATCTTTACAAATGAGGTTTATTCAACTTTATATCATCAAATCAACACACATACAAGATCTTCATTTAAAAAAAAAATGTTTCAAAATGATAAAAAAAAATTTTTATTCATAATTAAAATATCTGTAAAAATGTTTATCGTTGAGGGTGAAACATTTTTAAATGGACACAAGCATTTAGCTTATAAACACCCATCAACCTTCATAAAAAAATGACTATTTTCTTCTCCCTTTGTGATTTCAATGCATTACATTACATCGCTCATTTACTGCAATCGTGATATAATTCAGAAATCATCATTTTGTGGCCAGAATCATCTATAGTCAATAATTTATATCATTTTTTCAAAATTTGACAATATCTAAGGATAAAAAATATATTTAAGAAAAATGTGGTGTACCTTTCTACATATCCGATTTGGAAACCACTGATCTAGGCTCTCTCTTCATCCATAAAAAAAAACTTTCACTTTTTTTTATATTTTCACTCTTTTATCTGGCTTGAACCTTAACTTATATCGCCTTCTTCACATATTATACAATTGGTGGAGCATAATCGTCAGAAGCTTCCAATTTCAGAAATTTTTTTCTAAGTTCTCTTAAATTACTTTATCGTGTCATAAAATACAACATATTCAATGTTGAAAATAAAAAAAAATGTCTTTTCCAAATTGACAAAATAACATATTCTGAAATCGAACACCAGACACGATGCTGATTTACCCTGAAGTTTACAATAAATATGATCTAATGGAATAAAGTATGGTTTCATTTGAAAATTTTTTGAATTAATGACAATTTTTATTATTATATATTAATCCTAATATTATATATTATGTCTAGTATTCTTAGAATATTCATTCTCATCTATACAATTAAAATAAATGTACTTGAATAAAAAAAACCTTTGCGAAACAATTATCATTCAAATTTATTGGCTTAAAGGGTCTCAAGAAAGAGTCTCCATCATGGAATCTTCCCTATAATCTAAAGCAGGCCTTCTTAAACTATGGGTCGCAACCCCAAAGGGGTCGCGTAGCAAAATTCTGGGGACGCGAGAGATTTTAATGTCAAATATTTAAATACACGATTTTGTAACATCTAGAATTTAGAAATTATATATACAAATACACACCTAGATTCTAGATGTGTACCTAATAAATAAATTATCAAAAAATATTTATATATCTTTCTTTTATATTTATACGGGGTCGTCAGGAAACTAGCAATCATAAATGGGGTCGCGAATGAAAAAAGTTTAAGAAGCCCTGATCTAAAGGGATGTGTCCTGTCAATACTTACAGATGAAGTAGTAATCTTGACCAGGTTGAAATTCGAGACCTCCAGGTTGTGGAGTAAAAGAGCGGAACGTAATCGTAAAAAACATAAGTTTGTAGGGTTTGTCACAGATGGCGATGATCCTTGGATTAGGGTTCGTGATCCGGCACATGTCATATTCGTCCTTGGACACCTGAGGGCAAAGAACATTCTCGGTAATGATTCACAAATTTACTATAAACTTAATTAAATATATAAAATTGATACTTGTTTGTCAAGGATGAAAGTTTAATTAATAATAACAATAAATGAATAAATAATTATCAGTTTGCATATATAATATTAGTACATGTTATTTAATATATATACTTAGCGGCTAGTTTCATTTGTCAATGACCCTTTAATAAAAGGATTTACAACGAATTTCATAAAAGTATTGCAACTATTATGCTATTTAATGATTTTATTTGAATTTGGAGTAAAAAATTTCGAACTTGACTATTAAATTAAATTTCTTCAATGTTCCAGAAGTATCATTTTTCTCTTTCATAAAAAATATCTATCTTTGTATGTGTACTATAATTAAATACCTAATAAAAATTATAAATTATAATTGATGTATAAATACCATAATAATTAATGTCCATAAATATTATATATAAACATTTGCTTATTATATTTAAGAATCATAAAATATAATTTCCGTCGTATGCATGTATATATGTATGTATGTGATGTCCGTAACATTATGAAATTAGTTACAAATTGTCAAAATTAATTTAATTTGTAACTAACTTCAATTTTTTAAAATTTTGTTTTGTTAAATTAAATAAGTGTCAAATAAAAAAAAAAATAAAAAAATTATTACGAGACGATTTGAATAAAGTTAATAATTTTATATTTAAACATTGTGTTGTTTTGTAAGTATTTGAAACAAAATTTCGTATAAATTATTATTATTATTATTATTTTGTTTAACAATAATAATATACGTTAAATATTTAAATCTATAAAAAATGGATCCAAATGAGAAAAGATTAAAACGTGCCGAGTATATGCGTGAATATAGGAGAAGAAAGAGACAGAAACTGTCGTTACTAAAAAATGAGCATTGGTATATGAAAAGTATTTTGTTTTCGAAGAACTATTTAATTAATTGCTGCAAACCACGATAAATTCAGTTTAAAATGAAATTGCAAACACCGTTTGCAACCGGCTCGCCTAGTAAAATAATATTATTTCAATTTTGTTTCAAGAATAAATTAATATATATATATATAAAGGGCTTACGTTATAAATGATGTATCTCTCCGCATCTTCTTCGTGGGTGCCGGGCATATACACGGGGCATATAATATTTACTTGATCGTATTCGAAAGGTATATTTCCTTTGTTTACGTCGAATATATGATCTGTGTTGTCTATCCTAAATCTGAAACAAAAAAAAAGAAGAACACATTAAAATATGAATGGATAAATGGCTTGTTATATACAAAGGAGAAGTTTCTGGATGCTGCAGGTCAGTCAAGGTGAAAAATAGCGACCCAGCAAAGATGGTAAGATATTTGCTATCTGCCCAGAGCCCGGAACCGGTTCTGTCTTTTGGGTTGAAAGCTTTCGGGACGACTTACAAGTGGATAGCGGGCCAGGTCTACTATACTGATCTCGACCAAACCACCCTTCCTTTCAGATTGTCTTACGATTAGTAAACATCAAGAAAGACTGACCCTATACTTTTCAATGTATCTAAGCTTAAGGTTGAAACTCATTAAGTTCAATGTTCACACCCATTTCCTGTGACAGCTGAGGGGCCAACATCGTGTCACGCATGGGTCGAGTCCTCTTTGAGCGCCCTATCCTATTCCGTAGGGCTTGGAAGACGAATGTTAGGGAGTGGAATGCCAACAACCATCCAAATGAGAACAAAGATGTTCGAAAATAAGAAAGCATTGAGAGATTGGAATAAACCGGCCTGCAATCATAGCATAACCGATCATCTGCTGTTCCAAGGAGGAGGAGACGACCAGACAATGAATGACTCGGCATTGCGTACCATGGTACAGGTTCCATGTAAAGTGGCTCGGACATGGGAAGCCTTTTAAAGCACGATGAGATTGAAAACATTTGATCAGTTAAGAGTGCCAAGCCACAAACGAATTGAACCTGGTCTGTGGATCCTTAGAAGCAAGTCAAAAGAAAATCTGGAACGCGGGGAGAGACTCGGTTAATTGGGATCCCATTAGCTCACTTAATTAAAACTAAAACCAATATCATGATCCATGGCAGCTTCAATATCCAAGTTGAAAGAACCCAAGCGAGACAACTAATTGTTTTTTTCAAATTTGTTTTTTTTTTTAAACACTTATTTTTTTAAACACATCAATTTTTAAAAAAAAATTTCCAAATTTTTTTTTTCATTTTGAGTTGGGCATTTCAGTTATGAATAATTAATTCTAGTCAGGGAAATAAAAACAAACTTCTAACAAATTATTATTGAAATTTATATTTTATTATTTACTGTTTACAAGGTAAAGATACTTTTAATATTTCCTTTTTAAAAAATTAAATTTATTTTTTTTGATAATAAAATTAATGATATTTTTTGTATATTGTTTAAATTATATTTTTTTTTAAATTTATATGTATATATTGAAGAGAAAAATATTTTTAAAAATTTCAATATATATATATTTGATAAAATAATGTACTTATTCATATAAAAGAGATTATTACATTTGTAAAAAATTCTTATAGAAATATATATTTTTACCAAGAAATAATATATATATATATATGTGTGTGTGGTATATAAATATAATCCTTTCATAGAGAAGATTTGTTATGGGAAGTTCTTATTGGTGCCAGGTGGGTGCTTGGCTTCGTCGAGCTACCCGATAGAAAAAATCACACATGGTCATTAGATGAGAGATGTCAAGAATGAATGCCTCGTTCTCCGATGTCAAGAACCATGTTTCTACTAAATTGGATTGGATCTGATAGTGTGATATGCCAATGACAATGTTCTTTAGACTTTAAATTTATTGACAAATCAGACAAAATTATAAGAAGAAAAAAAAGAGTAATTTGAACCTTTTTTCGTTAAATAAAATTAATCTAGATCTAAGCTCACTTTTGATTTTAATTTTAGTTTCTAAATCGAATTAATTATAAAAAATTTTGATTCTTTCTCTAAAACTGCAATTCCGCTCTCTTAACTTGTCAATTGTATTTGAATGAAATATTATTATTTGTAAATAAATCAAATTACATTAATGATTTTTATATAATATTAAAATAATTTAAAGAGTTGAATATTTAAATAAAATACAAATTCATTTAAAACTAAAAAAATATTAATTATTATTATTAAATATTAATTAATTAATTTAATAATAGTTTTTTATTTTTGAAATAACCGAAATGCTTTAATTAATAAATAATTAAATGGAAAGTAATATTCTAATCTGTTTAGTAATGAAAGCTCTAATATATATATATCATATCTTATAGTAATATATATTTGTATATTTTTGAGATATTAAACCATTCTAAGGATTTTCTTTCTGAAATTCACAACATAGATAATTTTTATAAATAAAAATCGATCTGTATTGGTTTCAGTTTTGGGAAAAATCATTTTTGTTAGTTTTTTTTTAAATTAAAATAGTAAATTTACAAAACGTCAGGAACTACTTCAGACAGCGCTTCCTTAAATACAAAATATTATAAATATAAATAAAATAAAATTAAAAATGTTTATTTTAATAATATTGTTTAATCAAATTACGAAATATATATTATGTTATATCCACAGGCCATACTTTTCTGTCTTTCAGTGCATTAATAGGTACGTTTAAGGGCTGTATGGTTTATGACTATTTTTTTTTTAATTTATGTTCTTTTAAATTATATGAAGTTGTTTCATATATATTTTGTCGTTTATTTATTTTAAATATTAATCTTAATCATAAATATTCATAGTTCATTAGGAATTATTTTTTTAAAGTACTGAGCGGCGGCTCGGTGAACCAGGTACTACATATAGACTGGAAAAAAATGTTTATAGTTCAAGAAAGTAGAAAAAAATTTTATGATATAGATAAATGTCACTTGATCAAGAATTTAAAATTGTTTTTGATTGGTTGTTTGCAAATAAAAATATCTGTTATTCGTCATTTAATCTCATTGGTCTATAAAAACAATTTGTTAGGTTCATAATAATTTCTAAAAATAGGTTGCATATATTTTTTTTCAATAAATAATAAAAAGATTGAAAAGAGAACTAAACAGGAATTTGCCTATGTTGAGTTATATTTTCTTACTCATTCTATCTTACATATGCATTGGTGAAATTATTTTTTTAATACAAATATAGAAAATCGAAATATATAATAAAAAAGAAGACGGATTATTTTAAAATGTGACTGCGAATGTTTAGTTTCTGATTGAACCTGGATCTTTTCAAGAGGATGTCAGCCTGGTAAATTGACAGTTATGTAAAGACAAGACATGTGAAATTATGCATTCCATCAACAGACCTTTCAAACCGGCGACTTAAACTATGCGGGGTGGAGAAAGAAAAACTATGACGGACTGTCTTCGTTCAGAAATCATTATTTGGTTATAATATATTGGATTGGAGGTAGATAGAATAAGGATGATGAGCAAGAATGAATATAATTAGGTATTTTGTGCTAACAAAATAAATAAATAAATAACCCTGATTTCTGGATAAATAAATTCACATTTCATTGACTAACAAAGAAATTTATGTTAATTTTAATTATTTCAAAGTACAAAATATAATTTATGTCACCCTTCAGAAAGTTTCCCCTCACAGAAAATAAATACTAAATACGGAAGAGGAATTTTATAAAGGATATTTTTAGTAAGTGTTGTTCTTCAAGTGTCATGTCCTTATTAATGATGATCAAAGCAGACGCACACACTTACACACAATGGGCAGCACTCTACTAATCAAGGCATAGGGCAGAGGGACTGAAGTCTGCCTCCTCCCCCCCCCCCTTATCCAATTTTTTACGAGGCTCCGGTTTTGTTCTCTTCTGGTCAAAGGCAAAACAGAGATCAATCATTCCAAGGGAAGACGGATCAAGAAAGATGCATTGTCCAACTTGGCTATAACTCAAGTCACTTAAAAAATGTGACCTCAGCCAAATCTCCCCGACTCCCAACAGGCAGCGATGCATAAATGCAAGCTACTTTCAATTGGAGATACTCAGGGAAATGAATGGCATCATTCGTCAAAAAGAAATCAATCGGTGCCAAGGCGGATGTTTTTTTTTCGGGCACCCAAATGGCATTTCCATTTTGAACTTGAGACTCAATCCTCCAAAATGCCTATTCCTTATAAGTGAATATCATCATAAGGATAACATCACCCATGTATTTCTTGTTATGCATGACCAACAACCGACTAAGTAATATAAAAAATAAACAATTCAAAACTTAAATTCAGCACCAATCATTGCTTCATTTCTTTGATTTGTAAACTAAAAATGAAAAAAAAAACAACAACAAATAAAACATGTATAAATTTGTTCCAAATAAAAAAAAAAACGAAATTTAAAAAAGTAAAATCTAAAGAGATTTGATATAATTACGGATAAATTTTCATTTAATTCGATTCAATATCTTTTTGTTTAATCACACAAAGAGATGTATATCTACAGGAAATGTTCAGGAGCAAGTCTTACGGCTCAACTCGCCATTGTTTCACTTTAGGTCATTTCTCTCTTTCCGGCCGTTTCTTTTCTTTCTATGTAGGCGGCTGGATTATTTATTTATTTTTTTTTTTAAAATATCAAAATTTATTACATTCTAGTGTTGACGACATAAGTCACGAGCCAGGCATTGGAAATAGAAAGTTGACAATATCGTATTAGTATAGTAGGAGAAATGTTTTTGGTGACGAATAAGAAAATACTGACTAGAAATACAATATGAGATTTGTGAATAGCTTAGATATATAATTTCAATCCTATATAAATATAAAAGAGGATTTTAAATAATAAAAATATAACAAAGTTTTATTATTAATATGTATATTTAGACATTACAAGATACAAGATTTATTTTAAAATGATCATGTTATTATCTATTAACTATACTATTATATTTAATAATAAAAGCAGTATATAATAATAATATAAATAATAATAGCCCATTTCAGTAATTCCTATAAGAAGTGTGACTTAATATCACATTACTTACTCTTAAGAATCAAAGGGTAAATGCCAAACAAAAAACAAACAAAACAAAACAAGTTATTTAATGAAATTAATAGATTCAACTTAATAAAAATACTTTTTAATTAAAATCTAATTGAAATTTCTATTTACAGATATATTTTCTTTATGCACTTTTCGATTATTACATCATCATTAGAAACTAGAAAAAGAGTTGATAAAAAAAGAAAGCTTATGATGTCGTAATACCCAAAATGCGCATAAAGTAAATATAACCAATAAACTTGAAACTTCACGGAATGTTTAATTAAAACTTATTCTTATTCAGTTTTATATTTATCAAGTTTAATTATCGTGTACCTCCCCCAATTTCCTTAACTATTTTACAAAGTTATCATTTAAACATTAAACGAAAATCCTCAATGAAATAAACATAATTAATGATCATGTTTATAAATAGATTCACTTTTGTTTATTTAATTTTTATAATGAAGAAAAATAATGGTGTATGATGAGTGATCGTAGCAGGAGAAAAAAAAAAGATATTAATGAATGTCTTTGAGAAAGAAACCTGGTGACAGTCTAACATGCAGCAGTCTGTTCCTATTCCTGGAAAGATTTTTCTCAATGGTCAGTTTATCTTCCTGACTTTCGGATAAGATTGTATTAGTGAATTAATTTAATATTATCTTTCTCTCTTGCCACCACTCTCTATTTATATATCACATTTTGCAAATATTATAATACTTGACGAACCCGTTGCAAACGGTGTTTGGAATTTAAGTTTAAAGTGAATTTCTAACCAACTTCATAATGTTAAAGACATCACATACCAAACTTCATAATGTTACAGACAAAACAGACAGATACATACGATGAAAATTACATTTAGAGATTAAAAAAAAATGATAAAAAAAGTGAATTGTAATATAGGTATATGTTTTTTTTAACATAGGTGTATAAATTGTATGGCTTTTAAGTCATTGGTTATATTTGAAACACTATATGTTAAAGAGATAAAGAAAATATTTTTTTTTAACATTATTGACATTCAAAATTAAAACTAGAATCTAAACTAAACGTAATTTATTTTTTGTTTTAGATATAAACACTTTTTTTTATATATGTATATATATATACATATATACAAAATAAGAGATTCTATTTTTAAACAATTGTTATGAAATTAAACCAAAAGGATCGTTTCAAATCCCCCTAAAAAAAAAATTTAAAAATAAATAAGTAGTCATTTTGACTATTTTCAACATAAATATATAATAGAATGAAAAATAATTCTATAATACACAAACTAGCAATTAACAACACTATTTAAAAGAGAACAACAACTTAATAAATAACAAAGAAACAAAAAAAAAACAAACAAAACAAACAATTTTGCTGTTTATATATAAAACAAAATGTTTATTTCTTAGATCACAATTTTTGTTTACTTTTTATTTTATATTTTCATTTGAACAATATGTATTATTAATGATTGGTTAATTTTTATATTAATTTTGATGATTGAAGGAAAAAAATCGAGATAAATTTGGGCTTGAAGAAGGGAATTGATTATTCAGCCTGATGATGGTTTAATTATCAAAATATACCTTAAAACCAATCAATTAGTAACTACACGAAGAGTTTAAAAATTAAAATTATTCTTAATAATTGTTTTTATTTTAATTCAACATAAAAAAAAAAAATTATTTCGATTAACTTGACAATCTGAAATCGATCTCACTGTAGCGTCACTAAAATGGGAAGTTCTTGTCGTCAGCAAGCACATTTCTCCAGCTATCACCTAACCTGAACCTCAACCATCCAATTCCTACATTTTCCATATCACATTATTATCAACGCTTTAAATTTTTGTTTTACTCACCAGTCGTTTTCCCAATTGGTTATTCTATAAACAAACTTCTCGTTTCACTCATACCATACACGTGTAACCTTCCCGATTTTATGACTAGAACTATATTTAGCGATACATAGAGTTAATGTAATTCCTTGTTATGAAAATTCCACCAATACCCTGTGACTTGACCTTTTTTCAGACCATAAATGCTACAAAGAATGTTATAAAATAACAAAAATATAATACCTGGATTAATCGTATTAAATATATATATATATGTCATAGGCAAATGGCAATTTTAGGAAAATAGCATTTCCCTAGACAAAAGCCATTTCGCTAAATCTTTGTTGGACCAATAGCTTTAACTATTATTTTATTTCAATGAATAGGGACATAACTCAGAAAAAATGTCGGACATTTATTTATTGAATTACATTCTTAGTAAAAGTAGCAAACAAAGTGAGAGGGAAGAAACAGAAAAAGTACCCAAATATTATTTATTTTCAAAAAATTTTTTAATCAATTAAAACAATTTAATAAGGAAACGAATATTAAAAAAAAAAAAAAATAGAAACAAAATAATTGGGAAAAAATATTACTTATACTCGAATTCTTTGGCAATATTGTTAAATATAATTTGTTTATAATAAACTATCCTTAAAATTAAATGGATTCAACACAAAATTTTTTAAAATTATTTCGTAATTGCCTACGGTAATAGTTAAAGTTATTTGCCCAACAAAGATTTAGCCAAATGGCTTTTGTCTAAGCAAATGCTATTTTCCTAAAATTGTGTACAAATGGCAAATATATATATAATACAATATAAAACTCATTAAAATAGAAAATTGTTTTTTTTTATTTAAAATCAACCCTCGCTCCCTTCCTTTCCACACTATGGATTTGCTATAAATCAAAGACAACAACAAGGACAGATGAGCTACAAACAAGAGCGAGTTCATTATCCAAGTATTCACCAGCAGCACACATAATAAGATTACAACTGTGTTGAGTGTTTTCTTTGTTCACTTTCCGTGCATTCAAGTTTGGTTTCGTTCACATTTCACTTCAATCTTTGTCCGGCATTCTTTCTTGTTACTCTACTATTAGCCTTTAATTTATTCTTCTAGCCAGGTACGAAGATATTTGTTTTTGATGCATAATATTTAAAAAAAAAATGATATAATATATATTTCTATATTACATATTATATGATTAAAAACTATTATTAATTCTTACTATTAGTGCTCACACCCTTTCTATATTTATTTATCTTGCACAAATTTTCAATCGTTATCAAAATAATTTTTATTCATCCATTCAAATTCAAATCATGATGTTAAATACATTTTTTTTTTAAATATTAATTCATTAATTAATTTTAATTTTATATGGAGAAAACAAAATTCCATTTTATAAGATATTTATTTATCAGGATATAAATTTGTATTGCAATTGCAAAAAAATTCGATTATTAATTTCTTTATTTGATTTTCAAATAATTTTAATAATATTTTAAATAGAATTTTAGCTGTTTATAATTAAAATTGAAATCCACAGTCAGAATGTCAATCGATAATAGGCAAGGATTTCAATATTTTTCAAATGAACTTTAAGAATGAGAGTTCAATTATCCATAACCAAATTAATAATGTTCGACTCCAAAAAAAGGTCAATAATTAGAAAAGTGTTAATCGAATTGTTAATTGACTTTGATCTCATATGATGTTTCTATTATTTTTAATCATAGCTCTCTCTCTAAAGATTCATTAACTAATTGAAAAAAGAATAACAAATTTAAATAGAAGTCGATTGCAATAGCAATGTTTTACACCTAGCAAGCAACAATAAAATATTTAAAAAAAAATATATATAAAAAAAAACTAAAAACTTGAAAATTGGGGTGCATTTAATAAGATTAAATTTTTTACCTAAGTTCATATGTGCCCACGTTTTGTTGTTGGGCATATGTAAAGGATAATATTCAAGGTTTAATTAATATTTTATTTTCTATTTATTAAGGCATTTTTGATTAAATGTGTATATTAAAATGTTTTTTTATTAATTTATTTTAGATTATGAAATGAAATGAAAATATTTTTAAGTAGATCATTATATATATATATATATATATATATATTAATTCAAGAATTATCTATAATACCTAAATTTTAAAAAGTTTATTTTTTATTTATTTATTAAAAAAAAAAATATTTCTTACAATGTCATAATCAAGCTTCCTAAATCCATCCTTCTTCTGGTAAAATATACATTTCTAATAATAATCTTGGTTTGGTTTGTAAAAAAAATTCCCTAAATTTTTTGAAGAAAAACATACTTCTAAATCAACCATTATTATAACACTGCCGAGAACATCAAAATAACAAGAAAATAATAATATAAAAAAAAATTCATAATAAATTTTATGAACAGATGAATGAATAGAAAGAAACATTTTACTTTAAGAATTTTTTATATTTTAAAGATTAAATTTTCAATAGCATGCTATTCAATTTTTTTTTTTTTGGATTTCACATACAATCTATAATCTAATATTACAAGATATTACATCGATATTATTTCTCAAAATAACCCCAACTTCTTGTTAAGTTGGCAAATAATAAATGAGTACGTTCTAAAGGAAGTGGATGGGCAAATGGATTACCAAACCAACCAAAAATAGAAATTCACCCTAAATGAAAAATATTTCCACTAATTGGTGTATTATTTTAAATTTAAACCAAATATCAAAAAATATATTGAAATAATAATGGATAATACTTTTCCATATTTAATGAATATTGAGGAAAGGAATAATTAATCTGCCTACTCACAAATAAAATAAATTCTCTCAAGTAATTCGCAAAATTGTTCCTTTATTTATTCATAAAAGTTAAATAAATGGAATATTTCGGTACACTTTTTAATTTGAAATTCATGCTGTGTTATTGAGGTAAATTATACTAGAATAGAACTTAAGCTGTTCTTATTAGGTATGACTTATTTATGGATCCGCATTACAATTTTTTCAAACATTTTCAAAGTGACTCCAATTAAATAAATACATTCAAAAAAAGAGACACATCAATAGAAGTTTATATTAAACAGTAAGCATATTATCATATAACAGACATATTATATCAAATAAATAATTTCAATTTTAATTTATCATTAAATAACCAAGTAAATATAATGAATAAATAAATATAATTTTTGTATCCAGTTAGTTCACTTTTGTAATAAATTAATTTATTTAAAATAAAATATAACTTAAAAACAATTAATTTTCATTAATCACTCAATGGAATTTCAAGTTTAATTGATATATTTTCTTTATACACATTTGGCTGTTCATTATGCTGGTTCTGGTGTAACAACCGAAATGCGCATAAAACAAACATATTAATTAAACTTCAAACTTAACTGAGTGTTTAATAAAAAAAATATTCTTAATAACTCTTATTTATTCTCGCTAGAGATAGTATTGCGATCACGAAAATTTTCGATGTCGAGATTTTGATGTTTTTATATGTTTTGAAGGTCCCTGAGTCATTTTCACTAAGGCTGAGAAAAATATCTGTGTGTGTATGTGTGTATTTAGACAAGATTACACAAAAACGGTTTGAACTAGAGTAATGAAATTTGGAACATGGGCATTATTCAAAATTCGTAGTTTTCTATCAACTTTTGAGAAATGCAGCTCATTCGGAAGAGGGTTATTACCTACCACATTTTCATACTTTTTTCTTCTAAACTGATCGTAAAAAATTAAGATATATGTTTGATACTTTTTCATATGATTAAAAATTGTATAAAACTGCTGTATATAGAATTTCAACTTGATTAGATCGCTGAAAGTACCGGAATTAATTTTTTAAATTTTTTAACAGCACGTGACGTGGTGTCGTAAACAAAGAGTCAAACATGCGCTTGATTATCCAATTCAAATTTGCGAGATAGTCGAGTGGAGACACTCCAGATTTTTTTAAGTTTAATTTTAGTTTTTATATACCTTATTAAAATATTTCAACTAGTGTCTACGATTAAATCTAGTAATTTCATTTTTGTAATGCAAGGTGTTTCAAAATTAGATCGAATTAAATATTTGAATTTTATTAATTGAAAATACAAAATACCTCTTCCCTTAACAAATGTGAATTTCGAATTATTAATAAAAAAAAAGAAGTAAAATGCATACTAATTTGATTTACACATATCTCGTTATGTTAATTATCAGGGATACAGTTTGAAGAAATATGCTTCAAAGTGCCGCTTGAAATTAAGCTATATCTAGATATATGCTTCTCTTAGAGGGACACATTTATTTTAGTCTCTAACATCTTGAAACTAGGACTGACTGCCATTCTTCCTATCTTTTCTATCTCCTTTGCTTATCTATCTCTCGAGTTATGAAACAAGAGCGAGAACTTTTAAGTTAAAAACAACAACAATAATAACAACAGAATCGTCAAGATCATTTCAATGAAAAGCATCTGATAAAACACATCATTATTCTAGTAATACTTTGGTAAATATTTATTAGACAAGATATAATTAACATTAATGAAACCAATCGATAAACAATTGAAATAAAAATCGAATAATAGAAAAATATAACTACTAACAAACCAAATGATAATTTATTTATTCAAATCATTTTACTTCAATAAAAAATGCATCTGTTCTAATTTCATGGTGGGCAGATTTTTCATACTAATTATGTCAAAATAAATATCTTTTACAAACAGTTAAAAAACGATGGATTTCAATTAAAGTTAATGGATTGAACAATATAGTTGGTCTGTTTTTAAACGATGAGGTGGATTTTACCACCAAGTTGATTTAAGTTGAAACCACTCGAAACCTCGCCTCACAACCACTCAGATCGTCAACGAATTTTAATTCGATATCTAATCATAGTCATTTAAATTGATGGGCCATTTAAACCTTATGATTGCCAGCATCATAAATAAATATAGTTGGTTTCCAAAAACCTCAATAGGGCTTAACTAAGCTCATCATTGGAAAGTTAGATAGATATTGATTTTGTCCTACATCTTCAAAATATCACTAACAAGCAGTAACCCCCAACAGAAAACTTATTAAATTTACGAGGTTAATTAACCATACTATAAGTCAAATATAATACCCTATTTTAAAAATGAAATATATCCCGAATAACCAATTTCAGAAATATTCTGATTATTCGATATTTCTGTTGTAACGGATTTCTTATTAATTCCACTCAAGAAGAAAAGATGCAATTGCATTATTGTTTTTGTAAATGAGATTCCATGATTGGAGATGACTAATGACTTACAGATTGAGCTTTAGATGATTATGCTCATCTTTTTTCACTGGCAAATCTCATCTCATCTCATCAGAGTGAATTTAGTAATCCCCTCTCCCTTTATTCCCTATTTTATCAACTATTGATTCCTTCTACTTCCATTTGGTAAATCAAATAAAGGGCAGGTGACTGAAAACGGTATCTTCATTGAAGTTAACAGTAAAAAAGTTACTTGAAATTTTAATAGTGTCTAAAAATCTAATCAAACGTTAAATCAATAAACAATTTAAATTTACCAGAAGTAATTTGTTTTATTTTTTACCTTTTTTTTGTCTTTCTTTATAGGGATTGACGATTCTCTGTAAACAAGAAGTTGTTTCACTGGGGATCGTTAATCGATAAGATAAGAACCAAGAATCGAACACCTTGTTCAGATATCGAAACAAACATTGACAGATGGAAAGAATCTCTGAGTGATGATGCCAATACATACGAAAGTATCAGGAAATTATGCTTATGATTCACATATTCATAATCTGAAAATTTTATTTTTTTATATTTGATATACACAATCTAACACCTAATTTAAATTTTAAATATTGCTAGAAAATTTCCAAATGAAAATTATTTAGACCTTTTGACAAGTAAATTTAATAATTTCATTTATATTTTGTATTTAATTAATTTCTTTCAAAAATTCTACACAATACTAAGTCATAGTTATATAGGCTAAAGGTACCAGTAGTTGACAGTGTATCATTTAATATCGGATAATAGGTCAGTAAACATTTCTAAATGCGCTTTATATGAAAGTAATTCTTTCTCTATTGAAGATGTGTAAATATAAAAGTTTTGAGTCACCGTCTGAGTAAACGGCACAACATTTACTTTTATAGAATCGAACAAATGGATATTTTAATATTTTGTTCTTCGAATCATTAATTTTTATTTTTTTTTTTTAGTGTTGACACCAATTTCAAATATTATTAATTGAATATCCATATTACCTAATTTTAAGTAAATTACTGGTGCTTTTTGATGCTAATGTTAAAAACATTATAAAAAATAAAAGAAATTGGTTAACAGATAAATTCTTCATTTTTAACCAATGAATATCACATCACCCAAAACTCAAATTGATATCTGATAAAAAATAGAAGAAATCAAATTTTTTTAATAAAAAAAATATTTTTATATAATATTTGAAAAATTAGAAATAAAAATCAACATGATTAAAAAAATAATGCAAAATGAGAAAGGACAAAATTAACCAATAGAAGTGATAAAAAGTTAAAAAATTAAATTAAATGCTTAAGATTATTTACTAAATCAAAATTATTATATAAGTTATAAGCTATTATAAATGAACAAAATAATTTCCGCTTAAAAATTGAAAAAAAAAAAAATTCCGTCTCACAGTTGCTTTAGTTTTGTTAGGTCAATTATGTGGTGATTGAGAAATGAAGATCTCTTCCTCTAAATAAAATCTTTAGTTTCTATTCCAACCAATAACGGTAAACCAAATGAAGAGCTCTTTCCTGAATATAGTCATATTCTATTACAAGGTTTTAATTTCAGGAATTTGGTTCTTTTTTGCTTTTATTTTTTTTTTGTTTTACAATGGGGCTCCCCGACACATGGTCCTCATTAAAGATCTGTTTATACGGTGCTGCACTTTTCGGGTGTCAACCTATCATCTGCGTCAGGACACTTGATTCAGTTGAACAAAAGAAATCGAGATTTAACTTTTAACTAGAAACAGACGTTTATAGAGCTGGGTTTTATTTACCGTCACTTAAAATGAATTATTACTCGGTAAAAAGAATAAAAAATAAATAATCGTAAAACACAGAAGCAATAGTTAAAAAATCATCAGTTAGTAATAATATTAATACATAAATAAAAATATGATTTATGGATTATTTTTATTGGTTAATTTTATTTCATCATTAAACTTTGGTTCCGGTGTTTTTTTTTTTTATTTTTTTATTTTTATAAATATCCATTCCATGGCAAATAAGATTACCTTTAAGAAATAAAAATAAGAATTAAATCATTAACCTATTATAAAAAATAATAAATAATTAGAAAGAAATCTAATATCGAGTAGTTGAAAAGACATAATTGGCTCAATTGTAAAACAACATTATAGATTCGCTGATTACTCAGGTAATTAAAATTAATAATTTATGCAACTCATGAATTAGAAACACATCGATTCCTTACTCGACTTACCAATTAATTCTATTGATTAAGAGAAATTTTTAAATTATATATATATATATATATATATATATATATATATATATATAATAAATAGTACCTGGGTCACCGAGCCGCCACTCGGTACTTTAAAAAAAATATTCCTTATGAACTATGAAAATTTATGATTAAGATTAATATTTAAAATAAATAAACGACAAAATATATATGAAACAACTTCATATAATTTAAAAGAACATAAATTAAAAAAAAAATACTCATAAACCATACAGCCCTTAAATTAATGCACTGAAAGACAGAAAAGTATGGCCTGTGGATATAATATAATATTTATTTCGTAATTTGATAAAACAATATTATTAAAATAAACATTTTTAATTTTATTTATATTTATAATATTTTGTATTTAAGGAAGCGCTGCTCGGCGTTGCACGGCGCCGGTATAATAAGATAAGATATATATATATCCATATATATAAGATTAGGGGTCTATAGCTTGCTTGGCTATAGGTATTAAAGTTCAAAGAGAAACAAAATAAATAATTATACAGTGAAACAAGTATAATTTTTTTATATTGTTCCCTTATTCCAGAATCAAGCGAAATCATTTATATGAATAGATAATATAGGAAGAATTTGGAAAAAAAAGTTTATAGGAAATTTATTGAATTGGTTCGCCTTTTTGTGGGTTATCCCTCCTCCCCTCCCCATCCCTCTTGAATGACTATTATGTTATAAGGTTTTTTTTAGAATAGGTGTTATTTCATTTCATCGTTTACAACACAGACACATATATATACAATAAGTTTTCGATTTTGTTATCAGAGCCGGTTCTGTGGTTTTGTGCGCCCCTGGCAAAACAAAATATGGCGCCCTTTCAAACAAATTATTTTTTTCAAAATAATAAAAAAATAAAATTTTTAGAGATTTAAAAAAGCATTTGTCTGCATCATTATTGTGTGATAAATGTCATTAAAATGCTTATGTTTCAGTATTTTTATTAGTAATTTTTGTTTTTGTCAATTAATCCTTTTTTTTAGTTATTATACTGACTATACAAATCGTTTTCTCTTATAAATAATATTACAATTGTTCAATCTGTTAATTAGCGTTGTGACTTTTATTTTCTATTATTTTTCAAAAAAAAAACGGGAAAAGTTAAAACGAAAAATTATAAATTTTTATTAATAAAATATAAAAAATTATTATATTTTTAAATCAGCACCCCTCAAAATTTGGCACTTCGGGTTGTCGCCCAGCATTCTCGGCCCTTGTTCTTATTAAAATTAATATTAATATAATTATATTTGTGAACTTATAAGTTGTTCACCAGTTCGAGTCATCAGAATAACGAAATTTTTTTTTAATTTAAATAATATAATATTTTTCATATATTATTTAAAATAATAATTTTTCTTTTGATCATTTTCTGTGGCACTAATGAACTCCTAAAAAGATTTAGGTCGCAGCAACACCAACCGTCCCTAAGCCTCACCTATCTAAATTATTTTTCCTATTAATTTTCTCACAATCTACCTTTGATATTATACAATACTCTTGACATTGTTATTATTATTATTATTTGATATTAAAATTTATTCTATATGGAATTTCTTTATGATTAAATGACTCAAATGAAATAAATAATTATTTGGACTTAGGAAATGCATTTTTATATTAAAAAAAAAAATTATTTTTTTTTCTTGAATGACTCAATGAAAAATCTAAATTGGAATTGCATTGATTTTTTTGATTCTTTGAAAGGAAAAAAAAGTAAAATAAACAACAAAACTCGATAAATATTTCCTTGTGATTGAATAATTGAAGAAGGGACACAATTCAACAGCATTGTCATTTAGGTATCTCTTGATGGGGAGAAGATTCTCAATTTTTGAAAAGGTGTATTTCCGTTCATATCCGGATATCGCTTTTTTTCCCTCAATGGATGAGAATCATTTCTGAGAATGTGTCTTTTTTGAAAAAAAAGAACAAAAAATTTAATAAGAAGTCATGCACGTGTTTTCGTGAGAGATGGTCTGAATATGTCTGTCGGCCCCTCGAGTTGATTGGGGAACGTCGCCACTTCCGGCCTCACTAGTCAATAAGCCCTTTAGGTTCAAAGGAATTTCCTCCGTTAATACATACCTGCCCGAAATGTTAAATTCTATTTTCACGCATATACAATTATCAGACTTCAGAATGCATTTGCAACAGGAACATAAACAAAACAGATTTATTTGGAAATGAAAGGATCATTAAATAAAAATAATTTCATTGGCTAGGAACAATTATTAACATATAATTGATAAAAATTATTATAATTAGAAGAATAAACAAATTTGAAAGAAAAATTACAATTTTTATTACTATTAAGTTATGTTACACTACTATATAATTAATTATATTAGGTTAATTTAATAAAAGATATCATTATTTAGATGCAATATCCCTCCCTCATATACTAAAATAATTAAAATTGGAAAATTTTTCTAAATTATAATCTAAACAAATAGTAGTATTTTAGAAACATTCAAATTTGTTTTATTTTTATTTTTATTTAATAATATAAACGGTCACGCCAAGAAAAATAAACTTCTTTTAACATAAATCAACAAAGGGTGATCTCTCTTTTCGAGGAATTTTTTCTATTTCTATAGAGGTGCGATTATTTATTAGAACTCAATATATATATATAGAGTTTATCTATATATTTTGAAAATTTAATATACACATGCAGGAAAGAAAATCCAAACATCAATAAGAAGAGATGCTGAGAAAACATGCTTGTAAAAAAAAAGTGACTATATTGGTTATTAGGATGCCACTGTTTCACATTTGAAATTTCTCTTCTCGCACATGTTTTAACAACTTATGATTAAGATGCCACTATTTCACATTTCTTGTGCATACGTTATCCTATAACCTTGAAACTTCTATCTAATAAATAGTTGAAAAAGATAAATATGCCTAAGTTTCATTCCTTTAATTCAATTTCTTCTTGATATTTGAATTGGATGGACATTTCTATAAATTTGTCGGATATCACGAGATATATTATTGTATTTTAAAACCACGTATGATAATTAAAAATAACTATACTCAATTATTAATGTATATATAAGCATCCAAATATTTTATGCTTACCAAACTTGCTAAGTGTGTGGATATTTTTCCGACAGCGTACATGTATATACCTATATATATATATATATATATATTTATCTAATAAATTATCATTCTGATTTTATATATGAATGGGATATTAAAATCAAAATGATCGTTAAGATTATTTTTTTTTTCAATTCTTGAAAAAAAAACATTTTTTTGATGCAAATTTATAAATAAATCAATGATTAAGCGAGTTAGTTATTAATTTGATTAATTATTGTAATGATGTTGTTTCATTGTATTTTTGATTATGTATTTTAAATGAATGCGTTTCAAAAAAGAGATTTTTGCTTGGTCCAGTGTCTGGCAATTCATGGAATTGATGCATGGGTGCTAGTATTGCAAGTAGAGAATGCTTAGAAGACATTTTTAAGAATGAACGAAGCTCGAAAGAGAGGAGAGTGGCATACCAAAGAAGATAAATTGGTGTGACAAAGTTAAAAAATCAGGTCCTCATTAATTTCATAGTGGATGAAGTAGGCAGCTGAAACGAAAGTTTAAACCCTTCCCGAAGAAAATGCCCAAAAGATGTTTGTCTGCATGCAGGTGTTTATTACCATGCGTGCTCGTGTTAAGCAGGATTAATCCGGACATGTTCCTGTCAGTTCAAGTGATTCAACTAAAAATATACTGGGCTTCATTGGAAAATATTAGCGACGCTTTTTAAGCCTTTCGTTTGTCACGAAGTCCGACTTTTGGTATTCACTGTTCTATTATATATATATATATATATATATATATATTTAACAAGCAAAAACAAAATTTCAATTTTTAATGTGTATGTTTAAGAATTTTCTATTATCTAAATATTATTATAAAATTTAAATATTATCTAAAATTTAATTTTTACATAAATTTTAGATAAACTTAATCCTAGAGTGAATAGGTTCTAAATATATATGAAAAAATTGACATGATTAAAATTATAATTTTATATATATATATATATAATTCATCATATATAATAGTGAAATGGTGATTATAAAAGCATAAGAAAAGGATAAATAATAAATTATTATACCTATAATAAATTTTGGTTACGATAAGAAGAATGAATACGAGAAAGATCGTGATGCGGGTTGAATGCATATTATGTTTGGATGGGAGACGAAAGATAAAAAGATTTTCAATTAATATACAAAAAGATATGTACTGATTATCACAATTTACCTTGTCCATACTATAAGAGAGATGCTTATAAAATTTTATTTTAGTTATTTTCTTGATATCAGTGTATATATTTAATAATTCTGTTAACAATATTACCAATAACAAAAAAAGATTAAAAATAATGTAATTATGAAGATAGATCGAAACGGAAATAGTCATTAAAGCGGGGATTGAATGAATGTTATTTAAAAGAATATACTGATTATCTATAAATGGAACGTGAGAGACAATCTATTATATTATAAAGGAAAAAAATGAACAATTTTAATCATTATTAATTTTTTTTTTTTTAAACCAGATGAATTGGTGGTTGTAGCCCTAATCTTGCTGAATTTGAGAGGTCGAATTTGAGAGGTCGAATCTAGTCAACTTCAATAATTAAATATTTAAATTAATTAATTATTGACTAGATATGCTTAAATTTTGTTAGCGAATAAAATAAAATAAAATTGTTCGAAAATATAATATAATAATAGTATTAATCATTATAATTATTATTATATTTATTAGCCTCAGCTCTTGATTTAGATCAGAGGTCGTTAAACGGCTCGCGAGCCGGATGCGGCTCTTTTATTCAAATAATGTGGCTCCCTTTACCCAATAATAAAATGCATTACTCGATTACAATCTTAGTTTATTTATTTTTGAAATATGAAAAAATAAATATATAAAACATTTAAATGTTATTAAATGCCATAAAAAAAAATAATTTTTAAATAAAAATGATGTACATATTTTTTTTTATACTACGCATATTGCGGCACATGATAGGATTTATTTAAAATTATTTAAGAAATAAATGGCTCTCTACTTAAAATAGTATACCGACCCTAGATTTAAATCTCAAAATTAATTTTTTTTATAAGTAGTGGAATTAAAAATATAAAATTCAATTATATTTATTATATATTTTTTTTATACAATATATATTCAAAATACCCTAATAATTAGTATATATATATATATATATATATATATATATATATATATATATATATGAGGGACATTCAGATTAAAAAAAAGAATTAGCCTAAAAAGAACCCCTTGTATTTGATAATTAACTCTCAGATAATTAAAGTCAATTTTATGATGAATTATGCCATCCTCATTGCCGACTATTTGTCCTGCAGACATGGTCTGAACAGCAATTATATCAGGGAGAACAATGTTTAATTAATCATCATTGGTGGGATTTAAATTTGTTCCAATGGAGCTAGGCAAAAAGTAGGAAATCTTTAGCAATTTAAGAGACGTGCGAAGAAAAGAAGATAAAAATATTTCTCTTTTATTACATGATTTTATTCGAGTTTTTCAATTTTAATTTATTTAATGTCGTCTAGCCAAATAAATTTTTTTAATACCTACTATTTCTTTACACTCCCCCTATGGATATTTATTTATCTAGTACAAATTTTTAATCGTTAATAAAATAATTATTATTCATCCACTCAAATTCAAATACATTTTAAACTTATAATGAATAAATAGAGACTATTTCTCCGTCTGTCTCTACGGAACTCGAAAGTTCTTTGTCGCAGCAACCACATTTCTACAAGTATCCCTATACTGAGCTAGCTCCAACTCTTATTTTCTCCCATCTCCCTTACAAGTCTTTCTACGTTGTCCACCCGCCACGTCCTTGATCTTCCAAGCGGACGTTTCCCAATCGGTTTCCATAAAAATATATTTTTCGCTACTCTTTCCTCTCTCATTCTAGCCACGTGCCCTTCTTGATTCTTCTTCTTCTCGATTTTATAACCCTAACTATGTCTGGAGATGCATAGATGTCATGCAATTCCTCATTATACAGTCTCCACCATTCCCCTGTGACCTCATCTTTCTTTGGTCCATAAAAATGCTGCGAAGAATCCTATTCTCAAATACTCGTCTCCCAGGGTCATAGTCCATTTTCAAATATTAATTCATTAATTAATTATAGTTTTGGTATAGGAGAAAAAAATTTATTTTATAAGATATTTAGCAGGATATAAATTTGTCTTGCAATGGGTATGTTGGGTGAGTGTCAGCAAAGAAACTTAATGCCTTCGGATCAAATTTCATCTAAGCATAACATTTTTTTTGTTTATTTGATTTTGAAATAATTTCTAATACTTTAAATAAAATTTTAACAGTTTGTAATGAAAATTGAATCATCAGGGTGTAGCAAAGATTTTTAAAATAGTTTTCTTCAATATTATATAAGAATTGATTTTAATTTTTTTTATATTATATGGTTTTATTTAGGCTTTGATCTAATTTATAAGTTTGAGAATAAATTACACAAATTATTTATATACACATTATTTATATTCACATCAGATTAATCGTTATCTATTTATTATTTGAAAGATTTATTAAACTTTTGAGTATCTCAATATGGTATATATATATGTTTATATAATTAGAAAGTAGGTTATTTTTAATTTATAGTTTAATAATACCAATTTATTAATATATATATAAATTTGTTTTAAAAAGAATGTTTTAAATATGATATGTATATCATATATTGTTGATAAATCCGTTCATGGAACTTGTCAACCGGGTATTTCCCAAAATATGATTCTTATGCTGCCCCTTACAGATCGAAAAATATTTCTTATTAGTTCAAAACCTAATTTATAAGTAAAATAAATGATTAATTCAATATGGGAACTCTACTGAATTAGTCCCATCTCAGGACAGGCTGCCTCTGATCCACTTGTTCTAATTAAATATTACCATTTATAGTCGAAAGAGCCGGGTGTTATGGTCAGCACTGGCGGCGAGGTCACCATTTTGCAATTCAAGTTAAGAATTTAAGGGAAAGCTATTTTATTACTTAATCTAAAAACAAATGATAACACACAACTGACCATATGTTTATATTTGGTCCACGGGGTTTTGGATAAATCAATGTTCCCTTCATCTGAACAAGTTTTGACTTCGTCCTTGTATAACACCAAATTTAAGACAAATATTAATTATGTTTAATAGACATTGAATACAGAACATTATTGTATTTCTAAAGAATAAATTAATAATTCTAATACAGAATAAGTTTTATAATAATAAAATATTATAAACACTATACGGGGTCTGACATAAAAAAAATTAGTTAATGGAAAATGCAGTGTTGATAGAAAACAATATAAAGAATATTGTATTATATAATTCATAGTAATTTTCTACAACTAATTTGCATATCATTCAACATTATTGCAAATGTCAAAAGTATCTATTTACATCTAAACATTTAGTAATTTGTTAGTTATTAAAATAATTATAATAGTTCTAACAACACTGCACTTATGCCAAAAGATAAGGATTTTCATTTATCGTCCTGTTTAATAAGTGAAAAAAAGCGAGAATTAGTAATTAAATATCTCTCTCTTTTTATACAATCCTATTAATTATTTTATTAATTATTTATATATCAGATCAAGTTATAGTTACAGAAATGAATGATTATCCAAACTAATCACTTCCTGTTCTGGATCTTTGTTCCTATAAATCTTCCTAAAATAGATATACTTATTTAATTGACTTAAAAAAAAAAAAAAATTAATGGAAAATCGACAAATAATCTTTGAAATGAACAGTTAAGTCCAAGAAGCAGGATGTCTCTCGTAGAAGAAGTAAGCACAAGAAAATAACAATTGAACAATTGAATTGGAATGAGTGAGTGATCCGTCACGTTAGTTTGTCATCCAAGTCATCAGGTCGATCAGCTGATCAGTGGATGTGTTCAGGTTAATTGTTAATTGGACTACTATGCGATGGACAATCCTGATGGCATCAACATGCATGCACTCGTCGTTGAGAAACAATACCAGAATAAAATCATTGACAACAAACTAAACTAAACTAATTTGTTGACTTCTGCCACATCAACGAAAATATACTACCATTTTGAAAAAGGTGTCGATTGCATTTTATATGTAAAAAAAAAATAAAATAAGTGTTATGCAGGTAGTCGAGTATTTTATTACCACAAACACTTTTTTCTTATATATATATATAATACTAATCTAATTTGAAAACAAGTGTCATGTATAATTTTTATATATTTTGAATTAATTTATTAGGTAATTTAATTAATTATTATGAACAAACGAATTTAAACGATCATAATAATTCTCTTAATGGTTTTTTACATATGATTAAATTAAAATAAACTTATATATATATATATATATATATAATAATTAAAAGATATAAGATCTTATTTGCATATATGATGAAGCAGAAAGGATTACAAATCGAAAGAAAATACTCGGGATTTTTTAAATACTTTATATTAAATTTATATATTGTGAGAATGAGGGAGAGCAACATCTTTGAACCTTAGCCTCATTTTGACTATTTTTTTAAGCGAAAACACTGTTTTGGTATATATGCTATAATTTTTTAAATACTCGTAAATATAAGTGAAAATTCTTATTCATTATAAAACTCTAAAATCAAATGATTTTTATTCTTTTTCTTATTTAAACTCATAAAAATTCGATTTATGTTTAAAAGTATAAGTTCTAGGATTGACTTAAATAGAAATAAGTACATATAATAATAATAATAATAATAATTAAAAATATTGATTAAGAATGAGATTGAAAATAATATCATTGAGAAAAAAAGAACTCTTGATGATGAACCTAACCAGTTAATGTGTTTAAAAAGAATTCTTCACATGCTCTTTAGTCTGGTCCCGAACTAATCCGGTTCGAATGATCGTGCCAAGGGGCGGAGTTATTTCACACTAGCACCGCCTGCCGGGCTTCATCAGAATTATGAGGTGGAAGGGCCAAGGCTGTACAACTCTAAGCAGCAACGCAACCTCTCAGGCTGGAGACTTGAATGCCCTGCCGGTCATCCTGCGCTGCCCAAGACAACCAACCAATACGCACACAGAAGAAATAAAAAAAAAAAAATCAAAATAGAACCAAGCAAAAAAAACCATCATTGTCCTGTTATCAAATCTAAAGACCCTTCCAAGGGTTTGGGAAAAATATTTTCTTTTATTTTTAGAACGACCAGAATTTGTTTATTGAATTTTGACCTTTTTCCCAGAACGAATGAATTTGAACTTAGGTGATAATTTTTTATCCAAACTAATAATGAAATGTTCGAATTTTAAAAATAACTATTCAAAAATATATAATTTAACAGGTACATAAAACCTTTTTTTTAAGTGACAACCTTGTTCAATCACTTCAACATGAATTAATTTAATAATAATAATTTGTTAAAAATATATTTACTATTATATAAACTGGTTAACATCATGCTTATATGTGAAATACTTAAAATTGATTAAAGTTGTTCATTAAATTAAATTATTAATTAAATTGCATGATTTGATTTTAAATATACTCTAAAAATAGAAACAAGTTATTATATACTTATTTAATAATTCATGTTATATTACATTTAATCTGTTTACTTAATATATATATATATGGATAATATTCAGTATATTTTTTTATTTCCAAATAAATATATAACCAGGCAAAAAGAGGATTTGAGTTCTGTGGATATACTTTTATAACACGCATTTTTAAAAAAAAAAATGCAGAAAACAGCCACACACGGAACTTTTGCACTACAAAAACGAATGTTTCACTGTTAGATCTCATATGGTTGAGACAGGTCCAAAAAAGATATACAAAAGGAACATATTATAATATTATGAATGAAAATGATTGTCAAATATTTTTTTTTGACTGGTGGGTGTTTTATTGTATATAACTACAAGAATATCTCATATAATAATTTAAAAAATCTTAAAAAGAAAACTATTTGAATAATATCTGAAATTTCTTATTAATTACTGCATTTAATATCCGTAAAATAGCTAAGAATTTTTCATAGTTCATGGATAAATTTGATAAATTTTTATATGCTTTTAATTAGATTTGCGCCACTACTCTCGAATGAATTGCTTAAAGTTGTTCTTATATAATTCTGATTGCCTATAGTATGCATTTGTTTAATTCAGGATTGGGTCAATTAATTTTTGCCATATAAAGATGTAATATCCGCTCTTGGGGAGAATAAGGTGGAGCCAATAGGATGGCTAAATAAAATTAACTGAGACTTGATTTTTACCTTTTTTTTTATTATTTGTCGTATTGAGAAGGGAGTTGTTATTTCCAAGGAAAAATTTCATCGAAAGTGGGCCAGTCAATATCCTAATTTCTTAGAAGTGGTGTTTATGGACGGATGTCCGTGATGGTGAAAAGGCAAAAGGGAGCACCAATCGGCCCTCGGTTCAATTCAATTAGTATTAGCAACCCCTTTGATTTTCATATCAATTACGCCCCTTCCTGTCTTCCTCCTAAAACGTCAGTAGGGTTGCACTCGAACCATATTTCAATGGAGTCCTGGTGTGCCAAAATAGAATTGATGTATGCCCGGAGAAAATATAACATGTTCCAATCAATTACCATAGTAATGAAGATTATTTCCCGTGTATATTATAAATTGTATTTAGTAAAAGGACGCCATTGCTGAACATTATTTTAACATATCCGTTCTAAGAGGCCTTTTAGGAAATAATCAAGAAATGGTATGATTATTTTATAAATAATGCTTTTCAAATAAATGAGGTTTTGTTTCATTTCATCTTTTATCGAAAATAGATATAAAATTGGATTGAATCAGGAAATAAATATTAATATTTGTTATTTTTCTGTAATGGTTGGAAAAAAGAGAATCAGATTCGAACAAATTGATATAAATGATTCGAACGCAAAAAAAGTCCATTAGCTAAATAATTCGAAATTCGTTTTTAATGTTAAATTTTATAAGAAACCTCTCGTTTCTTTTTGTGAAAATATATTGGAATAATAGCATTGAATTGAGGTATAGATAACAGATTAGATAATGGAAAATAAAGTCGTTCTAGTATCAAAAAAAAAAAAAATGTGTTCCACCCATTGCTAAAAATATGTTACTTTTGTAACTTAAGAGATTTTATAAGATTCTAACAAAATAAAACAAACCATTGAACAATCTTTTTTTTATACTAATAGCAAAAATTGAATATTTGTATATTTTTGAGATAATGTACTCCTCTAAGAATTTTTTTTAAAATTCACACACTAGATAATATTTATAAAGAAAAATCGATCTGTATTGGTTTCAACCTCGTGAAAAATCATCTTTGTTAGTTTTTTTCTTAATTTAAAATAGGAATTTTAATAATAAAAAAATGGCACCGGGCAACGCCGGACTGCGTTTCTTTAAATACAAATTATAAATAAAACAAAATTAAAAATATTTATTTTAATAATATTTTGTAATCAAATTAAGAAATATATGTTTGGCCGGGTGGAACAAATTCTTTGTGGATAATTCCTTTAGAATCGTAAAAATCCGGTTCTGGGACGGCCTGACATTTGAAACGCAATAACTTTTGTTGTATGCATCCAAATGTCATGAAATTTATATCAGTTGTCAATGAGGGACTAAGCCATCTACGGGTAAAATATTACAACAGATGGCATTAGTGGTACTATTTTTTTTTAAAAGTTCGGTTTCGGGTGTATTATGTTATATCCACAGGGCATACTTTTCTGTCTTTCGGTGCATTACGTACGTTTAAGGGCTGTATGGTTTATGACTATTTTTTTAAATTTATGTTCTTTTAAATTATTTGAAGTTGTTTCATATATATTTTGTCCTTTATTTATTTTAAATAATAATCTTAATCATAAATATTCAGAGTTCATAAGGAATAATTTTTTTAAAGTACCGAGCGCTGAACCAGGTATTATTTATTAATTGAATGAATAATTTAGCTTGAAATGTTTTTTTTTTTAGTTTGTTTCCTAATATTCCAGATTTCAACTAACAATATCCAATAATAATTATTATTTGAAATTAATTTCCGGACGTTTAATTCTGATTTATTTCCTTCACCAATATTTCCATTGAATTGGATGGGTATGGAACGAAAGTAGTAGGTATAGAAATATATTTGGCTTGAGCAGATCATTAAATGAAATTTTAATTTAATTATTGGTTTGTAGTAAAAACTCATCAACTCTCCATGCAACCCTTTCCAAAAACACTTTTAATGGATTAATTTCTATCATACAATAAATCGAGAACGAACCATTCCCCTCTTTCAATATTTTAGATAAAACGATCTAATTTCTGAAGAGTTGATTATTAATGGTCCTAGGGGAAAAATTAATAAGTCGATTTACCAAAATCGGTTGTTTATATCTTGATATAAAAGAAGTAAACTCTTATCCAGTCATAATTTAGTGACAAAAATTTATCAATTTGTTCCATAGACCATATTCATTTTATAAATAAAAGAAAATCAACAAAAAGTTGGACAAATATTGCTGAAAATATTTACAAATATTTTTTTAAATCATATTTTTAAATAAATTGTAAACCTGATTAGATGTTAACATAATGATTTGCACGATTCCAAGTGGTTGGACCTAGATATAACATTATGTCTACAAATATTTTTTTTAATTTTGATTTTACAGGTTTTTTGAAATTTATTTTGTTTTATTTAACCCTACCAATATATATTGTAAATTCCAAGCGTTTCAACTACTAATTTCACTTCATTTCAATCAAGTCTTTAGAAATCATTAAAAATTGCTTTGTTCAATTAAAAAAAAATCTCCTGTGGAGTGATTATTATATATCATAATGAAAAGAAACTCTAAGGGTGGGTTCTTATTTCTATTGGAGATAAATACAAAACAAAACAAATGAATTTCTCGTTCGTCATTCATTAAGAAAAAAAAAATAATAAATCAAAAGTAGCCTAGGTTAGTTAAGTAAAGTAACACAATACAAAAAATATAATTAAAATTTCATTATATTATTATTATTATTATTATTATTGATTAAAATTGGTTTACCATAGTATTTAAAAATAAAAAAGAAATATCAAATGCTAAAAATTTATAATCTTATTATCACTCAATTCAATTCATTAAGATGTTTAATCATAACACAAGAGAGATATTTATTAAATTAAAAAGTTATGAATGATTTATTAATCGATTAATATTATTGTATTTATTTAAATTCATAAATTATTTATTTATTTTAAAAATATATATAAAAAATCAGCATCGATGATTATTTATTTATTTATTTATTTTTTGTTAATTAATAAAGACAAGAATTAGAAGACAAGGGTTATCAAATTCCAGAATTTAAAATTTATTTTTGATAAATAAAATGAATGGATGATAATATGTAAACGAACTAGAATGGGGTTGGATCGCCCAAAAGCCTTAAATAAATATTTCTATATACAAATATATACTAAAATAAATAGATGACCGAATATCCTTCTAAAAGAAAAATATACAAAGTTTATGAATTCACATACATACACTCCTGCTAATTAAAAACAAAATTGTTTATATATATATATATATATATATGTGGAGAGAGGAGGGGCTTAAACTTATTTTAGCTCGAACAACACTTTTTTTTTATCAGGTGAGTTTGGTATGGGCCAAGGGGCTGGGAACGATGGACTGACTGACTGCCTGGTGGGAGCGGACCGTTTCTTTACCTATTGCCCCTCCAAAAACAAAAATTATGCCTCCAAGCCATTTCTCCATTAATGATATCATATTATTTCTATACAAATGAATAATAATACATGGGCCTCTTCGCCGCATTGTTTCCCGTTAATTATTATCGACGGCCTATCTTCTTTGTGTTACTTTGATATAATTCTCCCTGCTATTTATTTATTACTATTGTAATTATTATTACAATTTTTATTTATTTTTTTTTAAGACCCTTCTCCTTTTATTCTGATGATTAGTCCATGGTCTTAAGAATTGCATGCAACTGAATTAAAAAATATTTCAGATAAAAAAAAAAAAAATGGTAATTGTTCAGATTAGTTGTCATATCATGGAGTTGGTTAAAACTTTACCAGTGGATTCCTTTGTTAATTCGAAAGAAACTTCCTTTATACAATTTTGCCGGGTCGCTTCTAGTTTACGGCATAAAAATTATTATAGTTTGGCAGATTAGCTGGTTATGAACTTTGAAATGTGCAGCCATTAAGAAATGTTTTATGGACTAATTCACTAATTATTCATTTATTCACTAATTTTCGTTTTTTTTTTTCGGTTCGGTTTGGATATAGGGAGATTTTTTATATTTTCTATATCCAATCCGAAGTGAAAAAAATTCCAAAAATTAGTGAAGCCTTCTGCTGGCCAAATAATAAAAAATGGTAGCTAAATTGAATGGTTATGGGTTTATATGCAAATTTTAATCATTTTTATCTCGTAAACTAGAAGAGACCGATAAATATTGCATAAGGAAAGTTTCTTTGGAATTAACAAAGGAGTCCATTGGTAAAGTTTTATACAAATCCATGACATGACAACTTATCTGGACAATTACCAAAAAAATAAATAAAATAACAAACGATGGAAGTTTTCAGATTGGTCAATTTCGATTAATCTCTCTCTCTTTAAACTTACATATATATATATATATAAAAGATGTCTAGAATCAATAACTATTTCACAATTTACTTTTCTCTAAACCTTTGTGATAAAATTAGATCAGACCAACCGTTAATAAAATATAAAGAAAAGCTCTCAATATTTTTCATTTTTCCCCCTCACTCGATTGAACGTTTCATTGTTTGATTACGCTCAATATAATTTTATAAATTCAATTAGAAATCGTTAGACTTATTTTTTTTTTGAGTGTACACAATATTATTTTGGGATCCAATTGTAAATATGTACATACTGACAATTCATAATCAAATGTAAGGTTTTATTATTATTATTTGTTAGAATTATTGATTAAACTCAACTTTAAATTAATTCAATTAAGTTTGAATAGTGATAAAAAAAAAGTAATAGAAAATTAGATATTTTGATTTATTTATATATTTTGGAATTATTGCCTATATATTATTCATTTTTATTATTTGGCTGGACTCCGCAGCACGATAGCAAGTGGTTGAATCAAGAGACTGATTTGAGGAAATTGTCTGTGTAATTATAATTTTAAAACAACTATGATCTCGATTTGTTCATTTCAGATAGCCGATAACACCGCTATATTATTATTATATATATTATGAAAAAAATTATTCTGATGATGGTGTAATAGTCAAAATGCGCATAAAGTCAATAAATAGTAATTGTAGTTTACATAACTTATTCAAATGTTTCAACAAGTGCTTACAGTTAACTTTATTGATATGATGTAATCAAATAACTATTGTTGAATATCGTTTTATAATAATGAATCGAAGTAAGCCTAAAATAAAATTTAATCAGTTAACTGAAACGGATCTCGAGTAATTTATCATTATATCATCTAACCTCAAAATATTCCTTTAATAAATTCAATTTTATTATTATTTTATCGATTTTTTTATTTTCCCATATATCTGTCATAACTTATCATTATATGTATGTTATATCTGTTAAATTTTATTATCTACAAATACTATCTCATATCATATATATATATATATATATATATATATATACTTATAACTTTTTTTTTTACATTATAAAGATTGATTTATACGAAGTATAATAGCATAAGAATAAAATCTAAGAACACCAATCTCCATCGAGAGATAATAGTTTAGAGGATGGTAAGAAAATATAGTAAACTAGTCAATTTTATCTATTATCCGTTTTCATTTACCTACCTCGTACGTTTTAGTCTTCCTTCCTTATCTTATTTTTCTCATTATTATCTTTACAAATTAGCTAGAGGCTACTTTTAGATTTAGAGATATTCTTTAGCAATTTACTGTATTAATCCCTAGAATCTATGTTACTAAACATATAATATAATATAATTGTAATGGAAATAAAATTTATTGTGAATTCATTTTTTATAATAAAAATGAATAAACTTTTGACTTAGTAACGGGCAATGGTATTATAAAAATGAATTTGATAATTGAAAATGTTTGATATTTATTCTTTAGAATATATTTTATAATAAGTTTTATTTATAAAAAAAAAATGACATTCACACAGTGCTATGAATTCATATATAGATACAGCCCCCTCTTCTACACATTCGAAATGAGAAAAATTAACTAATTTCAAAAATTTTAATTTTTATAAAATGATAATATAATATAAGTACAAAAACAATTCAAATAACAAATAAAAATAATAAAAGTAACTTAAATTATATTAAATTAATAAATTTTTTACCGTAGGTACTAGTTGAAACGTTTTAATAAGATATGTAAGCTGAAAATAAACTTACAAAATATCAAACTTAATAGGTAATTATATATTTTAATTAAACACCAAGTGGAGCTTAAATATTATTGATGTATTTACTTTATGCGCATTTCCACTTTTACATGATAGTTTATTAATTAATTAAAAATTATTATTATTAATTTAAATGTTTTTTTTAATTTATTTAATTCATAACCTGGATTTTATATCGTAACTATTGTTAACTATTTATTGCCTTCTCCCCCTCCTAATATATATATATATATATATATATATTCTTCTATAATCCCCACGGGAGAAATGACCAATTAGGAGAAATGACTTGATTCAATTAATCGATTTATTAGAAAATAATGATATTTATATTTAATTCTATTAAAATGTGACAAAATTTAATTGTACAATAATTTAAGAACATTTCTTAAATAGAACATTTGAGATTGAATGTATCGGGCATGCACAAATTATTGATAGAAAGGTTCTAACGGGATAAAAGCCGATGGACAGACATTCAGAGGAAAAAAAATCTAAAACCTCGAAGGGATTCGGAATGACTGAGAAAGTGGAGATCACGAAGGCAACAGTCCGTTCTGGGATGGAATTGGATGCTGGTCGGTTAACTATAAAAAAATTAGAAATGTTCCTTATTGTTCATTCACATATTATGTTGAGCATCGAAAGGCAGGTTTGAAAACTACTCAGGTAATTAGCATTAAATACAAGCAAAGGATTTAATTGAAATGAAGGTTAATTAAAAATAAAATAAAATGTAATCTTCTCAATTCACCATTCTTTAATAAAAAAATAAGTTGACCTGTGGCCAGGTCCGAACCGACCGACGGTTTGAAATAAATTAATTTCCAGCTACAGAAACAATTTCAAATAATTTTAATATATCTATTAATGTAATAAAAAACAGATATGGATATAACATAAATATTTTTAATTTTATTTTATTTATAATATATATGTAAAACCAGGCTGTGACGTCATATAATTTTAAATTAAGAAAAAACAAATAAAGATGATTTTTCTCGAGGATAAAACCAATACAAAGTGCATGATTCGTGGTGATATTTAAAAAAATCTCCTCATATGAAATTTGGTGTGAAAATAACCCTTCCCTTCCTATCGTCGATCGCTAATACTACCGCTTACGGTTTCCGGATTTGCACCAAAAGTTGATCAATTCATCCTACCGATGCATTAAGTAAATATACCAAATTTCATCAAAATCCGTTGAGCCGTTCAGGCTGTACACATCTATACGGACGGACGGACAGACGGACAGACATCATGCTAAAAATACTTTTTCCTGTTTAGAAAATGCATGATTCGTGGAGATATGAAAAAATCTCCAAATGTGAAATTTGGTGTGAAAACAATACCTCCCTTACTATCGTCGGTCGGTAAAAAAGAATCAAAAGAAATTATTTTAAATTTTATTTTTAATAAATTATTTTGTTTATCCCAAAAATATTTAGGTATATTATTTTAAGTTATGATATAAACGATTTTCGTTTTACACCTTAGTTCATCACCAGTTTTCTATCACTTAAACGCTTTTCCATTTTTCATTATCTTTCCATCCACAGTGGCTTTAATACCTTTACGTAGGTTCCATATTGAAAAATTGTGGAATATTTGCACCTCTTCATTAATAAATACAAATAAATTAATTTTAACCAAATAATTATTAAAATACTCGTAAATGAATTATTAATTGAATTTATGATGATACCAATAGTTTTAATTATATGCATAAACCACTTTGAATCGTTGCATTGTTTTGATTTTTATATTCTTTAACATATTATTAACATGTCTTAACGATTAAATATACTAATTAAGAAAAAACAAAAATAAAAAAATAAAATCATGTTTTGAGTTAAACAAAAAAACCTATTTAATGATAAAATTAGTTTAATATTTTGTTAAATCAAAAGTGCAACATGTGAAAATAAATAAAAGAACATGTGTAGAAATGTATAAGAAAAAGGTATATTATTTTTTTTACTGGGGTGCTATAGCATTTAAGGGTATATATATATATATATATATATGAAAAATGTAATTTTTTCTGGTATTTTGAATGCATTTAAAAAAAGGTATTTTTGTGATTTTGATATGGGTAAGGCAAGCTTCTTAGTTTGAATTCCCTAAAGGTTGTTAAAAAGAATGAATGAAAGAATCACAGTTAGAAATCCCATTCACTAATAGTTTAAATCTATTGACTTTGACATTTTGACTTATAAATTAATGTTTTCAAGAAAACCACATGTTACCAAAATTTTGATTGTCTTCTTGAAAGATCATTTTCCTCGATCAATGAATAGTGGTGTCTAAAAAAAATGAACAAAAATACCAATGGCGATTTCACTTCAGCGAAAGGTGTTTAAAAAAACTATATACAGTTATTTTCTAAAAGATTTTGTCGTCTAAATTTAGATTTGTTTCAATAAACAATATGGATTTTGTCCTTTTTTTACTCTCTATTCTCTTGTTACTTTTTTTTATTTTGAAAACATCTTTGAAGAATTGTCATTTCTTTTTTCATAAATAATGTGGGACTACTAAATAAAAAAAATAAATAAATAAAAGTATCTATTTGCTGATGGTTCACAACAGACACAGTTAGGTCATGCTATTTCATTGCAATTTCTTGTTCTATTCAAAATATTAATATTAACATTTTAAAAAGTAACATTATATACCATACATATAATCAGTTGCGAAACATCTAGTGGTAGAAATTTGAGAGAGGTTAGAAATTGGATGGAGGGGACTCATCATCATTCACAGCAGTTGAAGAAATATTGATGTTATTATTAAGAAGAGTACAAAAATGTTACATAAATAGATAGATGATGGAATTTTTGTTCTACTTCACGGAGTAGCTCTTCTGTTTATTCCTCATTATTTGTCTTGTCTTAGCGAGAGAGATTTTAAATTGGATGGAATTGGCTATGAGTAAACACGGTTGGAGGAATATTGTTGCTGGAGCATTATAAAGTTAGATAGATAGAAAAAACAATAAATATTTTAAATATAAATAAAATCAATATTGTAGTGTGGCTATTGAAAATAAATAAATAAATAAATTCTGGGTTTATAAATAATATATATAACTAATTTATATTATTATTATTATTTGCAGATAGACCCCGAGGATCACGCAGAGCTTTAAAGAAATTAATTATTGACTAGGCGCTGAGCTTTAAAGAAATTAATTATTGACTAGGATCGAACTCAATTCTTCAACGTGGTAGACAGTCTTGCTAACCACAAAACCACTGAAGAGTTTTTAATTAATTTATATTACAATTTAAATATTTATTAATTTTCTTTCAGTATCTACGCATACATTTTTTTTTATTTTATCTTTAAAAAGAAATAAATTTTTTTTTATAGTATTTAATGATGTTTTTAATTATCGTTTAGTATAGTATATTGTTTTGTTCACTTTAATTTCGAATCAGATGAAGTGAAGTGGGAAGGGTGTTGATAACTTTCTAACTGATCCGATTTTGAATGATTGTATAGATGATTGTCTATTTAAGTTAATAAACAAGACACAACTTTCTTATTAAACAATGACGATCATGAAATCGACCACTCACCCCGTTCAATGTAAAAATAAAAAAACAAAAAAATAAAATAAATTGATCCATCATAAATCAAATGGAAATATATTCAAGAAATTCAGGTTCTAATTTTATATCAGTAAAGAATTTGGAATTTTTCATTAGAATAACGGCGGCTTCCTCTTAAATAGCATGGATAAATATATTAGCTAAGTTAAAATTGATATTCAAATTAAATATACCTTAATTAGCAACTCGTAAATTTGACCTTCTTAATAGATCGATGGATAAAAACTGAAAATCGGGTATGGAAATAAACAAAAAGAAAAAAAAAATATTTTCATGAGTTCAATATTATGTGATTAATTAAGATTAGCAGCCAAAGAGATTAGAGATAGAATAATATTTGTCTTTGAGAGATTAACTTGAAGGATAGATCCCTTTAAATCCGCTCTGTTTTTGAGTAATAGAAAATTTAGGGGAAATACGATTTTTCAAAGACAAACACGAGACTCAATTAATCATAAATTGTTCTTGTTTATATTGTTGTTTTTGTTAGCGACTTTTTATTTACTGTTTTTTTTTTCTGTTTATTTTTTAATATATAATATATATAGTAAATATATGAATATATATACAGGAAACAAAAGAGGAAATTGTGAGAAATTGAATATGATTTTATTCAGTATATATTATAAATAAAATGTTTTAAAGTTAGAATAATTTATTAAACATCAGGACAAGGCTTGAATTTTTTGTTAAATTTAATGATTTAATAAGAATGTCTTAATAATTCAATAATTTGAAAGAAATCACTACTAACCATCATGTACTATGTTTGAAATTGAATGAATATTCTATTACTGTGGTGCAACCGAATTTTTTTTTACCAGCAGCAAACACATTCCTCCAAACATTCCTAACCCAAGCCAATTCCATTCAACTACTATCCACGCCCATTTCCTTAATTGAATATCTTTTATTGCCAACCCACCCCGTTCTTTCTCTACTCCCCAGTTGTTTCCTAATTGATTTCAACATATATATATATATATATATATATAATGTTACTTTTCAAAATGTTAATATTAATATATTGAATAGTAAAAAAATAAAAAAAAACATTCAAATCGCTAGTACAAATTTTAGAAGAAATATATTTTGTCGCTTCTAATTTACGGGATAAAAATTATTAAAATTTGCATATAAATCAATTGATATTCTATTTAGCTACCATGTTTTATTCGACCAGCAGAGGGCTCCACTAATTTTCAGGGTTTTTTTCAGTTCGGATTGAATATAGAAAAATTTAAAAAAATAATTAATTAAATAATTTCCCTATATCCAAACCGAACCGAAAATAAGTTGACCTATGGCCAGGCACAGAACCGACCGACGGTTTGAATAGATTAATTTCCAGCTACAGAAACAATTTCAAATAAATTAAATGTATCTATTAATGTGCAATGAAAAACAGATATGGATATAACATTAATATTTTTAATTTTATTTTATTTATAATATATATTGAGGTGCTGGCTGTGTTGTTATGAAGGGCTGGGTGACGTCATATCATTTTAAATTAAGAAAAAACTAATGAAGAAGATTTTTCCCGAGGGTAAAACCAATACAAAGTGCATGATTCATGGAGATATGTAAAAAAATATCATGTGAAATTTGGTGTGAAAATAACCCTTCCCTTCCTATCGTAATACTACCACTTTTTGTTTCCGGATCTACATCAAAAGTTGATGAATTCATGCTACTGATGCATTAAGTAATTCTACCAAATTTTATCAAAATTCGTTGAGCCGATCAAGCTATACACGTCTTTACGGACGGACGGACAGACATCATGCTAAAAATACTTTTTTCTGTTAAGAAAATGCATGATTCGTGGAGATGTGTAAAAATCTCCACATGTGAAATTTGGTGTGAAAACAATACCTCCCTTACTATCGTCGGTCGGTAAAAATAGAAAATTCGTGAACAACTAAATCATTAGTGAATTAGTCAATTGCTGGATATATTTCGACGTTGATAACCAGCTAATCTGTCAAACTTAAGAAATCTTTATTTATCTCGTAAATAAGAAGCGACCCAGAAAAATTGCATAAGTTCCTTTGGAATTAACAATGGAATCGACTGATAAAGTCTCATCCAAATCCATGATATGACAACTAATCTGGACAATTGCCGTATTTTCAACTACCCTGAATCTATTATTATCATCCTTTAAAATCATGAATCACTCCTCAAATATTCCAATTATTACCTGAAAAGTAATCATGTTTATTATTTTAAATTCCTATGATAATTATTTGGTTCGAATAATAATATGCATATGTATTTAAAGAATTTTTCCAAATATAATATACTTTTAAAGTCTTATTTTTTATAGACAATCACTCAAAAATTATATTATAATAAAATAAATAGAGCAAATTTTATATATCATGAAAATAGTATGATTTTCTTTTTATGATCAATAATACTAAAATAATAAAATATAATTTGATATCAGAACAAAACAATAATAATAATAATAATAACCAAAAAATATAAAGTTGAACTTTTTTTTTTTTATTATTATTATTATTTTATTAATTTAAAAATTATTATATATTGAGCAATACTCAGTATTTAAATTTAATGCATAATACAATGAATAATATTTTTTATTTATTTATTTAATGATATTGAAGAAAATAAATCTAATAGAATTTATTTGTCAATATTTTAGTTTTTTGTTGAATAAATTTGACATTCAATAAGACATATGACAACATATGATTATTGTATTATATATATATATATATATACAAAAACTAATTCACGTTTATTTCTTATCGCTTAATTTTTTTTTTTTTCATACAAAGAAAATGTACTCGTCACCAAGTATTACTTCGATGTGCAAATGAATGTACCAAAGATAATTTCCTGGAGATGATTACAATGAATAGGCAAGAAAATTGTAAAAGATTCTGAGAGAAATGCCATTAAAAAAATGAGAAAACGGATTTATCATATTTGATATATGGCACAGCCATACTACTTTTCCAAATGAAGCTAGTCTAATAAATTTTGTATTATATAAATAATAGATGAAAATAAATAAGCGTTCATAGAAGAGGGAAAGAGAGAGGTTGAGTGCTCCAACGCCATAATGGGATGGTAATTTCTTATGAATATGAATTATTGACAGAAACAGATTGTGCTTTCCTAAAGTTGTGGAAGCCAGTCGTTCGATTGGCATGTCCTGGGCCCTTCTTGCAAAAGAGACAAATCTTTATAAGGTTCCGTTACCCAATCCAATTATTGTAGCGCCTACTCTAGCAATAATTCAATTACAAAAGTGCAGAGCTGCCAAGAGATCACGATGTGCGGGGTTATGGAACTCAGAATCTAGGCTACAGCCAGCGAAAGTCGCGCAGTTCCAGACTGGAGGCTCTCCAGCAGCAAGGTGGAGGCCACAAACGCTGCCTCGGCTACTTACCTGCAAAAATAAAAAAAAAAAACAGAATATTAGAACCTTCCAGGCACAGATGTCAAGGTTTTTTTTTTCAAGTGCATGATTTTTTTGCTTTGCTATTTTTCTATTGCCTTTTCTTTAGTTTTTTTTTAAGGATCTTTTTTGGACAATAAACAAAGAACTAAATTCATAAAAAAAAAAAATAAAAAAAAATTTCCAACGTAAAATATTTTCTTTTAAGAATCTTAAATGTGAAATCTTAATGAAAAGAGAGAAATTATAATAAGAAATTTGTTATCAACCGTGGAGCAATGATTGTTTTTTTGTTTTTTTTTACTTTTCCTTATACTACATCTTTTTATCCTTTGTTTTTATTCTCAAATATTTTTACTTTCATAAAAAAAAAATACACGGTGAAAATAAATTAATTAAATATTTCTCTAAACGGAAGTAAAATATATTAATTTCAATTTTAAATTAATCATAATTTATACAGAGTAATTTAAATTTTATGATTTTAAAGGTGTTTTCGAAAACAATTGGATAGAGGTGGATCAAGATATTATATATTATTAATATTAAAATATAATATTAAAATTTTTAAAAAGGAACATTATATAATTTAAAAAACGAAATATATGTGGAAACTAATTGAGGATGTGAAAGTCGTGGTGGTATTTGGGGGAGGTTAGGAAATGGATGGAGGTGACTTAAGAGTATACAAAATAGATGAAGGAAAATTGTTGCTGTGGGCATTTCAAAAGATGTATAAAAAAATGGATAGATGATGGAATTTAGAGTAACGGGGAGATCTTTCTTGTGAAGAGAAGTGAATTCAATATTTCTATAGTGGAAGATATTTTGAATTAGATGGAGTTGGCTAGGGATAGAGACGTTTAGAGGAATGTGGTTGCTGTGTACTTTTGAGTACAGTAGAGGACTATATATTTTTTTTTATACTTCTAAAAAAATAAAAATGAGCTGTGGCCAGGCACAGAACCGGCCAACGATTCGAAATAAATTAATTTCCAAATAAGATTTAAAGTATGAAAAAAAAAAAAAATTTTTTTAAACTTAAATTAAAATGACTAAATTATATTATCTTGATTTTTATTTTTAGTTTAATTATTCAATTATTAATTACTACTATATTTTAAGTGAAAAATTTCCGACAATGAATATAAAATTAATATTTTGTAAACTACCACTTATTGTTTCCGGATCTACATCAAAAGTTGATGAATTCATGCTACTGATGCATTAAGTAAATGTATCAAATTTTTCAAAATCCGTAGAGCCGTTCAAGCTGTACACGTCAATACGGACACACAATGAACAGACATCATGCTAAAAATACTTTTTTCTGTTAACAAAATGCATGATTCTTGGAGCTATGTAAAAATCAAAACAATACCTTGCCTTCCTATCTTCGGTCGGTAAAAATCATTCAACAAAAATATTTATTATTATTATTATTATTATATTAAATGAAATAATTCTTTGAAGAGGAGTAAATTAAAATATCGGAAAGAGATATGTGTCTGTCAAAGAAAATCAGTTCAGTTCAGATGATATATCGTAAAAGAAGTGCTTCGGAAATGTCATAATAAATAAGGAGTGGAGATGATTGCCAATGATTAATGATTATTGTCTCAAGTTGGAAATTATAAACTTGTCGATCATTAACATGAAGAGAAAAAAATTACTTCAATAATGCATGCCAATTTGAAAGATGGATTTCTGAATTTTTTTTTTTATATTCGTTTCTTTCCTGAAATGAAAAAAAAATCGGATAGAAAAATTTCTATGCAACAATCGTTTAAAGAAGCTACGCAACTGAAATGTACCGTTGTTTTAGTTCGAAAAAAAAATCGTGTTTTATTTAAAATTCGATTACTATTATTATGAAAATATTTTCAAAAAGTAAATTATCTAGTAGCGTTTAATTTTTCTTGAAATAAGTCAAAATCCAAGAAATTTTTTTTTTTTTTTTATTTTTTATTTTAGTTTTAACTCAATAAGTACATACATGCGAAAGGCGCATTGAACCTATAGGAATGTTTTTTTTTCTTTGTTAATTCAGTGATTTTTCTGAAAGTACCCTCATTTGCCAATCGATTCATTCGCAAATGGATATCAAATCATAAGAAGAGAAAGTGGGCCGTGCACTGAACAATCTCCACCCTCGCATTGCGCAATTGCTTTCGGTGACCAGGCAATGAATGCCGCCAACGCAAAAGCAAACCCACGGACTGACAACGGCCTTCAACATTGTTTTACTATGAGACCTGATGGATCGGGATTGTCGGAACGATTTCAGAGACACTGTCCGAAAAAGTTTTTATTTTAATTAAAATTAGAAAAAAAAAAAAAAAAAATTAATGGATTATGATAATTATGATAATAGAGTTAAAAATATTTATATCATAAATTGTGAGTTTGGATTTTGTTCAAAATTTATTTCAATTAGTTAATTACAAGTTAAAATTTTAGTACAAAAAAAAGTAATATAATAAATATAAAAATTAAGTCTATATTATTTTTTATTATTATAGATGAAATGATTATATTAATATTTAATTCTTCATTAATGTTGAAATCTATTAATATATCTTATGATAATAACACTGATTATATAAATTATGTTAAATTAATTAATTAATTTATTAATTACTAAAAATATGTTGCTCTCATCACTTAATGTATAGAATATCATTTACGACATCCAATTAAAAAAAAAAAATGTTAAATTTATACAAATGATATATAATTATTTTAATATTAGAAGAAATAATGAATTAATAAAAAAGAATCATGTTTACCCATGATTTTTAAAATGAAAAAAGACATTTTTGTTATTGCAACGATCGAAATGTTGATTGAAAACATAGTGTTGGAATTTAATTTGAAAAAAAAAGTTTGCAAAATCGACTCGAGTTTGATTTGAGAAGCAATCCATCATTTTTCATTTTAGATTAATTTATTTACAAAATATTAATAATAATTAATAAGTAATAATAATAATAATCGCAAAAAATAGGTGGGTTGAAATTGATATTTATTGAAATTATTTGGTTTTTGAAAATTCGATTTTATTCATTCATTATAAATTATTTAGAAAAATGTTAATTTGAAAGATAAGAATGTGAAATAAATGAAAAAAAAGAAAACGCTTCACGCATACACAGTGTAGTTAATCAATCATTCAAGAATAATTTTTTTTTTTATAATAAATTTGAATTAGCCGTTAGTAATATAAGTATTGATTTAAATATAAGTATTATGCCGTACGTTGAATAAAATATATAGCTTTTGTTAATTAATTATTCAGTTTTTATCATTTCAACGGATTAAAAGGAGAATGTAGTGAAAAATTTGAACTTTCAATAATTCCTTGACATTCGTTGTTCGAGAAGGAATTTAAATAAACAGCTTTTAATTATCATCATTTTTCTCAACGGATGAAAAGCGAAGAAAGGAGGACAGACTGACCTCATGTTCATATTAGTTATGTTCTTATTAGTCAAGTTCAAGATTAAGAAAGGGCTGAGAGAGATGATCTGTCTTCTACTAAAAGTTAGCCCAAAAATAAAGCTAATTGGTTTTATTCAAGATTGAATATATTTTTTGTTGTTAATAATAATAATAATAATAATAATGATAATTTATAATTAATTTAGATAAACCAAAATCAAACTAAAAAAATAGATGTATTTTTTAATAAAACATTTTTTCAAATTACTGATATATTTACTTTATGCGCATTTTAACCCTCAATATACTCTTCAAAAAAAGCTTTCTTCTTCCTACCATGCACTCGAAAAGCGCATAAAGCAAAAGCAAATATATCAATAAATTTGAAATTTCACGGAGTGTTTAATTAAAAATTATTTTTAAGTACTTAGTTACACTTTATTGAATGTAAAGGTTTGAATATTTCTACTTAGTTTAGTCTTGCAGCTATATAACTTTATAGTAAGGGCTCGCTCTAGAGGGCTGAAAACCGGGCATTTGTTTGAAGGGCATCATTTTGGTCATGAATTTAATAAATTTTACAAATATAGGGGCGGCAATTTATTTTATATCCCAGGGCACCGTAAATGTTGCACGATTGCATTTTTAACTTTCATTAATGATTATTTTAGCCAAGAAGTTGGCCATGTATAATTTAATACGGTTATGCATAGTAGAATGAAAAACCCGGTATTTCTCAAATCCGAGTCAATGTCTGTCATCCATCAACGCCGATTCTCTTATTATTCTGGGGTAAAGATTGATTTTTTTTAATATATTTTTTTTTTGTCGTCTGCCTTCTGATATTGATGACTTAGATTCAACAAATCAACCTGTGTTTTATTTATCTACAATATTTCCACTCTTTCATTGAAAAAAAGATCCAAGAAGGGATCTATGGTCTCACAAATAGAAGAGAAAAAAATTTCTTAGTTTTATCTTGTTAGACCTAGAATCAAATATTTCTTTTGAAAGTTGCTTTATTTAACGAAATGAAATAATATTTCGATGAATGAACGTTAACAAAAAAAAAAAAAAATCCTGTAATGGAGAGAGTTAGTTCCAACATCACTCGCCGCTCTAGTAAGAGAATAAGAAAAAGAGAAAGAGAGAGAGAGACTGGCATCTCTCTATATCCCTTCTATCTCGATCCTGGTGGGGAAAACTTGATTTCAGTGAAATATCGCTTCACGAATAAACGATGAAACTAAACGACAAGATGTTCTGATGGGCCCAGGTTGGGGCACCAGGTATCGAACTTGAATATCAACAAATTAGTAGTTATGAAGAATGACGATGGCTTGCTGAAGGCTAAAAAAAAACGAAAATCTTTCAGTGGAAAGTCGCGCCGTCTGTTGCATTTAATATTCTTTTCCAAAGTTCATCTAATATTATTTTAATCAAATTTACCCATGTTATAACGTTTTATAACGTTTTTTTCCTCAACTTCACTTCATGTCTGTCTGTCTGTCTGTTCGTTCTTATGACAAATTGAAATCGATTTTTCATCAACTTTAAATTGAGATAGACATTTGAAAATTTTTATATTTATATTAACTTTGTGATGTGAATTTGACAATTTTTTCTAGTTTAACTTTTTTTTTGATGATTTAAAAATTCTTACAATTAGTTTGAAGAATGCTCATGATTTCTTATCAAATATAATTTGATTTTTTTTTTTGAGAATGAAGATGTATGTGTTTACATACATGTGATATGTACATTAAAATAGAAAAGTAAAAATTACATGAAGAAAAAAAAAATACATTAAAGTAATATACATGACAAATTATTAACAAATTGCCACTTTTTGTTAAATTTAATCTAAAAATTTTAATTTTTTATTTTTATTTTATTTGATCATGCAACATATTTATCTGTGAAACTTATTATTACCTTATTATTATTATGTTTAACGAAAATATTTTTTTTTTTTTTTTTTTTTTGTAAATTTTGATAACGTTATTGTGATTTCTAAAGACATAATATGGCCTCTACTTGAGTTAAGTTAAGATTTACGAATGGTCCGAGTTGTAAATGCAAATGAGTCGATGGTGATGGCAAAAGGCAGCTTTGGATTAGACTGCGACTATGGCGCAGAACCAGGTGTGTCTCGGGAGACCGGTGATTTATTCTAGGCCAAGGCGGACTGCGAGGACAGGGTGGGTCATTTCACCAGCTTATAAATTCAGTCGACATGCGTAATCCCATCACCGCCCCTTTTACAATAACAATTATTCTAGAATTCAACATTCATTCTCCCTGTTGATTTTACATCTAAATTTTGGTATATGATAGGCATCCGAGATCTCACTTAAATTTTCCATTGCAAATGATAGAGCGTTTCAAATAAACAGGATTTCTCCCAGTTGAACTTGAAAGGCTAAGATATAATCTCTCATTAAGAGAGCCCGGGTGATCAGTTTAAATAACAACTTCAAATCTGATGAACTTTGGTTACTATACGAAAATTATAAGGGAACTAAAAAGTTTTAGCATAATCTGCCTCTCTACTTGGTCGGGCTAAAGTAGACAGCAGCTAACGGTGGTTATATAGCTGATAAGTTTAGCCTCTCCAATTCAAAGGAATGTCTACCTGAGTTTTGTAAAGAGCCGAAAGAAAAATTCCATTTGACAGCGGAGACAGTAAATTGGCATTATGATATTTCGATTATGGAGATTATTAATAGATGTAAAGTAAAATAAATAAATAAATAAATAAATAAAACATAATGATGTAAAATGTGGAGGGAGGAGGGGAGGGGCACATGTAACGCGATTGTGACAAGAATCAGAGACCGTCTCAGGAGACAGTTTTGATTGAATAACAGATGAGACGGAGTATAGCCTGGCCACTATGTAAATGAACCATTCAACAAGCTGTACAAGAACAACTACTGTGCTTGCACCACAATCTTTTCTTTTTTTTTTTCATGTCCTCCCCAACCGAGATATATAAAGGAAATAGAAGAACATTCCTGGCATCCAATTACTGGATCACTAATTTGGATTTGAGCGTGGAAAATATTTATTCATTAAGAAGCTAACAATATACATTAATAAAATTACAATGAAAAAGGAGAATAGATTAATTAATAAATAAAAATTGATATACTTTACTGTAAAACAGAGTAAAAAATAAATATTATATCAAATATAATATACATGAATTATTAATATTAAATAAATAAATATTTTTCATTTGTAATGTGATGGATGATAATTGGATAAAATAACGAAAATATAAATGAATTTTGAAAATAAAATAAAAGTTAATTTGAAACACCTTAAACATTTATTTTTTGTATTATTTTAATTTTAAGAATAATCATTTTTATATGTATTAATAATTAATCCAATATCTCCTTTTCATTGTATTTTTATAAATAAACGTTACATCAGAGAGATAAATTTTTTTTAATTAAAAATCGAACACAAATTTACTACAATACAAAGAACCTTTCTAAAATTCTTTTAAAGTTATGTAATGTTTATTATTTATTATTATAAGAAATAATAAAAAAATGAATTAATAAATATATTAAAATGTATTTAATAAGATTGTATGTTATGAAATTAATAGATTGATAATATAAACATAAATATAAGGGAATTAGGAGTAGAAAGAAATTGGATGGATGTACTTATAACTGAATTAATTTAATTCAATACTTTATTTTCCTTGAATTTAGATAATAATTATTTATATTATTATAAACAAAACATTTATTTAATTCTATAATTAAATTCAGAATATTCTTTTTGATTGTAAATTATTTATTTGTATGTAAAAATTTCATTTCAATTTTCAATGGTAATGATTATTATTATTATTATTATTATTATTATTATTATGCTATTAATATAAAATAAGAACATAAAACTTATAAATATATCTTAAAGGGAATCAGGAATATAATCAAATAAAAGATGGCATGAATCATGTCCTATTTGGAGTCAAATAAATCAATTTTGTAGATTAGAATAAAGTGATAAATAAAAAGGGGCTGAGCAAGCAACCACAGAAAATGGACGAACAGAACCAGGCTAATTATCTTTCTTCTCCCCCTCCTTACCAACCGAATAGCCTGGTCTGGAATCGGTTCGGCCAGGTAGGGTTTTTGGGATGCGATTGTCTGGCCCCGAAGGTTCAGGTGTCCTGAAAAAGCTTCAGTCATAAAAGCAAAGATCCCATTCAGGAGGAAAAAAAATATGAACAAGATCGATAAAATTATTTGGAATAATATTTTTGATAGCAATACGCAAGATAGTTTCTTCTGTTATTTTACGAAGGAATGTGATTGACATTCTGGATATGTGAAAAACTAGAAAATAATAAAACAAATTAAATAGGATGTCAAATAAATTAAAAAAAAAAAAAAAAAAAATTCTAATTATTTTTTTTCTTTCAATTTATTTAATTATTTCAGTGGTATCCAATAAACTTTCAAAGTAAAAGAGCATAAAATTTAATTAAATAAAAAGAAAAAATAAATAAATAAAAACAAAATTTGTTTAATTAAAATATAAAAAAAAAATATTATTAAATATTGAATGATTAAATGGTCAATTTCCTATATGATATGCAAATGAATATTTAAAATTATTTTTAAATAAAATAAAAACGGGATTATTCTTCACTGAATTGATTTTTGATTAACATATTATTTATGTATCTATTTATTTTAAGAAATGCCAAATTAAAATAAATAAAATATGAATTAGCCTTGACTGGAACAGCATCCACTTGGCAAACCGATTCATTATATTGTATAATATAAATGATAAATATTAATTTTTTCGCTATTATAATACTACACTAAATGTACTTAAAGAAATAAATAATTTCAAAATCCATACATATAATTTTATATGTAAGTGATTTTTCTTACACCCCAAAGATTAATTCTGGTTCCCCTACCCGCCGCTCGGTACTTCAAAAAAATTATTCCTTATGAAGGATGAATATTTAAGATTAAGATTATTATTTAAAATAAATAAACGACAAAATATATGAAACAATTTCAAATAATTTAAAAGAACATCAAGTTAAAAAAAAGTATGACCTGTGGATATAACATAATATAGATTTCGTAATTTGATTACAAAATATTAAAATAAATATTTTTAATTTTATTTTATTTATAATATTTTGTATATTTAAGGAAGTACTGTTCGAGGCTGAAACCAATAGTTCGATTTTTCTTTATAAAAATTATCTATGGTGTGAATTTCCAAAATATCCTTAGAGCGGTTTAATATCTCAAAAATATACAAATTTATATATACAATTTTTGCTAGTATAATAAGATAAGATATTTACACTTTTATCAACATACTTATACAATTTTATACATAGATACATTATTAACATTTGTTTTTATTTATAAATACAATTTCAATTAAAAACTCGCGAAGAGGAAGTTTTGTTAGTGCCACTTTTGAATTCAGCCAATGTTTTTTTTTCTCTTCTTTTTTTCCCTCTCTAATTTAAATCTTGAGCCCCTTAAATGGGTGGTGCGAAACAACACTCGGATAATTAAAAATACATGAGGTTAGTTTCTTAGTGAATTTTAAAGTGATTTTTATTCTTTTAACATTTAACTTAATGGTATCACAATTTAAATTTGTAATTTAAATTTAATTTGCAGTTAATCACTACAGAAACCCTAGTAATATGTTTTATTGATATTTGCCAATTGGAAGTTAGGGACCAACTTTATAAGCTGTTATGAAAAAAATCATTTATTATTATTATTAATTTTTTATTATTCTAATCATATTTTAATATATAATTACAATTTTAGTAATATACTTTAATTAAGGAGGGCAAGAGCTTTTTTTTAAAATTCTACTGAATTTTATTTTTATATATATATATATATTAATCTATTGAATCATAGAAAGAATGAATTTTACATTCTCAAATTACAGTAGTATATATATATATATATATATATTCCTAGTAATAGATATTCAATTTAATCTAATTCATACTTTAAGTACTACTTAATAACTTTATACAAATTAAATTATCATATTGTACTTTTTGGCTATTGCCAAGGAGATAGTTCTCTTTTTTTAGTAGTGAATTCATTTTTACAAATGAAAAAAAAATAAAAAATTTCCAATGAATAAAAAAATATATTTGGAAAAACGAGGGAAAATTTGACGTTAAAATTCCATGGAGACCATCACATACAGTTAATATTGTCAAATTAATCATTCAAAAGGAGCAATTGCCCGTGAGACGGGATAGCTTTCTTTTCTTTTCTAAAATAATACACACACACACACACACCTAGCAATTCACATTTAAGTACCAAAAATAATCAAAATAGATATAGGGTATTATTATGAATAGCAGGACTTTTTGATAAGAAAGTGATAGAAATAGGGATTTCTCAAAATGGAATGATGGAGGTTTTAATTGAAATTTTATGGCTTTATCGAGTTATCAATTGTGAGTGGTGGGGACAATAGGTTTGGAGAGAGAGAGAGAGAGAGTTTAGAACATGGGATGTTGAAGTGCTTCCCAACTGCCTTGGGACACAAGAAAGCAATTCTCCCCTCGCTAGGCAACTTATTAAAAATCCATAAATTCCCGTTGATATTTTTTAGTTCCTGATATTAAGTTGGGAGGGGGTTTCGCATGAGTGGTTGCCAAGTTTTCAGTGTGACCATGGGATAAAATATTGCTCTTCGAAATTTCATTGCCTTCATTTTTTTTATCTTTATTCGAACTATTAAATGAATTTGATTCCTTTCACTATGACAAAATCGAAATGTTCTATTTTATAATCGCTATTGAAAGAAATCTTTACATTACCTTTAACAGATTTATCTTGAATATTCCTATTAGTCATCAAGGTTATATGCAAAAAGAAAACAATTAGCTAGATATTATTTCACATTTCAAAAAAATAATAATATGCAGAACGAAATAAAAAAAAGTATTTAGATTAAAAATTGATAAAAGAAAAGAAAATGTTTATATTTATTTAATTTATTATATACTTTTCATTTATCTGAGGGCGAATGAAAACTGGAACTATCATATTTGAGAAGTTAACTATTTTGATTAAAAAAAAAAAAAAAAAAAAAAAATGAAAAATAAATAAATAAAAGATCCCGATTTGATAATCAAAATAGATGAATGTATACTTTCAAAGGCACAGGTTTTTCAGCAATAGTTGACATTTAGTGTATGTTTTCTGATTCCCATACCAAACCGATCCATCAGCCTACTTTTGGAAACCATCATGGAATGATTTACAATTTATTCAAATTCTTAAAAAGGTTATAGCACTATAAAACCATTAAAAATAAAATTTTGAATGCTATATTTGGGAAATTTTAATTTTTCACCCAGCTAATGAAAAATTATTCTTTATTTTAATAAAAATAATAATAATAATAATAATTATTATTATTATTTGATTAATTTATTCTGTTACATCTATCAATATATATAATTTCCGTCGTATGTTTGTGATGTCTGTAACATTATGAAGTTAGTTACAAATTAATAATTTTGACAATTTGTAACTAACTTCATTTTTTTTAAATTTTGTTTTGTTATTATTAAATATTGAAAAAAAAAATAAAAAAAATAAAAAAATTATTACGACGATTTGAATAAAGTTAATATATTTTATATTATAAGAAAAGTTTTATGCCACCGGCAGAATATGTTGCCGGGAACGGCTAGTATATATATAAAAAGGATAGAAGGAATTCTCAATAAATGTTTAATTAGAATATAGAAATATTATCACTGCGCGTATGAACATTATAATTACAAAGATAAAATTAAAATTAAAATAATATCCGTATCGACTACTTGATACAATTTAATTTTTGTTAAACGAATGTTTAACACGGTCAAATAAGATGATTTTAAGAACATCTCAACTAAAAAAAAAAAAAAAAAAAAATAAAGAAAAAATATATAAAAAAAAATTCCTTTTGAATAATTCTTTTATTATTCCATTAATTTCATTTAACGTGATCTGTTCCCGGGCTACGTCAAATTATCAAATCGACAATTATCATTTGAATTGAAAATGATTTTTTAAAAACTGTAGGAAAACATCCGAGCCGAATCGGTTTGTTATGCCTGAATAAAATGGCCTTTCTAAATATCTTCCACTCTCTTTAATTCTAATTCCAATCATTATTAATCCTTTATTCTTGCTGGACTAATTTCATTGCCTCCTTCACTGTAATCTAACATTCTTTTATGTTGCACAAACTAAATTTATTGGAGGCAGTTACCTTGAAAACGATACAATGAATGAGTGAACAGGTCCACATTGTTATAGCCAACTTCACACTGATCAGAATTAGAAGTAAAGCTGATTATCAATGGTTGTTACTTAAATATCATTTATAGTTTTCCATAAAATATATTCAATTATTTATTTAAAAAATCACTAAAGAAATAATAATAAAAAGAAAATATAATTGTTTAAATAAAATAAATAATTAATATAAAATTAGTTCAAACATTTTATTTATGTATAATTATTATATTTAAAATCGAAATTCCAGCATAGATTATTGCTATCTTGAAATTGGAAAATTTGTAAATCATCAAATTATTATTATAGGTAAAATAACTTTATATATCATTGTAAATATATTTGTATTAATATAAATATATATTTATTATATTATATATGATATATATCTTATCTTATTTTACTAGAAAAAATCGTATATATTCAAATATACGATATATATATATATATTTGTATTTTTGAGATATTCAACCGCTCGAAAGATTTTTTTGAAATTCACACCATAGATAATTTTTATAAAGAAAAATCGAACTGTATTGTGGTTTCAGCCTCTGCAAAAATAATCTTTGTTATATTTTTCTTAATTTAAAATAGTACATTTAATTGACGTCAACAACTACGTCATACAGCTCTTCCTTAAATACAAAATATTATAAATATAAATTAAATAAAATTAAAAATATTTATTTTAATAATATTTTGTAATAAAATTACCAAATCTATATTATGTTATATTCACAGGCCATACTTCTCTGCCTTTCAGTGCATTAATAGGTACGTTTAAGGGCTGTGTGTTTGACGACTATTTTTTATTAATTTATGTTCTTTTAAATTATTTGAAATGGTTTAATATATTTTGTCGTTTATTTATTTTAAATAATAATCTTAATTTTAAATATTCATCGTTCATAAGAAACAGTTTTTTAAATTAAGCTCAGTGAACCAGGTACTTAAACATTACCATAGAATTAAACTATTCTACTTTATCACTTAAGAATGAAAGGAAATTAATTCTTTCCCCTTATATTCTTAAATGATTAGATAAATTAGAAAAAAAATGAATAAGTTAATATTTTTTTATTCAATATTTGATATTCCTTTCATCCCTCCTCTAAGAAAAAAATGTCTTTTTTTATATTTATATATATAAAATTTGTTTTCTATTTGAAAGAGAGTAATTTAATTCTGATCCCACATTCTTTCTTTTGAGTTTATCTACGATCTCATTTGTATCAAGAATTGCCACATGTTTTTATAAAGAAGATAAAGATTAACAATCATTAATTGTATCCTGGTGGTTGTTGATGAGTTGTAGGAGATAGTACCAGGCTTGCTGTGGAGTCAAGAAGATTCATCTCTAAGGTGACAGTGGGTGTAACGTTTTATCTGGGCGTAACGTTTCGGCTCCGACAATCCAAGTCATTTGTGACAGTCTCATTGGAATAATATCAGGTAGTAAACAGCCCACATATTTTAAATAAAAGCATGACATCCTTCCTATTCATCTCTAATTTCAATCTTGTGCAATTTAGAATCCAATTTTTCTTACTTACTAGAAAATCTTCAATTGATGATTGGCTTTCCTATATTCCCTTTTCGAAATTGCAAACTCGATAAGGAATAGATGTCGTGCAAATATTTCCGTGAGGGAGATAGGCTACTCGTGCTATTTTCTATTTGTAGTTTAATAATCAATTGTGAAGGGGACAGACATCTGGATGTTCGCACAACTAATTAAATTGAGATCTGATGTACCTCTTATCTGTGAAGGGAAGAGATAAGAGCCTATAGACACGATATATCTCGTGCTGGGCAAATAACTATTTAATGTACAAAAGTGAATTGAAATTAAAAAAAAAGCCGAAAAAAAAAATTATTTATTAAAAATGCAGAGTAATTTAATGATTAGAATATGTTCGATCTCCTATTTATTTAAATTTTAATTTCCCATTAAAAATTAAAAATTGTATATATACAAATATATATATATATATATATATATATATATATGTTTATTTTTGAGATATTAAACCGCTCGATGGATTTTTTTGAAATTCACACCATAGATAATATTTATAAAGAAAAATCGATCTGTATTTGTTTCAACCTCGAGAAAAATCAACTTTATTAGTATTTTCTTAATGTAAAATAATAAATTTATATGACTACACAAATTACGTTATCCATATTGAAATTTACCTCTTGCCATTCATTTTTTTAATTGATATTGTATTAATATTTTTTTATATAAATAAATATAAATATATATAAATATAAATATTTTAAAATTTTTTAATTAATTTCGAAATAAAATTACGAAATATATTTACACAAAAAAAAAAAAAATATTTATGAAGTTAGCAACATATAAAGGAAGGAATTTCAAATAAATTGTTGAATAAATTTGATCTAATAATATTAAATAATTATATTAATTAAAATGTTTTTTAGATTAAATTATAAATAATATAAATGATATTTGATTATTATAAATAAGAAGAAAAAAATATAACCTCCTTTTTCTTAATTAATATATAACAAGTGTGAATATAATATAACAATATATATGTGTATATATATAATATAGGATCAAATATGTTATGAAGTAAATTTGAATATATTTTTCATCTTGAAATGAAAATCAAGTTATTTTAATTAATTTGTAAAATTTTAGGAAATAAATTTTTGATGGGTCATTTATAGAAAAAACATTTAACAATTGTAATAAATAATTAAAAAATTGTAAAATTTTAAAAGTTTATAATAATAAATTGTATAAATTTGTTAAAGGGTCGAGTGGTAACTCGGTGTTCCATGTACTTTATATTAATTACTCAAGTGGTGTTTGTCTAGGATAAAAATATTTTATTGAAATTTATGGTAGATCGATAATAATATTCTTTCTCATTAACAAGCAGACAATAATTGAACTGTCTAAATCGGATAAAGTTAATTTTTAACCAAATCCAATATGAAAATAGCTTGGATGCTAAATATTCCTAGACGTAAGGTCCATTGTTTATTCTTTCGTGCGTCAAAGTGCCAAATTCGCTTAATGTGTTTTGTCGGCGAATGTGGGTTGAGCATAGATTCTGACGAAGAGTGAATGTCCAATACACCCGAAACACGCGACCCAAAGTGTTAACTGCCAGAACCAGGTATTTTTACCCGGGCATCAATGAAGATAGCGCACGCGCTATCGTTTGCCAGGCCATGTTTAAGCCTGAGCAACTTATGAACGGATGTTTCATTCAAAAACGAAGAACTGTGTACGAGGACAACACCCAGTGATCGTTAGTTAAATTTAATGAGGGGTCGTCATTTGAGTTTCTTAAATAAATAAGAAAAACAAAAAAAAAAAAAAAAATTACAAAAATAAAAAAATTGCAATTATAGAGAATAGATAGATGTTGGATTAGTCTATGCATTTGCAATGCCATTAGTTTAAATTAAGTACTTATTTGAGTCATTTGGAAAATGAAAAATATTAATTCTTTTTTTTTAAGTTTTTTTTTTTATTAATTTTTATATTTATAATTATTATCGATAATAAAAATCAATGAGATTTAAGCAAAGAAATGTTAATATAACATAGAATAGATTCAATAAAATAAATTAATAGTTTTCATTTTATATATTTAGAATAGTCAATAATAGATTATAATATAACTTATTTTGTAAATCGTAGTTCGCAGTCATTCATATTACTATATATAAATATATTATTTGCGGATAGACCCTGATGATCACGCATAGTTTTTTTTTAAAGAGACACTATTAATTATTGAATTTCTCTAGGTCCGAACACGAGTCTTCAGTGTGGTAGAATGTCGTGCTAACCACTAAATGACTGAAGAGCCTATTATATATATATATATATATATATATATATGTTTAGAAATTTTCTAGGTGACTATAACAAAATTTTGCAAATAAACTAATAATCAATGAATGACTGCTAACTGATATTTACAAAATAATTTATAATAAAATCTATTATTGACTGTTTTAAATATTATAAAATGAAAACAATTAATTTATTTTATGTATTCTAAAAGACCAACTGCGAAGCGGTTAACCAATGTCAATGTGTTTCTTTTGAATACAAGAAACACAGGTTAACGAAGATCGGAAATCAAAAATAATACCATGACAATTGTAGGTTGATTCTTGGAAATGATGAGCATATTGCATACAAGCTTTTTTTTCTTATGCAAAAACCGGATGTTCATAGCAGGATATTGGAAGCTAGAATGTGTGTAAAGTCGAATTATATATATATATATATTGACTATAATGGCTTAACATAAACTCATCTGAAAGAATACTTTGCTTTTATTAATAATATATGGGGTGGCCAGTTGATTGGAACCTGTCTCCTTGAACAAGAAGTCAATGTACTCGTTATTTACTTAATCGAAGATATGAGATAAAAGGAACGAAAATAACTGATAAATTATAAGTGCATTAAGAGAATTAAAAAAAAAACGAACGCAATAAGGATGAAATGAGCTTTGATTATAGATTAAGACGGGACTTATTCTTAAAGACCAAAATAGAGGTAGAAGTTCACATAGCAACTCACAATCAACATTCCGGGACTTTTCCATACAATACTAGTGAAAATTTATAAAAAAAAAAAAATAAATAAAATAACATCAATATTGAATTAATGTAAATAAAAATATAATTTATAATCCTGCTCCATCGAAATTGAGGCAGAAGAATCGAACCTCGTGAATTTCACTTTGTTTTTAAATTAAATAATTAAATATTAATAAATAAATTATTTTTAATTTTTTTATCCATATTTCCATGAATTAAAAATATGATTCAATTTAAAAATCATTCGGGTATCATATATCAATATATATAATTTCCGTCGTATGTATGTGATGTGTGTAACATTATGAAGTTAGTTACAAATTGTCAAAATTATTAATTTGCAACTAACTTTATTTTTTTTTAATCTTGTTTTGTTAAATTAAATAAGTGTCAAATAAAAAAAATAAAAAAATTATTACGACGATTTGAATAAAGTTAATAATTTTATATTTAAAATTTTGTGATGTTTTGTAAGTATTTAAAATGTTATTTTAAAATATCCCTCTAAAAAGATTTTTATGTCGCCGGCAACATATGATGCCGGGAACGGTTAGTATATCTATATATAATGTACATTTGTGAGATTTTGTAGTTTTCTCAAAACTATTATCCAAATTCACTTTAACATATCGTACTAATCATTGTTCTTGTATTTTTTTATTATTATTACAAATACAATTGCACTTAAAACAAAAATATATATATATTTAGATTTAAAATAATAAATTAGAATCTTTAAAAATTGAACAATTTAAATTCATTGAGGTTTGTTCATAAATTTAAGAATGGTTGAATGAAAAAACGGGGATGGTCATTAAGGTCATTTAGTGAATACTTTTACTATGTCTTTTTTTGACACAAAAATGCCTTTTAATGTTGATAAAATCAGAAACATTTGTGTACACTAATAGAAATGAAAATCGACTTTAATTTACAAGAAATGAATATTTTCAAATGAATAGATCCGTTTCTTTTTCAATTTTTCAATTCTCCCTCATTTGATATGATATTGACCATATTTTATAGAATATAAATATAATATATAAAATATTAATTAATAATAATACCTATTAATAATAATATTACTAATAATAACAACATATAGTAAAAATTAAATAGAAAAAATTGAAGAATTGGACTGAGTAATCAAATTGTTTACTTAATGGATGGAGTAAAATAGTGATGGATGTAAAATAAAATATTGTACATATGATTCAATTAAATGAGAGACATCTATAAATGATGAGGTTGTTGTCGTCACTATTTTAGGATCTCTTATTTTCTCCTCTACTGGACGAGGCAAGTGTTTTTTTTATGGATAGTCATGATGGAGATAGGCTATTAGAGAGAAGAGAAAGCCGGGCAAGTAACGCAGCTATGTATCACCCATGCATCATCCCCCACCCCTTTATATACATATTACCATTAAACAAATATAATCGTTAATTTAATTTGAATAAAATTTATTTATAGAATAATTATATCAAAAATTTTACCTAATTGAATATTCTTCTAAAGGATTTGTTGAATTTATATATATATATACGAGTATATTCTCCAGCACAAGTATTATATCCATATCCAAACAAGTAATTAGAAGTAACTATAAAAATTGAAAGAAATATATTTGATAAATAGATAAGACAAATTTTGGTACAATTCTAACTATATAATTCAGTTTTAAATTTCAAGTTTAATGATTTATTTTCTTTATGCGCATTTCGATTGATGATAACATAACTATATATAATGTACCTAAAAAAAAACCTCTGACTTGTACGGCCTACGTAAGGACAACGCCTATCAAATCGGTTATATTAATTAGGTGTCCTATGATCAGAAGAACGAGTCCTATCAACCTCTACCTTGATTTTCTTGATCGGAGGCGCTACTTTTTATCAAGTAGCTTCCCATTGTTGATCCAGCTTCCCATTGTTGATCCCGGAGGCTAGGATGACTCCATCCTATTGACTCCAGCTAGAGAAATTCCCTTGCCAGGCCCGGGACTTGAACCAGGGGTCACGAGAATGTGAGCCAGCTAAGCTACCCCCCACACTGTGGCGCCTTATAATGCACATAATATGATAAATATAAAATAATGCAACAATAAATTTGCAACTTTATCGAGAATTTAATTAAAAATTGTTCATATTAAGTTGTTAAGTTTAATTTTAATTAATTTATCAATCCAATTTCAAATGAGCATTATATATGTAGTCAACACACATATTTCAATAAGCATATATATCTTAATAATTCAAAAATTACAAATGACTTGAAGCACATTCATAGAAAAAAATAATAAATGCGTTTAAAAATCATAAAGATAGTAGAGATATAAACCTTTTAAAATTTTTATCCCTATGATTTGAAGATCTGGTTTCTGACGGGAAGATAATAGACAGATGGATTGAGGGGAGAAATTGCAAAGGGATGATTTGATTATCAGACTACAGTTTAACCATCGATATTATAATAATTTTTCCATAAATATAATATTATTCTGCAGGCAACCAATATTCTCTGGTAATCCACCAGTTTTGTGGAAAGAATAAATAATCATCTTATTATCTAAATTCTATTTTATGCTCTCATTTTAATAATAACACAATTATGTTATCTTGATATTGTAATGTTTTAGTAATAATGAATAGAATTCAATCCCATTTCATTGATTCTATTCATATTGACCAGAAAATAGACTAAAAATGATGTATTAATAAGATTTTGGGGGGAGTAGAATGGTTGAATCAGAAACCCATTAAAATTCAACAAGATCCTTTTTATTATTATAAGCCGAGTTATAGTTAAACAAGAACAATCTCAAGGGACCAAACCATGCGTCAATGTTTGATTAAGAAGATCCAACGAAGTAACCGACAGATGAAGTTAATCCCCTTCTTAATAAGGAGAGAGGCTAATTTATTTTATTTGCCAAAGTCAATATTCATGATAAGCAGAAGTGCCTTTTGGGTGCTTCATCTGGCAACATAGCCTGAACCGCCCTTTATTTTTTTTTTTTTGGGTATAGTCACCAAGCGCCCCTGTACTTTTAGTGGGGCTAAAACTGCTTCGCCCTAGGATATAACCGGCACCAATCATAGAAGTCTCCTGTTTGAAATATATTTTTTTTTTTAGAGATTGACATCAAAAATTGGAACATCCCTTTTTCTAAAATGGCCTCCTATTTTATTTATAACAAATTTGTTAGAAAAAAAAAATGTTGAGTGGAGTATAGAAAAGTTTTATAACAAGAGATGGGGGATCAATAAATGTAATAAAATATAAAAAAAATACCTTAATCGCTGGACAAGTTGGGTTATTTTTCAAGAAATCACGATTCATTTCCCACATATTTTATTTCAGTTCAATATAAAAAAAATCACACGAACCTTATAAAACATTGAAGATGTTGAAACTTAAAACAAATATTGATAGGATTTTTGTTTCTTTTTGAGACAAATATTAATCTATTAATATATATATATATTATTTATATTATTAGATAATTTCGAATTATTAAATTAAAAAATTTTATCTTCGTTTTTGAATTTATGTCTACATATTTAATTAATAATTAAATGAAATTAACAAAAAAAAAATATTATTCAATATTTTAGATTTTTTGATTGTCATTTCATATATATATATATATATATATATATATATAATTATTATACATATATACTTTCTGTGTGAGAAGAAAATGGTAGAAACTATGTTATTTTAAAAAAAAATTTTGGAATTATTTAAATGGGTACACATTATCTTGGATGGAAATCGACAAGGTTATATATAAATATTTGTGTGTGTGTGTGTTTGTGTGTGTGGATGCTTGTATACAAGCCTGGAGCCAAGAAAGGCCAAATACTTTTGAACACGGTCTTTTACCTCGGTTTCTTCTTCCCATGAAAAAAGAAGAAGAAAAAAAATAAATACCCTAAAAGAAAAAGGGTTAATTTAATGTTGGACCATTGAGAATTTGCCTGAATGAAAACTATGAATTAAAATCAGAATATATTATAATAAGTATATTGGAAAAAAGAGGGAGGTATCGGCTGGCAGAAGGAAATCTTAAGTTCGTGCCAAGGCCATGAAGTGGTTTCAGAATTAATAATTGTGTCTCTATATTTTAAGACTTAAGATAGCTTATGACTTTTCAAAAAAAAAAAAAATATTTAAATGTTTTTACAAGATGATTTACACAGCAGCAAATTGAGTTAAATATATATATATATATTTATATATTGGATCGTAGATAATTTTAAACGCCAATTATTTGCGATAATAAAATAAACTTAATTGGAATCCATTTCATATGGTTTATCATTATTTACACATTGGATGAATTTTGTTTTATTATTAAGGGATCAATTTGATCAAATAGAAATTTATAAATTTAATGTCAACCTATAATTAAAAATCTATTTTTATTTTCAAATGTTATAAAATAAAATATTTTTATTAGTTATATATTTTTATTTAAAATGACATTCGTGAGATCAATCATGTCATTAAGAAAGACATAAATTAACCAGAAGTAAGAAGACATGACAGACAACGAATTCACACTTGTTAGCATTACATACGACATTCAATTAATATTTTAACATAATGTAACTCTTTAATTGGATGGATGGGGGGAAATAGTCACAAATTAAATACAAATAAATAAATAAGTAAATATTAAAAAAAAAATGAGGGAGGAATTAGGAGAGGGTCGACATTGTTTAGAGTTGGTACAAGATAAGAAGTGTTTGAGGACTGCGATTGCAGGAGGCCAAGAACTTTTTATGTTCAATTGCACGACATATATATATATATATATATATATATATATAATATATTTATCATTTTTCTTATGGGAATTTAAAAGCGAAATTAAATTATAAGTTCACATAAAAGCACAATTGTAAATAATTTTTTAATATCTAAGAGATTATTTATATTCTCTGAAATAATAAAATAATAATATATTCATTTTCAAATGGACTAAATAGAAACGAAAAAGATTAAAAAACAAAATAAAGCATAATTTTTAATGTTAAAAAACTTAACCTAATGTTTTAACATTAAATCTGAATGAAAAATTATAATTATTCCTTATTTTTTCTTTTTTTTTTTGCAATTTAATATAAAAGTCTGTAGAGTTATCTATCTTTGAGAGCTTGAGAATGCTTAACACTTAAATAGATTAAATTTACCCATTAAGGCCTAAGGAGTAAGGTGTTTCATTGTATTGTTCCATTTGTAAATTAATATTTTTATATTATCACATTTTGATAAATTAATAGTAATGCATGAAAATACTTAAGAATTTAGTATTCTAATCTTATATATATATATATATATATCAATAAATCTAATTTCCGTCGTATGTATGTATGTATATGATGTCTGTAACATTATGAAGTTAGTTACAAATTCATTTTAAACTTATATTGTAAACAGTTTGCAACGGGTTCTATATATATGTTACGGTAAAAGTAGATATTGTGGCAAATGTACACATTTTCCGGTAAATGTGCACATTAGCCTCCTCATTTGGGTAATGTGCATTCAACTAACATTTACAATTTCAAATAAGGGAAATGTACATTGAATTCACAATGACCATGTCGTTTTGGTAAATGTGAGCATAGATTACTAATTAATGCCATAGTATACTGATATAATTTAAGATATTTAGAGAAATAAGACTCAGGTAAGTTAAAATTTTAATTTTTCTACAAAAAATTATTTTTTAGTTAGAATTTTTGAAAAACAATGGAACAAAAAGAAAAATTTAAAAACCAACTAGAACAGATTGTATCACAAAAAACAAAAATATTGTATATGTACATATACATTATATTCAGTTCACATATACCTAACTTTTAGGGAAATGTACACATTTTCCGGTAAATGTGTACATTTCCCAAGAGTGTACATTTACCGTAACATATATATATTTGTTTTATAGGTTAGTTTACTCTCTATTCAACGACCATCTTCTGCTAATTTTCTTTTTCTTTCTTTCTTTTTTTTTTATTTAATTTTCTTTGATTTTATTAGAAGGTTTTAAATACTTTAAATAAGAGTAGGAAAAATGAATAGCTGACTGATAATATAAAAGCACACTAAGAATTCTGGCAGGGTAGATGTGGTGAGTGAGGAGGGTCTTGAATAGCCCCTGAGGGGACGTAGATCATTTGGGACACATTCATCGTGAAGGTGGGTGGGTCAAGGTGTGAATGCAATTCTGCTTTTCAAAAAATGCATTCTCCAATGAATGAATAGCCTTAAATTGACGGCCTCTATTCTTATTGAAACCAAACACCTTGAGTTGAAGAAAAACGGTCAGAAATTCTCGAGATGCTTTTCTTTTTGCTTTTTTTTCTTCATCATTCGAATCACAATTTAGACAATTTAAAAGATATTATAGGCATGAATTAATTTAAAAACGGATATCAAATAGAAACAAAAAAAAATGATATTATACTAGTGATGAAATTATAATTTGTTTAAAAAGAAAAAACAAATTAATATAATTCTTGTAAAATATAATATAATATCACATGATATTCATGGGATTTTGGAATATTTTTTTCTTTTCTTTATATTTCATTTGATGAATAGCTAGATTAATTATAATCTAGGTACTCAGATCATTTACTTTATTTTTGAGAAAAACTAAAATAAACTATCTTGGTTAATAATTATTCTAATTTAATCTAATAATAGAGGTCTATGAAACTCAATGTAAACGATGTGGTATTTATTATAAATTACATGATTTTTATCAAAAAATATTAAGATAATGAATTCACTGAGTTAAAAATCAAGGTTTTTATGCAAGTAACTCATGCATAACACACTTTCAAAAAACAATAGGTAAAGATAAAAACTAAAAATACGTGGTAATTATTGATCATGATTAATGAATCAATGGGCAATGATTTAATGGAAGAGTAAATAAGAAAGATTAGTGTTTCCGTTTTGTATACAAAGATATGTCGAGTGGAATTTTTGGGTAGTTTCCTTAGCACAAAGCTTCCAACTTAATCGGAGAGCATCTGCCGTCTCGACTGCCGTTTCAAGAGGCAATGGCAGGTGAGAGTAAAATAAAGCCACCTTTCTCAGACATAAGCTTCGATTCAAAATATTCCACGGACGGTTATCAATACACTAGAGAAAAATCGAAAGGGAATGTTCCTTTTTTTCTTTTTCCTTTTTTTTTTTTTTATATTCACCCTCCTCCCACGTGTTATCCCAAAGCTTTAGGTGACCTGAGCAAACCTGAACAATACATCGCCACTTCAGAGCTTTTGAATAACCAGCTTTTGGATGAGGAGTGAAATTGTTTCGAGGACTTACGAGGTGTCTTATATATAGGATTTGGCTCGATACCGTATCAAAACGAAATGTATTGAAAGCATATTTACTACTCAAGGGGCTGTTATAGAAAACACCCCAAATGGGCTGAGGCCATTGGACAAAAAGCGATAATATGACTGTGACTGGAAAGACCCTCAGACAAACATTGCACCCTACTCTCTCATCTAGTACCCCAGCACTAAGTAGTAATAGTGTAATTAAAGGAAGGGCAACACCCTCAAACAGTCGGCCACATGGTTAAAAGATAAGTGATTTAATAGACATTGCCCATTGAAATTTAAACTCCCAAAACTAAATGAATTAATTCATTTTGATTTGAATAACAACTTCATTTTTTTTTTGATGTTAAGATTAATCATTTGTCTAATTCAGTGAAGTGGTTATCAAAAATAGAGAAACATGGTTTATCTACAATTATATCGATATAATAGGTGTCTAGTCTGAACTTTAGGGGTTCGGAAAAAAGTATGGGTCTAGCAGCCTTGAGCTCCAAACTATAATTATTTGGTATATAGGGGTTATATAAAATAAATTAATAGTTTTATATAAAAAAAAAAATGTATTGTCAGACCTTTGATTTGAGTAATTGTTCTAAATAATATATTTTTTTGTAGTAATGCAAAAACCACAAGACTAAATTGGTAGTGGTTGGAATGCCCAGATACCTATTATAATTTATTTTTCCTATAAATTTGTAATAAAATTTAATTTCCGCCCGATTGAGTATTTGAGTATCATTTCGTAAGGGTGAAATTTCCAGATAATTATTTTTAAAATTTTTCATTTTAATATCTTTCAAAATAAAACTAATTTTAGAAACACAATTTTATAGTATTCCTTTTACACTCTTTATCATTGTAGTTTTTTTTTTCTTCAAAATTGTTTACCAAATAAATTCTTTTGTAATTTCGTAAAATATTACAATGTGAATTATAAAATGTTTGGTATATATTTCGAATTAGTTATTATTATATTTGCATTGGGAAGTGAATTGAATTGATTTAAGAAATCCCAAGATTAATCAATATTAGACGTACTTGGAAATGGATAAATTCTTTTTATTTTTGCGATTGTGTGGTTTCTTACATGCAAGTGTATGTTTTTCCAGTCAATAATGATAAGATTAATGATTAATATAATTAGATAGTTAATTATACCGTAAAGGCCATTGTAGTAATTCCTGAGACGATGGGACATTTGTGTTGAATTAATAGCTTCATTTTTTAGCTGACATAAAAATTCCATTAACGCTGCGATGGTCAATTATATTTTTCAAGCTGCAATTAACTTTCGTGAAGTATTCGCACGATCTAATAACAACATCAAAGCGATTTACTCTAAAATAAGTGAAAACAAAATACAGAAGAACACGAATTGTGTTAATCAATGAGTGAATGAGGGTATTTGTTGAGAATTTCAAAATATGAACTTTCACAAAATTAATCGTAAAATAGAAATGATTTGAAAAGAATGGAAAGATACAAAACGATATTGATAATATAAATCACTGAGGATTTATTATTCATAAAAAAAAGAAAAAATACTAGACCTTTCCTAAGATTAAGGATATTTGATCAATTTTCAAATGGTATGAGAGTGACTTTTAGAAGGAAATCTTATTTTCCCCTCTGAAAAATGAGTTCATTACATTGGCTTTATTAGGAAAATGGCAAAAATAACCACATCAGTTATAAATGTCTTATTGTTGAAAAGACAGAGGTAAGAATGTCAACATAAATACCCCCATTTATGAAAAACAAATATATTAGTCAAATTTAAACATTCTTTAACAATACAGGGTTTCTTTATAATTAAATTATTATATTTGGACAAATTTCAATATATTTATGATTATCTGAATATGTTCATTATAAGGCAAGTAATAATAATTATGGAACAAAGGTTCTCAAACTGTGGTACATGTACCACTGGTGGTAACTTATAACCTGCTGGTGGTACCTACAGTATAGTTACTTTTAGTAACGATATCATTTTAGTGATACCTGAACTTTTTGATGAAAGTTTCTGTGGTAGGAAATTCAAAAAGTTTCAAAACTTCTGTTTTAGTGGATTATTTAAAGAATTGAAATTAAAAATATATTTTCAAGCTTATAATCCTGTCCATTTGTATGTCATAGAAATTTTAATGTGATTTTTTTTTCTAATCCAATGGAATTTTGGGATATTATTTATTTATGAGTTAAGGAAGCGAAAATTTTGATTAGGGAAACTAAGTAGATCTAGAATACAAGCAACTGACAACATAAAGGCGAATTAGGAGAAGATAGAAATTGGATGGCGGTGGCTCAGGATAAAAACGGTTGAAGGAAAATTATTGCTAGATTCTGGAAGTTTCAAATTCAAAAGCACATACGAAATAAATAGATGGTAGAATTAAGGGTAACGGGCAGATCCTTCTTGTGAAGAGATCTACTTCAGGGAGTAGCGCCCCTGCCCTCACGTGAGCTCCTTATGTCCCCCCTCTCCCCATTTATTTCTTTAGGTTATGACTTCTTCATACTCAACTCCTCCTTACCTAGTTAAGTACAAGTTTTAAAATAATTAAACCAACATCTGGTTATATTTTATTTCTTTATATCAGATTTCGTAAATGTTCAAAGTTTATTATATTCAATAAATAATTAATGTGTAGACCGTTTTGTGTTTTATTAATTTGAATGGGGAAAGTGGAGAATCAATTATTATAATTAATGCTTAAAAAATTAAGATCAATTTTTTTTATAATTATTATATGATCTTATTAATTCAGTTCTATTCAAATTATAAATATATTCACGACAAGACATATACTAATTATGATAAAGTAAAAAAAAAGTATGAATATTAATATTAAAATCTAATTTTTTTTAAAGTGCTCTTTAAATAAGATCGAGTATTTTATAAAAATTTTTACGTTTAATTTTAATTAATTTAATTTTTTAATTTGTTTATACATTGATCTTTAAACTTTTTAGATAATACATAATTTTATAAAGAGAATAATAATAAATTGGATATATAGATATATAATAGTGGGCCTGTATGTGTAAGTTCATCAGAGGAATCAAAAAAAAAGAAAAAAGAAAAAGAAAAATACCAAAAGTAAAGTTATTATTATTTTTTTATTTTAAAAGAACCATTTTTGAACATGCAATTGATAGATTACAAGCAAAATTTTAAATTATATTATAATGGGAGAGAATTTACTAATTTCTAAAAAAAAATAATTCAGAAAAATGTTCCCTTTGTTAAGGTTACACTCTACAATTTTACTTTTCAGTTATAATTTTATGTACACGAGAGGGGATAAACTATTTTGAAAAGACATATGTCTCTTGGAATTTTTTTTACTTTAAAGATAATTTTTACTCATCCTATGGCATACCATATTTAAATACCATAAATCAAGTAACAAATAACTATTTTAATCATATACCAATAAACCAAAGTTTCGATGATGATTTCAAATCAACGAACTAAGATTTGTAATTTTATTGATTATATATATATACTAGACAAACCCGTTGCAAACGGTGTTTGGAATTTAGGTTTAACACATTCCCGCCGGCTCCATAATTTGTCAATTTATTTTATGTGGCGGCATGAGCCACCGGTGGTACATGCCGACGGGAACGTGTTAAACTGAATTTGTGACTAACTACATAATGTTACAGATATCACATACAATACATACATACGACGGAAATTCTATAAATATATAGAGATGAATAATAATTATATATATATATATATATTCAAAATCATAGATGCACCCCATTTTTTTTGTTATAGTAATTTGCAACAATACATCACATTTTCTAAGATCGTACCTCATGTTTTTTTAATTTAATTTATTAAATTGTTTTAGACAATTATGTAAACTATTTTATTTTGTTTTCACTTATATCCAAATATTTAATAAATAAATTCGTAAAATTTAATTAAAAATTAATTCTCAATTCTATTTTCTATTTTTAAATTTAAAATATATATATATATATATATATATATATATATATATATATATTATCAGTATTGCTTAGAAAGAATAGGAAAATATGATATCAATATAATAAATTTACTTATATCTATATTTTTCTATTTTTTCACTGTGAATCCAAGAATTAATCTCTTAAATTCATCGAGCCTGGAGAATGCAAATTATTATTCATCCTATCAAACACGTAGGTTCTATTTTTTATTAATATATTCCACATATTATTTCAATATAGAAGCTGAGATTTGTAGAAAGAATGAATATTTATTCAATTCAATCTTTCATTTTATCCATTAAATGGAAAATATTGATTCTTTTTAAATAAAATATAAAATATCGTTTTTCTTATAAATATAATATAGATGATTGGTGATATATATATATATATATTATATACAAATCAATTGAATTCTTTTTTAGCTATATAATGCCTCTATTCAGTGATAAGATTAAAAGATGCTGATGTGAATATCAACTCAAATTTATACATTTTTTTTTCTTCTGTATTCCTATATAGGATCTATTATATATATAATAATCTTCAAATTTATACTCTTATTTGAAAATATATTCAAAAATACCACCGAATTAGATTATGTTAAGCTCTAATCGATTCAAAGAACTTGTCCGACAATGAATACAAAATTTTTATTCAGACAAAAATCATTTAAATTAAATTAATCATATATATATATATATATATATATATAATATTAATCATATTTTAATATTTATGTAAAAGATTAGTATTAATCCGTAAAGAATGTTCATAATATTTTTGTAATAAAAGAATAATATTTAATTATTGTAGTTATAAATATATAAATAGATTAACTATTATGAAAATCGTATATTATATTTATTTAAAATATGTATACTCATTGTATTGGTTATACATTGTAAATTAAAATTTAAAATTTTTTTGATATATTTTAATTTAATAATAATTAGTAACAACAATCATAATATGAATTGATATTAATAAGAAATAACAATTACGATTTTATAATATTAAGTTTAATTAACGTTCTTGTTAGGTTGTATTCAAGTTTGGTGTTTCAGTCGAATTTAATGAGCGTTGTCGGCGAGTCAGAGCAGCTGTCGGGGCACACCACCCTCCATGGCCATCCCTCTTCCTTTCTAGAAGAAGCTCTACCATTCATTGGCGGCTATGTTTTACAAATTTTCGAATCATTACCTCACGAATTGACAGAAACACTCGGAATAAAATGTTAAAAGATAATTATAAAGGAAGTTTGAGAAGAACCTGCAGGTTCGGAAAACATTCGTGTTATTGCTATTCTAAGAAATAATTTATTTCAATTTGATTAAATTAAACAAAAAAGTAAAAAAAAAAAACAAAAAAAAAAAAATAACAAATAAAAGAAAAAACAAAAACAAAATTGTTTTTAAAATTGTAGTTTGAAAAATAATGAACTTAAAAACTTGAAAATGTAAGTATTTCAGTACTTCATGTATTTCAATATTGATCGATAGATATATAAGTTGGGTAATATTTATAGTATATAACGGGAGAGGTGGAACTAATGTTAAAATTCCATTAACAATTTATATATACCTTCGATGTTGATCCGTTTTTAAAGATAAACGGATATTGGTCCGGCAGGCCTGTCCTCTCCCGTTTCACATCCCACTATATACTTGGAAAATTATAATTAAAATATTGGAGTATTATTATTAAGATTAATTTTATATTTTTATTTAAAGCGAATGAGTAATTCACAAATATAATACAAAAAAAAATTAAATTATTGTAAAAAAAAGTTATTTTTATTTTGTATTTTCCAAATTAAATGAACATTTTCTAAATTTTAAAATAAAAGATGACAAATCGGCATGGGTGGATATATATATATATATGTTAAAATTTTAATGGTTTATTTAATTTTTTTTTTTCGTTTTTGGAATATAATAATCGCTAACATTAATAATGTTTTTGTTACTATTTTAAGTGAATACCATTAAAGTTAATTAATTCATATTTTGTTTGATTCTATGGAAGAATAAGAGAGGGGAGGGGAGATTAAATCATCAAATTACACTCAATTTTTTTTTTAAACAAAGAATTTAAAATTTCAATTTCAAACAGAAATTATAACAAATTTTAATCTCATTAACAATTTTATTTCTTGTCTTCTAAAAACAAATATATAACAATAATAAATTACTAAATGAATAAGTATCGAACTGAATAATAAGTTCTAATTTTTTTTTATTAATGAATTAAAAATAGAAAAATAATGAATAATATTTCAAGAATATAATTTTTGCATGGCTCATTTATTTTATTTTTTTTTTTTAAATTAATTTGAATTTATTTCGAAAAGTGTTTATTATTTTTATTTAATTACAATTATATCAATAAAATATGTAGAAAACAAATCTATATAAATAATATGTACAAAACAATATTTATCTAAATAAACAAAGGTAACTAATGGAATAAATAAAAATTTTAATTAAAAAAAAAAAATAAAAAAAAAGTAAAAAGACACAAAAAAAATTTACTTTAAAAAAAAACTCAAGAAAATCATTATTCAGATTTAAAATTGTTTATTCTTTTAGAATTTACAAAAATGATTATAATATTTTACTTGCAAATGTTAAAATTACTAAATATGCTAATTTAAATTTTTTTGTAAAAAATATAAATTTGTATTATTAAAAATTTTATATCAACCCCCACCCTGCCCATGCTACATATCTGATAATAAATACAATTAATTTAAATTAAAAAAACTACAATGAAAAAATTATAATATATATCAATGTTTAGAATTAATTTCTTAAAAAGTGTATTTACACTTTGAATTAAATGTAAAATTTAAAAAAGCTAACAACAATTTTGCATATGTTTACCTTTATATATATATATATATATATATATATATATTAGACCATTTCTTCATTCTTCATGACTTTTACAACACCTATCAGCTTTTCACAATTCTGTTAAATAAATTGACATTTATCATTTGGAAAATCAAAAACAAAAAAAAAAACAAACAAAATAAATAAATAAATAAATAATTCGATAGTTATAACTTTATTCCTGTACGCCAGATGTTCTAAGTAATTTCAGATGAAATTTAAATAAAACTTAAATGAAAGTCAGGAGAAGGAGGAGGGGTGGGGAGGGGAGTGGGTGGGTTAAAAAATAATAAAGAGAGAAAGAGAGAGAGAGTGGGAGAGGACGATTAAAAAAAAATGGTTTCAAAAACAAACCGGGTAAAAAATATTTAAAAATGTTCAAAGGAAAAATGTTAAAACATAAATAGAGAGGAGAAGATCTTAAGATGTCAAAGGAGATTGGAAGAATATATATATATATATATATATATATATATATTCATATATATATATTTAAAATGAGAAAGAGGGAGAGAAAAAAAAAGAAAAAGAAGAAAAAAATAAAAAAAAGGGAAAGGATAATGAATGTAAATAGAAAATTTTGATGAGAAGGACAAGATTTTTCATGTCATGCGATAAATGAACTTCTCGTAAGTGAACTTAATTGTTTGTAGCGAATTGAGTTAAGAATCAATTTATAATTCGCCGAGGGAGTTGACAATTAATTATCCTGGAAATCTATTCCCCCAACATTAGCCAAGTTTATTAACGGATCCTATTAAAAGGACATTTACATACCAATTCAGGCGAAAAGTCCGATTCCCTACGAAAAATCTTAGAAACCTTGGAGGTTAATTAAAAAAAACTTCTATTATTATAATTTCATGACTGAATGAAATATTTAACGGTTAAAATGACAAACAATCATTAGAACATGGAAGTAACTTTTATATATATATATATTCGTTTAGTAATCCATAAAAGTTTTGATTATGAAAAATTAATTCATGGTTGTTTTCACTAATTTTAATGAGTTTTGAATATCGATGTTTCGGTGTCCATTTTAACACCATTTTCAAAAAAATTTTGAGTCACCACTAACCATTCAAACCAAAATACTAACTATGGCGCTTAATCATAGAGACTAAAATATACAATCCCAAAATTGCCTTTATAGAATTTTTTTGAACTTAGCTTCAAAATTAGACTCCGAAACGTCGGAGTAAAATATGTGAAAACAACCCAATATTAACTTATATATATAGTCATTTAATTTTAGTATGCTCACTCAAAGAAGTTATAAATATTGAAATAATTTTATTCATATTATATTTAAATAAAACTTGACGAGCCTTGTTTGACCGGAGAATGCCAATGCTCCGTCATCTGTATATTTTTTTTATTTCAGATGGGATTTCTAATTTGCATAAATATTATTATATATATATATATATTAAATAAAATAATATTTTAATTTTACCTTTTTTGTTGTTGTTTGTGGGATTTGTGGTTGTTGTTTTTTTTTTAGTAAATAAAAATAATAATAATTAAATAAAAATAAATTTGATAGAATGAAAAGAAAACGCTCCAGTAAATGTTGGAGATGATTTTTTTTTTCGTTATTGAAAGGTTGTTTGAAAAGTGCCTTTTCATTGGGAAAATTCTAATCCTGTAAAGTCGGCACCCAATATGGCCAATAACAAGAGACAGCAGCCGAATTATTTTTCTTTTTTTTTGGTCAAACAACAACAAATGCAACATACATGACAAGTTTTTTTTTTTTAAATAAATAATCAAATATTATAATTTATTAAAATTACATAAAATAAATTGAATGCAAAAATCAATGGAATTCAAAAATTGTTTGACAATTTAGCGTTTTTTTTTTATTTTATTTTTGTATTTTACTGTTAAATTTTAAATTGTTTCTATTGATTAATAAAATGAAAATAGATATTATATATAAATTAATACAATTCAATACTTTGAAGTTTTGATTGATTAAGATATGTAATAGAGAGAGAGAAAATGAGAATTGATATAGAAATCAATAATTAAAAGAGTCTTCTATAACTGAAGTGAATACCTTGGAAGTTCGAAAATCCTACTGAGCCAACCGGTTATGCCAGATTTGTTAAAAAAGCATACATTTATGATTTCCCCTTGGACTTTTATTCACATTCATCGCTTTAAAAAGAAAGAGAAACTCTTAATACAATAAAATTTTATAATATTATAAATATGAAAAAAGAAAAAAAAAATTTGTATTTTGTTATACTGAAATATAAAAATAATATATAATTTATTATATATATATGAAACGATTATATCGTCAATGTAGCATAATTTCTTTTTTTTTTTTTGATGAAATCAAGATTACGATTTAAATTAACATTAAAATTATATTCTGTATCAGTTACTTGGTTCAACCACTTGAAATCGTATAAATCACATTTAATTATGTTTACTTGTATTACGTTTATAAACATTATTGCTCTCTTGTAATGTGGGCATAAACTAGTGTTGCTAAAAATTTAGTATATTTAAAATAATTGTATTTATTTATTTGTAAAGGGATAGTGTCCAAGGTCCCCTATCAACTTTTTTTCTGTGTACGCATTTTTTAACGTGTGTACATAAAAAAAAAAAAATTGTACAGTATTTAAAAAAAATTAATATATACCACAACAATACAACATATCATAATAAATAACTGGTGTAAGTATGTAATATTTTAATTACTTAACCTGTGTGCCATTCAATGAAATTTAAAATCCTCATTATACCATTCAAATGAAAATTTTAAAAAAATTTAAGTACGCTGTTTGGAAAATATTTGTGCGCGCGCACAATTTACAGGAACACTCTCACTGAACGATGAATATTTTTAATTATTTTTAATAGAAGAGATATAGTAATTCACAACCATTTTTCCATTGAAACCCAACCATCATTATCAAATGTTCAGCTGGATAAGAAGAAGAAAAATCATCTATATTAGTGTTTAAACCAATAATTGAAATTTATTTCTTCAAATGGTGGGGCTACTTGAATGGCGTGTGATTATAATTTGCAAATCACATTTAAATTGGAAGGAATTGAATAAATGAAGTGTCATTAAAAAGATCCGATATTTTGTGGTTAAAAATGGAGTTTGAATTCAATGGGCGAAAGTGACATTAAATCAAAAGAGTTAAACTTGTAAGCGTATATAACATGTGACCATAACCCTTTTTGAATTTGAAAATGCATTCAGCCCTGAAGTGACCCCTATTCGGATAAAAACGCTCGAGCATGACCTTGTCATATCAAGGGGTGAGTTGTACATTCACTTTAAGGGTGAGGGAGCCCCACTGTCATGCAAATTATATCTCTCGTGGCACATTGCAAATCTTTTTGGAAACGGGAGGCCCTATGAAAATAAAGAAAAATTATACTAACTAACACAAAGCAAACAATATACAATGTCATTGTAAGGGACAGACGACAGACACCCTTCGGAAAATGAACTTTCTGATAACTTGATTGCAAAAGGATGGATGTGTGGATTGGAAGGGGGAGGGGGTGAATTTTCGGATAAATAAGTAATGAATAAATTAAACTTTTTTTTTTTTTTTTCCAAAACAAAAACATGGATTTCGAATAGTTATTGGTAAGAAGTAGAAGTGACCGGGTTTATATAAGTAAGGCCCTAATTGGTTAATGAATGAGTGGGGTTATTCCAAGGAAAAAAAGATGAAAGCTGTTAATGAAAGATTGCTTGTTGGAATGCCTTTCCTCATTAAGCAAATAATTATATATATATATATATATATATATATATATATATATATATATTTACCAAAATAAATATAAAACAGATTAATGTAATTCTCAAATAGAAAACAAAAACAGAAAAGAAGTAACCATTGTAGTATTGAAATAAACATTTTTGTTGTTTCAAATACTTTCCAAAATAAATAAATAAATAAAATTATCTGAATTTTAAATTGTACTATATAATGGTGTTAAATATTGTCTTTTAACACAAGATTCGATATACATTATTTATTTATTTATTCCCTATTTAAAGAATTTCTCTATTTCATAGAGCGTTAAAAATATATACTAATATTCATATTAGTATATAAGTCCTTATAGAAGAGAGTTTCATTTTTTTAATTAATTTATTTATTTTTTCTAATCAATTCAATTATGATATTTAGAATGTGAAAAATGTTAATAAAAGATCTATCTATTTGCATGCTAGTAGCCATATCAAACGAGCAAACAGCCAAGTTGTAGTTGATTGAGGGTTAAAAGAGTTAAGACCCGAAAGTAGTGTGTGTCTTGACCTCAAATCGCCATCCATCAAAAATCAAAATGAACCTTGATTACTGAACTCTCATTAGCACAGAAAATCAGACACGCTTATCTACTCTCTCTCTCTCTCTCTCTTTCTCTTTCTCCCTTTATTTATTTAAAAAGATAGAGAGAAGACCCTCGTAGGAAATTAAACAAGAAATTACATTTTTTAGGAAAAAAAGAATATATATATACTAGCCGTTCCCGGCATCATATGCTGCCAGTGCATAAGACTCTTCTTAGAGGGACAGGCGGCTTCTAACCGCACGAGATTGATTAATAATAATAATTTATAGGAAATTTTGTTTCAAAACATACAAAACAACAACAATATAAAATTATTAACTTTATTCAAATCGTCGTAATAAATTTTTATTTTTTTTTATATGACACTTTAATTTAACAAAACAAAATTTAAAAAAATGAAGTTAGTTACAATTAAATTAACTTTGACAATTTGTTTGTAACTAACTTCATAATGTTACAGATATCACATACATACATACATACGAAGGAAATTATATATATATATATATATATATAGATTATTTTCCTAATTTTTTTTCTTTTTCTTTTTCTTGTTTTTTGGAATGTATCACCATTTTAGCCGCCTTTTCATTTATTAGACACTAATTTTAATTTTAATTGAACTTTGCTACACAAGGTGGGTCCATATTATTATTATTATTTAATAAAATTAATAATTAATTGAATGTGAATTTTCCTATGAGGGTATTAGTGTTTAGAATATCCAAACACCATTAAGTAGAAGAAATGAAAATGAAAAGTTTTTATTTTTATATATGTATATACCTGAAAAACGTGTCTTCTATTATTTATTATAATGTTTTGTTTTTTTTTGGAGATAGATGGAAACTAAAGAAAGAAAAATAATAATAATAGTTTCTATTGTATTAATAAATCTATCACCATTGAATTTCAAAGATTTCTCTTTATTTATCGGGCACCATGTTGAATAACACATAAAGCCAATTCAATTATTATTTTAGAGGAAGACGGCTACCAGTTTATTTTACAAAGAGGTATTCAATCGAATGGGGTTATTTTGGCGAGGGCTAGAACTATATAAATATAAGGGGAGCTCCTCCCCACTTCACTAAGATTGGACAAATTATCAAATATGAAATCTTTCAAAAAAAAAAAAAAGAAAAATCAATCAATCAATAAAAATAATTAAAATATTGATTAATTTATCATTTAAAGAAAAAAAAAAGAAAAATTAATAAATATAATATATAAGGGTTTTTTTCAAATGACTGTCTTAAAAAATAAAAATATACTAAAATAGTAACATTTCTTATATTTGAATGTGATTGTCAAAAGGAAATACCGGTTATAAATAATTAAATGTTTATTAATGAGATTAGCAGTATAAAATTATAAATAAACAAATGTGAATATTTTTCCGCTCTGTAAATCGAAAAGACCTGGCCATTCAATTTGTTTTTATTAGATGAGTTACATGTTATAAGGAGCAAGGTTTTTTTATCGGCCAACCAGAAATAGCAATTTAGATATATAATATTGGGACTTTTCCAACTTTGTCAAAAGTGGATTTAGACTTAAATATTTTTAGCTACAAGATTCCTTAAAATATAATATATAATCTTAATGTATTTTATCAATTGAATTTATCTCCATATAATTAAATATATAAATATTGTTGTCTTATATGTTTTTTTACTTTGGTTGATTCTAAAATATAACATGGAAAGTAAGAACAAAAATACAAAAAAAAAAAAATTTGTAAAATGATGTCAGGTAGAGGTAAAAGGTGAAGAGTGGAATAATAGGTTCATATTATCACATTAACAAATATGTAATAAATAATGTTATTGGTTTCATTAAAGAAGCATGAAGTTATTTTGTAGCACCACCAATTGAAAACGATTAAACCGAATGATTTATTATTGACAGGTAAACCCACTTGGATGACAAACTGAGGACTTATTTTGCAATTTTGTGGTTTTGTATAATTAGCCAAGTGATCTGATTTGTTCTAGTAGACTGGACCACCGACACAGCTTGCCTTCTCTTCAATCGAGTGACTCGCTGGAGAGCTTCCTCTTCTCTTGGTCTTTCTTTCTCTTCTCTTCATCTTCTTCTTAGCTGCTTCTGACCTCGGCTCGTCTCTCGCAACAGCAACAAGTTCACAGGTGCATTCACCTCTGCTCTCGCGGCCAGATGTCATTATCATGCTGAATTCCTTTTCGGTTCATTCACAAGTTCCGCCAATCATCCACATTCTTATATCTACTTAGTTTACTTGTTTTTCAGCACCTTCGGTATAATTATCAACTTATTTGTCACTGAAGTTGAAAACAAACAGTTTCCCTTAACTAGAAAAATCGTTCTTTTTTTTTATTTTTTCAAGTTCAATAGGAAATAATGATAACATCATATTTAGTTAGATTTATGAAAGTCAAGGATAGTGCTTTGATTAAGAAAAATGAATCAATAGATATTCATCTAATTCTTTGAGTCAAATCATTCAAATGGTCCAGTCGTTAGGGAGCAGTTCTTATATCTATTCGTTCGGGTAAAAAAAAAAAAAATTAGAAAAACTAACCATCACATATGTTTAAGGGATTATAAAAGGAGACATGTTGGCTTTAAAAAATATACCTGTCATTTTGATTTTAATCATATAGAAAAGGATTCTTCATATTTTGAACCTAAGAACCATTATATTTTCTAGCTTTTGTGTTTACTTTGAAAAGTCAAAAACTCAAAAGAGTTTTATATATGAAAATTTGTTATTATATGTAATATCTTGATCACTTTATTTGCTCTTTTCCAAAAATTCAAAAGATTAACTCTTTTCAAGCCAAAATTACTTTGGGACTATTCAGAAAAATTATTATAGATCTCGAATAATTTAGAAAGTTGAAGTAAGTTATTTCATTAAATAATATGATTCTTATTTATAATCCAAATTTAATTTATCACATCATTATCCTAAAATTGGATAATCACATTGCTATCATTTTTGAAAGGTAACATATTTTTAGATCCATTGCTGAATTTAAAAGTTGACTTTGAATTCATCTTATGGGAAGTGTCGTCATACCGGAGATGACTGGACGACATGTTAGGGACCTCTCCCTGGCTCTCGTCCCGTAGATCTTTCAAAATTAGAGAGTGTGTTAAATGCTAGGCTGCAGTGTTTGTCGGGCCCAGGTCTGTGATTACGGCGCCCATTGGACACGGCGGCTACCTCCACCCACTTCCCACCTGGGCTGGACACATTCCTCACGCCCCATCATCACTCCACGTCCAGCCTTCACCAGGATACGAGACATCCAGACCGGGAATTCATCTACTACGCTGATCACAATCACGAATCTTAAAAGATTCTAGGCTTCCAAAACCAAAACATCCCACAAGATTCCTCTGTCCCAAAAGAAGATAATTATATTTTAAAAATTCTAATACATCAATATCACAAGTATATCAAATTATCACAAAGAAATTTAGTTAAAGAATTCATATAAAAATTTAAAAATTCTGATTAATTAGTATTTACATCAGTAATTATTTTAGGGAGAATGAATCAAAAGAGAGCAACAATAAAAAAACTCATACTAAAGAACAACTCCAGAAAGACAATGAAAGAGCACAAACAAAAGTAATTATTTTTTTTTACATAATTAAAACTAATAAATATTTTATAGGATATAGCAATTTATAAACTAAAATCAACACTCAAAAATATTGAAATTGACCTAAGTGGGAGATTAAATAACGTGAAAATTCAATAAATAACTCTTGAACAAATAATAGGTATTTCTCTCCTTTTCAGCACATTGTTTTTTTAATAAGTAATATAATTATAATGAAGTAAACAATATATAAAATTGTATTTTCGGAAATTAGATGAACATAGAGACAAAACAGATCGATTCAAGTAAATTTTAGAAACTGAAAATAAAGATCTGGATGGAATAGGTCAATATATCTGACAAGATATGTCAATATAATTTACAAAAGCTATTTATTTATTTGCACTTTTGCCAAATTATATATAAAGTTTGCACAACAAATTCTATATTTATTTAGAATAATTTAAATGGAGTTGAAATAATATCTAGATTAACTTATGAAATTTTTAATTAGACACAGGATGAAGTATCTTCAGTTCAGTTAAATGTAAAAGTCAAGGAAGAAGAGAAGTTGGTAAGAAATTTTTCAGGGAAAATGAAAACTAATTAAAGAAATTAACCTCAATCTGTTAAGAATACTGAAATATTAAATATAAAAAATTCATATATATATATATATATATATATTATAATTTTAGTTTATTTATTAAAAATATTAATCATCTTTTTAGACAATACGCTTTTCAGAGAAAAAATTCCCTTCCGAAGTAAATGATTTGGAAGACCACTTATTAGAAGATAATTTAAGTTCAATGTTAGTTAGAGAAGGTAAATTATATTGATTATCGAAATTAGAATTTACATAACATAATAAATATTCAAGTAAAAAGTAAATAAATAATAATAATTTCATATATATATATATATATATATAAATTAATTATAAAGAAAAAAAATAATAAAAAATAAAAAAAAAAATCTTAATTTTGAAAAATTAATTTCATATGTTTTTTTGATAATATATTTACAAAATTATTAGCTTGTGATCAAATAAGTAAGAAAATTGTGTGTGTGTGGTGAAATTATATATTATTATTATTAGAAATTTAAGGTATATAGGTACCTAGGTCATTAACAACATATTTACACTTTGTTGTCATCAGTTTCATCAGTAAAAATTAAATAAATAATAAGAATAATAAATAAAAAAAATATAATAAATAACTAACTATATAATAAATATACTAAACTAGTGGCCAACATTAAAGTGAAATTTTAGTCAATTTTGGGTCAATCTTCAGCTCACGAAACGTAAAGATCTTTAAACAATTTTAAATTCAGATAAAGGTGCAGGCAAAAACACTATATATATTTAATTTAACTTTGAAATATATAAATTTTGAAAGTTAAGTTTATTCATTAATAAACAGAGAAGTGAAATTTTAGTCAATTTTGGGTCAATCTTCAGCTCACGAAACGTAAAGATCTTTAAACAATTTTAAATTCAGATAAAGGTGCAGGCAAAAACACTATATTTAATTTAACTTTGAAATATATAAATTTTGAAAGTTAAGTTTATTCATTAATAAACAGAGAGATATATATTGTGTATGGTTAGAAAACAAAATATGAACTTTTCAATGATTTTGTTTCTAAAGCCGATTCGCATTTTGGTAATCATCATCATGCGTAATTGAAGAAAATATATTTTCTGACAAATCACCTATCATAATTTCACAGAAATTGCAGTTTTTTTTAAGTTAGCTTCACCGACTATAATTATTATTATATATTTCTAAAAATTCATAACATTTCCTTTGAAAAAAACCTGATTAGATTTTCTTTACATTTCTTGATATATGAATTTTCTCAAAAAGACTTTCGTCCTTGGAAGATATTTTTTTTTTTTTTTTTGTAAAATATTTCAAAACAAATATAATACCAAAATCAAATATTAAATCAAGACAAGATCTTGTCCGTGAATCACGATTTCAGTAAAAATTGTCTGTTTAATAAAGGCCATTTTTTGATTGTCTATCAGGGAATTTTATAGGTAAATCATTGAATGATTTTTTTTTTTTTTAAATTTATAAGATTTTCAAAAAAATTAATCACAGAAATAGCATAAAGTTAATGTCACTAAACGAGAAAGAACATTGATTTCTTTGTTGAAATGGAATTTGTCTTGATGACTTATTACTGGGATCAAATTAATTTTCAAATTTGTCACTGGTAAATCGTCTCATGCATAGGAAGAGATTATTCAGATCGTTTTCTATAATTATAAATGCATCCAATGTCATTTTGATGATGCTAAGTTAATTAAAAAAAAATGATTATTAATGATGTGTAATTTAAAATACGGTAAATTTAAACTAGTTATATTGAATTGAATTTATAAATTAAGCTTGAATAGTATTACTTTACTAATTTTAAATTATTAATTTTTTTTTTTTTTAAAGAGGGTAAAATTAATTAGTTTAAAAATATTATTCATATTTTAAATTTTAAATAATACAATAATTATAATAAAAAAAAAGAATATTTTTTTTTTCATTTAAGATCAAAGAATAGAATATTTTACTTTGACTAATCAACCAACATAGAGAAAGTTTTATTTAGTATTATGTGTAAATAAATAACATTAATCGATTAATAATAATTAATCAATTAAAGAAGTAATAAAGACTTAATTAATCATGTCAATTTTTAGATAGATTAATTTGAAAAACAAAAATTTTAAACATGTTTTTTTTTTATTTTTTTAAAGATAAATTATATATATAGTGTATATAATTCATTTTTTTATCAATAAAATATTTATATATAAATTTAATAAAAAAATAAAATCTATTAACTCATTTATATAATTTAAAATAATAATATGTACTAATAACAAGTTGAAATTTATAAAATAAATTGAATATCTTATAATAATTAAAAAAAAGAATAATTATTTTTATCAATTTCAAAGAAAAGAAAATATTCCTTTCACCAATCAATTATTAAAAAGATTCAAATTTAAATATTAAATTCAAATATAACTATTTTAAATTTACCGTATTTTAAATTGTATAAATATGTATAATTTTTTACTTATAGCAATATTAATTTCGTAAGTAATTTTTGTATAATCTATTGATAAACAAAGGTGATAGATGCCAGCCATTCGAGAGAAATATATATATATTTTTTTTTATAAATTAAATAAATAAAATAATCTTAGATAAGCAAAATAATGTAATTGTGGTTATAAAAAATTTCAGAAAAAATATTTTAGTCCACCAATTTGACTGTTGTAAATGTGTTAGTAAACGTTTGTAGATGTAAAAACACCAATGAAAAGAAATTACATCTTTCGATAGGCACACTAGTCGGTTGATCACTCATCATCATCCATTGGAAAAGTAGTTCTAATCTTCAAAGCACCTTTGAGAGGGGGGGGGGATCACTTGGAAATCGTTTCGAACACAAACACATCGTTCTTAAAGAAAATTTAATCAACTTATCTCTCTCTCTCTCTCTCTCTCTTCGATTTTGTTTTATTGGGTAAAAAATTTTTTTTTTAACGATTAAGCCATAAAAAGTGAATTAACCTTAAATATAATTTAAATAAAAAAAAATGGTTCAACTTTATTGATTTTTTTTAAGACTAATTAATTTTTGCTTTTAGGTGATTATTATAAATATTAATAACAAGAACTAGATAAATGCATTTATATAGTTATAATATAATTTTATTATAATATCAAGAATTATAAATAAAAATAATGAAAATCGATTTTTGATGAAAAAATAGGATATCATTCGAAAGTTATATAATATATATTAAATTGAATCCAATTTTTAATTTATTAAAATAAATTTTAAATATAAAAAAATACACTTAAATAGAGTATAATTTTTGTTTATATTTTTGATTATTTCTAATAAATATTTTAGTTAATATTAATATAATAAAAACATAATTTTATTGTTTTTATAGTTCTTGAAACTTTGTCAAAAAAATAATAACATTGTATTGTGTTTTTAATAGTAATATTTGTGGTTAATCTGTGATTTTTAATGATACGCTTATTCTTTTTTTATAATTTATTCCTTAACTTGTTGGATAATTTTATAAGTTATTTAAATGCAATTTGAAAAGTTTTTAAGTCGTTTCGAGGAGAATATTTAATTAATTTTCCCAAAGTGTTAATAATTGCATATTAGTCGAATGACAAATGTATCGAATAAATAAATGACGACGGATTGAAATTAAAAAAAAAAAAATTGTAAAAATATTAGAACAAATGATTTGGAGGGAGAACATGACATGATTTTAATGAATGTGGTTGGGAAGAGGTTTCTAAGGTTGGCAAGAGAGGAAAGGTAAGGAAAGGTAAGGCCGGCCCGTTTCTAACTTGGCAGCCATGGTTTTCTTGGACTCGCGCTTGTCCCTCTTTGTGCTCAGGTCTCTGGTCCCTTGCCCCTGTTGGCTTTTGTTCGTTGCGCGCTTCTCCTGGCCATCGAAGATGCCGGCTGAAGCAACAGCGCATTCACATCTCCATGGGAGAATGCGGCCAAACACGGTGCCCCAACGCCACTCTTTCTTTCTTTCTTTCTCTCTAGCTCTCCTCGTTTCGGAAACATCCATCCATTCAAATTCAAAGGTTAATTGAAAACAATGATAAAAATCTATTTCTAAAAGTTTTTAGGTTTCCGAAGAGAGAGATATCTATATCTATATATTTAAAGATATATTTTAATAAATAGAAAAATAATTTATATTTTTTATAGTAATAATAATAATAAACTAATATTGAAAAAAACAAATTTGAAAATTTCTATAGATATATTAGTATAATATATTTCTTGACATTAGGATAGATAATAAATACAAATGATTAGTATTTTTTTTTATTTATATTTGTTTATTTTTTTTTAGATCAAAAATGAAAAATAAATATATACTAAACTTAATAATTATCTATAATCTATTTATTATTTAGATCTATAGTTAAATATGTATTATTACGAAAGTTTATTCAATCATTAAAATTTCTCGACAAACGAGCTATAACAAGTAATGTATTTATTTATTTTTTTAAAGAATCTAAAAGAAAAATACAATACAAATGAATAGTTAAGGCACAGACAAATAAATTTAAAGTTGCCGACGGTGATAAATCTATTCCTATTTTGTTCTTTTTTTTTTTGGAAAATATTTGATTAGGGATTATTATAGATAAACTATTTTGAAAATTTTATTTGTAATCTACTAACTAACTAAGGTCAATATGCACAGACTATATATTATCTTTTTATTTTAATATTTGTTTAGAATTTATATTAGAAAACTTGTTATCCATGGAGAAAACAACAAAAGGCTAAGCAGAAATAGTTGACATTTTTCGATACGGTCACATCGTTATGAAATATTTAAATAAAAGAAAAAAAAAATTAAAACCAAGACATTCTTAAAGAAAGAATATTCATTCCACTTAGAATTCTTCCATTAAATGAAATAGAATGTAAATATTTCTAAAAAAAAAAAGAAAAAAAAATGAAAAAATATCAGATAAATTATTATTAGATTGAAATTTAATTTTTCTTTATCTAGATTGTGGGATTTATCAATTGAATTATGGTGATTTGTTTGGGTGATAACATTAATTAGAATGTTTCATTTTAATAGGAAAAATTATTTGAAAATTTTTTCAAATCTTTTTACATATACATTTCAAAAAGACATTTCATGTCACTAGGTGACCTTGCCTTGAATATACTTTGCCGATTGACATTAACTATATTATATTACAAAAATATTTCAAAAGTAATAAAATATATAATTGCAATTTTTGAATTCTTTCATATATAATACTGTATTTACTTATTTACATATATATATATATAGGTATATTATGAATGAATATTGAACATATTAATCACAAAAAGTAATTCTAGATTTATTGCTCTTTCATTGTGGTTTTTATATATAATCTTTTCTTAAAAAAACCTCATTAACCCTTTTCAAATGGAGAATTTTATTTTCAGAGATTATTTAAAACCAAAATGGACGGAGATAAGATAAATAGAGATATTTACAATTTTTATTCTCTCTCTCTCTATATATAAATGAAAGATAAGTTATAAAAGATGAATGTATCCATATTGTCTGGGATCGACCAGTTCGGGTGGGGATTGGTGAATTGGTTTTTAGTTGTTAGGCAAGTGAGTGAGTGGAGTGGAATGGAGTGGTCTGGAAGGGAAGCGGTGAGGTCGAGCCACGCTGGAAGAAGGAAGACAAAGAGGTTAAAAAAATGCAACCTGAATCTACGTGCATTCTGGGAGGACTCCGTGAGGTGAGGCTTTAGCAATACGAAGAGCCTCTCAGAATGAACAAGATCTGTTTGGTCGACCAGTTGCGTCCCAAAAGGCCTTCATTCAGCGCCCCTGGACGACCAAATAACTGCACCCAAACCTATTCCCAGGGGGGTAGAGGGGGGGCCCAAAGGGGGACGGGACGGAGAAAAAAAAAACTCACCTGCCCTTCACGAGGACACATGGAAACTTGACACCCCAACCCACAAAACAAAGCATTCATTACTTACATTGAATTCGTTGTGTTCCAATATACAAAAAATGTCTTGGTGCAGTTGCTCACTGTCGAGAGAAGCACAGTCTCAAATGAGATTAACAACACTAACGTCAAAAATGAAGTAAACCTTGTGCACGGCAGTTTCGGTCGCATAGAAAAGGTTGCCGGGTTGCAACTCGCACTTGCCATAATGCGGTTGCAGCAACAACAATCACAAAAACACAACACTTATTGCACACGGGAACCCGAGGCCGAATGGTAATCGAGGAACTTGAATGCTGCGCGCTATCACACAGGCCTCCGCGCACGGCCAGAAGCCATCGCGGACCGACTAGAGGACGGTCCTCGTCAAGACACCGGAAACGACACACAAGTCAAATGACGGGAGTGCAAGTCAATTGCAAATGCACGGACAGCAATAAATGCACTCGACTCTGGTGCACACTGAAGTGAGGCGGATGGCATCCGGTGGCTGCGTCTTGAGCGTGAGTGGCCGCGAGGGGCGCTGCTGTCGACGCCGCTGGTTGGTTGCCCAAGCAAGGAGGGGCGGGCAGGGGCCCCTCTGCTGAGTGGGACTCCGAGGAGTGCAGCCAGCATTCAGTTAGGCGCCACCGCTGATGAGACCAATCTTTGTCTCCAACTCTCCTCGATCTCCTCTCTCACCCCCTTCTTTCCCCACCACCCTCTTCTTTTAATTAACCCAAACCATGCCAAAAGGGACTCTCGAAAAAATTTGCCAGTCTTCGTGGATGATGATGGTGATGATCAAGATGAAAATACGTGGTGCTCTTGCAGAAAAACATCCCTTAAGATATCCTCCAAATCCAATTTCACCATCAGAATATTTAAAATTTATTTTATTTTTTTTATTATTAGAATTAATTAATTCTTAATTATCTATATTTATTAAATAATAAGTGAAATAGAAGGGGGAAATTAAGTAAACACACACACACACACAAAAATAAATGAATATTTTTCTCTATAAATATCGATCCCTTTAATAGCTTCGAGTAAAATTCAAAACAGTTTTGATACGGAATTATTAAATAATTTAATCATAAATACCTCAATTTCAAATAAATATTATATTAATTAATATTCATAAATGCCTCTCTCAGAAGGCTTATCTGGAAATTATAATCTATGGATGATTTCTTTTACCAAATATAAACAATTTATAAAGTGTACCCCCTGAATCCGGTTATTTTATGATCTTTATATTTTTTCTTACAATGCATTTTCCATGTTATTTAAATAGCATGCCAGTTTCGTTTCTCTACCTGTAATTCTTTCATTTTAGCGATGATCTAATCCGTTTACTGTCCTGTCATCCATTCTTAAATTCTTTTTATTTTATTATTTTTTTTTATTTTTTATTTTTTAATATTTTTCAACAATTTTGTTTTTCAAAATTATTTTCAAAAAAAAAAAAAAAAAATTTTTTTCATAAATTTTTGAATAAACAATTAATAACTTTTATTTTTTTATATTAATTTAAATAATTTGGTTCCATTTATATTTAATAAATTAATTTTCATTTTTCTTCGCGATCTCTACCTAATTATTTCCCCACCTCTTCATTCTCCATCTAGTCACGATTATTATTACTCAACTTTTATATTACATAGAAAAACGTCACCCATTGATCTGTTTTATTTTATTATAATAATATTAGTAACACTTTCTATTATCTATCTTGTTGAACCTATGATTCAATTTGGTATAATGTTTATATGTATATTATAATGCGATATAGAAATTCCTGTGTGACTCAACAAGTATACAAGCGGTCAACTCTCTCTCACTTGTCATTGATACAATTGAAATGAATAGAAAATACCTTGATTGGTTATTCATTTTGATGAAAACGAAATAATGATTCAATTCTATACCTTAACAAATTATAAGAACTGAACTAACGGCAATAAGTATGACTAATTTTTTTTTTTTCTAGTAAACACAATTGTTGACATTTATATATTGTAGATACCATTCTCATAGACCTGGAGTGAGCAACTATTCAACATCTAGACACTTCGAATAATAATAAAAATAATATTAATATTTCATAAATTTCTAAAAATAAATTTCTATTATAATAGGTAGGGTGTTGAAACAGACAATATTTATTTCCTTGATTTATATAGAAAAATGTCATACATTCAAATATTTATAGTTATATATATATATGAGCTTATAATTTTTTAGTAAAATGGTTATTTTTAAATTGTAAGGTTTTCCGAATGCTTTTGACTGGGGGTCCCCCTTTTGATACACCGGAGTTACATTGCCAACCCACATTAAAATTTAAATTATTATTCTCTAACAAAGTATCAAGTAATAATAAATATTTTTTTATATGAAAACTATTATTTATATTTATTATCAAAAGAAATCTAAAATAATATCTAAATCAAATTACACTTGTATAACAAAATATTATAGTTATATAGTTAATTTAAATAAAGAGATTCCCGGAAAGATATATTGAAAATAATAATAAGTAATATATAAATTAGAATATTTAAATAAATAAAAATAAACCTTTACTGGAATCTTTAAGGTAACTTAATTAAGAGGCATCAATATTGAATTTTTAATATAAAAATAAAATTTAAAATAAACCAATAATAAAATAAAATAATGTTTATTTTAAAATATAAAAATAAATTTTAAAATTTGTTATTTTAAAATATAAAAAAAAAATTTAAAATTTGTTATTTTAAAATATAAAAAAAAATTTTAAAATTTGTTATTTTAAAATATAAAACAAAAAAAAAATTGAAAATTCGTTAAAAAAGAAAACATTTGGAGGTATAGATATTCGAAAAAAATCGAGTAAATTTAGAGTCAAAGAAAAGTATAAAATGAGTTGCTAAGATGACTGGGAGAAAGTGGGGGAAGGGTAAAATAGGAATGATTCAGAAAAGCCGGTTCACCCCAAAAATGCGAATTTATACAAATGTTTCTGACATTTTTAAGAATTGCTAGTCTAATATTTTCCTTTATATTTCATGTTTATATATAAATCAAAGGTAAAAAAAAAATGATTAATCGAAAGAAGAATTTGAACAAAGTGAATTTATGAGTTGATTGAATTTTAATAGGACTTGTCAACAAAAATTCTAAATAAAAATAAAAAAATAATATATTTTAAGTAAAATCTTAGAATGATATCATAAATATTGAATGTTATTTCAGAAGAAGAAAAAAAATAATAATTCAATTCATCACTTCTCTATAAAATTATGGATGGGAATAATAAATTTCATTCCTGTGCAATTACAATTTCCATCCAAGTGGGTACAATGCAAGATTTATCACGTTTCTTCTTACCTATGATTTAACAATTTCTTTTTCTTGCATCTTATTATTAATCTTTTTTGAAAATCACTTTCACTCTGCCCAAGAAATTATATTTTCTCACACTTAATATTTACCTACAATAATATTTTTTATTTTATCTTTTCTTCATAGGTAAACTAGTGCATGTATGGGCTTGAATTATAATTTCTAAAACATCTTCCACTAATGAAGAAATTTGCAGTTTTTAATGTTGATGAACAAGTTTACTATTTGTATACATTTTTTAACTCTACAATTGATATGTATAATTTTTGTTTAATTTGGTTTATTTATAAATTTAAAAATATTAAACTTAATCTCATTTTTCTCTATTATTAACTAATTATTATTTTGTAGATTGTATCATGAATAAATATGAATATGAGGCTTGGTCCATGACTTTAGGAAAAGAGAATTGATTCAGAGTAAGAAAGTATTTAAAAATTAATTCTTTGTGAAATTTATGGAACAAAAAAAAAAAAAGTTTAAATCAGAGGTAAATAAATATAATGGAGAATTAGATTAAGAAAATTAGTCATATATTTCAGAAGATGATAATGGACAAGTTTCTTTTTTGGGTGAATAAAAATTGACAAAAAGTTTGTTTATAGAGAAACCAATTGGTAAATAACCGATAGGCACATTAGACACGGGGATCGACAATATATTATTAGATTTAGGAGAAAATAGAAATTGGATGGAGGTGGCATGCTTTGAAAGATAGTTACAAGATAAATCTGATTATTATTATTATGTGGAATAAGAAAAATATTTTGAATTTTTTTTTCTCTTCCATCAAAATGAGGTTCGATCTTTTCCGAAAAACCGGATCATCCGTTCATATTCCTTGTTGGGTTGTTATCTTCTTGGATCGAAATCCAAATCAAATATATATATATGTATATGTGCATACATACATATATATATATATATGTATGTATTCATATACATATACATATATATTTATATATATGTATATTTATCGACATCTCCAAGATGGCAGTTCTTCCCACCTGAGACGGGTTTATGATAAAAATGGCATTTCTTTCGTTTTCATTTTACTTCTACATAAAAATGTCTTATAAATTATATCCCAATTAAATTAACATTTTATATTTATATAGCAACAGTTTGCTAATCTTTTTATATAAGTTTTTTCAACATCAAGTTAAAAAGGTCTCTCCCTATCCAAATATTTCAATTATTTGCAGAAAAAGATAATAAGAAAGATAAAAAAAAAGAATTCAAAGAACATATGTATACCTATACTAAGATAATTAATATTATTGTTTCCTTCTTTATTTTATCAGATTAATTTCAACAATTTTACAATTTTTATTCTTTTATTTTTATTCTTACCAAGTAAAACAAAAAAATCCAAAACAGGACTGTTGTTTTTTCGATTAGCTTAAATAAAGTATGTTTAAATAAAATTTAGTTTTATATTAGTGTTTTTCAGAAAATCAAACATTTTTTTAATGGGAATGGTGAGTGTAAACATAAATCATTAAAAAAAATCTGGAGTGTCTCCACTTGACTCGCAAATTTTAATTGGATTATTTAACATATATTATATTTAAATTAAATTTAATTAAAATTATAAATTATACATTAAAATTAATAAATAATATTTATTAAACCAGCCCGTGTTTGGCTATTTGTTGATGGTACTACGTCACGTGCTGGCGCGTGATTGCCAGTCAACGTGTTAAAAAATTAATTCCGGTACTTTCAGCGATTCAATCAGCTGAAATTCTATATATAGCAGTTTTGTTTTATAAAATTTTTAATCATGTGAAAAACTATCAAACATATATCTCTATTTTTACGGTCACGTTAGAGAAAAAATAAATCAAAACGTGGTAGGTTGAGCTACATTTCTCAAAAGTTGATAGAAAACCACGAATTTTGAATAATGCCCAAATTTCATTATTCTAGCTTAAACCGTTTTTGCGTAATCTTGTCTACCCCCCCCCCCACACACACACACATATATATATATATACAAACATTTTTCTCAACCTTAGTGAAATTGTCTCATGGACCTTCAAAACGTATAAAAACATCAAAATCTCGACATCGAAAATTTTCGTGAGATAGTTAATAAAAATAATCGAAAATTTAGAATTTTTAATAATATATGTACATTTTATACATTATGTAGATTTTGAATTTAAAATGAAAAAAAAATTAGTGTCTAAATCAGTGGTCTAGAAATACTTTTGACCGCATACCCATATGACGAAAATGATCATAAATTGTATCTTCCAATTAATATATATATATATATATATATATGTATGAGCGTGAGCATGTATGCATAAGTGTGTTGGTCAGGAATTGAACGGAAAAAATGCAGAAAATCAAGTTATGTTTTTTTTTTTATTTATTTATTTTAAATGAAACAATTTATATATCTGGATATACAAGCAATTGATAAATTACAAGAAAAATTTAAAATTATAATTTAATGGGAACAATGTGATTAAATTGGTTTGATTAATTTAAAAAAAAAATCAATCTTAATTTTCACTTTTAATACTATTCAAACATCTGGTTTCACCCAAATTTTATTTGTCAGTTATAATTTTTACATGTAATAGGATAAAATAATAATTATAATAATAATACCTCTAGAATTTTTCACAAACCCCTATAATGTCTACCCCATTTTGGTAATTACTAGTCTAGATAAAAAAGCAACAAGAAACTGATACGAAGACATTACATCATTTGTGATAATAAAGAAAATAATTAATTTTATATGTAGTATAGTAATAGTTTAGTGGTTATCATTCTGGTTTGTGTCAAACAAGATGTCGAAAAAAAACCTCATTAAATTCATTTATAAGTATACATAGTTAATTTAAAATAAATTCGATGGTTTGCTTAAAAGAGTATAGCTACCAAATATAATAAAATAAATTTTATACGTAAACTAATTTTATATTAAATTCACTTTAATTAACATTTTGAAGTTAAAGGTTTGGTGTAGTTTTAGGTTGATTTAATTGTTTCTCTCTCTCTCCTTTATGTGCATATCGGTTATTACACCATCATCGGAAGGGTTTTTTTTTTTTTTTTTTTTTTTTTTTATATTTGGCTTTCGGATTATCACCATTTTAGCCAGCCTTCTTTATTATTCTTATATCTATACTTATATATATCGATTTATATATCGATGCACTCAGCGAGGTTTGAACACTCGAACTCGAGTCGGCGGACCGGTCACTATAACCTCGCGGCTAAGCTCCCGGTCCATCGGAAGGGTTAATTTCCTTGAATTTCGAAATTTCGATTTTTATTTAATAACAATGTAGCTTTCTTTATATATATTGCACAATCATAAATAAATAAAAGTTAAAAATGATATCTTTTCTATATGATATCTTTTTCTATATATATTATTTATTTCAATTTAGAAATTTTTGATACATTTTTTTTGACTATTGATAAGATTTTTATTATAAAAATGTACAAATTATGAATAATTATTTTTTATTTTCTTTCTTTTAAATTTATTCCTTTATATATATATTCTTTATTTAGTATTTAAGGTTTTAACGAGTATATTAATATATTAATTTAAATTTGAATTGTGGTGTTACGTACATTGTGGATCTTTAAATCACAGATTTATGAATAAGTTATACAATTACCGGAGAATGTAGTGTTGTTAGAAAAATATTCCTTATTCATTTCATGCAACTGATATATTGCCACATAACTTCTCGCCACTATAACAAGTAAAAATCTTATCAAATATTGAAAATTCTTTTTCATATATAAATGAGTTTTTGGAATGAATATGAATCAGATTGTTCTAACACTACATTTGTGGTTAACTGACTTAAGCCGGATATCTATTCTAATGTACTATAATCCTTTGAAAATCCTTAAAAATATTTTTTGAAGAAATTGAATAGCAAGATATGTCTTAACCAGAATTTTTAAATCTTATCTTATTATACTGGAAATAATTGTTTATATAGTTGTATTTGGGATATATTAAAATTCACACCCCATAGATAATTTTTATAAAGAAAAATCGTTCCTTATTGGTTTCAGCCTCGGGAAAAATCATCTTCATTAGTTTTTTTCTTATTTTAAATTTATGTGACGTCACCAACTACGTCAGCCAGCGCTTCCTTATATACAAAATATATTATAAATAAAATAAAATTAAAAATATTTATGTTATATCCACATCCGTTTTTTATTGCATTAATACAAACATTTAAATTATTTGAAATTGTTTCAGAACGTTTATTAGTGTTTTCTTAATTTAAAATAAGAAATCTAAATAACGTCATCAACCACGTCATACAGTGCTTCCGTAAATACAAAATAAATTTAATTAAATGAAATTACGAAATATATATTGTTATATCAATAGAGCATTAATACATACGTTTAAAGTGTGTATATATTTTATAACTATTTTATGTTCTTTTAAATTATTTGAACGGCGGCTCGGTGAACCAGATACTAGTTATCTTCTATAATAATAAAAGCAAGTGTAATGTGTCAGTCTGTCTGTTTGTTTGACCGAGCTCTCCAGCTAAAACTATCGCACGCAGGGACCTGGAATTTTTTACACGGAAGCACAAAGGGGCTGGCCACCAGACCTCGAAGCCCGATTTTCGATTTTTAAATTAGAAAAATTTTAAAAAAATTATAAAGAATATAATAGTTTAGTTACCATTACCAGTTTAGTTACCATACTAGATCATAGAGGCGCTGGTGGCGATAATTTGGCGGTAATTTAAATTCTGAGCAATGTGCAGATAAAAATCTTTTTATATATCTTCTATTGATATTTACAATATCTCAATTGATCTTATTGGCCTTTTAAACTTTGAAAACATTCACATTAAGGCTATAATTTAATACTATTAATTTTTAAGATTATGTGAGTAAATTATTTTAATTAAGAAAATTTGATCTCATAATTGGATTTTCACGTAAGATTTTAATATATAATATATTTTTTAATATTATTTTTATAGTAGTTTAGTGTTATGCTAATTTTATATTTTATTTTTATTTTGTTTACTTTGATTTTTTTTTAAATAAATTAATAACATTTAAAGTAGCATAAAAAAATTAATCGAGGCAGGAAAATTGATGGGGTTTGAAATTAATAGTGATAAGACAAAATAATTAGTATCAGAGAGAATAATATTTGCAAAGAATTTAAATCGAGGTTGCAATCTGGAAATTATTATCAAAGGGGATCAAAATTATTAAATTATTAATTGTATTATATGGGTGGGAGGCATGGTCTATAACCCTGGGAGATGAGAATAGATTCAGAGTATTTGAGAATAGGATTCTTCCCAGCATTTATGGACCAAAGAAAGATGAGGACACCGGGGAATGGCGGAGACTGCATAACAAGGATTGCATGACCTCTATGCATCTCTAGATATAGGTCATAAAATAGAGAAGGCTGGGATCGGCAGGGCACATGGCTAGAATGGGAGAGGAAAAATATATTGGTGGGGAGTTCGATTGGAAAACGTCTGTGTGGAAGACCAATTGTGAACAGGGTGGACAATGTAGGAAGGAACGTGAGAGAGATGGGACAGGTTAGGAGTTAGATGGTTATAGCTCAGAACTCGGGGGGGGGGGGTACAGGGGGCGGAGCCCCGTCTAGATGTGAAGAGCGACGAAGGAGCTCTGGGCAGCTATTTATAATAAAATAGAAAAATGCATTTAGTTTTATAAAACAATTTTTTAATAAAAATTGAATGTAAAAAAAATAAAATAGAAATCTATTTTTCTAAATTATCTAAAGTCATTTTTCTATTATAATATACCAATGACAGAATTAATATTGTTAATGTCCTGAACAATTCACTGTTAATCCATTCCTGATCACGACAATGATTAGCTCGATAAATAATTTGTGGTACATTGTGTCTCTTGTGACACAGCCGGAAGATCACTGGAGAACCCCGACCATCGACCTTCATGATCTCTCATTCGTCCGGATTCATTGTCTCCATGCACAATTGCTCACTTCTCTTTCACGATTATTATCTTTCAGCCTTTCAATCAATACAACTGTTTTCAGAGATATCGAATCATTAAAAAATTGACGTCTCTGTTAATAAATTTCATTCAATTGTTGTTGATTAAGTAAAGCAATTAGTTTTAACTTTAATTAAACTAAAGAATTAAGATCAAAAGATCATATTTTTTTTAAATAGACAATGAAAAAAAAAATAAAAAATAAAAATATCTTCATTAATTTATTAAAAATTTAAAAAAAAAATGATTAAAATAAATTTAAATTTTTAGAGACTGTACCTATATGAATGTTAATAATATAACTATTTATTTAATCTTATAATATAAACACAATATATATCTTATATATTGTATATTTAATAACCGAATTTATTTTTATCCAATTTATTAATTTTTCACTAATATGATTAAAACAGTGAACCCTCAAGAAGTTGAGAAAGAGTGGGAGAGGGATATGGGTGACTCAGGATAGGGACGTTTGGAGGAGTGTGGTTGCTGAGATCAAGAACTTTCGCGTTCCGTAGATCCACGGAGATAGATAAAACTTTCTCATATTATCATACTGTAGACCAGGAGGTCATAATATAATAAATAGGGATAGTTAAAGAGTTAAAGATGAATCAACCTATCTCTGAGAAACAGAAGTACTTGTTTTCACAGCATCCACTTTCCTTCACCCATACATATACTGAGCCCACCTCCATCCAATTCCTATCCACCATTTTTTCATCTTAATTTTATATTGTCAGGGCAACTGAGTCCTTGATCTACCCACACAGCGATCCCCTTTCTCTCTAAATAAATTTCTTACTAATATTTTCTCATTTATTTGAACCATATGTCCCTCCCTTTATATTTTTTTCGATTTTATAACAGTAACTATGTTTACTAATGCATAGAGGTCATGCTATTCATCATTTTGAAATCTCAGTCATCCTTTTTAGTGAAATTAATAGATTTTACTATAGATACTAATTGAAACGTTTTAATAAGTTATCTAAAATATAATTAATTTGAATAAATAACAACTTGATAAGAATAATTTTTAATTAAATAAGTATTTCAAATTTATTAAAATATTTGTTTTATGCACATTTCGGTTGTTACACCATCATCGGAAGCTTTCTTTTTCATAAATTTGTAACATACAAATGTATTCATTAAACTTCATCGATGAATTAATTAAAAATTTTTATGATTTATTACTTATTATTTTTTTAAGTTAATTTCAGTTTACATAGTTTATAATTTTTATTTTCATAAATTATGTAAAGAATCAATTCTATTTCTAAATAACTTGAAAAAATATCATAATAATTATTCTCGACCTCTAAAGTCACGAAATCATGGACCAAGTCTCACGTTGATTGAATATAAACTGCAAAATAATAGTTTTATAACACAAATTAATAGTAAATATATTATTTATCTTCCTTCGATTCAATAAAAACATTTTCATTCATTTTTAAAAGAGATACTGAATTTTTTTTTTCTTAAAGGACAGTTAACGAATGATTATTTATGTTTCAACTTAATATTATTCTTATATACTTTAATTGAATTTATAATTAAATTATTATGAAGAATCGTTTATAAAAATGGTTTCTTCTAAAATACCTTTGATTTGATAAATGTATGAAGTAAAAAAATTAACAAATAAAAAATAATTTTTATGATTTAACCGCTAACCTTACTAAATCCAAAATTGAATTAAGCGAGAATGATTCCATCTTATTTGTAATTATATGCTATGAAAGGACAGCACCTATCAAGTCGGTTAACACCTAAGCGGGGTAAAGGTATTCTTTGATCAGTAGAATGGTTTCCCTTAATCTCGATTTTCTTGATCAGAGCTACTTTTTTCAAAAAGCTCCATAATTTTGATTCTAGAAGTTGGATTAACTCCGTCTCATAGACCCCAGCTAGAAAAATTATCTTGCAAACCCCAGGATTTGAACCCGGGATCAAGGAAATGTGAATCAATGACATTAACCCCCAAACTGTGTCGTGTCTCCTAATTTTTCAGTTTTTTAAAAAAAAATAAAAATAACTAATTAAAAGTTTTTAAAATTTTATAATTCAAAAAAATAAAAATAAATATATAAATTCTATTTTCATATTTATGGTGATTCTAAATACAAAAATATTTTCATATTAATTTAACCAACAACATATATACATTATAAACTTTTCATTAATTAATTACTTTCTGTTCAGTGAAAGTTGTGCGATGTATATTTATTTAATTTACGTATCTCTTCGTATTTACTTTTTTTTTCTTTATCTAGTTGAAATCTGTTATTATCGAAAGTTTAAAACCATTATTAGCTTAACTTATCTTTGTTTATACAAAAATGATGTTTTTTTAAGAAATCATGAGAGGAACAAACAAATGGACGCATGTTCATTTTTCTGCCTCGCCAGTCTCTCGTTTTTTTCCTCCATTCTCTTATACGTTGGTGTTTCTATAATAATAGGTAACAATGTCAAATTCAAATTTCAGACAATGAAAAAAAAACAAAAACCGAAAAAAAAAACATGAAAAAATAAAAAAAACTTGTGAGAATCTCAATTGAATATGGAGGAGTGGGAAAAGGAAATAAATTGGGCCCGAAGGCGCTTAACTCGGTAGTTTCGTGATTCTCTTAACTTCTTCTTTTATTACATAATTACAAGCAACCTTCACCAGGACGTACTTGATTACAACTTGAAAGCTTACAGCATTTAAGGAATGCAGTCGATTTGAGTCTTCATTTGATTAACTCACAAATTTTTGCGTAAATCGTCCATTTTTTTCTTTTACATTTCGATATTTTATATACATCCATCCAGTAACTAAAAAGTCGAACCGCGTGGGAAAAGTTCCTCTACCCTTAAGGTCACTAGATTTTTTTTTTTAATATTATGCTGAATATTTAAATATAAAAATACTATTATAATTATATGTGTATTTATGTACATATTTGATAAATGCCAAAGTGAGATTTGAGGCTTTGCTTTGTGTCCTAAGTGATAAGGAAGTATCTTATGTTATTCATAAGTATTTCTCTTATGTGAATTGATAATTTATATATATATATATATATAATATCACGTTTTGAATATAAAGATGTTGAAGTTCAACCACACATTTCATCATATTTTTTTTAACATTTAAATATGGAAAATATTATAATATAAAATGTAAACCAACAAAAAAAAATATAATTTTTTTTTCTGATTAAAATTATCAAGAAGATAAAATATTTATAAATTACATTTATATATATTTAGATAATTTATTATTATTTAAAAAAAAGACAAATAAGTAATTGTTAATAAAATAAATTGAAAATGTAAATGAAATTTAAGGAAATGAATCACACAATAGTCTTCAATTATTTGTTTAATTCATTTGAAATTAATTATTGCTGAAAGTAAAATAAAGCCAAGTTAAATTAATGATAAGAGAGAATGACTCTCTCGAATGGTTTAAGAAAAAAAATAAGAAAAGGGAATAATAAAATCGATGAGTTTTTCTGAATATCAAATGAGCAACTCATCCATGAGCCTAAAAATAAGGATTGGAAGATTAGAAGGGGAGTTTTGCTTTTCAGGAAAGGATATGAAAATATAAAAGGAAACAAAGAGAAAGATGATGATTATCTTTCTTCTCTTTACCTAAAAGGAGCTCTCCAGGAGGTGGAGTGCATTTGATTCTGCAAATTAACGAAAGATTAATAATTTTGAAAGTTTTTATTTTCAAAGAGAAATTTTAATAACTCCAATTCGCACTTGATAGGATCAAATTGTAATAAACAATAGAGCTATTCATTATTTTCACCCTTCTTTTAAAAATAATATTCCTATTAATAATTCTTAAATATATATATAAGATCCACGATTAACAAATGATATTTTTCATAAATTGATTTGGGATTGAATCAGAGACTGTTTATTGAAATTGTCCATTCAAAGATTAGAAATACCACAATATCCACAAATTTTATTTAAGCTTCTCTCGGTACTTTAAAAAAATTATTCCTTATGAATGATTAATATTTAAGATTAAGATTATTATTTAAAATAAATAAACGAGAAAATATATGAAACAATTTCCACTAATTTAAAAGAACATAAAAAATAGTCTTAAAACATACCGCCCTTAAACGTTAATAATGCACCGAAAGACAGAAAAGTATGACCTGTGGATATAACATAATAAATATTTCGTAATTTGATTACAAAATATTATTAAAATAAATATTTTTAATTTTATTTTATTTATATAATATTTTGTATTTAAGGAAGCGCTGTCCGGCGTTGCCCGGCACCATTTTTTTATTAATAAAATTCCTCTTTTTTAATATGAAAATCTAACAAAGATGATTTTTTCCGAGGCTGAAACCACAATACAGGTTGATTTTTCTTTATAAAAATTATTTATGGTGTGAATTTCAAAAAAATCCTTAGAGCAGTTTAATATCTCAAAAATACAAATATATATATATATACAATTTTTGCTAGTATAATAAGATAAGATAAAAATATATTGCAATTATTTTTGAATAATAATATAAGTACAATTAAATAAAATAATTAATTCAATAAAAATAAAAATATAATATCCTAATATTCATAAATTTATTCATGTTTTAATTTTTTTGTTCAATCATATTCTATTTGTCAAATTATAATTTAGGTGTAAGGAAGGGATAAGAATAGAAAAATGCTTGGAAAAAGCGATATTAAAAATTGATTTGAAATAATTCTTATGAATCAGAGCTTTATATTAAATGATAATAACAAGAAATTCCTAATAAAATTAGCTGGAGTGTCTCCACTCGACTATCTCACAATTTGAATTGGATTAAATAACATAATATATTATATTTAAATTAAATTTAATTAATTATAAATTATAAATAATAAATATTAAACCAGCGCATGTTTGGCTTTTTGTTGATGGCACGTGAGATTTGCAGTGTTAAAAAATTAATTCTGGTAATTTCAGCGAATCAATCAAGCTGAAATTCTATATATAGCAGTTTTATACAATTATTAATCATGTGAAAAATTATCAAACATATATCTTTATTTTTACGGTCACTTTAGAGGAAAAGAAATCAAAACGTTGTAAGTAATGACCCTCTTCCGGTTGACCTACATTTCTCAAAAGTTGATAGAAAACTACGAATTTTGAATAATGCTCATGTACCAAATTTCATCATTCTAGCTCAAACCGTTTTTGCGTAATCTTGACTACATACACACACACACACACACACACAGACATTTTTCTCAACCTTAGTGAAAATGATTCAGGAACCTTTAAAACGTATAAAAACATCAAAATCTCAACATCGAAAATTTTCGTGATCGCAATACTATCTCTTACGAGATAGTAAAAAGTTGAAGTTTAATTGAAATAAATAAAATAAATTTTTGAACAAGGCCAATGGTATTATCATTTGAATGGGGAGAAAACCATTTGCTTTGAATATCTTCCGTCTTTACCCAAATCTTTTTCACGCCCCTCCGAAATCCATTATATAGAAGAAACAAAGCTCAGGTCATTGGTAGGCAAGAAACAAGCAGGGCTATTTATTTTATTCCGTATTTGTGAATATACTTGGAAGAAATATGGACTTCTTCAAATTTCTAGGCATTTCTACTAAACTGTCGTTTAATTGGGTTTTAGAAATTTTATAATCAGTCATAAATTTTGATGAAAAACCCTTGCCTCTTTTTATCTTAGCAAGGTTCGATTGCGAACATTCTGCGATTTGCCTACCAAAATACCCGGATTTAAAGATAAACAGTGCTCTCTCTTATATCTTTACCCACCCATGTCATTATATCCTGAACTAAAATCTGCCCAATACACAATTTATCCAAGCCTAATTTTTTAAAATTCTTTCTTAGTGAGCACCTGAGACCCAAGAAGAAAGTTCCATATTTCATTCCAATTAGTTCTGTGGTTTTTGAGATTTCGTGATGAGTCAGTGTTATATATATATATATATATATATATATATATAGAGAGAGAGAGAGAGAGATAATAGTATTTTTTAATATAAAATATGATGCATGAAAATAGTTTTATTTTAATTCAATTTGGAATGAGAATTAAAATCCATAGCTCCCTGTCTCTTGTATACAAACTAACACAGTCAAAATTACCCTTCTATCCTCGATAGAATATTAATTGAATTTCCTATTAGACTTGTCAGTTTTTCATTCTATTTTAGGGATGATTTTCAGGTGTTAATGGTGTGAGATAATTTTCAATCTAATCCTATGTAATTAAGATAATTAATTTTTAATATGACTTTATTGTTAATTAAAATTAAATGTTTCATTCCTATTTTTGGTGTATTTGAATCAATTAATTATTCAATTGAGAATATGATTCGAGTAAAATACATCAATGTATGAATTAAATTCATCAACAGATGTAGATTTGAATTAGAGTTAAAGAATTAAACTATATAATTTCCGTCGTATGTATGTGATGTCTGTAACATTATGAAGATAGGAATGTAATGTCTGTAACATTATGAAGTTAGTTACAAATTCAGTTTAAACTTAAATTGCAAACACCGTTTACAACGGGTTCGTCTAGTATATATAATAATTGGTGAATTAGTTGTTATACATTAAATATTAGACTTAATTTTTTTTTTTATTATCCATTAATTAAATTTTATTAATAATTTATTATAAAAATAGGTTCTATCAATAAATTTTATTATCAATCTATGGGTTGAAATAGTAATTTAATTCGAATGAAGATAAATATTATCGTTTCGAGGGGTAGAATTAATTATAGACCAGACGATCCACGCCAATTCATTATGAAATGTAGCTCGGGTTTTTCAACCACAGTGCGTTGTGGTCAAGTAGTTAGCTAGATGGGTCGTGGGAGAGGGGGGGAGCACATCCTTGGCAATTTGACTCGCTCCATCTGCCGCTTGAAAAAGAATCTGTGCTAAGCTGTTAACGATAAACCCTTCAAATTAAAACAACGATATTGATAATTTCATTGGTATTTATATCTTATGAAAATTTATTTCATAGCAAGGATGGATATAATAATTTTTTTTTATATATTATTAGAATTTTCTATTAATATATATATATTTTCAATTAAATAAAGTAGACAAGAAATAATTTTAATTTAATTCAATTTTCTAATCAATCAATTTATTCAAAATTAAGTTTTAATTTTTAATTATTAGTTCTTTTCATATTATTATAGTAAAAACTATTATTTGATCATTCGTTTCACAATCAATCAATGAATAAAATTATTATCTATTTTAATTTTTAACAATATTCTATTTAAAATTCAATTTATTAATCTAATAATTAACATTTTATATAATATTATTAATTTTTGATAAACCATTTAAAAATACTCGTATACATATTTACAAAAAAATACCATATAGTGTAGATCGTTTATTATTTTAAAGAATATTTTTTATCACTACAATTTTTAGATAGTTTTGCTTATGTCAATTTAAATATAATTGTGAGAGTAGAGTGAATTGGATGAAAAACTTCTTAGTCGAAGGAACCTCCATCCAATTTCAATCTTCTCTCTATTCCCTTATATTAGACCTATATGAAGATAGATTAAATCGAGTTTCATTTTAATGAAAGAGAAAGCATATCAAATTACCGGTTTCTTATTCATCAAAACATATTCAAATCATATTTATTTATTTATCTATCATTTTATATCGAACATCCTCCATCCGATTCTTATCATCTTCTAAGTTGGACTTGGTCTATCACACGGTCCAGACGTGTGTTAGTGTTAGTGCTAGTGCCGATGATTTTTCAGAGCTTCAGAAAGCAATAAATCATAGATTACCCAGAAAATCTCAACATTGACTAGTAGTCACAACAGACTAAGCCCCAGAATACCTAATATTCCTTTCTAAAAAAACTAAATTAGACTAAATCCCGCAAAATACGTAAAAATAACTCTGAAATATTTTATCATATATATATATATATATATATATATATCATAGGTTTTTTTCCCAATTGGTTTATTTATAAACAATCTTTTCTCTAGATTTTCCACACCAATTTGAGTCATATGGTATAAAGTGGCGTGAAAACATAAGTTATATATATATATATATATATATATATATATCTTTTGACAATTTTCAAAAATTACTTTTAAAGGATATTTCATTCATTAGCCAAAATTTCATTAAATGTTTGAACAACTTTGAAGGACAGCAAAATATTTGATTAGAATCGGCTATTAAATCAAACTCGCCAAGTCCTAAGGGACCAAAATAGAATGTAATGTGTTTTGAAATAATTAACAAGTCTATCTGAATATCTCTAATAATAAACAATTTTATAGCTATTAAGGTTATTGAGCAAAAGCGAGTGATCTCCCCCTTCGATCTGGAGATTAATAAATTTCCACAACGCTCTTTCTCTCAACACCATTTAATTAATGAAAATGTTGGTTTGCCTGAAAGGATTTTCCTTGAGAATGCATTATAAACATTGAAAAATAATCATAACGATGATTATTAATTAGCTTAATGAATATCGAGGATTCCAATTGAATCAAGTTTAAACGTTATTTAAAAGCTCGTTAAAGTGTATCTAGTAATCAAAAGATTTGACAAAATAGATTAATTAGAATCATAGATTTTCTTTATTATATGGTAGTATACATTGAATCAATTTTTTAACAACACTCATTTATCTTATCAAAACATGAATTGTCAAGCTTATCACGCTCATTATATATCTATTTCAAATAAGAAGGCTATTTTTTACGAAAATCTTTTTTTTTATTGTAATTAAAAATTTAAAATAAAAGCAATTAAAATGCAATAATTCAATCTATCTCTGTGACTTTACGGAACTCGAAAGTTCTTCGACGCAGCAACCACATTTCTCCAAGTGCCTGTCCCTATGCTGAGCCACAACCATCCAACCCCTACCCTTTCCCATCTCTCTCACGTCCATTCCTACATTGTCCACCCACCGCGTCCTTGGTTTTACAAGCAGACATTTCCAATTACTAATAGTTGGAATTAGATGAAGGTGGTGGTGTGTTTGTTGAACTTTCGAGTTCATGAGTGCCATAGAGAAAGATAAATTCATGATAAGATTTTTGTCAATATATTTATTATTAAATTAATCATATAGAATAACTTCGTACCTGTATTTGAATATACCTGTTTAATTGATATAATATTTGATACAAAATATTATTAAAAAATAACAAATTTACATACAAACTATCTATTTATACAGATAAGAATGGACGTAGTGAAATTCCTATTAAAATTAATTAATATATATTTTAATTTTGAATACACACACAAACCCAAAATCATACAGATACATACACAATCCTTCTATCAATTAAAATTTATCTTTTATTCTAATTATTATCAATTTATTTTATTTTATTTTTTTTTTAATAATTAAATCATACCTATTAAATATATACTATAATAATAGGTATTTATAAATTAAAAATATAAATATATAATCTATTTTTGAAATAATTAAAAATTAAAAATAAACAGATATATTAAAATATATCTATTTTTTCCTTGGAATTTTTCAACAAATATTTTTAAACAAAATCAAATTAAATTATTTGATAATTAGTTTCATAATCAGTAGATTTTTACCGACCGACAATAGTAAGGGAGGTATTGTTTTCACATGTGGAGATTTTTACATATCTCCACGAATCATGCATTTTCTTAACAGAAAAAAGTATTTTTAGCATGATGTCTGTCCGTCCGTCCGTCCGCCTGTCCGTATAGATGTGTACAGCCTGAACGGCTCAACCGATTTTGATGAAATTTGGTATATTTACTTAATGCATCAGTGGGATGAATTGATCAACTTTTGGTGCAAATCCGGAAACCGGAAGTGGTAGTATTAGCGATCGACGATAATAAGGGAAGGGTTATTTTCCCACAAAATTTCACATGAGGAGATTTTTTTATATATCACCACGAATCATGCACTTTGTATTGGTTTTATCCTCGGGAAAATCATATTTATTAGTTTTTTCTTGATTTAAAATTATATGACGTCATCCAGCCATTCATGACGTCACAGCCTGGTCTTGCATATATATTATAAATAAAATAAAATTAAAAATGTTTATATTTATTATTTATGTATGCCTATCTGTTTTTTATTACATTAATAGATATATTAAAATTATTTGAAATTGTTTCTGTAGCTGGAAATTAATTTATTTCAAACCGTCGGTCGGTTCGGACCTGGCCACAGGTCAACTTATTTTATAGAATATAACAAATATAGAATATAACAAACCGTGGCTTTTTTTGAGTTTATTGTGGCTCAATTTAAAAATTTAAAGTCATGACACAAAGAAAAGGCAAAATTTTTTCAGATTTGGCTCTTAAACATTTTCGATTCTTAATCATCTAAGAGTGGGACGGGCCTTTAGATGCACCTGCATTCAAAGAGGAGAATAATTCAGAATTCAATTGGAAATCAAGCCCCTGTATAGATAGACCACACGGACTGTTGTTATCCGCATGACGTTTGCCTTGCTTGAGCTATAATAGTCTCTTATCTGCTGATGCCCGATGTTAGGTTGGCATCTCAAGCTCAGTTGGATGACAAGCAAACGATCTATACACCTACAGCCCTCCAACACATTCAAGAATTAATTAATAATTATTCCTGGGATTTATAATTGGAATCCATAGGTGTTTGTTTATATTTTACACAATCCGTATCTCTAATTGTCATGAAAGGCTTTACATAAATAAATAGATATTGATTTATTTATTGTCTTAAGTTTGGAGGGGAAGGAAATTCGTTAATTCCAGAGTTCATTTTGCTTCTATAAGTTTAGAATATATTATTATGAAATAATTCTGTTCTATATTAGTGTTTTGAATATTTAATAAATTACATATATAACAAGTATTATATATAAAAAAAAATCAGTTTAATTCCTACTTAAAACTGCTAAAACTCTTTTTATAAATTTAGTATTAAATATTAGTCGAAAATTTTTTCAGTTTTTTTTTTATTTTATTACTGATTACAAATCAAAGATCTATATCCAAGTAAATAAAAGATAAAAATAAGCTGTGGCCAGGCACAGAACCAACCGACGATTTCAAATAAATTAATTTTCAAACAATATTATATATACTATATTTATATATATATCTATAATTAAACGACTACGCAATTCTAAACTCCTTCTAAACGGCTAAATGGATCTTAATGGTTAACCCTCTTGGCCCAAGGATAAGTTATAAGGTTGAAAATTTCCAAAAAGTTTATCCGTTCCAAAATTATGGGCAAAAAACCGACCCAAATAAACAACGCTCCATGTGGCGCCTCTGGTGGCTCAGTTAAGAAGTTGACCATCAATATAAAAATAATAATTCTAGAATTTTCCATACAGAGAATGTTTATAATATTTAAAATTTTATTTTAAGTTCTAATATTCTGTAATATTAAAAGTAAAATTAAATTAAATTTAATATTACTCCTAATTAATTAATATTTTCTAAAACAAAGTAAGTAATATTTTTTATATTTAAATTCATATTTTAAAAAATTGTGCGATTTGCAAATTTGAGTGAAAACGAAAATCCAAATGAGAGAAAACGTCGATTGGCTAAAGAAAGAATGGTTATCTTGGAAACAAAAAGTAAAATACGAGAAATATCTGTATATTTTGGTTAATGTGCTATTGAATTGCTATTTTCTTTATACACATATTTTATAGAATTATATATTTCTTGATATATTTTCTTACTTTGTATTCGTTGTAAAAATTAGTAGTAAAAATTTATATATAAGGAACCTCATTTTATTTATTTTTATTAAATAATTTTTTAGTAAAGATGTCCTATGATGATATAAATTAAACATTGGTTTATTAAACCATGTTCATTTTTCTGAGGACATCTATACAGAAATTTTCATAACACACAATGGACAGATGGACGGACGGACAGACGTCATGCTAAAAGTAAAAATCACCACATGTGAAATTTGGTGTGAAAACAATCTTCCCTTCCTATCGACGGACAGTAAAAAAAAAATCAAAAAAATCAATTGCTACAAAAAACTAAAACTCTATTGAAAGGATTAAAATTATATAAAAATTAAATATCAGAATTATATGGTTCGACGAGATTCGACCCAAAGGCATGAAGTTTCTAAACCGACGCTCTAAATAACATAACAATTGCAAAACAAATTTATATCCTGCTATAAATCTAATATGAGAGAAATTTTTTTCACGAATATATAATTAAAATTAATTAATTAAGTTAAATTAGTAAATTAATATTTGAAAAAAAAAATGTATTTGAACTTGGATTAATAATATTTAATTTAAGTAATCTAAAATTAAGATTGTGTGATCGAAACTTTGCCAAATTCAAAAAGTTCAACTGAACTTGTTTGAAATGGACTAGAAGCTTAAAAGTATCTTTGATTCGTTCGTGGTGAGTGAATAAATAAAACCAGGTTCGTCTCTTTATCGAGTTCTCGTTCATTAACTGAGGACCAATAAGATATTTTGTGGAAGGATCATAAATCGATTCGATCGGTGTGGTGTTGCTAAATTAGTGTTTTTCGGATACAAATTTATGGAGAAACTTTCTTTTACTTTTATGTCATTCAAAAACTCAATGCCACTATGATTCGGGTAAGAGATTCGTGTCTTATTATATGGATATTCTAAATTTTATTATGAATATCGATTTTAGTAACCATTTTCGGATTCATTCAATTAAAATAGAACAATTTTAATTTCTTTTTTTTTTTTAATTTTGTTCTTTGTTTAATAATATTAGTAGCCGAATATATTGTATAAAATTAACTAAAATCCAAAACATCATATATTTTGGAAGTATCATGAATTATTATACAATATATTGACACAATAATAGATAAAGAATATATTTATTATTTTTGTATTACGAGGGCAGGTCAATAAGTTCGTGACTTTTTGAATTTCCCGCCTATTAAATGAAATGGCAATACTGCTACTTGCAGCAGGCAACTGCCAGCTAACTCTTGTTGAAATTTGAACGAGCTGAGTCTTTTAGTTTTTGTTTGACATCCATTAATAAGCAGACTACCACGTGATTTTAGAAGAAAATGGAAAAAAAGAATTTCCATGAAAACCCATAAATTGGGATATGAATTGCTCCGTCATCCGCCATATTCTCCAGATTTAACCCCGAGTGACTATTTCTTGTTTCCAAACCTGAAGAAATTGCTCGGCGAAATGAGATTTAATTCCAACGATGAAATCATCTCACAAACAAATTTATTTTAATGTCGTGGAAAAATCTTATTTTTGGAAGGGATAAAAAAATTGGAGAAACGTTGGACGAAGTGTATAGAGCTCAAAGGAGGCTATGTTGAAAAATAAAATAATTTTTTATCTAAAAATCTGTTCAAAAATTCATTGTCTTATTGACCTGCTATCGTATTATATGTAGTATACTTAAGGATTTATATTCATAAACAACGTTTGAAATTATTTGCTTTTATCAACGTAGAATGCAAATTAAAAATATCAGAAAGTTGATTTATCGGGGGTCGAACTTGCAACGCAAAGGTTTGAAACTCTAATCTAGCACAATTGGGATTAAACTCAACAAAATTAAATAATAATATTAATTAAAACAACCAATTCTAATGTTCGCAGTAAGTAATATCAAATAATATTTGTTATAATTATTTTAGAAAATAAATCTATTATTATTCTTTTCATTTTAATATTATCCCTTTACCGTAGGACTGTCTTTGTGAATGAATATTTTAAAAGTTATATGATAGAATAAAAGTAATTATTTTTTCAATTTATTATTAGTATATTAAAAAAAAATACTATTTTTATTTTTAAATTATATCTGTAAAGTAACTAACGTTCGCTTTAATCAGGAAATAAACTCTAGTCAAAATCGAACTCAATAATTTCATCGGGAATGCGATTTCCGTGAACCTCACCCAAGACTGGAATTGGTTAATTTTATTTGACAAATTAATTGAAAAGCTAATCAATGGCTTTTCAGTTTGATCCCTTTCAGGTTTAAAAGGGGTGGGGGGATAGTAATCGTCTCTCACTAATTATCGTTGCTTCTTCTTGAAAATCTCTCTGTTACTTAATTATATTTATGAACTTCGAAAGTCACCGGTCTTTTTGATCTTCTCTTTTTGTAAGTTCATTATTCATAGAAAATTTAAAAAGCATATGGATAATTATTACTGACCGAAATATAATTTTTAAAAAGTCATATCATATTCTTTTATTTAAAAATAACAAATAATAAATAAATAAATAACAATAATAATGAAAAATCATTAAATAATAGTAATAAATAATAATCAATAATACCAAATTTGTTGTTTATTTGTGCGTTTGATGCTCTAATACAATTTTGTTTTAAATCCTATTTTTAATGATATTATATCTAAACTATTAATACGATTTTATTAGTTTATTTGGACGCCCAGGCTCTGGTATCAAAATTTATCAACTACTTGATAAGAAATAAATAGCGGCTCTGATCAAGAAAATCAAGATAAAGGTTGGTAGAATCCGTTCTACTGATCACAGAAACCCTTTACTGCGCTTATGTGGTGATAGGTGATGACATTTCGTAACATGTACAAAAGTCTGAGTTATTTTTAAAATATAGTTACAAAATATATATATTATAAAATTAATTAAAAATTAAAAAATTATATATTATTTATGAATGATTGTTTTTGAAATAATAATTTTCATAGTATCAGGAATTCATAAAAAAGATTAAAATCAATTTGTTCAATTTAAATATAATGTGAACATCAAACTTTAGAGAATTTATATAAACTTTTCAATTAAAATTAAAAAGTACTTATAAATATTATTAAATATTCATTTGACTTTTCTACTTTTGTACGAAATGACATCACCTATCATCACATAAGCGCGGTAAAGGGTTTCTCTGATCAGTAGAACGGTTTCTACCAACCTTTATCTTGATTTTCTTGATTGGAGGCGCTATTTCTTATCAAGTAGTTGCTAAATTTTGATACCAGAGCCTGGGCGGCTAATTAAACTAATAAAATTGTATTAATAGTTTCGATATAATATCATTATATCTAATTATTTATATTAAAAAAAAAATTGTAAAATATACCAATTTTAGGGTAGAACTTTTTTCTGAGTTTAAAAAATTTATTCTTTCTATCAGTCCCTATTCTAAGATGAAATTTTGTTTATTAATAAATATGTAATTAATGTGTAAAAAAAATCTACAATTTTATTAATAGGATAATTTCAAGTAAAGGGTGTTTCGCAGTTTTTCAATTGCGCGGTATTTTTTTGTTTGAAGATTGTCAGCACTGTTCCTATCATTTTCGTTATCTATTATCACTCCCTATCAAAACCATTTGTCGTTTCTTTCAACGCATTCTTATTGTAAAAACTCATTACAAAAACTGTCCGTAAACTTCGCGCGATCTTAGGATGTGACAATGCCCCGGCCGCAACAACAGTTTCTAGGTTGGTACAGAAATTCGAAAAATCTGGGTCAGTTGCAATCAGAAAATCTCCCGGTCAAAACCGTAATGTTCGAACGCAACAAAACATTGCGGTAGTGCAAGACAGTGTGAAAGTGAGCCCCGTGAAGTCGCTTCGCCATCGTTCACAACAGCTGGATATGTCAACATCTTCGGTGCATCGAATACTGAAAAAAGATCTTCATATGCACCCCTACAATATTCAGTTGACACAAGAGCTGAAACCAGCAGATCATGCAAAACGGCGAAGATTCGCCGATTGGATTTTGACTAGACAACAAGAGGACGACAATTTTTGTGAAGTCACAAGATTACGTGAACAAACTTCAAACGATTACCGAACTGAAGATGAAAATTCAACGGGTAATCGGCGAAATGGACAGGGACGTCTGCGAAAGAGTTATCGTTAATTTCAACGATCGGATGACTGCCTGCAGAGAAAGTGGAGATGGACATGCTCGATATCATTTTTCATTATTAAATCAAAGTATATGTTGAATGAAATTAAATAAAAATTTTGAATTTTGCTTCGATTTTGGCTGATTTATTGCATTTTTAAAAACATCGTACTTTATGAAACACCCTTTAGGTGGGCCCCTATAATCGTTTTCATATCTGGAATTCTCTCAAAATATAAAAATAAATAAATTTTAATATTATAATTTCTTCTAATATAAATTTTTGTCAAATTTCAATATCATCAAAGATTTTCATTATAAAATAATTAAGATGGCATTCTATAAATACATATATATTATTTTATAAATGTAATAATGTTATATAAAGCTAAATTGAATCAAATGAATATTTAATAATATTTATAAGTACTTTTTAATTTTAATTGAAAAGTTTATATAAATTCTCTAAAGTTTGATGTTCACATTATATTTAAATTGAACAAATTGATTTTAATCTATTTTATGAATTCCTGATACTATGAAAATTATTATTTCAAAGACAATGTGTTAGAATATATCTTATCTTATTATACTAGCAAAAATTATATATATATATATATTGGTATTTTTTTGAGATATTAAACCCCACTAAGGATTTTATTTTAAATTTTGGTTTTAGCCTCGAGAAAAGTAAAAAGTCTTCGGGTAACAGAATTTATTTTCTAACGATTTAACACTAAAGCACTATTGAACTCGAAATTTAATCATATTTTTTATATTTATATTTAGCTCTATATTATAGTCTATGCACAATTTTTTCACTTTTCTTTCTTCACCCATTTGAGCCACCGTTTATGAGTTTATTTATGGAGATACATCTAGTTTTTCCCATTTTTCGTTTTTTCAATGATTTCATCTTTTTTTTTATTTGTACATAAATTCTATAAAAAAATTTATTTTTATATATTTTTAATAAATATACAATATAATACAAGCTATAAATTATACTTTTACAAAGATATAATTATTCTTTTAATATTATTTTATTTTTAATATTGGTATTTAGTTTATATTTGAATACTCGTGATATTTGAGCAACCGAATGGCTTGCAATTCATTCATTATTTTTTAATGGACTGGTAGATATCATTCATCAACTAAAAAAATAGATAAACCTCACTGCCGTTCTTTTTTCTAAATATCCTCTAAATAAAGACTTTTTTTATTAATAGGAACCAGGAACCTCTCGTTCATAATAAAAACATTCTTTGTAAATTGAAAATACATCAATCAATTTAAAAAAAAAAAAATTGTTGAATTTATTTCTTTTTTAAAGCATGGAATTTTTTTTTATAAATTTACGGTATTTAAAGGGGTAAATTGAATTAACTTCATTTTAATAAAGTTTTTCTGGAATTTATCGAATTAAGTAGGGAGGGAGGAGTAGGGCGAGACGGTGTTGACTGTTGACCAAAGATCAATACATTGCATTTAATTTCAACTCTTCGAATAATATCGCAAGAATGTAAATACAATATCACTTACCGGAGTAAATGCAAACCCGCCCAGTGTTAACATTGAACAAACACATTTCAGCGCGTTTATGATGTTTATAATTTGCATAATTTAACTCAGCTTTCGTCATGGCTTTTGGTTGATCGGAAAGGGATGGATGGATGGATTGTAACCAAATGGGCCTGAGTGAGTACCCAGCAGATTGCCACCACGAATAAAACGAGACTATTTACTTACAATGTTTGAATTCCATAGTATTCACCAGGCTAGAATATATTGATCTGACAGGTACTTGTATTTATTCATCTGGTCAATCTCCTTTTTACAAAATGATTATCATAATCGGAATGATATTGAAGTTTGTTGAATGGATGGATCTTATATAAGAAGGAGATACGAAAAGAAAACAGTTCATACAATCAGTTTTAACAAATAGTACCTGGTGCACCGCCGTCGCTCGGTACTTAAAAAAAATGATTCCTTATGAACTCTCTCTCTCTCTCTCCCTATGAATATTTAAGATTAAGATTATTATTTAAAATAAATAAACGACAAAATATATGAAACAATTTCATATAATTTAAAAGAACATAAATAAATTAAAAAAAATAGTCATAAACCATACAGCCCTTAAACGTACATATTAATGCACTGAAAGACAGAAAAGTATAGTCTGTGGATATAACATAATATATATTTTGTAATTTGATTACAAAATATTATTAAAATAAATATTTTTAATTTTATTTTATTTATAATATTTTGTATTTTTAAGGAAGCACTGTCCGGCGTTGCCCAGCGCCATTTTTACTATTTCGCAGAGATCACGAAAAGTTTCGATATCGAGATTTTGATATTTTTATAAGTTTTGAAGGTCTCTGAGTCATTTTCACTAAGGTTGAGAAATATGTCTTTGTGTATGTGTGTATGTGTGTGTGTGTGTGTGTGTTTGTATGTATGTAGACATGATTACTCAAAAACAGTTTGAGCTAGAATAATGAAATTTGGTATACGGGCTTTATTCAAAATTCGTAGTTTTCTATCAACTTCTGAGAAATGTAGCTCATTCGGAAGAGGACCATTACCTGCCACGTTTTCATTTTTTTTGCCTCTAAAGTGACCGTAAAAATAAAGATATATGTTTGATAGTTTTTCACATTATTAAAAATTGTATAAAACTGCTATATATAGAATTTCAGCTTAATTGAATTGCTGAAAGAACCGGAATTAATTTTTTAAATTTTTAACACGTTGACTGTCAATCACGCGCCAGCACGTGACCTGGTGTCATCATCAAAAAGCCAAACATGCGCTGGTTTAATAAATTCTATTTATTAATTTTAATTTTAATTAAATTTAATTTATAAATATAATATATTCAAATTTGCGAGATAGTCCAGGATTTTGATATTATTTCCATGCAAACTACCCGGGTTTTCAAATGACTGGGCAAATTGTCGAAATACACCATTTTAATTAAGTTTAAATATTTTCAAAATATAATTATTTATAAACTGTTGAAAAGAGAATGATAAGAGAAGAGAAATTCTATTGGATTCATTTTATATTTTATTATTATTTTGAAAATTAAAAAAAATTAATTTTGATTGAATATAATCCAATTTCACTGAAATTATTTATTTACATTTACATTGAGCCTGTATTTTTTTACAAAAATTCAACATAACAAGCCTACATAAGGAAATAAAATCTGGTTGTCATCATTTTTCATAGACGATGGCGTTTCTATGTAAACTATCTCCATGGTTGGGTAAATTGTCGAAATCCACCGATTGACAAGGAGGGGGGTCTTGATTTGGAAACAAAGAAGTGAACCAAATGAACGAGGAAAAAAATTCTTTGCCCTCCAAGAATAAATTGCATTGATGGACAGGGCTGGTGCCCTGGGAGGCTGTCGGCCCCTTTTTTCTTGTCCTGACCAACTTCAATCTCCACATGAAACTCTCGAATAGTTTCCGATACGAATCTTGAAGGCTCGCTCTCGCTTTCTTGTGAGAGATGCTATAAACGATTAGCATGTTCATGAGACGTCATAAAATTAGTCAGCATCACTCAAAGCCTCTTTCAATATGATTAAATCAGATGCATAAATCTCATAAAAATAAATAAAACAGTTTAAAAGGAGTGATAATTCACAGAAAAATAAAATTTATAATTTACAATTTGATATTAATTTTGTGTTTTTTTTTAAGATTTTAAATGATAAATAAATACCTAAGATAAATATAGAGCAGTATAATCAAACACGATGTATAAATCAGATGTCTATGAGTGATCATCAACATCCTACTTTTTTTTTTATTGTAAAAATTAGAGCTAAGTAAATAAGGATTTATTGATATAATCAATTTACTTATACAATAATAAGTTCCAAGAATAATAATTAATTAAAAAAACATAATTAAATGGCATAGATAATATAAAGTGAAGGACATGAAAGAATTAGAAGAGAGTAGGAGTTGGATGGTGGTGGCTTAGGATAAGGACAGTTGTAGGAATGTTCCAGAGAGACAAATAGTATGATAGTTCTTAATGATTAATTTAATATTACACATATTCATGTCGTATAAAATATATTTTCTTTCTGATTTAAACAAATATTGTTTATTCAATCGAAATTAGTTAATAATAAAGAATAACTGAAAAAACAACTCGACTTTTCACTGCCATCATTTTTAGTTTATAGTGATCGATTAATTAAGTTTTAGCCGACATAATCAATCAATCATTGTTTTTTTTTTTTTTTGAAAAGATGTAGGAAGAATATCAAACTTGCTTATTGGATTTTTCTAATGGATTTATTGAATCACATATCAAAGTTATGTTTCATTCTATAAGTATATATAATTCGTTTGTCATTTCTTTTATCAAATTATTGTTGTCAAATAGGTTTGTGATTATTTTTATTTATTTTTTTTTTGTGATGAATGTACAAAAGAAAATCACGAAAAGAAATTAAAGACAATGGCTTTTCTATTTAGCATAACATAAATTAGTGGAATCCCATTTAAAGATTAAATTTGGAGGATTCACTGTTAAGAGAGGTGGAAGTTTTAAAACAAACCCATCTTGAGAAAACCAGACGGAAAAACTTGAACTGAAGATTTTAAGTGGCTGAGATACTCGAGAAAACATCAACGAAAAGATCGGATAAGTGATATAAAGAAAATGATGTCTGGAAAAAGAAAAAAAAAAGATTGAGGATTAAGAATAAAAGCGGAACATTTTAGAAAAGTTAGCAGTATCTACATCACTTTATAAGAAATAAAAGTTACATTAAAATAGAAATTATTTTTAATTATTATTTATTAATTGTTTTCCTTCTGATTATGTAGTAAAACATTCAAATTAACTCATTTAATTGATTGATTATTGAAAAACTCATTAATTTGCTTAGTGTAATCATAATACAATTTTATTTGACTATTGTATTGTGTGAATGTGAGATGAGAATAGTTTCAGGGTACGTTTAGGAGAGAACACGCTGGCGTCAATGGTAGACAAGAAGCCAGAAGTTTGGATTGTGAAAACTGATTAGTTTTTTTCGAAAAAAATATAGACTTATTCGAATTTCAATGAATTTTGACTGTTGTTTAATTTGGTCTTGAAACTTTTATAATCAATCCCAAGACTTGAGAAAATTAATAGCCTCTCCTTCAGCATTGTTTCATTGTCAACATCTTGTAATACCAAAATACCGGATGGGAATATAAACAGTATTATCTCCCATTTGTAGATAAGATAATTTGTAAACCAATAAAACATTAAATAATATAGAAATGAAGGAATATCATGACTTTTTCTATGCATTCCCAAACATAATTACAGTTTTACGGATTATAATGAGCAAACCAAGTGGTTCGAGTCGGTGAGGAAAGAAATTTTGTATAAGAAAAATAGATTAAAAAAAAAACGACTGGTGGGCGGACCAAGGAGACGCTATGGGTTAACAATATAAAGTGTGTGTTGAGAGAATTAAGAGTGGATAGAAATTGGATGGAGGTGGAGGAATTTAAACAAAAACTTTCGAGTTCTGTGGAACGATAATCTATATCTAAAATTATTATTTTTAAAATTCTAAGAACATAACAGAAAATCTCTTTGAAAATATTTACCCAAGTAATAAGTTGTTTTTAAAGGTATATATATATATATAAGTAAATAAAAGTGAATTAGCGATGGAAAGCCTAACAAAGATTGCATCCGGTGAATTTCGTTTTTATCACGTAGAAATGCGTGTTCTTGAGACGGAATTAATTCAACGTTCAAGTAAATGTCCCATATTTATAAATGGCTTTAACAAACGACAACACCAAACAACAGTTTAATGTCAACAGCACGGAACAACAACGTATCAACAATTGGACAAATGATGAAATTCAATTCCCCCCCCCCCCCAATTTTCTTTTCTTTTTAAATATTCTCTCCAATTTCTTCATAGTCAATTGAAAACCCAAATTTTTTTTTTTTTTTTGATTTTGCAAGATAATAAAATTATATTCACAATTTTAATATCAAAGAAATTCAATTATCCCTCCCCCCTTAATTTTCTTTTCTTTTTAAATATTCTTATCAATTTCTTTAACATAGTCGATTGAAAACAATTTAATGAATATCAAAGAAATTAAATTCTCCCCCACTCATTTTTCATTTTTTTTTAAATAATCATATCAATTTCTTTAACATAGTCAATTGAAACCCCAAAATTATTAATTTTTTTTCTTTGATTTTGTAAAATGATAAAATTATATTCACAATTTAACGAATATCAAAGAAAGATAAAAAAAAAAATCACCTCAAATTATCGATCATAAAAATGAAAACATAATTATCGATTTCATTTCAATTTTTTCCTTCTTCAAAACAAGAATTTATTTCAAAGTTGATTATTCAAAATAAAATAAAAAAAATAAAAATAAAAATAAAATAAAATAAAATTGAAACTAGGAATCATACGATTGGTCTAAGTCTTAAATGTTTTTATATGAATAAGTTGCCAAAGGGTACTACAATCTTTCAATATTTATTATTTTTATTGATTTATTTAATGAGCATTAAGTTTACTCATTATTTTTATATAAAACATTAATTTAATTATTAAAAAAAATATTCTTAAATAATATGATTATAATTATTAGTTATTAATTAAAAACCACATTGAACTTTTTTTTTATAAATTAATTTTAATTATATACTATAATATAATATTATACAACATTAATATTAATAAGAAGTTAAGTGAAAATTTATTTTTTTCAATATTTTTATTGATTTCCTTAATAAAATATATCTTTTTCATTATTCTCATTATTTTTGACTCTTGTTCGAAAATACCACATTCCTCCAACCATGCTTATCCTGATCCATTTCCATCCAATTATAATTTTTCTTCCAATTCCCTTCTATCAAATTAATTTTCTTACTCCATCGACTTATTGATTTTTCTATTGGTAGTTTCCCAATTGGTTTCACTATAAACCAACTTTTTCTTTGCCTAGTCTCTTGTTTAAAGTTCATAGATTATCGGTATAGGTATGCATTATATTGTTCTCTAATTTTTTAAAAATTTAGATTTTATTTTTAGAAACTTAATAAACTTAAAACTTTAAAATATTAATTATAATATGTTTAAAATGAAATCTCGAAACAAGAGTTTTATCACTTCATCTATTCTAAATTGTTTTTTCATTTTTAGATCATAGCAAGAAAACATTATATATATATATATGAAGGCGCCACAGGGTGAGAGGTAATGTAGCTGGCTCACATTCTCGTGGTCCCTGGTTCAAGTCCCGGGCCTGGCAAATGAATTTCTCTAGCAGTGGTTTATGAGACGGAGTCAACCCAGCCAAGGATCAAAATTGGGAAGCTACTTGATAAAAAGTAGCGCCTTCGATCAAGATAATCAAGGTAAAGGTTGATAGGACCCGTTCTACTGATCATAGGCCTTGCTTAGGATGTACAAAAGTCGGAGGTTTATATATATATATATATATATATATATATATATAATGTCAATGGAAATAGATGATATAATGAATTCATTGTTTTTGGAAAAAACATTTCACCACATAATTCACCCTTCCGATTGCTACTGATTATAGATTGTGCTTGTAGTGATGCGCAAGTTGTCTTTCCCTCACTATCTCACAACTTTATCTCGAGGTCACCTACAATTTCATTAACGTCCATGTATATCATTATATCAGGTTATGAAAAACAATATTTGGGGTGTTTTATTTATTTTTTATTTATTTTTTTTTTTTTTTGATTAGCTAATCAGAATATATATATATATATATATAAACAAAAGCATATAAATCCGAATTATATACAATATTCTTATTTGTGTGTAATACAAAGAAACAAAGGAATTAATTGTAATGCCATATCATGTTTCATTGATTCATATACTATTTATTTTGAAAGAAACTTAATATTGAAATTTATTATGGAGATGCAAGATTAAATATGAAAAAATAAATCAAGAAAAAAAAAAGCAATTGGGTGTCATATTTATTGCTGATAGCTATATTTGAACTTGTAATAGGAACACCAACTTAATGCCAACCTCATTTTATTTCCATGTTCGTCTTATATTTAATTACAATGAAAAACATATGAAGTTTCGTAATATTTCTATCTTTTTTTTATTTCTTTCAATTTTTTTTTAAGAATGAAAAAAACTCTTTAGTTTACTCAATGGCGGACATTATCACGATTCAAAATAACTACGGTGGCATTTTAACGGCCATAAAAATAGAATGAATTGGTTTGTTAAAAAATAATCCATGATAACATTAGAAAAATGCCTTAAAGAAAGTAAAGGGAAATAATATAAGGGTGTTAGGTGAGGGTGAGTAAGAAGATGAGGGGAAATGGTACTTTGTTTTTATTATTTGTATTTTAGTAATCGCGTTTCAAGCGCATCTTCTTTTTATTTTATTATTTATCTTTTAATGAACCACATTTTTAACTTCCATTTAACTCACTCCCCTCTCTCTCCCCCTCTCATTCCATCCACCATTCGGTTAACTCTTTTAGTTTTAGTTTAAAAATAACTAGAATAAAACACATCTTGAGCCAAGAATTTATTTTTAAAATGATATTCCAAGTGGGGAAAAGTTAAACGGATGTTAAGATACCTCCATGCAGAATCGATATAAAATTTGTATTTTTTTTATTTTAGTTTAAATTCATTCATTTTTAAACAATATTTTAATTTTTTTTTTGTTCCACAATTCTCATAATTTAAAAAAAAATTTAGTTTCTTTAGAAGAGCAATAATAATATTAATTTTTTTTTTAAATGGTCTGATTAGGTTATTACGTGTAGAATGGTCATCTTGTCAATAATTGTAATAATTATAATTAAAGTCATTGTTTTATATCTAGTGTGATTATATTGACCATTAAAGTACTGAGATGCAACAAATATATTCCTTCAACCATCTCTATCCTAATCCTTCCACCTCCATCCAATTCATGCCATCTCCAAATTCCCTTATATCTATCTTTACCACTCTTTAACGTCTTTGGCCTATAAAAGAATTAAAAAAGAATTAATCTAAGTCTATTTTCACCCTTCGAAATCATGTACCAAATTCTTTTAATTATAACATTTAAATTTTATTAGTAATTGTTTACTAAACGAGAAGCTTCAAAGATTTGGATGAAACTTTGCCAGTGGATTGCTTTATTAATTCCAAAGAAACTTTTCTTATAAAATTTTTCTCGGTCTCTTCTAGTTTACGAGATTAAATTTTCCATAAATCCATTGATATTCTATTTAGTTATCATGTTTTATTCATTTGACCAGCAGAGGGCTTTACTAATTTTCTATTATTTTTTTTAGTTAGGTTTGGTTATATGAAAATTAAAAAATGAATTAATTAAATAAAAATTAGTGAATAAGTGAATAATTTGTGAATTAGTTAATAAAACATTATTAAATAGCTACTCATTCGTAACTAGTTTATCTGTCAAACTTTAATAATTTTTATCTTGTGAACTAGAAGAGACCGAGAAATATTGAATAAGGAAAGTTTCTTTGGAATTAAAAAAGGAATTCACTGGGAAAGTTTTATCCAAATCTCTGAAGCTTCCCGTTTTATAAACAATTACGAATTTATTTTTTATTTATAAGAAAAATCATTTTAATTAATTGCTAATTGTATGTAGTATTATTCATATATATTCATATTTTGGCTAATTTATCTAATCGATAAAGAATCATTAACAATGAATTTACTTTTTCTACTATGTAGCAACAATTTTATTTACAATTTATTTACTTTAATATCTAATAAATAATTTTTTAGTGGAAAGAATTTAAAAAAATAAATAAATAAATAAATAGATAAATCCGAAATAATATAAACTTTATTTAAAACAAATAAAATGGATTTATTATTTATCTAAAAGACATTATATTCACAAATAAACAAAAAGAAATCAAGAGAAAGAGAGGGAGAGTGAAAACTTGTTTCCCCACAATAATCTATTAGTAGTTATTTATTTTTATTTATTTATTGGAATTTATGAGGTATAAATTAAGAAAAATTAAAAATGCAAATATATACTTTGATAAATAAATAAATAAATAAATAATAATAATAATAATAATAATAATAATAATAATAATAAATACAAGTAAATAAAAATTCTTAGGATTTTTTTCTAAAGTTCAATATATCAAAAATTTATTTAAAAAAAATATTAATTTTATTTTTTTTTATTTATTTATATATTGGTGAGGAGACCGAGAGGGAAACGTCTGCTTGGAAGACAAAGGACTTGTTGGGTGGAAAATTTAGAAAGGGACGTGAGATAGATGGTAGAGGGTAGGAGTTGGATAATTGTGGCTCAGGATAGGGACAGTTGCAGAAATGTGATTGCTGCGACCATGAACTTTCGAGTTCCGTAGAGCCACAGAGAGACAGAGAGAATTTATTTTTTATTTTTTCATATTTAAAGGAGAGATTGTCATAATTTTTAAATATTTTTATTCATATATATTAACATTTAAAGAAAAAAATGATTTTATATAGTCAAAGGGTGTTTACCAATAACCATTTGTTATTTTAACACATATAGAATATAATAAATTAGTCTTAATCAGCTAACAATTGTAAACGGAGAGAGGGAAAGAGAGAGGTGAGATAGGGAGGGTCGAGAATGACATGTGAGAAAATATCGACTAATCAAAGACTTTATTAAAGATTTAATTGGAAAATTAAACTTTATTGCTTAATTTGTAAGAAACATTTAATGATGTTAATCCTGTTCATAATTAATAATTATGAGAATTATAGCAAACTTTGTTTGAAAAATCATTGAAATTAAATAAATAGATTAGATTGGAGGACATTATAAAATCTCATAACTCCAGATACAAATATCTCTTTTCTGATCTAAAACCTTTTCCCTATTGGTTTAACTAACAAATTTCCATATTGGTCGTTCGCGTTTATATCAAAATATATTTTAGAATAATTCATTTAATTAGATATTGAGTCGAAAAATTAAGATATTTTGAAAAATAAAATTATTTGCACAATATAAGTATATCTATATAACTAACTCTATAGCATTATTAAATACAAAAGATGTGATATTCTGAGCCATCTACATCCATTTCCTACCTTTTCCTAATTCCCTCTTACACCCCCCTTTGCAATTCTAAATAAATGTATTTATTTTTTTAAAATGAACTAAAACCAAATTAGAAAAAATGATAATAATTAAAATTATATATAGATATATGTATTTTTTTTGTTAGTATTATTAATAATAACAATGTGTATACATATTTGAAAGATATTCCAAACTTATCCAAGAGTAGAAAACATATTGTATATTGCGATTGGGTGATTATTCTTTACTTGCACTTTGGCTATAAATCAAAAAGAGTGACTGAAGAAGAGGAAAGGGTTCGGGGAGTTAGTAGATTTCCAAATTAGTTCGTGATCCCATCTGAAATTCATCATCTCCGCGGAATGATTCATTGGAGTTTTGCAATGGCATTCTCCAAGTCTCGATGACCCGGGCCAGATAAAAGGAATCCATTGCACGGCTTCAATGATTTAAAGGCAATCCATCGAGATGATAACGCAGTTGCTTATCAGTGGCGCAGTACATCATCGCCAATTGAATAGCCTCCCGCCCTTTTGGCTTCTCGTCTGCTTACAGAGCACCCTGAATTTGCAGATGTCTTCCATGACAGAACCAACGACACTATAAAAAAAATTTCACTCTATCTCTCTCTCTCTCTATATATATATATATTAAACTTTTTTATATTTTTTTTTTAAAATGTCGTAAAAAACATCTACCTTTAGGGGTGAACATGATAAAAACAGACTAAAAAAATTACATTAAATTATTGATAATCATTGAAGCAAAAAAGATAGTTGTGACATAATAAAAAAAAACTCCGACTTTTGTACGTCCTACGCAAGGACAACGCCTATCAAGTCTGTTATTTCTGTTATGAGGCGTCCTATGATGAGTAGAACGCATCTTATCAACCTTTACCTTGATTTTCTTGATCGGAGGCGCTACTTTTTATTAAGTAGCTTCCCAATATTGATCCCGGAGGCTGGGTTGACTCCGTCCCATAGTTCATTTATTATTGATTTCAAGTTTTCGAAGAAACACCTTTACAGTCAACCCAATAATATTTAGTATTTATGATTTTGACATTACCATCAATACCGTGCTTAATTGGTTTTGATGACTGTTGTTGTCTGATGATTAACTTTGATTTATTTATTTATACTTATCAAGACCTGTGTAGTCCCTTTATAGTCACTTCAATGATTTAAATATAATATGCATTATTTATATTATTAATTATCTATCAAGGAAATACTGAAAAAATTTGTACAATAATTTCATATATCTTTGGCTTATGTTGCTGATTCCCCTTCAATTTGTCATTTATAATATGAATATTAATATTCATACATTTAAATGTTTTTTATTTTTCCAATTATATTTTTATATTAATTTACATGTAAACACTATCCTATTTCAGTCAAATAACAATTTAAATTTGAAAATTTATAATTTTATAATATTGATAATTGTAAGTAATTTATATATAATTATTATTTTTGAGAGTATTTAGATTAAAAATTGAATATTTAAAAATAAATTAATGGCATATTATAATTTGTTATTCAAATTATATTAATATTAACTAAAAATTAATATTAATCAATTGAAATATATTATATATGTATTGAAAAATTAAAAGTAAAATTATTAGTTATTTATTTATATTAATTCCTTTTTCTTTCATTGAATAATTAAAATGAATAGTAAAATTTGGTAATTTATTGATTTATCTCATAGATTTATAAATAAATAAATAAATAAATAAAAATTTATGTTTTTTTTTGGTTCATACATGGGAAGAAGAGAACAACGAAAATTTATAAACAATAATAATAACTGATACACACGATATACAATTATTTTAATAATAATTTGTTTAACAAAGTGATTAGTCGCTAATGAGTTATTTCCATTTTTCTTATGTCAAATTTAATATAGAAAAATTAATTCTAAGAAAAAGCCAATGAAAAAAAAGGTATTGTGGTTTTAGGTTTTTTTTTCCATGTGTTTTACCTCATTAGAAGAGCTCACTCATGCTAGATTATTATACATACATATACTCTATTCGATTCAATTATGATTAGGAATAGAAAAAGAAAAAAGGTCTTGGCAGTGGTCAGAAACACTTATAGCTGTTCTTTGTTCTCATTCTTTTTATAACTCCAATATATGTGAAAGTCGATTTCCCTATTTTAATTGTCAAATTAATGTTATTATTAATAAAGTAATCCAAATGTTGCATGATATTGTTTTTAAGAGTATATTGAATGTGAATGATTTAATACGAAGTTTTAAATGTATTTTTGAATTTTTTGATTTTTTTTCCTATCTACGTATCTATCGATTTAATTATTTTGTAAAATTCCATCTAATTTCTATCTTCTCCAAATTTCATAATATTTACCTTAATTTTTTCAATAAAGTGTCAAGAATACAAAAATCAATTACATAATAATACAGTGAACGCTCTATATAAGCAACCCTTATTTAGTTTAACTGTTCTGTGTAAGCAACTTTTTTAAAGCTAAATATTTTTTTTTGACAGTTGTTCACAACAACATAACCTTAAAATGTAAAATATTTCTGTTATTGGAATAGGTTTGTGTTTTGTTCTGCTCGTATTGAAGTTAATTTCTGTTAATTAGAATAGTTATTTATATTTATTCTGACACAGTTTAGTTATTATACGAACTAAGGAAAAATATATTCTAGTCGAGGTAAGTATTTTTACACTCCTTTTGTCCCTATAAGAAACTTTTTTATTGAAATTGGTTCAAATGAGTTGCTTATATACAGCGTTCACTCTATTTGGAAAAAATTAGTTATTTCATATATGAATATAAAAAACGAAATTCTATTGAAATAAAATAAAGTTAATCACAAGACTGACAACCCAATTATTCCTTTATCCTGAGCAAGTATTTCTGTTGTTATGTTTTAATACATGTCAATGTTTATCTATCTATTACAGATACATATATGGTTCCAACAAAAGGATTCGTCCATCAAATTTTTATCTTCTTTTAATTCCCCCGTATTACATTGACTACTAGAAGATATATTTGGTTAATTACTTTTATTACAAAAAAAGAATATACAATTGTTACCCTACTGAACTTTAAAGTTCTACGCAACAAATATATTCCTCTCATACCATATATATCCTGATCTATTTACCTTCATCCAATTCCCATTTTATCCCAATTTGATTAATTATATGTACTAAATATAATATAATTGTAGATACATCACATATAATTATTAATTATCAAGTATTATTATTATTATTATTATTATTATTATCATTAATATTAAATATAATAATAGATATTTCATAAATCCCCGTAATAATTTCTTTAATTAATTAATAGTAATTCACTTTGTACAATCGAAATACATAATTTGAATTCTTAGAAACTAATTCTTGAATGAATATTATAAAATGAATTAATTAAATGTTGAATAATTTCGTTTGGAATTTCAATTTAATATTGTATTGTTATAAGTTAAGTAGTTTTAATTAACGACACTTCATTTCAAATTTTAATTCTAAGTTAAATTTAAATGTATGGATTTTTTTCTAAAACTATATTTTTATTTTATTTTATCTATATCTATCTACCATATGTATATATAATATGTAATAATGAAATAACTACACTACTCATCTTTTAACCATTAGGCTTGGGTGTGGTATACAGGAGTGGGAATAAAATAAAATTGTCTTCATGCACTTCATTCTGTCCCTCTATCTAGATTAGTTTGTGTTTAATTGGTGTTTAAGTTCAATGTTATTGTCTCGTTAAATTTCTTGAAGACTTACTTGAAATTAAAAAAAATATCTTTAATGAAATTAATTAACCGTAGATACTTGTTGAAACATTTTAAAAAGTTATAGTAACTAACATTAAACTTAAAAACTATATAGCTTGTTAAGTATAATTTTTAATTAAGTATTGTATGAAGTTTCATGTTTATTAAATTATTGGTTTTATGTTAATGTTACAGATGAAAAGAATAAAGCTTCTGATGACGGTGTAACAACTGAAATACGCATAAAACAAATCAATTAATATACATGAAACTTCTCAAAAGGTTTAATTAAAAATTATTTTTATTAAATTTAAATGTTTTTTTTTTCAAGTTTAATTTTATTTTATTAAATTTATTTATCTGTAATAAGTTTTCATTAAAGATAATTTTTGAAACTATCCAAGTTATTTTATTGTCTCTCCGTATTATATTTAAATATACGGGGGTCATTCAATAAGTATCAGGCTATTTTTCAACATCACCCCCACAGTTATGCACTTGCCCCATCTTTCTTGCAGCTTTCTAATTCACTTGGCGAAGAATTTTTTCTATTTACCCCGAAGCCACTTTTGCATCGCTTCCTTAACTTTCTCATTGTTAGCAAATCTTTTTCAACGTAGGGCGTCTTTGAGTGGTCCAAACAGGTAAAAATCAGATGGAGTGAGGTCAGGACTGTAGGCAGGATGAGGTAAGACCTCCTCAATCCAATTTTTGAAGCTTATCAAGAAAAATTGGACAAGTGCATAACAGTGTGTGTGTGGGGGGGGGGGGGATTATATTGAAAAATAACCTAAATTTTGATACCGTTTTTGAGCTATAGCCATTTGTCTCTTTGCTTATTGAATATATAAGTGTATATATAAATATATATATAAGATAATTTGAAACGATAGAATAATTAACTAAACTTTGACTCTATAAAATCTAATTATTTAATTAACTCAGGTTTCAAGATTTAACCAAGCAATTCTAGTTTAACTCAGATTTTCGGTTTATTGAATTATCAATATAAAAATTTTTTGAAAATTGTTTTTTTTTTTGTTGATATTTTATATATTTTCAAATAGGTTAATTCAGTGCCCAGTTTTTAATCATAATTTTCATCTCTTCCTCCCCGCTTACAAAATAAAATATATACTAAAATACCATATATTTAGTATTTTGGATTCTGTTTTTTAATTATTTTTAACTAACTATACCAAAACAAGTTTTTATTTGTATATGTGCTTTCCTTTCAGTCACTTAATCAATTTTTTTAAATAACATTCTCCTTCTAGTGTGCTAGCATCCCCTCCACAGGTTGAAAATCGTTATATTAATTGATATCACAATGATCGATATATTTAGGTTCTTATCTGTGAATTAATTTTTAGTGAAAAAACTTAAAATAAATATAAAATTTAAAATAAACTTTTTCATAGTATGTATACACTAACTAAATTAAGATATATAAAATCAAATGCATATATGGATGGGATAAAATATGTTAGTGATATAAAAGTAAATCTTTGCTGCATAGAAAAAAAGCAAGAGATTGATTGTCCCTTGGCAGATAAGAAAGATTCGAAAGTATTTAAAGTTCCGGATTTCAGTTCAAAGATCGTGATCTTGCAATGTTATTACACTGATTATGATAGAGATTTATTATTTAATGATTTTATTATATTATCAAGAATGAATTGCCTGGGAGAATAATATTAAGTGAAAAGAAAAGTGAAGGAATAATAGAGATAATAACTAATAACTAGTGAAACAATAAAAATAAATCGCTAATCAGACCTTGAAGGGGATTATTTTTGTGTAGGCAAAGTTCACAGATTGCATTCAATAATTACAAAGAGATTGTTTCATGCAAGAGCTCTTATCAGATTTTAAAGAAGATAACAAACAATTTCAAAAACATTTGTTTTTCTATTAGTTGAGAAATGGAAATTGAAAATTTATAAAAGAAGGTATAAAAAAATGGTTTTAAACATTTACAGTCAAACAATAAGGAAAGAGAATAGTTTCAGATTATTTGAGCAATCTTGATATGTTCATTAATATAAAAAAAAAACTATGAAATCACTGAAAAAATTGGTGATTGCATGATGTCTATGTTGCTCTATACATAGTTATAATAGGGAGATGTCGTTCAAATAAGTGAGGAAAAAACTAGCAAGAAGTTTGTTTATTGTAAAACCAATTGAGAAAACCAGAGGGTAAACTTAAAACGTATTTTGTTTATAATAAAAATTGAATTTAGAGATGATAGAAGTTGGATGGAGCTGGTTAAATTTTTTTTTTTTTTTTTTAATTAACACTGACTATATGAAATAGCTAATTATTAATATCCTGCCAGAGATAGTATTGCAATCACGAAAATTTTTGATATCGAGATTTTGATGTATTTGTACGTTTTGAAGGTCCCTGAGTCATTTTCACTAAGGTTGAGAAAAATGTCTGTGTATGTGTATATATATATATATATATATATATATGTGTGTGTGTGTGTGTGTGTATCTATGTAGACAAGATTACGCAAAAACGGTTGGAGCTAGAATAATGAAATTTGGTATACGGGCAAATTCGTAGTTTTCTATCAACTTTTGATAAATGTAGCTCAACCGGATGAGGGTCATTACCTACAACGTTTTGATTTTTTTCCTCCAAAGTGCCCGTAAAAATAAAGATGTATGTTTGATAGTTTTTCACATGATTAAAAATTGTATAAAACTGTTATATAAAGAATTTTAGCTTAATTGAATTGCTGAAAGTACCAGAATTAATTTTTAAAATTTTTAACACTGACTGTCAATCACGCGCCAGCACGTGACCTGGTGTCATCAACAAACTGTCAAACACTCGCTGGTTAAATAAATATTGTTTTTATTAATTTTAAAATTTATAATTTAATTTAAATATAATATATGTTAATTAATCCAATGCAAATTTGCGAGAAGAGACACTCCAGATTTTTATTTTTTTAATATTCCTATGTAATTGAATTTTCATTTGTGACATGTGTAGTACTTGTGATCCGAAAAGGGCAAGAAAAATCCCGTAAAAAATATTTTACATTATTTTTAAAATCAATTCATTAATAAACTATTTTTAATTAAAAATGTCTGTCCAAATAATCGTGGTTGCAGTTTAACAAGATTTACTCGAAAGGATCTTTAAATCTTATAAATGCATACAAATAGACAGGATGGAATTGATTGGTAAAAGGATATTTAACGTTTTTTTTTGTCAAACATTCCGACTAACAAATAAATTCTCACTCGTGGACACTTACGGTACCTAATATTTTCAACGGCTTTTAAGAGCTATCAAAAAATTCCTAGACAGAGTAAAGAGGTGCTTGGAAATCAATAATGATTCTGCCATGACGTTCGTTTTCTTGTCAAATTTACAATATTTCTATTCTCTCGAAACATTTGAACATTTATCAATACTTTATTGCCGAAAAATAGACAATTCAAAAAGGCAAAGAGTGACAAATTATTATAGGAGTCATCAATTGATCATCTTTCTACAAATTGTAAAGAAAAAAGTATTATATAAAACAAAAAAATTGGAACGTGTTCAAAAATTTATAAATGAATGTCTGTCTGATCTTAAAATATTTTATGAAACAATAAATTTACCGTAAAATTAGGAGAAGATTAAAGCAACATTTTTGTTGACTTTTAAATTGAATTGCAATTTATTATATTGCCTATATCAACTTTTAAAGTTTAAAAATTATAAAAAATTTTTCTTTTTTTTTAATTTTTTTAAAAAATATACATATTAATTAATTTTGTGAAGTTTCAATTAAATTGGTTATATTAGTTATATCTGAATTTTTACTTTTCAATCAGTAAGTTTTTCGAGGGTAGAGTAATTATAATCATGATTCATTTCAGCTATGCATTTTTTTCACAAATCTCCACGTTTCATGTCATTCTGATTCCAAAAAAATGGATTTACCAATAACCTATATATATATATATCTATGTATGTGTTTGTGTATATCTCCCCCCTCCTCTAATCCGCTTATAAGCTCACGTTGCTTTTAATCCCACTTTTACTTTTTCAATTATATTTATACCATAATTCATTTATTTTTATTAATGGTTTTCAAAGTCCTATGTAAATGATAATATCTTTTTACATTTTAGTTAATTTTGAAAATTTTGTTTTTTAATTTTTTTCAAACCCAAATAATATAAATTTTTTTTATTTTCAATATACTTTTAAAAATATTTTTCTATTTTACTGCTTAAAACATTTTTTTAATATATTTAGAAATGGATATAAATATATTTAAACACTATTTTATATATATATATAAATATCGATTGAAAAGTCATATGGGGGCTGCCACATATATTCAACTGGTTTATTATATATACTTTACTATATATATATCTGTGACTCTACGGAACTCAAAAGTTCTTGGCCGCAGCAACCACACCCCTCCAAGTATTCCTATTCTGAGCCACAACCTTCCAGTCCCTAACCTCTCCCATCTCTCTCACATCCTTTCCCACATTATCCACCCACCGTGTCCTTGGTCTTCCAAGTGGACGTTTCCCATTCGGTCTCCCTACCAATATATTTTTCGCCATTCTTTCCTTCCCTATTCTAGCCACATGTCCTGCCCACCGTAACCTCCTCGAGATTTTATAATTCTAACTATATCTATAACTATATATACTTTACTAGTGATACAAAAGATTGAAACTTGATTTGTTGTTGGATTAGTATAATACAATACACTATGATTTTTATGTAGAATTACATGTATCTCAGAACTGAAAACTGTCAAGAACAGCAATTTATGAAGAGAGATGCAAATTCTATTTTCAACGTCCATTTTTTTATTATTTTTTTTTTTCTGATTAAGATACCATGAGCAATTCTATTGGGAATCAATTGGACCGGATGACCTCTTGAACATATCCTACAAATGGATGAGCGTTGTCGCTTTCGATCCGATTAATTATCCATGTAGCGTGTAGACGATGCAATTTGTCGTTACATGCTGGACCAGTACGTGTGAGACTGGAGCTGTCACAGCCGCGAGTTTCTCTCAATAAAAATGAGCTTCACGCCATCATTACAATAATGATGAAGCCTGATTGGCTACCGGGTTTTAATTGAGCCAAAGGTGGACCGGGCCATCATCCATTTTCATGGGTCCCCTTCTCTTAGTTAACCCCCTCCCCCTCTCACACACCTCCAATCAAAAAACAAACACGCCTTGTCAATACAATCCGAGAAATTTTAATTAACACTTCGTTTGAAGCAGGTCAGATAAATTTATTGGATTTAATTCATCATCTGTATTTATTTATATATAATTAATAGGTAAATATTCTAAGTTGGAAACCAATTGAGACATGATGTCCTTATTCTAATTTATTTTTCGGTAATGGATTTGGATAATACTATACCAGTGGGTTCCTTTTGCAATTTCAATTAAACTTTTCTTATGTATTTTTTTCGGGTCTCTTCTAGTTTACGAGATAAAAATTATTATAATAAAGATTTTTTAAGTTTGACAGAAAATTGTTTTAATTTTAAGATAAAATAATTATTTTAATTTTAAGATAAAATTATTTTTTTAATTTTAAGATAAAATTATTTTTTTAATTTTAAGATAAAATTATTTTTTTAATTTTAAGATAAAATTATTATTTTAATTTTTTAATTTTAAGATAAAATTATTATTTTAATTTTTTAATTTTAAGATAAAATTATTTTTTTAATAATAGACAATTTTTATGAAAGATAAATTTTTACCACAAATACATTCCAAATTTTTTAATAATCACTACACTTTTTTACTCGCAAGAAATTGCAGCTCATTCGGAAGAGGACCATTACCTACCACGTTTTCATTTTTTTTTCCTCTAAACTGACCGTAAAAATATATGTTTGATAATTTTGCACATGATTAAAAATTGTATAAAACTGCTATTATTAGAATTTCAGATTGATTGGATCGCTGAGAGTACCGAAATTATTTTTTTAAATTTTGACTTAAAAATGAAGGTAAAGGTTTTATTTACGTTGAAAATATTAAAACAATGTTGATATTATATCATTGCACTCATATTTCAATAAAATGTTATCAATGAAAATTATGTTAAAAACCTTAAATCCTATGACTGGATAGAATAAAATTTTAATTAATTTTCAAATATAGAAAAAAATACCTTGATTATCCTATTCAAATAGTAGATAGTAGAGTGAAGACACTCCAGATTTTTCATATAAAATTTAATATTTAAAATTATAAAACTTTTGTACATAATAGTTAAAAATATATGAACATTGAAAAAGATTCGCCATCCCTAGCCTATACAATATATTTGATAAATATTTCATCTAATTTCTTATTTTACATTCTATCTATTTCTATGGCTCTTCTGAACTCGAAAGTTCTTGAATGCAACAATCACATTCCCCCTCCCACCAACTATCTCTACCTTGAGCTATTTCCATCTAATTCCTATCTTCACTCAATTCACTTAAATCTTAGTTTATTAAATAGTCAACCCACTGTGTCCTTGGTCTACAAGTGATTTACCAATTCATTTTTCTATAAAGAAATTTCTCTCTAATGTTTTTCCATCCATTTCTTATTTTATTATTAAATTATTTTCAAAAATTTTCTTTAATTAATGATGTTTTTTAAAAATAACAATTAAATTGAATAATATGTAAAAAAGAAGAATATATATATATATATAAACATAATTATTTATTAAATTTGCTTGTTGATATATATCAAGAATTGTTAGTACGAATAATATTATCCTCGTTCGAAATGTTCAGGCACCTACTCACTCAACACACCTAATGAAATATCTAATTAATATATGTTGTCAGAACCTTCGCCATCATTGCTAGTCATAAAATATGAAATTTTATGAAATCAAAATAAAAAAAAATAAAGAAAAAAAAATAATATAGATCATAATATTCATTTAATTGGAATATTCTCAATACACACCTAATTATAGAGAATCCAGTTTTTTTTTTTGATCAAAAAGAAATATCATTTTTTTATAATTTTAAAATTTTCTTACCTGTTTTCTGTATATTAATTACCGAATCATATCAAAATAATTTTATTTATTTACATATACCATAGGAGAAGACTATAATTTAAATTTTTGATGATATACATTAATAATGAAACTTCTTATTTCAAATGAACAAGAAATTATTGAACTGTGAAAACAAACTAAAAAAGTATGTAATATCAACAAAAAAAAAAAAAAAAAAAAAAAAATGCAACAAACGATGAATGTTTGTAGGGAAAAATTTTCAATAAGACTTTTGATTATTTTTACCGACCGACGATATGGAAGGGAAGGTCCACACACCAAATTTCACATGTGGAGATTTTTACATCTCCACTTGTTATCACAAAAAAGTATTTTTCCCGTCCGTCTGTCCATTGTGTGTCCGTATTAGACGTATATACCTTGAACGGCTCAACGAATTTTGATAAAATTGAATATATATACTTAATGCATCAGCAGCATGAATTTATCAACTTTTGGGGTATATCCGAAAACCGCAAGTGGTACTTTACAAAGTATTAATTTTATATTCATTGTCGGAAATTTTTTATTACATTATACTAACTGGTGAAAATATATATATATTTATTTATATATATAATGTTGTTTTTAATTATTTTTAAATCGCCAGCCGGTTCTGTGACTGACCACAGCTCATTTTTTAAAAATAAATTTATTATTAAAAGCTAGTTAGTTATTTAATCTTCAATTTAATTGTGTGAATATTTGATTTTTTTTATTCAAACAAATCAAATTTATTTAAATGTAGTAATATTACAGAATATTACTTAAATAATAATATTTCAGTATATTACTACATTTAAATTAAAATTTGTGGCCAATATTCATATTTTTATATACATTTAATACAGCACATCAATCCCAAACTTTTCAATTCCTGTTTTATCATAATTTCCTACTATCTATCCATGTCTTCGCCTACTCAGAGGTGGTTTCCCAATTGGTTTCCCTATAAACGAAGACTTTTTAATTAACTCTCTTTAATCACTTTATGTTTTATAATTCATACTGGTCATGCATATAATTAAATTAATTTATTTATAGTTAGATTTAAGTATATAATCATACACATGTAGGAGGACAAATCACCATTTTTCACTTATGGCAAGGTTTATTATCAAAGAGCCTAAATTCTTTTGATCTCTTTAATAAAATCTGGCCATATTATCATATTGACATACTACATTTACATCACTCATTATTTGGAAACAATACATTTAATATTTATTTTGATTTTATTTATGTATTAAACAAGTAATTGTTTACAAAACAAGAAGCTTCAGGGATGGATCAAATTTAACCAGTGAATTCCTTTTCTAATTCCAAAGAAACTTTCCTTATGCAATATTTTTCGGTCTCTTCTAGTTTACGAGATAAAAATTATTAAAATTTGACAGATAAACTAGTTATGAATGAGCAGCTGTTTAACAATGTTTTATTGACTAATTTACTTATTCACTAATTTTCGGTTTATTTCGGTTCAGTTTGGATATAGAAAAATTATTTTTTTAATTAATTTTTTAATTTTCATATAACTAAACCAAACTGAAAAAAAAAATTTGAAAATTAATGGAGCTCTCTGCTGGTCAAATTAATAAAACATGGTAGCTAAATACAATAGAATATCAAAGGATTTATATGCAAATTTTAATAATGTTTATCTCGTAAACTAGAAGAGACCTAGAAAAATTTTATAAGAAATATTTCTTTGGAATTAAACAAAGAACCCACATGTAAAGTTTCATCCAAATCCTAGAAGCTTCCCGTTTTGTAAACAATTACCATATTTTTTGTATCGATTTCAGGATAAAATTATATTTCTATCATTGAGTTATAAATATGAATTATTTTTTTTCTTGGCATATATTTAAAAATTTAAATATTTTTTTATTTTATAAATATTTTATTACATTCATATTTATATTATTTTTTTACATTTTATCATAAAGTGATTAAAATAAAATAAAATAAAAAATAAAATAAAAAAAAAAATAATAAAAATAAAAATTGGTTGGTGGAATTGGGGGTTAAAATGAATATAAATGAATTAAAAATGAATCCACAAGTTTCAATTGAATGTGTGCGTGACATACTTAGCAAAAAAAAAATATCCAATTCGTCTTGAATGTAATTCATTTTCTTTATCTGTATTCAAATCGGAATCTCTCTTGAAATCTCTAAAGATGGTGTAGAGGTGGAGGAGGGGGAGGGGGTGAAGAAAGGATGTACTGGAATGCATAAGCTCCAAATCTTTGCTTACCACCGTCCTTCCTATCCATTGAATGTTAATCTTCAATCAACTTTCGCTCATTCTCATTGTGATAGGGTGATGGATAGCTGATGTACCTACACATCCATGCTCGATCATTCTAGATGATTGTCAATTACACACTTTGCATCCATTTTCAGTCATCCAGCATTTTTCATTTATTTGCTATTAGTAAATAAATGATGGGATTACCACCTGGATGGGTTCAAACTTATTGACTCGTGAAATCAGATATTAAGAGCGTCAACGTCCATCAATTACTGTTGTATTTCGACCAATGAGTTCTTAAGTTTCATCGACATAGGTACAAAGGCAACCCAGGGTTCCATTGTTACCCGAACCCTGCGATGTTATTAACCGGGATTCCACTAAATGCCTCTCGTATCTTGTTCTATCATCAATCATAATCATACCATTTTTTAAGAAGAAAGATGGCGCAGACATTCTCGAAATGTCACAGGGGAAATGAAACCAGAATTCAATTATATAATCCAAATCTCATTCCCAGTATAAATTATACAATATATATTTTTTTATGAATATAAGTTTCATTCAATTTATGTATAAACACTTTTCTTGGTATATTGTTTGGATTGCAAAACAGTCAGTATATTTTCATAGAAATCAATAAATCTTATCTTATTATACTAGCAAAAATTGTGTATATATATATATATATATATATATTGGAGATATTATACTGATCTAAGGATTTTTTTGAAATTCATACCATAGATAATTTTTATAAAGAAAAATCGATCAATATGGTTTCAGCCTCGGGAAAAATATTCTTTGTTAGTTTTTCCTTAATTTAAAATAGGAATTTTAATAATAAACAAATGGCAATATAAATAAAACAAAATTAAAAATATTTATTTTAATAATATTTTGTAATCAAATTACGCAATATATATTATGATATATCCACAAGCCATACTTTTCTGTCTTTCTGTGTTTTATGACTATTTTATGACTATTTTTTTTATGTTCTTTTAAATTATTGGTGAACTAGGTACTATATATATATATATATGTTTATATATAAAACTAATAAATATTCAAAAATATACAAATATACAATTAATTATATAAAAAAAGAAAAAATTACAAATATACAAAAAAAAAAAAAAATAATTATAAATTTTAGAGTAATATTTTTTTTTATATTTTCTAAATTAAAAATTCATTAAAAATTATTTTTATTCTATTCTAAGTGATTAAATAATATAATGATTTTCTAATCATTGTTTTTTTTTTTAAAAAAATTGTATTTTAGGATGTTTGAATTCTCTAGGTTTCCTCTCAAAATTTAAATTCATATTCGTTTGAGAAATCCAACTATGATTTCAATGCACTTCAATTATACGGGTAATATATCTTAGTAGGATTAATTATGAATATGTTTTAAAAATGATCTTGTATAGATGAAACTCACAGCCTCAAGGTAAATTGATTATCTTTAGGAAGACTGGCACATGTCAGTCGTCATAGAAGTCAAGCAGCTGACAAAGTCAATTTTTTTCTGTCTGGAGATTACTCACCTGAAAAAAAAATGAAGAAATATTTAGAAAAACAGGATGGTGAATACACTTCTGCAATATTATATTATCAATTACAAGCATTTTATTAAAGAAGGATATTTGCAAAAACGATAAGAATTTATTATAAACTTATTATATAAATAATAATTCTAAGAGTGATTTAAAATGTTATTATTACCTTGCGGCGCCTTCTAAATAAATCATTAAGTATATAAAATTCTTTAAAAAAATAATGATTATTCACCATCTAAATTTCTATCTCACCTTGTTCCTAAACCACTTAAATACTTAATTGTAATTTTTTCTTTTGATAAGAAGTATTGTACACAACGTTAGCACTAGTAAGAAAAACCTCTTCTTAAATTTCTAATTTTTAATGTAATTTGAATTTTTTTTTCACTGGAGAAATGAGAAGCTTATCTGCATTGTACATTAACAACCCCATCCACTTTAATAACTACTCGAATATCTTATTTCTTTGACAGTGACAAGAACCCATTAATTGATCTTATTTATTATAAAACACTACAAAAATAAAAGTTATTTATTTAAGATAAGTTAAGTATAAACCGTTTATTAATAACATTTGCAAATGTATATCAATATATAAATTATAAAGATGTAATTCTATGTAAATTATTAAAAAGAAATTATTTTTATATTTCCAAATTATTTCAGACAACTTATACAAATGTAATATTTATAGTATTATAAAGAATATATAATCCTATGTTTTTTTTAAGATGGGAGGGATTTTCTTTGTCAAATCACTTAATAACAAATTAGCAATTCAAGCTGTTATTTTTAATATTACTAAAATAATTAAAAAATTATAATAGTTTTGTAAAATTTAAAATTAATTTTCTCTTAAATATAGTTAACTCTTCTGGGTAACGGGTAAACTCTTTTCTATAATCCCAGTAGAAAAGATATTTACTTCAGGGAGTAGCGTCCCTGCCCTCACGTGAGCTCATGATTTCTTCTATCTCGTATTATTCTTGGAGAAATCATGTCCTTTACCCTCGGACTCCTATTAAACCAGTTGTTCCTTGCCATTCCCCCTCTCAACCTCAAAGAAAATCCATTTTATTTAGATGAAGGAGAATACCTCTATTATAGATTTATTTATAAAAGAAAAAAAAGGGGGGTAAATATATATCTATATTATATTATATCATATTATAGTATTTAATATGAATAATAATATATATTATATCATATTATATATAATAATATGTATAATTATATTCTTTGAAGATTTTCAAGAAGCAATTTAGTTGATTTTGTTCAGTTTATAGAAATTTACGACTTACTGTTTTAAAATACTAACAAAAACAACAGATAGAATAGAATTTTCGCCAGATTCTAAATAAAATCGATTTTGAATTCAATAAAATTAGAAAATACAATTAATTTTGAAATGGCTTAATATTTACACTTTTAAATAAATGTTTTCTGATAATAACAGATAAAGCGCATACTAAAATATTCTTTATGAAACGTAGATTCATTTTCACTAGCATTCTGTAATTTTACAACGCTTCCTTAATTAAATATTAATTATTGAATTTTGACAGATGCAATGTTATTTCGGCGGCCATGATGCCAGGTCGCCACCTCGAATACAATTCTTTAACTCGCTCCTATTTGATTATTCTTTGCTTATTTCAACTTTTCCTACTAAAAGTTTAAATCATTTTTAATCTTATTTCTCTAAATTATTTTCTTTTTAATTAGAGTTTTCATTGAATAATTAATATTTTAATACATGAATATTTTCACTGCATTTTTAATGTAATAAATTTTCGAATAATTCTTTTAATGTCTGTATCCGATTTATTTTCGATTATTATATTGAGTTTATTGACGAACTCTTTTAATCCCAATTTCTAGTCTAACTCATTAAAACCATATTTTTATTTTCATAATAGGTTTATTTTTATTATATTAAATAATTTTTTGGGATTTTTTATTTGAACGAGGTTCGGCCCTCATTTTCAATTTCCCCCAACTTATCATTGGAGAGCTACAATTGAATCAGCAATACTTACATTTATATATATCTTATGAAATTGATTCTTCTTAGAAAATCTTTAAAAATTACAAGAACTAAATATTATGAAGTCACAAGACTACTGCGTTAAGTAACTGTCGTAGATAAAATTATTAATAGAAGTAAAAAAAAATGATGATAGATATTAGTATATTGTATACATGTAATCTAACAATGATTTATTCATATTTTTTTTAAAGATTAATGCTAATTTATAGGTATATATATATAATATTAAAGGACTTGTTTACACATAAAATTCATGTTGTATCCAAACAAATTTTTCATACCAACATAATTTCAATTCAAGCAACATTTTTTTTGTAGAATAAGTTTATTTATAGAATAAATTAAAAAAATTGATTATTTTTTTTATTTATTAATGAGAATGAATTTTTTCTAGTATTAAATATTTAAATTCATATTTTTTAAAATTAATACAAATTTATATATATATATATATATATATATATTTATATATGATGTATTTTTTTGAAATTCACACCATAGATAATTTTTACAAAGAAAAATCGATATGTATTGGTTTCAGCCTTGGGAAAAATCATCTTCATTAGTTTTTTCTTAATTTAAATTTATATGATGTTACTAACTACCTCATCCATATTTGCTTCTTGCCATTCTTTTTTAATTGAAAATGAATTAATATTTTAAAACTTTTTATTTAATTTTCAAATAAAATTAAAAATATTTATTTTAATAATATTTTAGAATAAAATTACGAAATCTATTTATTAATCTTTCACAAAAAAAAATAACCTAAAAGTTATCTTATTTGTCTTGTAAACATTTTAAGTATATAAATTATCTTTTAAAATCAGGTTAAAACTTTAAAATCATTTCTTTTCAGTTAAAATTTATTTTATTAAACTTTACAAATACCATTATACAGTAAACTACATTTCACATCTATAATGAGGACAAAAATTAAAATTTTACTTCTTTAAATGAGTATAAATGAAAAAATGATTACCAATTTTATATGATTATGAAAACTCATTTATTCTTTTAAAAATGTTGATCTTTTTTTCGAATTACAAGACATTTTCACTAAATTGTTGTTTAGTTTGCTTTTAAAAATTTTAAAATCAGCCCAAGGCATTGAAAAAATTCTTTGCCTTTACTTCTCTCATCAACATTCTGCAGTTTTGCCTACATATAAACAGTCCTCAAGTATTGTTGCTTTGTAATGTTACTCATTAGGCTACATTAATTTTTTAAAAGTGTTTCTGAACACACTGTTTAATATGAAATCTTTTCTTAATAGATAAAGATTACAAAAAAAAAATTGTTAATTAGTTATAAATCATACAAATATGTTAATACTCCAAATTGATGCCTAAATAAATAGAAAATATAAATAAAAGAAAATTTAGATCGGTTTCAGGAAGTATTTTATTGTAAAAATTTTTAATTAAAAAATTGTTATAATATAAAAAATATATGGTGTGTTCCTATTTTCAACGGATGTGAGGAATTTAAGGGTTATAATGGGGATAATAATTTAAAGGGGATTCTAATGATTAAAGATAATAATGTTTTGTTTCTATCCCTTAGAATGGATGAGTCAGTTGTGAGTCACAATTTTAAGAAAAGAATCTTCTTTAAGAGTGGGAGGTATTTGAAGAATGGTCTGTTTCTCTCCGGGTGACCTCAGCCCGAAGGCATGGAGTCTATCTCTCCCTCGGCAGACAGCTATGGGTCTATTAACCTTCATATATGACACTAGTTGAGGGCATTTAGGAATTTAAACGAGACAAAATATGTTGGCTTAATTTATTTCGATATTATTTTGTTTTTCAAAATTAACTAAAAATTGTTCCTAGTTTGAATTATAATTATATATTGTATATTCAGGTGAATAGAATATAGATTTTCATAATTTCAATAGACGAGGGAAGGGGTGGGTTCTTTTTTTTCCTTTCCTATTTTCAAATAAAATAATAGATGTCTTTAACTTCCACTAATTGCTTCTTTATTTTCTGAATACAATGAATAAGAGTAAAGTTCTAAACTAAAAGCAATATAAAAAGACACCCTATACAGCAATACCTCGATTTACGTCGTTTCGTTTTACGTCGTTGCTTAATTAGTACTAATTTTCACTGTGCGTCATTAGGTTTTCGGGGTTGCGTTATTTTAGGTTTGAGTTTTTAATTTTTTTTTTTTTTTTTAATTTTTTGAAATTTTCTTTTTTTTTTCTCTGGAAGGAAATCCCAGAATGTACATCAAGGTGATATGTTTTGTGGAAAATTAAGTGGTATGTTAAGTGAAAAATTAAATACAATGTGTAACAAAACAATAACCGACCGACTGTTTGAAATAAATTAATTTCCAGCTACAGAAACAATTTCAAATAATTTTAATATATCTATTAATGTAATAAAAAACAGATATGGATACATAAATAATAAATATAAACATTTTTAATTTTATTTTATTTATAATATATATGCAAGACCAGGCTGTGACGTCATGAATGGCTGGATGACGTCATATAATTTTAAATCAAGAAAAAACTAATAAATATGATTTTTCTCGAGGATAAAACCAATACAAAGTGCATAATTCGTGGTGATATATAAAAAAATCTCCTTTGGTGTGAAAATAACCCTTTCCTTCCTATCGTCGATCGCTAATACTACCACTTCCGGTTTCCGGAATTGCACCAAAAGTTGATCAATTCATCCCACTGATGCATTAAGTAAATATACCAAATTTCATCAAAATCGGTTGAGCCGTTCAGGCTGTACACATCTATACGGACGGACAGACAGACGGACAGACGGACAGACGGACGGACAGACATCATGCTAAAAATACTTTTTTCTGTTTAGAAAATGCATGATTCGTGGAGATATGTAAAAATCTCCACATGTGAAATTTGGTGTGAAAACAATACCTCCCTTACTATCGTCGGTCGGTAATTACTATCGTCGGTCGGTAAAAATTTATGTTTACTAGTGAGACCATCGAAAATTTTGTAAATAGTATTTTGTAATTTTAATTAATATATTTATTTATGATTATTAATTTTAATTTATTTTTAAATAATAAATATTGAATTGCTCGTTTCATCTAAATGTGTAAATTCAATAATAGTAATTTGCTCAACAAACATTGGATCAATTTTTGTTGAAAGAAAGCCGACTTACGACAACAGCCACTATGAACTCATCAGATAGTGATTAATTTTAATTTTGTTTTTCATAAATTAATTGAATAGTTTATTTTGTTTTAATTGAATACGTTTATTTCTGTTTTTACTATCTCGCCAGAGATAGTATTGCGATCACGAAAATTTATATAAAAATAAATAAAAATAAAAATTATACGTTTTGAAGGTTCCTGAATCATTTTCACTAAGGTTGAGAAAAATGTCTGTCTGCCTGTGTGTATGTGTGTGTGTGTGTATGTAGACAAGATTACGCAAAAACGGTTTGAGCTAGAATAATGAAATTTGGTATACGGACATTATTCAAAATTCGTAGTTTTCTTTCAACTTTTGATAAATGTAGCTAAACCGGAAGAGGGTCATTACCTACAACGTTTTTATTTGTTTTCCTCTAAAGTGCCCGTAAAAATAAAGATATATGTTTGATAGTTTTTCACATGATTAAAAATTGTATAAAACTGCTATATATAAAATTTCAGTTTGATTGATTCACTGACAATACCAGAATTAATTTTTTAACACTGCAAATCTCACGCACCAACACGTGTCGTGGTGCCATCAACAAAGAGCCAAACATGCGCTGGTTTAATAAATATTATTAATTAATTTTAATTTATATTTTATAATTAATTAAATTCAATTTAAATATAATATAATATGTTATTTAATCCAATTCAAATTGCGAGATAGTCGAGTGGAGACACTCCAGCTTATTTTGTATGTATGTAATAAAATGTTTTTGAAATGTTTGCTTTGTTCAATTTTCTTTTTAAAAAGTAGTATTTTCGTAACCCTTGAACCTATCTTCGATCTTTACAATTTAAAAGGTTTGCTATAGAAAAAATCTTAATTCGTTTTGCGTCATTTCCATTTGCGTCGGGTGTTTCTGACGTGGCTCTCCGACGCAAAGTGAGGTATTGGTGTATATCCTATTACCTTGAAATTAATTTTAAATCCAATGGGTCACTAAGTAGATCGATTAGACAAAAATCAAAATATTATTTATTTATTCATCTTTTCAAAATGTATTTATTATTTCTCTTTTTTATAATTGTATATTAATATTATAAATAAATAGATCGATTTGTATTCTCATAATCTTCATTTGTTATTCTATCTAGACAAAAATATATAGTTTAATCTCCCTTTGAAAGTCAAAGAGGATCAATTACAATAAATTTTCTTTCTCTACTGTACATAAACTATTAGACTTTTCTTCTATGATATCGAACGATATTTTCTTCACGTTTCACGTTTCAGCTCATCTAACCTCTGATCCAATTTAATTTCTTGACTAGGAAATTATTGAGAAGCGGCGCCTATGATTATATGTTATTTAGAATATTAGTACCTAAGGTTAAACTCTTTAAGATGATTTTTCCGTGTTCATTATCTTCAATCGACTTTTTCTACTTAACTTTAAACATTTTTTCACTGTTGAACGTAGCACAAATTAGTTTTTCGATATAACTATATACACGTCCTGGAGATCGGATTATCATTAACTGATTAACCTTTATGACCTTTAGGTTGTCCCTTTTGGCTCACTAACTCCAGTCAATCGATAAACTTAAGAAATAGATATGCTGAAAGCCAAATAATAATCTATTTGAGGTTAATAAGTTAGCTTTATGAATTAACAACACACACACACATGCTAAAAAAATTCAATTTTCCATTCTTCATTGGGTTGATGAAGTATTTTAAAACGGCCGGTGAGGAAATTGGTGGAGGATAGAAATTGGATGGAGGTGGCCATCAATATAAAATCGAAACTAAAACATGATCTACATTACAATGTTAAAAATCTGTCAAATTTTTAGCAATGTCTTATCTTATTATACTAGTAAGAATTATATATATATATTTGAAATATTAAACTGCTCTAAGGATTTTTTTGAAATTCATACCATAGATAATTCTTATAAAGAAAAATAGATCTGTATTGGTTTCAGTCTTGGGAAAAATCTTTATTAGTTTTTTCTTAATTTAAAATAGGAATTTTAATAATAAAAAAAATGCCGTTGGGCAACGCCGGACAGTGCTTTCTTAAATCCAAAATTTTATAAATAAAATAAAATTAAAAATATTTATTTTGATAATATTTTGTAATTAAATTACGAAATATATATTATGTTATATCCACAGGGCATACTTTTTTGTTTTTCATTGCATTAATACGTACGTTTAAGGGCTGTATGTTTTATGACTATTTTATTTTAATTGATGTTCTTTTAAATTATTTGAAATTGTTTCATATATTTTGTATATAATAATAATATTAATCTTAAATACTCATAGTCATCAGGAATAATTTTTTTAAAGTACCGAGCCGCGGTTTGGTGAACCAGGTATCATCTCTTATTAGACAAACTAACAAAATGGATACAAAAAGATCGAATTGAACATATAAATTCACTACTTTGAGACAATTACCAAAGTAAAAAAAATTTAATTAAATTTTTAAAAACTCTTTAAGAAAAAATAACAAAAAAAAAAAAAAAGAATCTGTTGAAGTGGTTTTCTTCAAACCGGACTACTCGATCCATTCAACTTCAGACAAACTCATCAAGTATAGACGTTTAAGGATATTGATCTAAATAAAGGGGATGTGAAATTGTGAAACTCGAACTCTATAATAGTCTCAATCTTAATTGTTCGGACCTAAAAGAAAGCTTATATTTCAAATTACAATGTAATGTTTTGATGAAGCGCATAGTTTCATTATAAAATGTATTTATTTTATTTTTCTTACTCTCCCTTTCCGTATACTTAATTTAATTGCACGAATATTTTTAAATAAAAATAAACTAAAATAAATATAAATAGGCAAATAAAATAATATATATTATGCTCATTATAATATTATTATATATAGGTATAATATCTTATATATTATATTATATTAAATTATTATCTAAATTTTAATTTTACATTTATTTATATTAATCTCTCTTGCGTTAAGGAACTCAAAGTAACCATTTTTCTTCAAATGTATATTGATGGAAAAATATTTTCAGCATAAGGCCGCTGTTGTCGGGCAATCAACCACTATTGGTCATTGCCATTGATCACCAAAAGGGCGATAACATTTTTCCGTCACTTTACTATCCTGAACCACCTACATCCAAATTTTATTCTCTTCTAACTCCTTTACATTTTTATTTTATATCATCTTCTTATCAACTTCTAAAACAAATTTTTCCACTATTGTTTTCCTTCACCTATTCTGTACATCACAATCCCCTAACCTACACAGAGAGGATCCTAATCAGCATAGAGATTATGCAATTCCTTGATATGCATTACTTAACCATTCCCCAGTGATTTATTATCTTCTATAATTTTATTTTCTATGAAAAAGTAATTTGCTGATTAAAATTTGACTTGATAATTTAAAATTAAATATTAAATTATAAATATTTTCAAGATGCAGAATTACTGATAAAGTAATTGTCATTTGTGAATAGAAAAACGATTAAAAGAAATATAAAAATAATTAAATCTTATTATCGTTTATTATAGTTTATTACCCATTTGTGCTGAGTATAATGAGATAAAAAAAAATATCCATAATTATTTCGTTAATTATTAAATTCCTTTCAGCGCTAAGTAATTTTTCTCCAATTTAGAGAAGCTGGAACTTGAACCTAGAATGGTTCACACATTATTTCGACTACTATGATTATTACGAGTTTTATCTCGTTCAATATTTTTAATTACCCCCCCCCCCTCCCCCGCTCTTCTTTCCTCTCAACCTGCCTATTTCATTGATATATTATTATCAAAACAGATCGTTCAATGGCATCGCCTTTGATCAATTTTTGATTGATCTTTAACAGAGTTAAATACACCTAGGCTTTTATTAATTTCTTATTAGTCCAAACACAGTAAAAACAAGTTCGCTAATGTAACTGGAAATAAATTAGAAATTAAATACGTGCCTCAATATTAAACTTCTTGAAACTATTATATTGAATTAAAAATAATCGCATATGAGATCTACTTGATTAGAAATAAAATATGAAAATTATTTCAATTGTAAAGTGGAATTAATTATAAGAAAGAGAGAGAGAGATACAACTATAAAATAAAATTAATAATAATAATAAATTTTAAATTAGAATTATAGATATAATTGAATCATTTTGTGGGAAATTTCAACAATTTTATTAAAATAAAAAGGAAAAAATGATATTATGATTTTTGAATTTCAATTTTCAGCAAAGTAAAATCATAAAATTAAAATTTGTATAAAAAAAAGTATTATAATGATAAAATCTGGAGAGTCTCCACTCGATTATCTCGCAAATTTGAACATATATAATTTAAATTAAATTTAATTAATTATAAATTAAATTTAATAATTTTTTTTTTAAACCTGGCTCTGTTGATGGCATCACACCACATGCTTGCGCGTGATTTGCAGTCAACGTGTTAAAAAATTTCAATTCAATCTCGCTGAAATTCTTTATATAACAGTTTTATACAATTTTTAATCATGTGAAACACTATCAAACATATATCTTTATTTTTACGGTCAGTTTAGAGGAAAAAAAATGAAAACGTGGTCTTCTGAAAGAGCTACATTTCTCAAAAGTTGATAGAAAACTAGGAATTTTGAATAATGCATGTATACCAAATTTCATTATTCTAGCTCAAACCGTTTTTGCGTAATCTTGTCTACATAAACACATACACACAGACATTTTTCTCAACCTTATTTTTAGTGAATATGATTCAAGGACCTTCAAAACGTATAAAAACATCAAAATCTCGACATCGAAAATGGCGAGTTAGTAAAAATGATGATAAAATTTATGAAACAAAATTAGATATTTTAAAATAATCATTATAAATTGTATTTAAATAATTCTTCTAAATAAATTAATTACTTTAATATTTGTTGAAAATTGTTATTGAAATTTTAAGGGAAGTGATTTTGTGTATCCTTAAATTTATCGTTAATAATTTCGGAAAACTTGGTTTGTAAGGAACTTAGGTAGTTGGATAGAAGTAGCTCAGGATAGGTATGTTTGGAGGAGTATGTTTGCTGCGGTCAAGCCTTAGAGATAGGAATTTTATCATTCATGGTTTACCAATCGATTTAGAACTGACAAATAAATATAATATAATATAAATTAATATAAAAAAATATTAAAATAAGTCAAACATGTGAAAATAAGTAGATAATGTGATATCAATTGGGTATTGATATCAATTATTATTTTTTATAAAATTATATTTACAACTTAAAAGATTTGGAAGGATTAAATACAAAAACAGTTTAATTAGATGTTAAAAGATCTCTCGTTTGTCTGGAGATTTGATTAAACCACAAAAAATAATTTGAAATCTTATTTCCACCGCCTTGAAAAAAAAATTGTTTATGTCACTTAGTCATTTTTTATTTGTCAGCTAACGATATATGGTCTAAGTCTTTCTCAAACAACACTTTGGGCGGGCGGTTTTAGTAAAATTAAATTTAAACGAAAAAATTACTCACCTATATTGTTATTTCTGCTCTGTTTGATTGTATATGCATTATTAGATAATTAAAAATGAATAAAATGGAATCTATTAATTCATCAATATTGTATCATGAATCAACATTTCAATTCATATATTCACCAAGCAAATGAATCGATTACAAAATTTTTATAAAAATATAACAATTTTTATTTTGATTTCTCTTATAATATATCAAATATTATTTATAGTTGATTATTTAAAATATTTTTAATTAATTTATAGTTAAAGAGTTGATCATTTTAACAAATTTAATGAATATTGAATATTTATTTAATACGTTAATAGAAAATATTTTCCTCTTTCAATCAATATCAATTGAAAAATAAGAAAGATTATATTACAGTATATAAAAATTTATTATTTATTTAAATATAATATTTTTGATATGCATATATAATAATAATAATAATAATATACTTTATTAAAATAGAATAAAAATCACATAAATAGATATGCTAAATAAATAAAGCAAATAAAATCAAAATATAAAATAATAAAAAGAGCATTTAATAAATTAATAATTTAATTTAATAATAACTCATCAAAATATAATATTTTCTGTATATATATTCAAAATCTTATTATTAAGCCACTTGAATCATTGCAAAAATTTTATTTTAATACTTATTTATCTATTATTTTAATTAAAAAAAAAAAAAAAATTAAAATAAGACCTATACATTCTTCTCCAAAATTATAAAATTTCTGTGGAATTGTATATATATATATATATATATATATATATATATATATATATATTAATATAAATAATTATAAATATTATAAAATTTGTTTGTATAAGAAGAGATTAGATAACACAATAAATCCAAGAGTCTATGATAACTATTGTGTTCGATAAATCTCATTGAAAAGAAACATCATTATTTAATACTCTTCATATTAAATCATATATTAGTACTTAGTAGTTTTATTTTTTATTCATTCTACTAATCATAGTTCATCCAATACAAAAAAAAAAAAAAATAATCGTGATCTGTCGAGGCAGCGAAGAGAATACTTCACAAATCATGAATTTCTTTCAATCAAAAAAAAAAAAAAGATTTAGATTTTCTTACTAGAAATAATAGAACTCACGGATGTTTTTATTTCTCAGTCGATATTATTATTTATCTTTTTCCCCCTCTTCTTGTTTTCTATTGAAATGTGGGTCTTTTGCATTAAGATAATTGCACATGCTTCTAACTCGTCACTAACACACAATCTATATAAAAAATAAAATCATCTTTAATAGCAATGATTTATTCATAACACAGACGAAAATTTATTTTCGAGTCATAAAACGCCCAGTTCTAAAATTCTGACTACATGGATTTGTATGGCGAACAACATGGTCATAAAGTGTTTTACGTGACATACAATGCTCTCAAATTTTCTTTTTGAATAATTCTGTTGAAAATAATCAACGATCCGATACGTATCGATTGTTGAGTGATGATAACACTTGAAGGGGCTATTAAAATTATCATCATTGGAAACGATCTTAAAGGAGACAAAATAATAATAATAATAATAATAATAATATTCAAAATAATTTATGAATTGAAAAATTTATATAGATAAGTTCAATATATGAACATAAATTTTCAAAGATGACCAAGTAAAAAATAAAAAAAAAATTAATATACAATCATACAATTTAATGGGAAATCGAATATTTTTTTTTTGTTAACAATTCTATCATAAAAATCAAAAAAAAAAATTCTTATAAATTAGATGAAAAGATATTTATGTTGTACTTTCCTATTGAAAAGCTTGTTTTTTTTGGTATTAATTTATTTATCATTTTTTTTTTTAATAATTAGATCTGAAATTTTTTTCCAATTCATCAAAAATAAGTTAAAATGAAAAAAAGTACTCAAGATTCAGTGAGCTATTAAATTAGATGAAATGTTATACTCTCCTTTTGAAAAGTTTTTTTTTTTTTATTTATTTATTTATCATTTTTTTCTTTTGTATTTATTTATTTATCTCATTTTTTATTTATTTATTTATTTATCGCATTATTTATTTATTTATTTATTTATCAATTTCTTTTTTTTAATAATTAAATCTGTATTATTTTTCCAATTCATCAAAAGTAAGTTAAAATAAAAAAGTACTCAAGATTTGTTCTTCAGTGGGCTATTAAATTAGATGAAAAGATATTTATGTTGTACTCTCCTTTTGAAAAGTTTTTTTGATTTCTTTTTGTATTTATTTATTTATCATCTTTTATTTTATAATAATTAAATCTGTAATTTTTTTCCAATTCTTCAAAAATAAGTTAAAATGAAAAAGTACTCAGGATTTGTTCTTTCGTCGTCGTCCCCCCGCCCATTCCCCGGTTCTACACAGGCCAGGGGCCATCACGGTGGAAAAGAGGTTGTACCCGAAATCGTCACGCGGAAACGGCCGGCAAGCCTGAAGAGACCCCGAATCTTTGCAGTGAGAACCGAACTTCGCCGCTTTCATTCATTCTACCGAAGTGGGTCAAGTCAGTTAATAAATAAATAACGACGACGAGTGTTTCTTTATTTTTTTGACGATTCTTCATGAAATACGTGACCCTTCGAGATGGAATCTCCAAAGGTAAAGCGAGGTCAAATTACAGTAAACCTATATAGAGAAATTTGGTTATTATTATTACTATTATAATCTCTAATTAAAGAACGGAATATTTGATGAAAATTTGAAATATCATATTCCAAATAACGAAATTATTTGCCAAAGAAGGCAGATAATAAAATAATAGCCCTCGGATCTTTTGGTTATGAAGTACACAAAAAAAAAGATTGAAAAATAACGAACAGAATAAAATTTAGATTTAATAATTTTAAGGAATGATATTAAACCCAAGACTCGGTAATTTCAAAAAGAGTATCTAGGTAGGAAAAAAAATTCCAAATGATTTGCTAAAGCAATTAAAATTCAAGGTATTTGAGAATAGGATTCTTCATACATTTATGGACTGAAAAAACATGAGATGACTGGGGAATGGCGGAGATAGGATAAAGAGGAATTGCATGACTCTTCTACATACCAAAACATAAGAGTCAGTCATCGAAAAGGTTACTAGGCGAGATAAGACATAAGGAGAAGGTAATGTATGGAGAACCAATTGGGAAACGATCAGTGAGTGGGCCCAGAAAGCAGAAAACTGACAATAAAATGGTAGAGGGGAAGGGATTAGAAAAGGACTTAAATAATTATAATTGATGGTAGGGTAAACGTACCAGTAGTTGACCACTGTACCAGTAATTGATCATTTGAAAGATTTTTTATCAAAATAAGCTTTTTACTATTTCACCAAAGATAGTATTGCGATCACGAAAATTTTCGATGTCCAGATTTTGATGTTTTTATACGTTTTGAAGGTCCCTGAGTCATTTTCATTAAGGCTGAGAAAAATGTCTGTGTGTATATGTAGACGAGATTACGCAAAAACGGTTTGAGCTAGAATAATGAAATTTGGTACACGGGCATTATTCAAAACTTTTGAGAAATGAAGCTCATTCGGAAGAGGTCCATTACCTACCAGGTTTTCATTTTTTTTTTCTTTAAACTGACCGTAGAAATAAAGATATATGTATGATTGTTTTTCATGTCATTAAAAATTGTATAAAACTGCTATATATAGAATTTCAGCTTGATTGAATCGCTGAAAATAAATATTTTTCACAGGTTGACTGCCAATCACGACAATCATCAATAAAGAGCTAAATACGCGCTAGTTTGATAAATATTAATTATTAATTTATAATTTATATTTAATTAAATTTAATTTAAATATAATATATGTTAATTAATCCAATTCAAATTCGCGGGATGGTCGAGTGGAGACTTTAAATTAAAATTAAGCACGAGGTAAATATCAATAAGAATCTTTGCTTAACAATGAAACAGAAAAATTAAAAAGCTTATTTTGACAAAAAAATTATCAAATGGTCAATTGCTGGTACGTTTACCCTATATTAGGACCAGGAATTAGGAAGAAGATGGCTCCTTTTTCGATTTCAGTACCATCACAGAAATAAACAAGCAATTAAAATAGGTTGTAGTATTTGAGAAAGAATGCCTTGGTTGGATTTTTCCAATATTTTTTAATATTTTTTTTTCCAATATTCACTTTAGTAAAAGGGAGAAAAATCCCTGATACCCGTACTAGATATTAAAATCAACAGCCATTATATCAAGTCAATATACCCAAAACAAAAGCGTTAAGTATAATATTTTATTAAAAAATTGAAAAAAAATACAAATGAAAAAATTAACTATAATATATTTTTTTCACCAATCAATTTCATTTAACATAAACGGGTCGTTTAACATACCAGGGGAGTAAATAATATCAAAAACATAATATGTCATTTACTAATTTATTACTTATTTAATTAATTAATATACATAATCAGTGATTATATTATTTTTTAAACTTGATAAAATTATTTTGTATATTACTAGAGTAACAAGTAGGCCACCCTTACATAAAACTCATTTATTTTTTCTATTCTCCCACCTTAAATGGAAATATCATTTTCTTTACCCTATCCTTCCTATTCTTCATAATTTTCTCTATTTTTTTATTTTTTAATGGTAGCCAATTTCTATAAAAATAATAATAATAATAATAAATAAGAAGAATTTTTTTTTTAATAATATGAATATATAATAAATTTAATAATAGGTAATATACATTTTGGTAATTATTTACAAAATGAGAATCTCCAGGGATTTTCAAGAAACTTTACCAGTGGATTCCTTGTTTAATTCCAAAGAAACTTTTATAAAATTTTTCCGGTTTCTTCTAGTTTACTAGATAAAAGATATTAAAATTTGCATATAAATCTATTTACTTTTTATTTAGCTACCATATCTGGCCAGCAGATGGCCGCAATAATTTTCGCTTTTTTTCAGTTCCCTTTGGATATATAAAATTTTAAAAAAATAATGAATTAAACAATTATTATATATCCAAACCGAACTGAACAATAGGGAAAATTAGTGAATAAGTGAATAATTCTTGAGACCAAATGCATAAAACAATTATTAATATGACTGTTCAACTGAATGTTAATGGGCTAATAATATACAAATTTTAATAATTTTCATCTCGTAAACTAGAAGAGACCGGGAAAAATTTTATAAGGAAAGTTTTGTAAATAATTACCTACCTAAATTTTCATTATTTAGGTGTAATATATAAAAAGGTTAAATGATATTTTAACCAGCTTCGAATATTTACACTTTAATAAGAAATAATAATTATATATATATATATATATATATCCCTATATATTGCGCAGAAATACTGAAATATTGACCACCTAAAGCGCACCCCTCTCCCCACCCTCTTTGCCCCTTCCCCTTACTCAAGCCGTTCACATTGGAGCGGTAACCCAACCGGCCATCTTGACTCTATCACCTTTTTGGCATTTTTCATTGAATTTCACCGGGAATTTTCTATTCATCTTTATTTTTACAAATGGATCTTGAAAGATGAAAGGATTATCAATACTTGGATATATAATTTTCTCAAATTCATTGTCTACAGGTAGACGTCAAGTCCAATGCTCAGGTAATCAATTCATTTGTTTAATACTTTTACAATTTTAAATTATTATTAATATCTCGTTCACTGACAAACTCTTTAATATATATTTAATATATATATATATATATATATATATAGCTTTATGTTTATACAATGAAATTAAGATTTTAATATATAATTATAATATAATATAATTTAATATATTTAATATAATATTATTATATAATATTTAATTAATATATATTTTAATAAATATATATATAGGTTTTTAAGTTCATACAAAGAAATTAAGATTTTTTAAACAGTTTTTACTTTTCATAAACAAAAAATATTAATACTATCGTATATTATTTGAAGAATTTATTTATTTTTTTATTTTGTTTTTTGCTTTATATTCCTAATGCATTGGGTTGAACGGTTATTTTCAAAGAATATCTTTTTCATTTTGTTTTCTCTTCTTTTTGCACAAAAGCGAGGAATTTATTTTTGTTATCCATTTATTATCAAGAAATTAATAGACAACCGATATATCCTCTCCAAACTTGAGACATTCTAGCAATGCCCTTTTATTTATTCTATTCAAATAAAAGAAATATTATAAATTTTCCTTTCTCATTTCTAATAATCAATCAAATATCATTTTTATCCATTAATTTAAATTATTTATTCTAAATGTTCTCATTTTCATTAATTCAATGCAATTATTGGACCATGTTTAGTTAAGATTTGATTAGAAATTAATTTTATTCGTTTTTCTTTCTTGTCATTTTCCAAGAATATTAATTTAAAAAAAATAAAGAGAAAGAGAGTATTTAGGTATATTAATTAATGATATTTGTGAACTATTAATTGAATGTATACCAGTACAGTGGACTATAACGTTATCGTTATATTATTATAATATGATAATAACCATTGTCTTGCACTTTGAAATTCTCTAAACCTACTTGTAACAGTTAAATCAAAATAGATCTTTACATGTGGTATCAATCATTACACAATTAGAAAATATAATTTATCTTATATAACGATCTTTGGTCAACTTATAACATTTACATAACCCTACCAATCTATTTAATAAGAGATCAGCTCTCGACAGGTACAGAAACGTTAAATTTATTGTGATCAAAATTACAGTGTTTTCATTTACTAATGGACCAACCACTAATGGAAATCGTTCGTTTTAACAGAACAATTAGAAGTAATGTGCTGAAGTTAATATGTAATTTTTCTTACTTTGTTAAAACATATCTTAGACCAACATAATTTTTATATATGTACAATAAAACTCAATTTAATAAATTATTTTTTATAACGAATATTTATTTATGATATATTTAATATAGAACCATATATATTTATTTTATTAGAATTTTTAATTTTGGAAATTATTTACAAAACGGGAAGCTTCAGGGATTTGGATGAAACTTTGCCAGTGGATTCCTTTTCTAATTTCAAAGAAACTGACTTTTTTAATATCAATCCATCATTCTATGATGTGTCATATAATAATAATTCTTTTTTCAAAAATTCAGAAATTTTGTTTGTATGTATTATATAAAACAGTTCATAAGAATTTATTAGAAGAAGATAATTCGATCCCACATGTTCATACATGTTTCGACAATGAATTAAAAAATATTAATTTTAATTTTTGCAAAAAAAAAAACATCCTCAAAATTATTCAAAGATATAAATTTTTATTTTTTTTTTAAATCAAATATCATTTAAATTATTTAATTTATTGTAAAAGTTGTAGTTTTAAATAATTTAATATTATTAAATCAGTTTTATTGAAAATTTGATTCGAAATGAGATAGTCTCTTTAATTATCATTTTAAATGAATAGCAATTAAAGAAATTGTTTTTAAAAAATATTATATAATATGTTGACAATTTACAAGATTAGAAAGACATAGATAGATATTTACAATTTTAGTTAGTACTTATAATAATAGAAAATCAATTTTATACTATTATATTAATAGAATAATTTTTCCAAGTTTCTTTATTTATAATTGTTCATTTGCTTTATTGCTAACTTCATAGATATTTTTTTTTCTTTATCCCAGGAAAGTTAATATATATCAAAAATAATTGTGCACTATTTATAAGATCAGAATATATATATATATATATAATATATATATACACGAGGATCAATAGACAAATGGCTATAGCTCAAAAATGGTTTATTTGATTTTTACAAAATTCAGGCTATATATATATATATATATATATATATTTTTTTTCAACATAATCCCCCCCAGTTATGCATTCGTCTCATCTTTCTTTCATTTCCTAATTCCCTTGAGGAAGAATTTTTTCGATTTACCCCGAAGCACTTTTGCACCGCTTCCTTAACTTCCCCAGTAAATCTATTTCCACGTAGGGAACGGATAAAAATCAGATGGAGCGAGGTCAGGACTGTAGGCAGGATGAGGTAACCACCCAATCCAATTTTTGAAGTTTATCACGGATCAACTTAGGATTCTGCATGAAAGATGGGACAAGTGCCTAACTGAGGGGGGGGGGTGATTATTTTGAAAAATACCCCCTGAATTTTGTAAGAATCAAATAAACCGTTTTTGAGCTATAGTCATTTGTCTCTTTATTTATTTAATGATCCTCGTGTATATATATATATATATATAATTGCTGCTCAAGTATAATAAAATTAGATTTAATTTATTTTTAGAATTTAAGAAATTTAATAAACCAAAAGTGAAGTAAATAAAACAAACTATTCTTAAAACAATTTAAAAAATATTCTTATTAGTTTATTAGATTTAAAGAATTTCTTTCCGTTCTTCATTAATTAAAATATAAATTAAACTTTTTTAATGGTACCAAAGAAAAATTAAAAAAAAATATAATCATGACAATTCCACTTATTCAGTCTCTCAAAAGAAATATGATAATATTAGAAAAAAAAATAAAAAAATTCATCTTAAAAAAATTGCGTGGCCATTAGCAGCCCCTACTCACGACATTTAAAAAGAATTATAATAGTTATTAGGATACTCATCAATAGTTATTATTTATTAATTAAAAATTTAGCTAATGACACTGGATTTTTAATAGAGAATGGGGATTAATAATGTTAATTAAACTAATCGATTTAATGGAAGTTTCTTGGAGGGAATTGGAGTCGCCGCCGTTGCCCTGGAGCCACCGACCCAAATCTTATCAGAGCAATTATTCATTCAAGACCTTCTAATTATATCACTCTACGTATAAAAACTCTTATATTTATAGAATATTTAAAATCTGCTGCCTTCAAGCACTTACATCTATATACATATATAATTTAAATGTTTTAGTTTAAGGTATGCGTTAAAAAAACAAAAATAAAAAATGAAAGCCGCATCAACATCGCGTGCGCTTAGAAAATATCTTAATATTTGATTAAGACGGACAATATCAATTATAGCTTTTAAAAGAGATCTTGAAAAAATACATCCCCACCTCAATTCCCCCTCCCGTCAACAGATACTACTATTTAATATTTCCCAAAAATCTTCTAACGTTAATTATAATCGTTTCAATTGTCCTAGCCCATTTAGTTTATTTATTAAAATTATCATGAGAATTAGGAGAAGTATAGTTGAAGAGCAAATTAATAATTATTAACGAAATAATTAGTAAAGATAGGTATATGTTTTTACTTTCGTTCATCTTAAACTAAAACAAAAGCGGAACTGAATTTGAAAGTTCAGCAACCATGTTTCTCTAACTATCCCTAACCCAATCTGACGAAAAATATATTTATGAGGAGACCGATTGGGAAACATCCGCTTGGAAGACCAAGAACGCTGTAGGCGGACAATATATGTAGGTGTTGGATGAGTGTAGCACAGGATAGGGATACTTGGAGAAATGTGGTTGCTGTGGACAAAAACTTTCGAGTTCGGTCGAGCCACAGAGATAGATAGATAGATCCCTATAGAGAAATAGATCCCTACCCTAGTCCACCTCCATCCATTTCCTATTATCTCCAAAGTCCTTCATATTGAACTTTATGTCCTTGGTCAACACATTAATCGTTTTCTAAGTGGTTTAATTTCAAACAAACTTGTCCTTAGCTTTACCTCAACAACTATTCGAGTCACTTGTTCAATCTCCTCGATTTTAAAAGTTATTTTCTTTGGGGGGGGGGGGTGTAGAAAGGGTAAGTTAATTCCAATAATAGGACTACACAACCAACACCGATTGGTCTTAAATGTTATCTTAGGAGTTGAACTCACGACATATTTGATGCTAAGTTGAAAACATCAATTTCGTGTTGACATATTTATTAATAGAGAAATTATAAAAAAAAATTTGCATAAAATTTTTTAATAGTTTCCAAAGAATATTTTTTAGATTTAAAAGCAGAATAGCATATAATAATTTTTTTTTTAATTTTTTAAAAATATTTTATCATTTTTTCTTTGATTTTCAAATTGTACTTTAAATTGTTTGAAGGATTAATTTTGATTAATATTAATGATTAACAAATGACAAGTACACAAAAAAGAGAACAATAAATAAAATTCTCTTTGTTACAATTTTGATTGGTAATATGTTTGTAGTAATTTCACGGTTTTTTCATTTCTTTTAATTTTAAATTTTAACTCGAAAATAAATGCAGAGCCTGTCAATGATTTTCGTGATTTTACGACCTCACTTGGGTACAAAAATAATTATTCTTGAATTCATCATTCGTTTGGTGGACTGGTTCCCTTAAAGTTGTCTTGCTGAAACGTTGATGTTGTTGCTGAAAATTATAGAAAACATCATGAAATCACGTTCTATTAAAAAAAAAATATCCTCTCTGTTTCAAAGCGGCGAGATTCGAGATAAAGTCGACTTGAGTTGATTTAAAGTTTTAATTTTTGAATTTTTAATTAAAAAACATCAGAATTATGAAAATGAGTGTGGTAAACTACACGATTTCTTCGATAAGAAATGAATTTATATACAACGAGTGAAGATCACATAAAAATGAATAAATAAATAAAAGAAAAATAACAATTATAATCATTGAATTCGTTGGATGAAATCACGAGATATCTTTTTAAAATACCAGATAAGAAAAGGCTATTATTGCTTATCTATATTTTATAACAAAAGATATTTATATACAAATTGAAAAAGAAGTAAATGAAAGCCAATCGATTAGTAAATATAATCGGTAGAAATTATTAATATCATTTTTAGATCAATTATTACCCGTTCTTAGTAATTCAGTAGAATTTATAACCTTTAAGAAAAATGGGTTTCATGGAATACATGGGTTTGAGTATTTTCTCATAAACTATATTAATTTTAATCTAAATCATTTTCTTTCATCATTTATTATGTATTTTAATCCTAAAATTAGAAATGGCTTAAATTCGCTTAATGGATCAAATTATTAGTTTAGAAATCAGAAAGAGTTGATGGTTTGCAGGAGAAACCAATAGGGGGAAGATTATTGAGTAAATCAAGAACATAGACCGGGAGCTTAGCCGCGAGGTTATAGTGACCGGTCCGCCGACTCGAGTTCGAGTGTTCAAACCTCGCTGAGTGCATCGATATATAAATCGATATATATAAGTATAGATATAAGAATAATAAAGAAGGCTGGCTAAAATGGTGATAATCCGAAAGCCAAATAAATAAATAAAAAAAAAAAAAAAAAAAAAATCAAGAACATGGTAGTTAGAATATTTGATGTTAGAGAATTGGAAGAGAAAATGAATTTGATAGAGGTTTAGAGTTGAAGTTACTAAGTCCAAGTATTTTCTAGTTCAGTAACACCACCGATATACGGAGATACAGCCATAAACCTGTTTGTAAATCATTTAAATAAGTTTATTTAATTTAAAATATTTTGGATATTTATAGATGACAGTTAATTGTGAATTTTGATTAAATTATTTCCCTTTTTTTTAAATTACCTATTTGTTATGTGTATTATTAGTATTTATTAATGTTCTCCATAACCTCAATGTCAAGAAAATCTTCTGATATTTCACTAGAACTTATCATTTCCCATTCCATTTCTTGGATCATTGAGATATTTCGTCTTCCCCATAAAGTTTATGCACTCATTGATCAAAATTTATTTTTAAATTTCCATTAATATAATTATAATTTATATTAGTTTATAATTGTAAATACAAGTATTCTGGGTATGATTCGTTCTCGTTATAATTTTTTTTATTTTTTTGTTTATTAAGTTAATTCTATTCAAAATAACTCTGATTTTTTTTATTTATGTATTTCCTAATTATAAATTAATTCGTATTGTAAATTCCCAAAATTATATAAAACTTTTCGATTTAATATTCAATATGATGACAAGGATGTTTTGTTGTATCCCGATAACGCTTTGTTATTCGAATCAAAGAGATTGGGAAAAATAGATGACAATTAAATCGTGGCAAACAATGTCTATTGAATTGGGCCCCGGGATCCTCTCGTCGAATACCCTCCGTTCGTCCGGAACAATTAAACTTGAAATCTGCTCGGGCCGAAAATTCATTTTAATTAGTATGTAGGATCAACAAATTAACAAGATAATTTTGAATAGGTATTGTATGTGGTTATTTGTTCCAATTAAATTGTCAACTCGGTTGAAATGTATTTCAACGATTAAGTCATCGTTTTATGTGGAGGGAGAAAGAAACGATTGGAATGATCAATTGAAAAATTTCGTGAAGATAATCCTAAGCTTTTCAAACAATGAAAACATCTAAGAATAATTTGGATAAATCAATTTATAAAATAGTATGTTTAATGTAAGCTTATTTTGGAATCATCATCAAGTTGATATATAGCAATTTTACTCAGCGCTTTCTGTAAATTAATATTTTTTTTTATAAATTTTAATAGTAACTAATCAGAAAAAATATAATTATTATTGTTATTTGCTCATAGACCCTCAGGATCAGGCTGAGCTTTAAAGAAAAACTATTAATTATTGAATTTCCCGAACTCGAGTGTGGTAGAATGCCGTGCTAACCACTAACCCACTGAAGAGTCAAGGAAACTTATAATTATATATACATTATATCTATATTTGTCATAAATCTGATAAAGAAAGGTGTAATTTGGAATCATTGTTGTTTGAAATTATGAAAATATTTATTGAAATGTGAATAGAAAGGAAATACAAATTTTCCCCATATGCACATATGGCCATCACCACCCTCTTGAATCGCTGCAGCGCCCACTTTGAGAATCAGTAATATATATTGTATAAATATAGATATAATGGATTTAGGAATAGATATAATTTGTATGGAGGATCGGGACAGTTGAAGGAATATCGTTGCTGTAATCAAGCATTTTCGAAAGAGATAGATCGATTGAAATTCTTAAGTTAGAGTTTACAATGCTAAAGCAAGGTTTGCTTAAGTAATTGCTCGACCAATTTGAATCATAATCTACCCCCTCCGTCTTCCATCATCCCTCCTATTCCTCCTGTCTGCCCTTTTTCAAACATGGAAGGAGGTAGATGCTCTTAGGATTCAAACTAATGCCTGACTTATCGAAGTTTTTTTTTTGGTTTGTTTTTAATTTAATTAAAAAAGTCATTAGTCAGCCCGGGCCGTGCAAAAAAAAAACCGCCTCGTTGAATGTCCCTTTTGCTAGTGATTTAAAATAATTTCCTTAGAAGCGATTTGTATGCAGAACGTGAGTTGTTCACTCTGCTGATATTTTCAAAAGGCGACTCCCTCTCGTTCTATTATAGTTACTTCACCATCATCCCCCACCAGGCTTCTCCCCCTCTCTCCCACGCCTAAGACAATTCATTCTCCAATGCTTATTATGCATATGTCATTTCGTTATCTAATCTTACATTACTTTCTCTGGATGATCTCGAAGTCCCTTTTAGGTTTCATTGGTTTTTTCAGTGTCACTCTGATTTAATTCCAGAAAATACACTGATTCTAAGGTATTCAACACTTCACATGAATTTTGCCATTCACGCATTATTTGAATAAATTATCCTTAAGCAAAAAAAAAAGAAGAGAAGAGAAAAAAAATAAATAAATATGTTTTCTCCTCTTCAGCATAAAATAAGATCAATTTACAATAGTTTTAATTAAATTGAATAATTATGATTTAAATTATAAATCAATAGATGACACTATATATTTTATAAATAGATTTGGTAATTGTTTACAAAACGGGAAGCTTCAGGGATTTGGATAAAACTTTGCCAGTGAATTCCTTTTACAATTCCAAAGAGACTTTCCTTACACTATATTTCTCGGTCTCTTCTAGTTTACAAGATAAAAATTATTAAAGTTTGACAGGTAAATTAATTAGTTATGAATGAGCAGCCATTTAATCATGTTTTATTGACTAATTCACAAATTATTCACTTATTCACTAATTTTCGGTTTAGATATAGAAAAATTATTTAATTAATTAATTTTTTAATTTTCATATAACATAACTAAAAAAACCCCGAAAATTAGTAGAGCCCTCTGCTGATCAAATGAATAAAACATGGTTGTTTAAATAGAATATTAATGGATTTATATGCAAATTTTAATAATGGTAAACTAGAAGAGACCTAGAAAAATTTTATAAGAAATGTTTCTTTGGAATTTCAACAAAGAATCCACGAGTATAGTTTTATCGAAATCCCTGAAAAACAATTACTATAGATTTAATTAATTTAAAATTAAAAATAAAAATATATATGAATGGACATAATAAGAAAAATTAAAAATTAAATTAATATTATATTATTTTTTTCAATGTTAAATTTTTCTCTCCTGAATTGTCCTAAAGTATAAAAATAATGAAAATTTTTTTTTATAAATGTAAAAGAAAAAAATAATAAATTACTTATATTTATCATTTAAAACAAATTTAAAAAAACACCTCAAATATTACGTTTTTATATGTCTAATAATAAAATTCTATCGTTTACTTATTTCAATTAATACTCAAATGAGAATAATTTATATTTTTGTTTTTTCTATTTATAATATTGGTTGAGTGGGAGAAAGACCTTCGCATGTTAGATCAAGAGATCATGATCCAGGTTCTCGTGACTGCATGTTTTTTTCTTGCATGTTTTTCACGAAAATATTTATTTATTTATTTATTATTAATGAAAGATAAAGTGGATATTCCCTCATTGTGTTAAGGGTTGCTTCATAAATTGAAAAAGGGAGTTATTATACTATATTATTGTTCAGCAAATGGATGTAGTTTATACAACTAGAAAATGAATGTTTATATATTTTACATTTTGACTTTCACACACATTTAAGGGCAAAATAATTGTGAACCCGAAAAATAATTTTAATTCCCTTCCTCTTGTAATTTAATCAAAAGTTATTCTTTTGATGTTTCAAAATCAAGAAAATTTAAAATAGTAGAATATAATATATTTATAATATAGACTAAAAATCAATAATTTAATCTATATCCTATATCCATTATAATTTTTGCTAATATTTCATAAGTAAATTTTTATAATAATAAAAATACAAGTCATATATATTTAATATTTCAATTTTAATGGGTGTAAAGAGGAATGAAATAAATAATTTAATTACTTTTAAAAGATTTAAGAAAAAATATCACTAATCTCAATATAAACAAAAAATTGAAATAGTAAATTATAACTTTAGATCTTCTTATAAAATGAATAAAAAAAAATTGCATAGTTTTCTGATTATATAAATCAGGGGTTCTTAAACTTTTTTATATAGCGACCCCCTTCAAGCTTAGTAAATTTTAAACGACACCCTCCTCCATATAATGAAATTTATATTAACCGTAGATGTAGATGTAATATTGCACTATTTTACAATGTAAATAAAATAAGGATTAAAGAATACATACCCATTCATTTCACATATATATAATTTAATAATTTTAAAATTTTATTTATAATGATTCAAAAGTATCAGATCTTTGCGACCCCCTTTCAGTAGTCCCGCGACCCCCAGGGGAGTCGCGACCCACAGTTTAAGAAGCCCTGATATAAATTATAATATGGTAATAATTTTTATATATCTTTATAAAATAAATTCATTAATATATTTGTTAATTTTTAATTATAAATCTTTTAAATATTTATATTTTTGCTAGTCTTAATTATTATGAAATTGTACTAATATTAATTAAGTTAAACTATAAGTCACCACTGGGTATATTTGAAGAATAAATATTATCATAATAATTTAATTATATCATCTTAATAATTTGTATGCATATATAATATATAGTTTATTATATAAGATAAAATATAAGATAAAATAAGAATGTATATATATATATATTCAAAGCTAAATATAATTAATAAATAAAATAAAATTTAAAATTCATATTCTAAAAAAAAGAAACATCCATATATTACAAGAGGAAAAAATATATATCTAAATAAATAAACTTAATTAAGAAAGAAATACTTAGGCAATGTAAAAATAGACAAGTTTTATAAAATTTAAATTTAATTTTCTTAAATATTGTTAAACAATCTGGGTAACGGGTAAACTCTTTTCTATAATCCCAGTAGAAAAGATATTTACTTTAGGGAGTAGCGTCCCTGCCCTCACGTGAGCTCATGATTTCTTCTATCTCGTATTATTCTTGGAGAAATCATGTCCTTTACCCTTGGACTCCTATTAAACCATTTCCTTGCCATCCCCTCCCTGAACATCCAAAAAATCCATTTTATTTGCATGGAGGAGAATACCTCTATTCTCTATTATAGATATATTTAAAAGAAAAAAAAGAGGGGGGTAAATATATACGTACATTCTATTATTCATATTAAATACTATAATATAATATAACAATATATTATATAATATTATATAATAATATGTAAATATTATATTCTTTGAAGATTTTCAATTTAGTTGATTTTGTTGATTTTGTTCACTTTATAGAAATTTACGACTTACTGTTTTAAAATACTAACAAAAACAACAGATAGAATAGAATTTTTGCCAAATTCTAAATAAAATCGATTTTGAATTCAATAAAATTAGAAAATACAATTAATTTTGAAATGGCTTAATATTTACACTTTTAAATAAATGTTTTCTCATAATAACAGATAAAGCGCATACTAAAATATTCTTTATGAAACGTAGATTCATTTTCACTAGCATTCTGTAATTTTACAAAGCTTCCTTAATTAAATATTAAATATTGAATTTTGACAGATGCAATGTGATTTCGGCGTCCATGATGCCAGGCCGCCACCTCGAATACAATTCTTTGACTCGCTCCTATTTGATTATTCTTTGCTTATTTCAACTTTTCCCACTAAAAGTTTAAATTATTTTTAATCTTATTTTTCTAAATTATTTTCTTTTTAATTAGAGTTTTCATTGAATAATTAATATTTTAATACATGAATATTTTCACTGCATTTTTAATGTAATAAATTTTCGAATAATTCTTTTAATGTCTGTATCCGATTTATTTTCGTTCATTATATTGACTTTATTTACCTGATATATTCTTTATATATAATTAACCTTCTCTTAAATTTTAGTTGAATGTCCACCTTGAATTCACCTTCTTGCATTCGCTCATATTAAATTATTATTTTCATATTCATGTACACATGAATTCTATATTTGAGATCTTGTCATATTCTAATTTTTAATAAATTACCCCCTCATTATAATATCAATTGAATCCATCATTTAATTTATAAAAATTTTACAATGCATTCCTTATGGGATGAATTTTCGTGGCCTTGAGATAATTTTTTTTTTTTTTAATATTATCATCGCTACTTTCTGCTGCCTATTGTGCCTAACCTATAAGCCTACGTTGATTAAAAATATTGTTATCGATTAAAAAAATCGTTGTTTCATATATGTTTCTTAATTTAAGCTGAAGAAAGACACTGTAATGATATTCCAAATATAGCGTTAATCCGTTAAAAAATAAAATTGATTCTTTTAAATATAAATTTATTTTTATTGAAAGAGATTATAGTAATACGATTCCCCTGAAGAGAGGAGTTGTTGAAAAAGCAGACAAGTAGCAGTAGCTAGCGTCCCGAGCAGATTTTTTTGATTTTATCTAAGAATTAAAAATTTTTTTGATTCACAACAAATATTGATGTCTCTTTAATTTTTATAAAACGTATTTTTTTTTATAAAGAAATATTAAATAAATTTTTTTGTATATAAAATTATAATTAAAAGATTTACATTTAAATCTAAAGGTTTTAAAAGTTTAAAACACATTAAATATAATAAATCTTATAATAAATTTTTAATTCTTAATTTTAAATTTAATTTTTTTCTTTTTTTTTTTAAGTCCAGATCTCCGGGTCAGTTCACGCCAATTCAAAGTCCACCCTTTTCCATTAAACATTTGTGACCAAACATTCTTTTTCTTAAAATTTTTCCCCTTCAATAATACCCCCTTATAAAAAAATCATTACAACACTTATAATTAAAAAAATAAACAATTTTTTTTTATTTTTCATTATTTTTTTTTATTCATTAATAATTTAAAAAATTTTTACTAAAAACTTTTTTTTTAAATCTATTCATATATATATATATATATATATATATATGTGTATATATATTAAAATAACATGTTCATTATTTTTTTTATCAAACTTTTTATTTATAATATTTCTATACATCTTTTCTATTTTATTTTATTCATCAATAATGTATTAGAAATATTGCTAATTGTCCAGATTAGTTGTCATGTCATGGATTTGTATAAAACTTTACTAGTGGATTCCTTTTTTAATTCTAAAGAAACTTTCCTTATGAAATTTTACCGGGTTGCTTCTAGTTTATGGGATAAAAATTATTAAAATTTGCCTATAAATCCATTGATTTTCTATTTAACTGCCACGTTTAATTCATTTGAACAGCAGAGGGTTCCACTAATTTTCGGGTTTTTTTTCATTGCGGTTTGGAAATAGAAAAATTAAACAATTAATTAATTAAATAATTTACCTATTTCCAACCTGAAACGAAATAAGTGAATAATTAGTGAATTAATGAATAAAACATTATTTAATGACTGCACATTTCAACGATCATAGGAAGCTAATCTGTCAAACTTTAATAATTTTTATCTAAACTAAAAGCAACCCTGAAAATATGCATAAGGAAAGTTTCTTTGGAATTAACAAAGGAATCCACTTAATCCAAATCCATGACAACACTACTAATCTGGACAATTACCGAATTATGTTTTTTTTATGCATTATATTCAATATGTATCTCATTTGTGTGTGTCTGTATGTGTGTGGTAGGAAGGAGGGTGGGTAGGAAGAGTGCACTGGCTGGACCAGTGCAGCTAATATCTTATTAGATTATTAGATATTTCCATCGCGCCCACTCCTTGCATATAAATTCTTAAAAAAACAATACAATTATTATACGATGATATATAAGTACATATAATATCAATAATTAAGATGGATAAAAAAAACTATTAAAATGTAATTATATTATAAATTTTTATACGATTTTTAAATTACAGTTTTAAGGTTCTATTTTGTTAATTAATCAGCCCGTTAAAAAAAGATGAATGAATCATTTTGAAAACGAGGCATTGATTTGGTCTTAACTGGTAATTTGTTAGAAGGCTATCGCACTCTTTCGCCTCTTTAAATTGCTATTTTTCGATTAAATTAGATTATATTAAATGTCCGTCAGACGTATTGTAGGTTTTCGAAAAGAATCTCTTGGCGGTCATCGACCTTCCCTTCTCCGATTCTTTTCATTAACTGACGGTTCCCAGGCTGACACCTTAAGCATCCATTACATATGCTAGAATAACATTGGGATGTGCCTCTCCACGGTCACTTTCCCTCCACATACCTTCTATTTTTATAAATTAACGACAAATTTTAGGGGTAGTTTCACTTTCTACCTCCTCTCTTATTTAAATTCATTAATTTTCATCTAATATCTTAATAATAATTCTATTCTATCGATTGTTAATAAATAATTAATTCAACATTTATTTCATTACAATTATAAACTATTAAAAAACATAACGTGAAATATTTTTTTTATTAATTTTGAATTTTTTTTTTTATTATGATTGTAATTTTCTAAATTAGAGGTGTTAATTTCATTAAAATAACCTTCTAACAATAACTATAATATATATATATATATATACTTATATACATATATAATTATAATTTATAAAACTATTTTGTGTATTTTAGTGACGTGATCAATGACTTTAGTGGATGAGATTAGTTTCAGATTATATGAAAATAATATTCTAAAGAAAAAACTATACTATATATATATTACTTCTTCTATTTCTATACATTTATTAATTTTGAATTTTTATTATTATAATTGGAAATTTCTAAATTAAAGGTGATAATTTCATTAAAATTACTATCTAACAATAACTATAATATATATATATATATATAATTTATAAAACTATTATTTTGTGTATTATAGGTATGTGAGGCGTGATTAATGACTTTAGTGAATGAGATTAGTTTCAGATTATATGAAAATAATATTTTAAAGAGAATTTTTGAGCCAAAAAACGATTAAAATTACATGATTACTATACATTACCATACTAAAAAGAATGAACATAACAGGTGGATAGATGAGTAGAGATGAGCAAACAATAGAAATATAAAATATAATGGAATTAGGAGAAGATAGGAATAAGATGGATTTAGATTCCGTAAAGTCCTTTCAAGGTTTAGTTAGATATAAAACATGATATAAAATTATTCTACAATTTTTATCTCATTGTTTACACATTCTTTTATCCCCTTCCACCACCCCTTCCAATCAACTTACTTTCATTATTCTGCTTTACCCCCGGGATATAGTTGTCATTGAAAATATGATTTTATAAACTAATAATTATTCAACACACACTATAATAATTATATATAGACCGATCAATGAAAATAAACATATTCCGAATTTAGGAAATCGACAATTTATCCTTCAAGAACTTATATGTATATACAATAACCACTCGAACCATTTCCGGGTCCATCTGCAAATCTACATTCCCACGTCCTGAGGCGATGTCTGACCCAATAGAAGAGAGGGGGAGGCTTTTTGCATTTCTTTAAGTCCGCCCTTGTTTTATAACCAGACTATTTCGGAATCTTTTTAACCACGACATGCTTATCTCATGTTTTTTTTTTATAAAGGACCACTTTGTTATACCTCGCAAGACACGTTTTAATTTTTTAATGCGATGATTGTTCTCATCGGGTCTCATTCACTTTTGAAATGTCATCGCTTTATTGATACAGAAGATTCTCGCATTTATTTTTCAAGAAATGTAAAAAGGTTTTTCTAAGTGAGTTAATTGGATACTGACATCCCGACGCTCGTCCTCGATTCTGACCTGTAGTCCGTTTAGATTTCGTGAAAAGTGGGGAGAGACTTGTAAACAAGATCAAAGAGGCTTTCATCCATTGATTTTACTCGAATTTACTCAACATTGATTTAATTAGATGTGCCGAATTCCAAACAAATGACATTGGTATTGTCGAGTTGCATTTGTAATAAGATTTGAGGTTGATAGTGGGAGGCACGAAAAAAATTCGTGCGAAAATATTTACGTATTAAAAACAGTCGGAATATATTAATTTTTAATCAGTTAAACAAATTTTCAGACTTTTCTTACGTGCAACGTTTTTTCATACATAGACTTACCATTTCCGGCGAGGATTAATGTTGAAAATCGTAAAATTAATGAAATATCACTCATTTAGATGCTCGAAAATGTAAAGACACCATTTAAATCGTAATTTATAATTCAATGAAATTTTTATTTTTCCACTCCAAAATAACAAAAATATTAAATTCCTTAAATTATTATATTTATAAATTAAATGAAATGGCATAGGCTTGTCTAGAGATTTGCGCTTCTCCCTTATTCGAGCCCTTCCATTCATTCTGAAACACATGTTCAACACGAGTGTTTTAAAAATTTCATTTTTACTATCTCGCCAGAGATAGTATTGTGGTCACCAAAATTTTCGATGTTGAGATTTTGATGTTTTTATACGTTTTGAAAATGTCCCTGAGTCATTTTCACTAACAAGATAAAGTAAGGTAGAGAAAAATGTCTGTGTGTGTGTGTGTGTATGTAGACAAGATTACGCAAAAACGATTTGAGCTAGAATAATGAAATTTGGTGTACGGGCATTATTCAAAATTCGTAGTTTTCTATCATCTTTTGAGAAATGCAGCTCATCCGGAAGTGGGTCATTACCTACCACGTTTTCAATTTTTTCCTCTAAACTGACCGTAAAAATAAAGCTGTATGTTTGATAGTTTTTTACATGATTAAAAATTGTATAAAACTGCTATATATAGAATTTCACTTAGATCGAATCTCTGAAAGTACCGGAATTAATTTTTTAATACGTTAACTGCAATGACGTGGTGCCATCAACAAAGAATCAAACACGCGCTGGTTTAATAAATATTATTTATTAAATTTAATTAAATTTAATTTAAATATAATATATGTTATTTAATCCAATTCAAATTTGCGAGATAGTCGAATGGAGACACTCGAGATTTGTAAATTATTTAATTATGTTTTTGGGGTTAAAAGCCTCTAAGTCTATTTTTACAATACAAGATATTCTTATTCTATTAATATAATAATAATATTTATTTTATTTATTATTTCAATTGATTGTACCCACGCGCCAGCATGAAAATTGTATAAAACTGCTATATATAGAATTTCAGCTTGATTGAATAGCTGAAAGTACCGGAATTAATTTTTTAATACGCTGACTGCAAATCACGCTCCAGCACGTGACGTGGTGCCATCAACAAAGACTCAAACACGCGCTGGTTTAATAAATATTATTTATTAATTTTAATTCATAATTTATAATTAATTAAATTTAATTTAAATATAATATTTTAATCAAATTCAAATTTGCGAGATAGTCAAGTGGAGACACTTCAGATGTTAAGATATCCAAAATAAAAATTAATAGAAATTTGATTTTATCTTGAACTAATTATATATAATAATTTGTATTTTAAATGATTTAGATAGGTTTAATTATACATTAACACTGTCACTTCTATAGCTTTATTTATATATCTCGGTGACGCACTACCCACATTTCTTAAACTATCCTAATACCAAACCACCTCCATCTAATTTCTAATTTCGCCCAATTTCTTTTATGTTTAGTTCATTTCTTTACCTATCTCATTTGAGTCATCTTAAATAAAATTTTAACTAACATTTCTTCACTCATTGGATCCACGTCATTGATCAATTTCAACCTCCTTTATTGCTTTATTTCTATTTAATAATATATAGAAATTTTTTAGTATGCAATATAATTAAATATTTGGTAATTATATTAAATGATCATCTAATCATTGATTTGGATAAAACTTTACCAGTGTGTTCCTTTTTTAATTCCAAATAAACTTTTCTTATGCAATTTTTGCGGGTCGCTTCTAGTTTACGAAATAAAAAGGAGTAAAGTTAGCCTGATTAGCTTATTATGAACCTCGAAATATGATGTCATTAACTATAAGTATAAATAATTTTTTTTTTTTGACTAATTCATTAATTATTCACTTATTCACTAATTTTCTATTTTTTCGGTTTGGTTTGGATATAAGGAAATTATTTAATTAATTAATTTTTAATTTTTCTAAATCCAATTCCGAACTGAAAAAATACAGAAAAATTAGTGGAGCCCTTTACTGGCCAAATGAATAAAACATGGTATGTGAATACAATAGTATATCAATGGATTTATATGCAAACTTTAATAATTTTTATCTCGTAAACTAGAAGCGACCCGCAAAAATTGCATAAGAAAAGTTTATTTGGAATTAAAAAAGGAACACATTGGTAAAGTTTTATCTAAATCAATGATTAGATGATCATTTAATATAATTACCAAATATTTTTACTGACCGACGATAGTAAGGGAGGTATTGTTTTCACACCAAATTTCACATGTGGAGATTTTTACATATCTCCACGAATCATGCATTTTCTTAACAGAAAAAAGTATTTTTAGCATGATGACTGTCCGTCCGTCTGTCCGTATATATGTGTACAGCCTGAACGGCTCAATGGATTTTGATGAAATTTGGTATATTTACTTAATGCATCAGTGGGATGAATTGATCAACTTTTGGTGCAAATCCGGAAACCGGAAGTGGTAGTATTAGCGATCGACGATAGGAAGGGAAGGGTTATTTTCACACCAAATTTCACATGAGGAGATTTTTTTACATATCACCACGAATGTATTGGTTTTATCCTCGGGAAAAATCATCTTCATTATGTTTTTCTTAATTTAAAATTATATGACGTCACCCAGCCCTTCATGACGTCACAGCCTCCGTATTATGATCACGGGCAACGCCGGCTACTTCAGCTATATATTATAAATAAAATAAAATTAAAAATATTTATGTTCTATCTATATCTGTTTTTTATTACATTAATAGATATATTAAAATTATTTGAAATTGTTTCTGTAGCTGGAAATTAATTTATTTCAAACCGTCGGTCGGTTCGGACCTGGCCACAGGTCAACTTATTTTAGTCTATAAGAATTTATTTGGAAAAAAACTCTGAAACTATTCTCGACCTCTAAAAGCATGAGTCACGCCTTTTTTTATAGGTTTATTATATTTACTGAATAATAATATTTTTTCTTTGTTATGAAATTATATATAAATAGAAATTAAAATATTTATTTAATAAATTTCAAACATTTAATTCTTCAATATTACCATCTTATACATTTAATGTGTTATTATTATTATATAATGTAAGTATGACTCTGTTTCATTGGTGTCCACTTACATCATAACAAGGTTGTAAGTGGTCAAATTTAAATTTTTAAAGTGATTAGCTAAGTGAACTATTAACTTTATGATCTCAACCGCTTGGCATAAGCCTACAAATGATTTGAATAATAATAATCGTTTTTTTTTAATATAAAATTTAATTAATACCTGAAACAATTAGTATTATTTTTTTTTAATAAACAATCTATATATATATATATATATATATATAAATAAACAATTTTAGACACATCCAATCTTTTTATTTGCCATCTGTAAAATGATAAACCTATTCATAATAATATTATTAATATTAATTTAATCATTTTAAAATACAGCTCCTTTCCAATTAATTTCATTACTAATGTGGTTATTAAACCGGTTTGGATATTTCATTCGATTCCTGAAAGGAAACTTTAAACTTTCTCAAACTTGATTCTTGACAATTCTGATTCCACCCTTTCCATTGGTGAAAGGACATTGATAAATTAATTATAATAATAATATTCCTATATAATATTTTTTTTATTATTATTTATTTATTTATTTTTTTATTAAAATATTTGTTGGAATTAGTCATATTTAAATTTTAATTTGAATTTGTATATCGTTAGAATTGAATAGTTCTAATTGTAATGTATAATAAATCATAATTATGATAATATGAAAAGACAATGACATTGGAGGACGAGAATTGTGATTATTACTATCTCGCCAAGGATAGTAATGAGATCACGAAAATTTTCGATGTCGAGATTTTGATGTTTTTATACGTTTTGAAGGTTCCTGCGTCATTTTCACTAACTTGAGAAAAATGTCTGTGTGAGTGTCTGTGTGTATGTGCGTATGTAGACAAGATTACGCAAAAACGGTTTGAACTATAATAATGAAGTTTGAAACACAGGCATTATTCAAAATTCGTAGTTTCAATTTTTGAGAAATGTAGCACATTCGGAAGAGGGTCATTACCTACCACCTTTTCATTTTTTTCCTCTAAACTGACCGTAAAAATAAAAATATATGTTTGATAGTTTTTCACTAAAATTCATTAAAAATTGTATAAAACTGCTATATATAGACTTTCAAATGGAATCGCTGAAAGTAACGGAATTAATTTTTTAGCACTGCAAATCACGCGCCAGCACGTGACATGATGCCATCAACAAAGAGCCACACACACACTGGATTAATAAATCTTATTCATTAATTTTAATTTATAATTTAATTAATTTAATTTAATTTAAATATAATATATGTTATTTAATCCAATTCAAATGCGAGATAGTCGAGTGGATCCAGATTATTTTTGATAAAACTCCATCAAAAATCTAAAACCAAGATTGGAATTATCAAAAATAAAATTAATTATTAGATATTATCATTAAGTAAATGCTCTATTAAAATAAATTAATATATTGATTTCAAATAAATCGATGTTAAATCAAAATGAACAAAAATCTAATTCTTCTTTTCTTTTCGTTTAAATGTTTCTAAAAATTTAAATTTATTTTATTTTTATTAAAAATATAGAAAAAAAATACAAAAATACAATCACGATATTTTTTTTTTAAATTATAAAGATAAAATTGAATATTTCTAATCTTTATGATTAACATATATATATATCATCTTTCGATTGAATATATGATAATGTTCACATCTCATTGCCATTGAAATATTTAAAATATTTTCAAATGAAATAATGCGAATATAAAAACAATCTGAGTGATTCTTATCAAGATTACTAACGGAATTTATATATCAATAATTACATATCTTTTCCATTTTATTGTTATTTTAACCAAGCCAATCTATTTTTAATGTAATAAAAATGTTACTCTCTTTTTAAAAATGATTGTAGTCTTCGAGTGTGTAGATTGTTATCATCCAATGACACGAGTTGTAAGTTTCCACCATTTTTTAATGGTTCCTCCTCATAAGGCTTTTAAAAAGTTCATTTGTATTTATGCTGCTTTCTAATTTTGAAATATTTCTTTAATTAAAGGGATGGGGGAAAAAATATTTGGGAATAACATTAAAATTAAATTATATAAATAACAAATGATATTGCAATTTCATTTCATTATTTTATTAATATTATAAAGATAAGTAAAAGAGAATTGAAAGAGGTTAGGATTTGGATGGAGGTGGCTCAAGATACAATTGGAGAGGGTGGAACAAATCAATTTATAAAATATTTTATAATAATATGTGGGTAGGTAAAGTATTTTATTTGTGTATATTTTTCTTTTGTTTTTTTTGAAAATGCATCAGCAAATATAATTATAATAATCTATCATAGAGTCGATGGTATTCTTATATTTGAGGTAAATTGCTATATTTAAAGCAATTAAAATACGGGGAAATTTTATAAGTAAATAGACAAATTGCTATAACTCAAAAACGGTTTATTTGATTCTTACAAAATTCAGGCTATTTTTTCAACATAATCACCCCCCCCCCCCATAGTTATGCATTTGTCTCATTTTTCTTGCAGCTCCCTAATTCCCTTAGCGAAAAATTCCTACCCTGAAGCCACTTTTGCTTCCTTAACTTCCTCATTGTTAGCAAATCTTTTTCTATGTAAGGTTGAGTGGTCTAAACAAGTAAAAATCAGATGGAGCGAGGTCGGGATTGTAGGCAGGATGAGGTAAGACCTCCTAAGACAATTTTTGAAGCTTATCAAAGGCAGCTTAGGTAACTGCAAGAAGGATAGGACACGTGCGTAACTGTGAAGGGTGATTATGTTAAAAAAATAGCGTGAATTTGTAAGAAACAAATAAACCGTTTTTGTGCTATAGCCATTTGTCTCTTTACTTAAACAATACCTCCCTTACTATCGTCGGTCGGTAAAAATGACCCTCGTATATGAGGATTTGTTACATAGATGGATAGGAACAGTTGGAGGAATAGGTTGCTGTGGCCTAAAACATTCCAGTTCAATAGAAATATAGGAAAAGATATACGTGATTTTTTTTCTATTTTCATAACCAAGTAAAAAAAAAACTATTCCAAAAAAAATTATAATCCTGTGGTAAAATTAAAAAAAAATTAATATTTTTAGAATCTAATTAAAATCTAGAATTCATTATAAGAATGTAAAAAAGAAAACTAAAAGAATGGATTTCAATTTAATAAGTTCATCTTTCCTTCTACCCGTCCGTCTCAACAAGTCCTTTTTTTGCGGGCTCCTTTTTGTAATAATCCTCCTCCCTTGTATTCAGAGTAAGTTGTTGTCAACAATTGATTTTCCAAGGTTCAAGCGACTGTAGCGAGCGATCTCGTCTTTATTTCTGCACAAAAAAAAATAAAAAAAAATAAAAAAAAAAAAAATAAAGAGGTTGGAGTAATGTCACTGAGGGTCGAATGCCTGCCTCCTGGAACCTGGAATTGCATTGCTGTGCCACGGGCATTGTCTCTCTATGATTACTCGTTAGATTTTCTTTAGCATTGTATGACAAGCGGTAACGGTCCATTCTCTACACCATTCAGTCCTTGTCATTGTTTTAAACAACTTTATCCCAGGCTTGCAGTTTTGTAATGTCATCACGCTTTCGTGATTCATGGGCTCCGCGTTTATTTCATTGCTCCAATTAAGCAGTTGGGATCACCCATTGACCAGAATTTCTCTTGAAAGTATTTCTATTATTATCAATCATTAACTCACTTTTAATATAATGATTATTATAAACCTATATATATATATCTTATATATATATTTAATAGTTAAAAAATTAGTAGGATTATCTTTGATGTAACTTCCAAATTTGATTGTTCAGAAAGGGGCTTTTTAATATCTATTTTTTACTTTATTTTCTCACAACACGTTAACATCTTAGTTATAATAATATAACAAAGAAGCGGTAATCATATTATAATAGAATACAGTTTTCTTAAATCAAAAAAAAAAAAAATCTGGAGTGTCTCCACTCGACTATCTCGCAATTTGAATAGAATTAAATAACATATATTATATTTAAATTAAATTTAATTAATTATAAATAATAAATTAAACTTAATAAATATATTTATCAAACCTGCGCGTGTTTGGCTCATTGTTGATGTCACCACCAGTAATTTGCAATGTTAAAAAATTAATTCTGGTAGTTTCAGCGATTCAATCAAGCTGAAATTCTATATATAGCAGTTTTATACAATTTTTAATCATGTGAAAAACTATCAAACATATATCTTTATTTTTATGGTCACTTTAAAGGAATAAAAATAAATACATTGTAAGTAATGACCCTTTTACGGTTGAGCTACATTTGTCAAAAGTTGATAGAAAACTACGAATTTTGAATAATGCCCGTATACCAAATTTCATTCTTCTAGCTCAGACCGTTTTTGCGTAATCTTGTCTACATACACACACACACACAAACACATACACACAAATACACACACACACAGGGAGAGACATTTTTCCCGCCCCATTTTATTCAGAAATATAAAGTAATTTTATAAAAAAAAAAAAAAAAATAATAATCTTTAAATTTTCACAAGACTCGATATTAATAAAAATTAGTAATTATAATTTTTTTTTAAGAATGACGAACACTTTAAATAACAAAAAAAAGTAAATATGTCCAAAAACCATTCAAAGAGTTTGGTAGTAAACATTGAGAAAAAGTCGGTTATTACGCTCTTCTTTTGGCAATTTTATGAATCGTGAGTTTCTCAAATCTTATAGTGATGACTATTTAAAGAAATTAGGGTCTGGCAAATTGAAAACAAATCGAGTCACATAGAATTTTCCATAAACAATAGAACAACAGAATTTGTGACTCACATGTAAAACTAAAAAACAGTGTCTTGCATTTTTTTACATTCAGTCTATTATAGATAAAAATCAGTCGATATATCAATTTAAATTAATAGAAAAAATATAAATCAAACATTTTTGGTTATTTAATCCTTTCACTGCTAAATTGATTTTCTGCTAATATTACTAAATTGAATAAAAATAATAATAGTAATAATAATAATAATAATAATAATAATTCATTTAAAAGTAATTAATAATTAATAAATTAATGAATTAAATTTTAATAATAAATTTTTCCAATAATTTGCTGAGGAAGTGTGCTAAAATCGGATATAATATAATAATAACATTAATAATAATAATAATAATAATAATCTCACATTATATATATAGTACCTGGTTCACCGAGTCATTTAAAAAAAGTATTCCTTATTATCGTGTCTGGATGGTGATATTTATACCTGGTTGAATTTGAATGAACATAAATTTTAAAAAAATAGTCATAAAACATAGAGCTCTTAAGCGTACGTATTAATGCACTGAAAGACAGAAAAGTATGGCCTGTAATATTTTGTTTCTAATGAAGCGATGTAGGTGCTGACGTCTATTAAATTTCCTACTTTAAATTAAGAAAAAACTAATAAGATGATTTTTCCCGAGGTTGAAACCAATACAGATCGATTTTTCTTTACAAAAATTATCTTCAGAAATCCTTCAAGCGATTTAATATTTCAAAAATACAAATATATATACAATTTTTACTAGTATAATAATATAAGATATATATTGTGATTTTCCAAACAATAACAAAAAAATAAAAATAACAAAAACCAATAAAAAATAATTAATAATTAAACTCTTGTACTAAATGAATAAGGTACAGGCTATTTTCAAGTTTCCGTGCAATATCCGGTCAGTCCCGTCCAAATCTAATCCCTCTACGCATTCAATGAATTCTGGGAAGGTGAATTCTTCTTTTATTCGAAATTATTATTACTATTACTATTAAAATAAATATTATTATTTTATCTATTTTATTATTAATAATTGACAATATTGAAAACTTTGAAATATTGATTTTTATTATATTATTATATATAATTTATTTTAACTAGTTTTTTTTTAAGTTTTCATTAAAATTAATTAAAATAAGACCATAAAACAGTTGTCATTTGTATATTTTTGAGATATTAAACGGCTCTAAGGATTTCTTTGAAATGCACAAATAGATAATTTTTATAAAGAAAAATCGATCTGTATTGGTTTCAGCCTCAGACAAAATCATCTTTGTTAGATTTTTTTTAATAAAAAATAGAAATTTTAATAATAAAAAACACCGGATAGCGCTTTCTTAAATACAAAATATTATTATAAAATTAAAAATATTTATTTTAATAATATTTGGTAATCAAATTACGAAATATATATTATGTTGTATCCACAGGCCATACTTTTCTATCTTTCAGTTCAATAATACGTACGTTTAAGCACTGTATGTTTTATGACTACTTTTTTTTAATTTATGTTTTTTTAAAATATTTGAAATGAATTCATATATTTTGTTGTTTATTTATTTTAAATAATAATCTTAATCTTAAAACTCATAGTTAAAAAGGAATAATTTTTTTAAAGTACCAAGTGGTGGCTCGTTGAACCAGGTACTAGTAGCATATTAATTGCTAATTGACATTTAAAAAACAGTCATTAATATTTCTTTTAGAAAATTGGGGACAAAAATAATTTATCAATCATAAAATTAAATGAAATTAATAACATAAAAATATTAGGAATTAATTAATTAATTAATTTTTATTCTTTCAATTATTAATAAAAACATTAGAAATTTATCTAACAGTCTATCTCTTTGGTGCTAATGAATTCGAAAATTCTTGGCCACAACAACCACATTCCTCCAACTATCTCTTTCTTCTGTTATCTTCAACCAATTCTCTTTATACACGTATATTGTCAGTCACCGTGTCTTTGGTATATCAATCCATTTTGTATTATAACAAAAAAAAAATTTTTATTTTTTCAGATTAAAAACATTTTAAGGACCTTTACAAAAAAAACTATTTTATTTCTATGTGTTCCGGATTCCAAGTTTCTTTTTTTTTAATATATATATATATATATAACTCTTTTTTTTCTTCATATTAAAAATAAGCATATTTCTAAATTAATTCCAATTCTATGTCTGATAATTATCTTTCACTACCTAGGAATAAATCATATGGATAAAGAGATTAGGATAAATCGCCGTCAAGGCGTGATTATTGAAGAAAAGATTTCCAACTATTGAGATCACCTTGAAAGGAATGAAAAAATGTGAAGGCGTGGCCAATCATTCAATTGAGATAAAGAGATTGGGCCCCGGGCATGGGATTGTACCAGGCAATTGACTTCTCACTTGGGCTTTCAATAATTAAATATTTCTCTTTTTCATTGACATGACAAAGATTCATTTTTTTTTCTTTTTTTTTATTCCTATTGGAAATAACCCTATAAATTGAAAAAGAAATGTATTTATATTACAAAGTTTTGGAACAGAAGTCTTTTTATTTGGATTATCAGCTTAGAAGTTCACGATTTCCTTTGCTTAACAATGTTATCTGAAGTTTTAAATTATTTCATTAGTCATATTTCTTTAGAAAATACTCGACCATCTTCTACATCATTGTTGTTGAAAGTGTGGTCTCTTGTTTGCCGGTCCATGACAAAAAATAATATTAGTTAAAAGTGAATTACGGTCTAATTTAGTCCCCGAGGATCACACTGTTTTAAAGAGAAATGATTAATTATTTAATTTCCCTAGGCCCTCTAGAACTCGAGTCTTCAGGGTGGTAGACTGTCGTGCTAACCACTGAAGAGTTTCCCAACAATTATATATTAGAATTATAGAATAGTTCTTATAGTAAACTGCTTACATATAAATCATGCTCTATGTGTAGCATTGTCTCCAATTCAACCTAGAATGGACAAATTAATAATGTTAATAATATTAAAAACATTAAAAATATAAAATTCTTCTCTAGATATTTTACTCACCATTATATATGTAATATATAATTATCTCTGTTCAATTTAATAAAAAAGTTTGTTTAAAATATATATAGTTAGTTCTATTTGATATTTACACATGTATTAATATATTATATAATGCCGGTCCTTTATTGTATAAAGTTCCAATAACACTGCAGTACACCACCCATTTAATCGCCATTAAACCAAATACTTTATGCTTAATATCTCTATAACACAATCGAACTCAAAAGTTCTTGGTTCCAGCAAAGTTACTGGAGAATGAAAGTTCCAACTTCACGAAGTAGTAAATCCGTATATGAATCCCATCCAACTTCTATCCTCTGTTGCTAAATACTTGTAAATGTAACCGTAATATTTTTTATATTCCTTGTTTCAATAAATCTTCTTAAACTTATACAAAAGATTATATTGGGAATATTATCTTCACCAACCACATTCTTCCAACTATCCTTATCCTGATGATTTCCCGATCAACTTCTTTTCTCTTTTCCTAAATTATTCTAATAATAATTATTAATAAATGCTATCAAAGTTCTTCACTTATTCAATATTTCAAGCCATTTTCTTAAACGTATCTATCTATCTAACTCTGTGCCTCTATAGAACTCGAAAGTTCTTGGCCACAGGAACCACATTTCTCCAAATGTCTCTATCCTGAGCTATAACCATCCAACTCCTACCTGTCAAATCTCTCTCACGTCCCTTCCTACATTTAATTTTATACAAAAATTTTGTATTAAGGATATGATAACTAATTTTTTTTGTTATATATTGAATTATCTTTCAATATATAAGCAAGTAGTTCAATTAGAAAATCCTTGAGTTACGGTATTGAAGAATGAGACTTCCAACTTCACCAACTACTAAATCCGTATATTCTCCCAATCTAAATTTTTAAATGAGAAATTTTTCTCTTCTTAATCTCTCTTCTATTTTCTTGATTTCGTCACTCACCAAAGAGATAATTAAAATGAATTGAATTGACGTGAAGAACGAACTTGGTCCATTGTGGACACCAATTAAGCTTCGGTCGTCTTCTTCACTTCTTTGATACAAATTGTATCGTATATGAACCTTGAACTTTTTCCATCGATTTTGTCAAAAAAGATTACACAATTCGAATCAGAAACATGGAGTCCAATTAATTACGATTAAATGTTTTGTGTACAATTGATCAACCATAGCCTGGAAAGAGGTCGGATTTTTTGACCAAGGCGCAAATGAGTCATCTAGTAATTATTTAATACAAAAGAGAAACCTCTTGTCAGACAGTAACAAAAAACAAAAAAAAAACAAAAAATACAAAAATTAATTTGTTTCTAGGAATTTGAACTGGGGTAATTCAAATCACAGATAATTTTCTTAAATTTAAATGAAACAACTGAAAATAAAATGAATTAGTGAAGATTTTTTTGTTTTATATCATTTATACTCTTAGAATATTTTTTTTACCTTTAATCTTTTATTATTATTAATTAAGAAAAGAAAATATTTCAATTAAAAATAATTAAAAAATTTTAAATAAAATAGTAAAATTTTATTTATTTTAATATACAATTAATAAATTAATTAAATAAGAAAAATATGTGTTTTAATTTTCACAAAATAAAATTGACATTAATTATGTTTATTTATTCAACTTCTAAAGATGCATGTATACTATAATAGATAAAAAATTATCATAAATAGTAGATTGGATTGAATAATAGATGAAATTACTGGTGAAGATTGAAAATTGTATAAATCAGTAATGCTATTATTTTGTGTGTGTGGGCCGTATACACATAATAGTTTTAGATTATTTAAAAATAGGACTTTTAGAAGAGTTGATTCAAGAGGAATGAGGAAGATTGCATAACAAGGAATTATAATTGATTTCAATGCATTTGCCAATATAATTAAAATCATAAAATTGAGTGAGGAGTGAGAAGTTAGTTTAGAAAGAAGCCAATTGGAAAATGGCTAGTTTGATCAGTGGTTCCCAAACTTTTTTGGCCTAACGCCATCTCCTCAGAAAAAAAAATATTACTCAACGTCTACAAATAATTAATTTTTTTTTTTAGAAATTTTAATAACAATTAAACAAGAATATAAAATTATAAATGTAAATTAGAGTTATTTTGTTTGAAATTATGAAACTATTTATTGAACTCAAGCCTCCCTGGATCGGTGCAGCACCCACCTGTTTGTGGTAGCGCCCATTTTGAGAAACAGTGAGTTAGACCAAGATCGTGGTAAACTGATAATATAGCAGAAGGGAGTTGGGAAAGAATCCTTGATTGGAAATGGCGTAGGATAGGGACGGTTGATGAAATGTGGTTGCTGATCTCAAAATCGTTCCATAGCTATTATTATTATGCTTATTGCTTGTTGAGTATTGATGATCTTCCCATGTTTATGTTATTATATTACTGATATCCTCCAATTGAGAAGATTTATTTGTATACTTATATTGATATAAAAATGTATTTTTTACAAGCAAGTGAATGAATAAATAAAATAAAATACTTATTTATTGATAAACATGAATTCTTCTTAAAGATTTTGAGTATGTTAAACTTACTTGAAATAAAAAATACAAAACAATAACATTAGGTAGCCCAAAATTTTAAAAAAATATATATATTTCTAATTAAATGGTTCTTTACCTAAGATGTATTCTGAAATTAAGTATCAAATGATACAAATCCGGTTAAATTTATAGGAATTGGGAAAGAATCATTGATTTGAAATGGCGTAGGATAGGGACGGTTGATGAAATAAGGTTGCTGATTTCACAATTGTTTCATAGTTATTATTATTATGATTATTGTTGTTAAGTATTGAGGATCTTCCCAAGATGAATAAATATATTACAGATGTCCTCCAATTGAGAAAATTTATGTTGTTATTTATTTGTATTTAATATTTGTATAGTTTGTGTATATATTGATATAAAAATGTAATTTTTTTACAAGCAAGTGAATGAATAAATAAAATAAAATACTTATTTATTGATAAACATGAATTCTTCTTAAAGATTTTGAGTATATTAAACATACTTGAAAAAAATACAAAAGAATAACATTAGGTAGCCCAAAGTTGAAAAAAAAAATATATATATTTCTAATTAAATGGTTCTTTACCTAATATTTATTATGAAAAGTATCAAATAATATAAATCCCGTTAAATTTATGATCTATGAAAATATTCAATATTATTTAAAAAAAAAAAAAAAAACATATGTATAAAGATAAATAGAGAAAACATTTCTAATGAGATGATAATTAGTGAATGGGATTCTTGCGGCAGTCTTAAAAACATTTTATGGATATATTATAGCAACATTAGAGGTGAGATATAAAATGGGAATAAAATTGTAAATATATTCGCTATCAAATTTCCATCAAATGTCAATTACAATATATTTTATATTTACGACCATTATTGATAAAGACAAGATAGTACTACAAATCTCATCTAAGAACTAAAAGAATTTTTTTTGTCTCTCTCTCTCTCTCTCTCTCTCTTTTCTCCCTCATCGATGGAGAACCGAGTCGAATTCTCCGATCCATATACAGCATCAGACGAAGGGATTCCTCTATAACTGTCAAAAGGCTTAGTTCGTTTGAAGCTCGAAAATTTATATGCAATAATAGTCGAAAATAACGCAAGAACCTTTTTATATTTATAAATTATAATTTATATGTATTTTTTATTACGATAATAGATTCTTTATTCATTTGATAGGTATATGTATTTATTTATTACAGTGTAGGGAAGAATCTAAAAATTTTTGATACTATCATTACCACTATTATTTATACAATATAATAGATATATAATAGGGTTTCTAAAATACCGACTTTTCTTTTTCAACTTCACTTTTTTTTACTACCTACTTACTACCCATATACATAGCTACAAATTTAAAAATAAATAAATCTATATATCTATATATATATGTCTGATACATTATGAAGTTAGGTATGTGATGTCTGTAAGATTATGAAGTTAGTTACAAATTCAGTTGAAACTTAAATTGCAAACACCGTTTACAACGGGTTCGTCTAGTAAATAAATAGAAAGAATAATAATGATTACTTATTATTTATCTGGATAAATTGAAAAACAATTTTATAACTAATTATTCATGTTTTTAATCAAATAATTAATAAATTAATTAATTAATTTTCATATATTAATTAGTCTAATCACACAAGCTGGTTTTTTAATTGAAAAAAAAACCGAGTTTTTGAATTATAGTATTATATTTTTTTTTTCTTTTTTTTTTTTCAAATAACTGGTTTTCCAAAACCGGGTTTTAATAATCTGGCACAACGTAATATGTATATTATATTATATATATATAATCCTCTCGTTAATATTTTCTTTATTATCCATATTTTAATAAATATAAAAATGTCTCTAGTAATTTTGGTAGTTCAATAAAATATAATAAGTATGTAGAAAAATCAAGATTCTGAAATTTTTAGAAAATTTATATTTTGTTCATTATTATTATTATTATTATTATTATTAAATAAAGAATGTTATAGCTAAGCAAATGTGATTCTATATAAGTTGAATTTTTCAAACTATACATTTGAAATTTCAATTTATATCTACTAAAGTTTAAAAAATTAATATTTTAAATTGAAATTTTTGAAAGATTTAAACTTTCTTAAGTTCTCTTATAGATAGAACTATGAAGAAATATTCAAATTAAAATCTTATATTAAAATTATCATTAATTTTATATTAATGTAAAATTCAATTTAAATTTGTAATTCAATTAAAAAATAATGATAATTTTTTTAAGTAAGTAAAATTCCCTTCTATTATTATAACTTAAAACATCCGTCAAGTTTGTTTTTTCTCTCGCTCTATATATATATATACATATATAGTGTGTTGGTTTGTTTTTTAATTACACTAATAACGGATATATATATAACGTACATATATCAGAAGGGTGGAGAGGGTTGTTTAATTTTCTACCTCGAATCATTTTCTATGATGGCCAACATCGAAGTGAAACATGTTTTTTAAGTTTTCGGCAGCAATATATAAGTTGATGTTGAACAAATCATCCGGAAACCGGATACCGGATCCTGATTGGTGGTGTTGGACATGCGTATGTCGCTGATTGGTTGCTCCTGTCGCCAATCGGGTTCAGTTTCACCCCTGGTCACAATAAGGCTTCTTATTTCACCTGAAGACGCCTCTTCTGACAACCGATGTGGATATCAGTTATCCGTTGATGAATCTGGTTCGGTTGGTTCCAGGGAGACTTTATGGCTGCGAATCGAAAGAGAAAGTCAGTCCGGCATTAAAAGAATTTTAAATCATATTTTTAATTCCGCCCACTGCTCGATCTTTAATATAAAATTCAACAATACTATTATTCGAAGAAATATCATCATTTAGTTATATAGTTTTATTTTTATTTTATTTTATAAATATTTATTTCTTTTATAATTAATTAGTACTTGGTACAATAAATAACCGAAATAATAGGAAAATAATATTTGATGCTAAGAATAACCAAATTCAAGTTTAAGATATTATAAACACTATAATATTAAATTAAAAAAAAAAATTCATTCTAAATAAAAATTCAAAGAATTAATTTTTGGATAGATTTGTGTAATCCTTTACACTTCTCAATGGGTCAGAGAATATTTCTTCTTATCCGTCCACCAATGAATACAAAAATATGAATTCTTATTATTAGTCAAATATATAAAATTTGGCATTTTTATTTCTATTAATTAATCAAATGTAATAAATTAAATAATTTATTTTAAAAATATTTATCTATAAATTTATTTAATTTAATAAAATTATTTGAACATGTTTATTTAATATTTTCGTAGAAATATAAGATATTAATTTTTCTTTAAAAGAATATTTATAAAAATAAAAAGAGTGTATTTAATATATATATATATATATATATATATATATATATATATATATATATATATATTAATAATTTTAATATTCATATTTATATACATTTTACATTTTCTTAAATTGAATTAAAAAAAAAAAACATTGAAAAATATTGTAATGTATTTAATATTTACTAACCTAACCTTAATTGAAACAATTAATAAAAATAGAACCATAAACAAAAACAATTATCAAATTATACTTTACTATACTACCTACATATATGATATATATTTGTTATTTAGTCTCAAAAATATAATATAAAATAATAATGTTTTTATTTTAAATTTATTAATTAATTAAATTTCATTTTTTTTCACTTATTACTTAATATAATTATTGCTCTTTTGATGTTAAAATTAACTATCTGTTATTTAAAAAAAAATATTTATTTTTTTTTCTTTATTAACCTCTATGTCGTAAACAAAAGTAATAATGACGCTCACTAACTAGTTTATTTCATTAAAAATTATTATTTTTAAATTTTTCTTTTTTGAATTATAATGAACTTTCTTTTTCTTATATTACATATTAATATCATTGATGATTTTAATTTCATCTTCTTCCTATAACTTGGAATGATGTCTCATATTTAATGTAATAACTCAGCATTTATTTAGCATGACACAATTACTATATATTTGCATTCATAAGATCATAATTTTATTTTTATTTTATTTTATTTTTTTTTTTTATTAATATAATTACATTTCAACATTTTGCATTTAGATTCTCTATTTTAATAATAATCTAAGATGTTTTTTTTTTACTATTTTAAAATTTAAAATGTTTATATTATTTTTTTTTATATCTAATATTGAAACTTTTCAATCATTTAAAATTTATTATTATTATTTAATATTAATTTATAATTTTGATTTATAAAATATGTATGAAATAAATTTAAATTTCTAAAATTATTGAATTTATATTTATTATTTTGAAATTTTATTTATAAGGTATTTTACTCATTATACTAAATTTTATGATAAAATACAGATTTAATAGCTAAAAATAGTAAAATCAATGAAGGATAATATACATAGAACTAATCAATTTGATAATTGAATTAGTGAAAGCTATTATTATTTCTAATAAAAAATTATATGGTTTCATTAAAAACCGATACATCATCAGTGTTTACAATAGGATTAGTAATAGAACAAAATAATATATTCAGATAAAAATCATTAAAATTCTCTTTTAGAGTATTATGATCGATGATAATATATTATCTTAGTGATTTAAATAGATTTTCACATTAAAATTATCTGATTTATAAATTTTATTTTTCTCCGTTGTAATGAACATGAACCACTTTCTGTTGTGGTTATTAATTAGATCTATACTTTTTAAATTCTGTATTTTGAATAAAGCGTAAATTAAAAAAATAATAACTCCAAGGAGGAAATTAATTGTGTTTTTAAAGTTGTTCCATTTCTTTTTCTTCACAATCGAAATCAATTGAATCGTTTGCTATGATGATATTTGGAGAGAATTTCGAACTAAAGTTCCAAACTTTGCAATCATGGTGATTTTGGCTTGGCGCCCCGTTAGAGGAATGGGCAGTGACATGACCTCGACGTGACCGACCCCATTTTAGCGCACAAGCGAAAGTCCCACAATACACCGTACTGCACTCTCTTCCTGTGAACACAGACACTAAAATACCAGGCTGGTGGCCAAAGACACGCACTGCCATCACGAATCAACGTCATTAGAATCCCGTTCTGACTTCCCCCTAGTTTATATCCCGAGTTCGAAGAGAAGGTCCTGGCACGACTCTGCCAGGATAGTTGCTTCCTGCTTTCTCCGGTGAGCAATGACTGGAGACAAATCAACCCCAGATGGAAGTTCGATTAGAGCATAGAAAGTCAAAATTCAAGAAATTTAGGAGGAATTTCACAACAACGAATTAATTATACTATTCTTTCTCTAAAATTTAAAAAAACTTCATAGATATATAAATTACAATAATTTTATAATTTATTTAATTAATATAATAAAATTTCAGACTCTTCAGTCTTTAGTGGTTAGCAGGACAGTCTAATACACTGAAGAATCAAGTACGGGCCTAGGAAAATTCATTAATTAATAATTTATCTTTAAGGCTATGCGTCATCCTCAGGGTTTATCCGCAAATCATAAAATAATAATAAAATTCCATGAAAATTCAAACTTCAAATTCAGCTCATTAAGAAAATTAGCTGGAGTGTCTCCACTCGACTATCTCGCAATTTGAAATGGATTAAATAACATATATTATATTTAAATTAAATTTAATTAATTATAAATTATATATTAAAATTAATAAATCATATTTATTAAACCAGCGCATGTTTGGCTCTTTTTTGATGGCACCACGTCCCGTGTTGGCGGGTGATTTGCAGTGTTAAAAAATTAATTCCAGTACTTTCAGCAATTCAATCAAGCTGAAATTCTATATATAGCAGTTTTATACAATTTTTAATCATGTGAAAAATTATCAAACATATATCTTTATTTTTGCTGTCGCTTTACCGGAAAAAAAATCAAAACGTTGTAGGTAATGATCCTCTTCCGGTTGAGCTACATTTCTCAAAAGTTGCTTGAAAACTACAAATTTTTTGAATAATGTCCATGTACTAGCTCAAACCGTTTTTGCGTAATCTTGTCTTTAAACATACACACATACACACACCTACACAGAGACATTTTTCTCAACCTTAGTGAAAATGATTGAGGAACCTTCAAAACGTATAAAAACATCAAAATCTCAACATCGAAAATTTTCGTTATCACAATACTATCTCTGGCGAGATAGTAAAAATGGAATTGATTTGTTTAATTTTAAATAAATAAAAATACAGAGCAACATATAAAAGAAATTTGAAAATAGTTATATTCATAAATAGAAATGATTTCTTTCTTAGTTAACGATCACAATTTAACTTTAAACAATAATCACTAATAAGTCAAAGAAGATCATTATTATTTAATAGAACTAATTAGATTGAAATTACAAGGATTTATGTGTTCTATTAACTAAATACAATCCAGCAAGAATGAAGCTGTTCTGTGTACTCTGTCTGACACAGTTAGAACTTCTACAAAGTTTCCAATTATCATTATAATTACAACAAAGTTAAGCGATTTAACTATTAGCCCTAGTGGAACCATTTTCGTATTCATCTCACTAAAGATCATTCGTGACATGATGAGTCCCAAAATTCAAAGGTCATGCTAGATAGTATTATATTATTTTTTTTTCGGAAAAAAAAGGAGCCGTTACATAAAAAATATCAGCTTCTCTTGATGGTAAAATCATTTGAACCATTTCAATAAAAAAGTTGCTTATATAGAGAAAAAATTAGTATAAAAATACTAACTTTTTGGAAAATATTTTTCCTTGGTTCTTTTTATAACTAAACTGTGTCAGAATAAATATAAATAACAATTCTAATTAACAGAAATTAACTTCAGTGCAAAACACAAACCTATTCCAATAACATCATTTTTTACAATTTAAGGTTATGTTGTTGTGAACTCCACTCAAATATTCATCTTTATATAGAGGTTGCTTATAAAGAATGATGCTTATATAAAGCGTTCACTGTATATATATATTTTATTTAATCAATATGAAACTTAAAAAATTAATCTTTATATATACTTATACAAATTGCTAAGAAATGATAATAAAAATAAATAAATTACTTTTCAGATGCATTCATTGAAAATGAAAATGCAATTTAAGGAAATGAACCACACAATAGTCTTCAATTATTTGTTTACTTCATTTGAAATTAATTATTGCTGAAAGTAAAATAAAGCCAAGTTAAATTAATGATAAGAGAGAATGACTCTCTCGAATGGTTTAAGAAAAAAAAAAATATGAAAAGGGAATAATAAAATCGACGAGTTTTTTGAATATCAAATGAGCAACTCATCCATGAGCCTAAAAATAAGGATTGGAAGATTAGAAGGGGAGTTTTGCTTTTCAGGAAAGGATATGAAAATATAAAAGGAAACAAAGAGAAAGATGATGATTATCTTCTCTTTACCTAAAAGGAGCTCACCAGGAGGGGGAGTGCATTTGATTTTGCAAATTAACAAAAGATTAATAATTTTGAAAGTATTTATTTTCAAAGAAAAATTTTAATTACTCCAATTCGCACTTGATAGAATCAAATTGTAATAAACAATAGAGCTATTCATTATTTTCACCCTTCTTTTAAAAATAATATTCCTATTAATAATTCTTAATTATTTATAAGATCCACGATTAACAAATGATATTTTTCATAAATTGATTTGGGATTGAAACAGTGACTGTTTATTGAAATGGTCCATTCAAAGATTACAAATACCACAATATCCACAAATTTTATTTAAGCTTCTATCAATATAAAAATAAAATAAAAAAATATTGCAATTGTTTTTGAATAATAATATAACTACAATTAAATAAAATAATTAATTCAATAAAAATAAAAAAAATTTTATAAAAAATAATTTTTCATATTTTTTTTTTTATTTTTTTAATTTATTTGTAATTCAATATTAAAAAATTATATTATTTCTTCTTTTATATATTATATTTCTTGTTTCTAAATATTATTATAAAAATTATTTAACTATATATAGAGAATTGTTCCTATAAAATGAAAAACATGTTAAGTAAAAAAAAATATTATACTGCTGGAAACTGTATTCCTTTTGGAAAATATTAATCTACAAATAAGAAAAAATAATTAAATAATGGAAAAATTGGAACAATTTTCATTTAAATATTATTGAGTATCTCTTCATAAATCTCTACATATATCATTAATTTTCTCACTTCATATGTATAAAAAAATAACATAATAAAAGTCATGAAGATGGTCTTGATATGGGACCGAAACGTTTACCCTTTGGTTTGATTTCCTTCTAGCTGCCCACTGACTCTTAATCCATTATAGGTACAATTTATAATCAGCCACAATCATTTTAAAACATTTATATCATTTAATTAATTTAAAGATGTTTATTTCCCACATCTAGTAATAATGAAATAAAAAATCCCCCTCCTCCAAAAAAAAAGATATTTTAAAAAAAGAAAAAGTAAATTTTTAGAAAATTTATCCTAATGTACCTTATTTTGAGTAGGAGGAAAGTAGTTGGCATTGAAGATGTTAGGTTGGTCATATACATATATCAACCAACCCCCCTTCCATCACAAACAACTCAATTCTTTATTAATTAGTAATCAATCTAGGAACTTAATTAGTGCCTATAAGAGATTCTCTTTCTATTAAGATTCTTTTATTGATTTACTTTGGGAAGATTCTTTAATTGCATCTTTAATTAATTAAAAATATAATAAAATTTACATATATATATATAAGGGATAAAATACCTAAAGAGTCATTTTCATAGCAATGCAATTATTTCTTGATTATACAAATTGTTATATGTATGGATATCATTTAAATTCATTATATATCAGTATGATATAATAAATTAATTAATGCCTTGAATATACATATAAAAAGAATAAAATTTAACCAATATGTGAAAAAAGGCACATTAACCATAAATAAAAAACAATTTTCACTGGATTGTAAAGTTATAATATTGAAGAAAAATATAATATATATACCATATATTAATAAACTATTTATAAAGATAGGAATAACCAAATAATAATCTACATAATTTTCTACTTATAGTTACTTGATCGCCTATTTGCATATTAATTTTGTTATATATAATTGTATTATAAATAAATATAAACAAGGAGGACATCTACCGGATTTTGCTGATAACCTATATAATGATTATAACTACAACTGTAATTTGTATGAAGTTTAATTTTTTATTTTATTATCGGGTTGGTTGTTATAAACAACGTATAACTTACGATTAAGACCTAAAAAAAAAATAAAAAATTAATTGGCGTATAAACAATTAAAAATGGTGGGTTAAAAGGTTACAACTTCTTTACTAAATTCAATTAGGAATAGTATTTAATAAATAATAAATAATATAGCAATAATAAATAGGACTAGTAATTGATGGACAACCAGTAGGAAGTTTAAGGAAATTTTTATATAATTTTTTAATATTTTAAATAGTGTTTTAGTTTAAGTAGGATATTGATATTTTTTTATAAACAAATCCACTGTGGTAAAGTTTCTTCCAAATTCCTGAAGCTTCCCGTTTTGTAAACAATTACCTTCTTCTACTTGTTTATAGATCTTTGATCATTGGTATGAAAATCAAAAAAAAAAAACCAAGAATATTTAATATTTTTTAAGTTTATTAAAATTTAATTATTTTTATAATTTATTTTTTTCTATTGTTTTATAATTATCATCTTTATTCATATTTTAATTTTTTTTCTTTTGACTTAATATTTGAACTCTTATCACCAAGATTGATTGAATTTACGATCATATTTTTTTCTTTATTTTTTCAATTTTAAATAAAATAGAAAATATATTTTTTTCTGGTAAAATTAATAGAAAATAAATTATTTTATGAATAAGTTTGTCACCATTTAAAACAAAACAAAAAAAAAAGTTATTATTACATATAGTAATTAGTTTGAATTAAATAAAAAAACAATAATAATAAAAGAAAAAAAAATATCTAAATAATAAATGATATTAAGTTGTTCTGTTGGTTGTATGATTTCTTTTTGTGCATGGATAAGACGATCTGAGGCCGAATGACATTCTTGGAACTTGTAACATTGAGCTTAGCTCAACTTTAATATGCAAAGACATAATAAAATCGTTTCGTCATTTGTTTGAAAGGTGAGCAGCTTTCTTTCATTCGAGTCACCACACATCGTCGAATCTAATTATTGGGTTCTATTGTTCTATTGAGATGAAATAAAATCTGAATTTATAAACCATGGAATGTTAAGAATAAAATGTTCCTTATTTAGCATTTATTCGAGTTAAAATAACCTTGTAGGGTCTGAAGGGAAATTGGTATTATAGGAAAACCGATTTGTTGCTAATATAAATCTCCAAGGGGTTTCATTCAACGAGCGAGGTGAGACGAACGCAAGTCTCCTTTATGGCTTAAATAAAAATGTTTTTATCAAATTAGAAACCGAGTGATGGTTTGTGAAGATGTTTTCGGTGTTTTTGTAGTCCTGTCGGACGAGGGCGGTGAGAGAGACTGAAAAGGGAAGGGTGGGGGTATGGGGGAGGATGGTATACTATTGTATGTGGCCTACGGCTCCCAATTCACTAAAAGCTCCGTGTTGCTGTGACATAATATTTAATTAGATATTTTCTGAAAGTTCTTGACTGAGTCTCACGAAAAGGTGTGAGCGAATGTTCAAAGGTGACGGGACCACACCTGACATGACTGAAAGCCTGGCTGGAAAGGAACAATTAACTGATAAATATCACAACAGGCAAAAATTCAACATATGCATGGACATTGCCATTGGGCAAAACAAATGGCTGTTTAATTATTCGAAAGAATTAAATGACATTCGTTTCCTGGTTAAATGAAAAAAAATCAGTCGCGGTTACTACCCCCCCCCCCCCCACCCCCATCCACAACCAATTACACTTTTATTTTTCTTCATGTATATATTATTACTATTATTATTATTATTATTATCTTTATTGGTTCATACCTAAATTAAAATTTTTTCTTAAAAAAATTTAAAATTTTAATTCAATTAAAAAATAATGATAATTTTTAAGTAAGTAAAATTTAATTTAATAAAATAAAATAATTTAATAAAATATTAAAATAATAAAAATTAATAAATTTGTAAAAAAAAAAATATAATACTTAAAAAAAAATGTGCCTTTGCGAGTTTCGAACTGTGGGTGCAAAGTCATAAGATAACGCCCTAGCCCGCCCACCTATGAAAAATTCCTGTTGTTAAGTTCCCTATTAGAATTTATATAGATGTCATATTATCGCCACCAGCGCCTCTATGATCTAGCATTGTAACTAAACTATTTTTACTTAATTAGCACCCCCTGGACACATCTTACCAATTAGCGGTTTTATAAAGGAAGTCTGACATGCCCTGAGACCTACTGAATATACATAAAAAATTTCATAAGAATCGGTCAAGCCGTTTCGGAGGAGTATTTGTGTTGTGTTTGTGACACGAGAATTTTATATATAAGATATATATATATATATATATATATATATATTCAAAGCTAAATATAATTAATAAATAAAATAAAATTTAAAATTAATATTCTAAAAAAAAAACAACATCCATATATTACAAGAGGGAAAATATATATCTAAATAAATAAACTTAATTAAGAAAGAAATACTTAGGCAATGTAAAAATAGAAAAGTTTTATAAAATTTAAAATTAATTTTTTTAAATATTGTTAAACAATCTGGGTAACGGGTAAACTCTTTTCTATAATCCCAGTAGAAAAGATATTTACTTTAGGGAGTAGCGTCCCTGCCCTCACGTGAGCTCATGATTTCTTCTATCTCGTATTATTCTTGGAGAAATCATGTCCTTTACCCTTGGACTCCTATTAAACCATTTCCTTGCCATCCCCTCCCTGAACATCCAAAAAATCCATTTTATTTGGATGGAGGAGAATACCTCTATTCAGTGGCGTACCTAAGGGGATTGGAAAACGTCCGTTTGGAAGACCAATTGTGAACAGGGTGGACAATGTAGGAAGGAACGTGAGAGAGATGGGACAGGGTAGGAGTTAGATGGTTATAGCTCAGAATAGGGACACTCGGGGGGGTACAGGGGGCGGAGCCCCCGTCTAGGTGTGGAGAGCGCCGAAGGCGCTCGAAGCAGCTAGTTATAGATATATTTAAAAGAAAAAAAAGAGGGGGGGTAAATATATACGTACATTATATTATTCATATTAAATACTATAATATAATATAATATAATAATATGTAAATATTATATTCTTTGAAGATTTTCAATTTAGTTGATTTAGTTGATTTTGTTCACTTTATAGAAATTTACGGCTTACTGTTTTAAAATACTAACAAAAACAACAGATAGAATAGAATTTTTGCCAGATTCTAAATAAAATCGATTTTGAATTCAATAAAATTAGAAAATACAATTAATTTTGAAATGGCTTAATATTTACACTTTTAAATAAATGTTTTATGATAATAACAGATAAAGCGCATACCAAAATATTCGTTATAAAACGTAGATTCATTTTCACTAGCATTCTATAATTTTATGATGGTTCCTTAAGTAAATATTAATTATTGTATTTTGACAGATGCAATGTAATTTCGACGGCCATGATGCCAGGCCGCCACTTCGAATACAATTCTTTGACTCGCTCCTATTTGATTATTCTTTGCTTATTCCAACTTTTCCCACTAAAAGTTTAAATCATTTTCAATCTTATTTCTCTAAATTATTTTTTTTTTAATTATAGTTTTAATTGAATAATTAATATTTTAATATATAAATATTTCTCATTGCATTTTTAATGTAATGAATTTTCGAATAATTTTTTTAATGTCTGTATTCGACTTATTTTCGATTATTATATTGACTTTGTTTACGAACTCTATTAATCCCAATTTTTAAGATATTTAATATATTGGAAGACTAATTATAAAATCTAATTTATATTCTTCACTCCCCCCCCCCCCACAGACACACATTTTTTTGATATACAAGTCCAGTGTGTCATGAATAAAAACCGCTACTGATCATAATAATAAAAGGATTATAGAATAATTTTAAATTTTCACTCTTAATAATTTTATAATATTGTTCTGATTTATCAATTGGAATTATATATAAAATAAATATTAGTTTCTCTCTAAAACATAATCCCTATCATCATCACTTGAATTGACACATTTCTATTAAATCGCTCATAATAGGTCCTAAGCGTTTCCATTGAAAATGTCTGCCTGTCATCCGTTTATTTGTTTACAATCTGCTAATAATGTTTCTACTTTTCTTATACCTCCTCCTATCCCTCTCTCTCTCTCTTTAATAATCATAGCAAATTCCACGCGACTAATTTCCATTCAATTCAATAGATATTATATAATTTTTTTAAAGATAATTACATTTACGTGCACATAATTTCTTCTCATTTTTCTAATATATTCAGTGAATTCGTAAATATATTAGAAGAGGATAGTGAATAGCCGAGAGGCATTTGTAATGTTGTCTAGGAAGGCAAAGGAAGTATAAAAAAAAAATGTTAGTGGTGGCCTATTGAAAGAATCATGCACCAGTCATTCAGTCCAAACAAATCTATTAAATTATACAAACATATTTAACTAATTATTAATTATCAATAAATAATCTAGTAGATTTGTTCTTCAATCCGGATCCTATTTAAAAAAAAAATGAAGAAAGAGAGAAGTTTAAAGATATTGCAGAAAAAAATCAAATTAACGGATTTATTCTTGAATAAAGACCATAGAAAAGGCGGATGGTAAGGTCACCTACTAGAAAGAATAAAGGTCAATTCATTAAACCATAAAAATTTTAAAAAAAATATATTTTTTTGGATCTTTAATGAAAAAAGGTCTTCATACTATAATTAAAAATAATACTCAAATAAAAAAATTAAATTCAACTTAATTTACCTTATATTTGTATCTTATTATACTAGCAAAAATTGTTTATTTTTGGGATATTAAACCGCTCTAAGGATATTTTTGATATTCACACCATAGATTATCTTTACAAAGAAAAATCGATCTGTATTGGTTTCAGTCTCGGAAAAATCATCTTTGTTAGTTTTTTCTTAATTTAAAATAGGACTTTTAATAATAAAAAAAATGGCGTCGATCAACACAGGATAACGCTTCCTTAAATACAAAATATTATAAATAAAATAAAATTAAAGATATTTATTTTAATAATATTTATGTTATTTTAAATTATTTGAAATTGTTTTATATATTTTGTCGTATATTTATTTTAAATAATAATCTTAATAAGGAATAATTTTTTTAAAGTATCAAAATTAAAATATATAAAATAATTATTATGCTGGTTGTATTATATGGATGTCAGGCATGGTCTATGACCTTAGGAGACGAGAGTAGATTTAGAGTATTTGAGAATAGGACTTTTCGCAGGATTCATGGGCTAAAGAAAGATGAGGTCACCGGGGAATGGTGGAGACTGCAAAACGAAGAATCGCATGATCTCTATGCATCTTCGGACATAGGGTTATAAAATCGAGAAAGCTGCGATGGATAGAATGGGAGTTGAAATAATGGCGAAACCGATTGGTAAACGCACACTTGGAAGACCAAGGACGTGGTAGGAAGGGACTTGAGAGAGATGGAAAAAGGTAGGAGTTGGTTGGTTATGGCTCAGAATAGTCAAACTAGGAACTCTTGGAGAAATGTGGTTGCTCCGGCCAAGAACTTTCGAGTTCTTTAGAGCCACAGAGATAGATAGATTGATAGTATACGTTTTATTTTAAATTTTATCTAAGAAAATGGATATAATTAATGCATCACTATTGCAAGGAATAATTGAAATAATTTTTATTTTTAATTTTGTACATAAAAAAAAAAAATTATGTATCGATACTGAAATTTATTGATCCATGGATGATACAAAAATTTTGTTTTTATCTCAACATTTTCTAATCACTTTTTTTCAAGATATCTTAATGAGTAGGTAGAAGGAAGGAAAGAGGTTGGAAGAGGAGAAGATAAGAAAAAGAGGGAGACTAGCTGCATCTTTCTCTCCCTCCCTCTCCCTCTTTCCCTATCTATATATCTATATATATCTATATAGATATATAGATATATAGATAGATATTTTTATTTATTTCCAGTCAGTGTGGAGGAGGCTCGTCCTGCAAAACAATGCACCGAGTCATGACCTATCCCAGCGACTCGCTGACACAGGGAACAAATCATGACCTCGCTAATCTGCAGAATTATCAAAGGCAAGATGCAATCGCCGCCAAGGCTATTTGCTCTGGCAAAAATGCATTGCGGGACGAGCCCCGTTCCCAGAGCAAAGGGTGTAGGAAAAAAACACACCAGGATAGCAATAAATGGCAATTTGTTTAATCATGAACAGCCAAGCAGAAGACGTTGTGGGAAAAAAAGGTGGGGGTCGACTTAACGGTCAAATCTAAATAACCATTCCAAAAACAAAAAAAAAAAAAATTTCTCAACATCATTGTAAATTTCAGAATTATATTGAATAATTGGATTCGATTTATAGTAATACTTACATATAAAACTTGATTGAAAATATAATGAAGAACTTACCTGAAACAAAGAAAACATTATTAATTAACATTCTATCTATGGTATGCAAATAGAAACTACATTTAAATATCAAGGATAAATTAAATTAAACTAATTTATTATACTATTACAAAGATATACATACAATATATTCAGAATTATTTATAACTACTATATTTTTAATGTGTCTCAAATTTTTAAATTTTAATGAAATATCAAAGAGCAAAATGAAATATAAAAAATTATCTTTGATATTATATAAGTTAACTTCCTTTAAATTTATGAAATAAAGTAAATACCTTCCAAATCTTTTTTTATTTATTAAAAACTATTATATACTATGTATTATATATAAAAAAAATTCATTTAATATAAATGAAAAGAAATTTTAAAGTAATTCAAATAAAAGTATCTTTTCTTTCCATCTCTTTTTATTAGGTAAAGTAAACGTACCAGTGGTTGACCGCCTTAAGAAAAATTTTCATAAAAAAACACTATTATTCTGTAACACACATATCGTATAATTATTTTTAATTATCACTATAACACAAACATTTGGTTAATCTATATTTAAATATTTTTTTAAAATTTTTTTCTAAACGTATTTTTTTGTTCTAGTAGTCGACCATCTGAAAATCTAAAGTTTTAGTAGTTGACCATATTTTGATCCAGTAATGGACTATCAACCTAAAATGGGTTTAAAATAAATAAATGGAATAAAATACACTAAGTATTTGTTTTATTAATATTTTATAAGAATATCAGCAGTTTTAGGACATTTCCATAAATGTCCTGTATTCTCCATCGATGAAATCATGGCTTATTCTTCAGGAAATTGTATGATTTTTTTCGGGAATAATCTCCCAAAAAAAAAATACCACGTATTTTTTCGAACATCCAACCATTGAATTTTAGAGCCTTCAGATCCTCATCACTGACTTCAAGACAATTATTTTCATCTGTGTGATATTTTAAAAATGATGTCATACTATTCAGAACTATTAACTCGTTCCTTACAAACTGTCTTTCCTCCCTTTATTTTTTTTATCTATCCAACTTTTTCCTTTATTTCGTTTTTCTTTGCCTCTCTAAAGTTGTTCATTTTTAATCTTTTCTAATTATTCTATCTTTTTTTTATTTAAATAATACATAAATTTAATAAAATATATTTATTAATATATTAATACCCATAACATAAGATAAAAGGGTTTACATGGTTAAACACATCTTCTGGCGTTATTTTGTTCATTCAGAAAATAAATAATAATAATAATAATAATAAATATGTAATAAATTATATAATTTTATCATTTCTTGTAATTGAAATTAAAATATTTAGCTCTAAATTTTTATTTAAATACATATATATGTAGATTTTAGATAAATTGCGCAGAAATACTGAAATATTGACCACCTAAAGCGCACCCCTCTCCCCACCCTCTTTGCCCCTTCCCCTTACTCAAGCCGTTCACATTGGAGCGGTAACCCAACCGGCCATCTTGACTCTATCACCTTTTTGACATTTTTCATTGAATTTCACCGGGAATTTTCTATTCATCTTTATTTTTACAAATGGATCTTGAAAGATGAAACGATTATCAATACTTGGATATATAATTTTCTCAAATTCATTGTCTACAGGTGGACGTCAAGTCCAATGCTCAGGTAATCAATTCATTTGTTTAATACTTTTTCAATTTTAAATTATTATTAATATCTCGTTCACTGACAAACTCTTTAATATATATTTAATATATATATATATATATATATATATATATATATATAGCTTTATGTTTATACAATGAAATTAAGATTTTAATATATAATTATAATATAATATAATTTAATATATATAATATAATATTATTATATAATATTTAATTAATATATAATTTAATAAATATATATATATATAGCTTTTTAAGTTTATACAAAGAAATTAAAATTTTTTTTAAACAGTTTTTACTTTCATAAACAAAAAATATTAATACTATCGTATATTATTTGAAGAATTTATTTATATTTTTATTTTGTTTTTGCTTTATATTCCTAATGCATTGGGTTGAACGGTTATTTTCAAAGAATATATTTTTCATTTTGTTTTCTCTTCTTTTTGCACAAAAGCGAGGAATTTATTTTTGTTATCCATTTATTATCAAGAAATTAATAGACAACCGATATATCCTCTCCAAACTTGAGACATTCTAGCAATGCCCGTTTATTTATTCCATTCAAATAAAAGAAATATTATAAATTTTCCTTTCTCATTTCTAATAATCAATCAAATATTATCATTTTTATCTATTAATTTAAATTATTTATTCTAAATGTTCTCATTTTCATTAATTCAATGCAATTATTGGACCATGTTTAGTTAAGATTTGATTAGAAATTAATTTTATTCGTTTTTCTTTCTTGTCATTTTCCAAGAATATTAATTAAAAAAAAAATAAAGAGAAAGAGAGTATTTAGGTAAATTAATTAATGATATTTGAACTATTAATTGAATGTATACCAGTACAGTGGACTACTAACGATAATATAATATGATAACCATTGACTTGCACTTTGAAATTCTCTAAACCTACTTGTAACAGTTAAATCAAATTCATTGTCTACAAGTGGACCTAAAGTCTGATGCTCTAAACTTAAATTAATTAAATTATAAACCTAATTAAATTTAAACAATTAATATGTGCTTTGAGAAGCTCCACGGTACTCCTAAATTCGTTAAAATAATTTTTCATTTTTCTTAAAATAATATAGGATATAGGAATTAGAATTAATTAAATGATCTTCTTCTTATTATTATTATCAGTTAATCTCCTATTCAAATTTAATAAAAGAAGGTTAGGCTGACCCGGAAATGAAAATTATTATTCTAATAAATCCAATTATTATTCAAATATTTAAACTTTTATTTTTAATTCCAATAATCAATAGAATATCATTTAATAAATTAAATATAATAAAATTAATATATATATATATATATATATACACGTACAGCCCTTAAACGTACGTATTAATGCACTGAAAGACAGAAAAGTATGGCCTGTGGATATAACATAATATATATTTCGTAATTTGATTACAAAATATTAATAAAATATATTTTATTTTATTTATAACTAGCTGCTCAGAGCTCCTTCGTCGCTCTTCACATCTAGACGGGGGCTCCGCCCCCTGTACCCCCGAGTGGTACATAGTATTTGGTTGAAAATAGTAAAAGGTTTTCATCCATTTTGTTTCAAACAATGTATAACATAAAACATTCATTTCTTATTGTGTGATTATTTAAAATATATTTTAATTTATTTAGTAAAATAATTATATATATTATTATTGAATATGTTATATCTATCTACTCGAAAGTTCTTGGCAGCTACAACCACATTTCTCCAAGTGTCCTTATCCTGAGCCTCTATTCCATCTCTCGTACGTCATTCCCTGATGTACTCATCTTTCTTTGGCCCATAAATGCTGGGGAGAATCCTATTCTCTGAATCCACTCTCATCTCCAAAGATCATAGACCATGTCTAACACTCATATAATACAACAGACAAAATAATTGTTTTATATATTTTAATTTTCATTCCCTTTTATAATAATTTTGATGAGATAAGCCTCTTTACTGCATGATAACAGGCGTTTTCCGATTGCAACTTCGATTTCAATTCTTCTCAAATATTATTATCCTTCGTGATTACATTCAATTTTTCTACATATTCAAATTCTACATTTTGTATGTTAATACTGCTCCTGTTTGTTTCTAAATATATTTATTTATCATTATTAATTTCAAACCTCATCTCTTTTCCTACCTCGATTAATTTTTCCTCGCTATCTGTAATTGCAATTGCCGAATCTCCTATTATATTTAAGTCGTCTGGGTCACCTAATATTTTACAATTGATTTCCACATCTTACTCTTTCTTTACTACCTTCAAGATAAATTTTAAGATCAAAATTTGAAAAAGTTTATCCGGATCTATTGAGTCATGCGTAGGTTTTACTAAAGTCTACAAATAATTAGTGAACAGAGATATTGAATTCGCGGTTTTTTTAATATCTGTCATAATGAAAATATCTTAATTAATGTTGATCGATTTGGCATGAACCCGCAATAATATCGTCTAATATTTCCTCCGCCTATAGTTTATAAGTATTGTATATGTTATAATAGAGTATAATATTTCTTGATCATTTCATTTTGATATTTTAATTTCATTGCTTGATTTTTATTGAATATTTTTAATTATAATAAAATTTTAGAAAATGCAAAGTTAGAGACTTGAGACAATTTATAAAAATTAATTTATAAAACTTAACGGTATAAAAGAATTGATAAAACTAAAGATAAATTAACAATATATACATTCATTAATAGTATTAATTTAAATTAATGGATTTATTTGATTTTTTATTATTAAGTTCATTTATTAATTTTTTTAGATCATAGTTAATTCCCTCCCTTAAAATAAAAGAAGTATTCAAATATAGAAAGAATAAATACAAAATAATTTAAGTTAAATATGATTTAAATATTTTATTATATTAATTAAAATGAGAACTTTTAGAATAAATTATTTAATTGAAATGATATTTGAATATTAGAATTTAAAATAAAAAGTTAAAATTTATAATAATTCTTTGATTGCTAGTTATATACATTGTGTAAAATGAGTCCGCCAGTCAGTGGGCCACGCCTGGCTCTTGAATGAACAACACGGAGAACTATATATAAACTTTAAATCTCTCTCTCTCCCGCTCACACACACTCTCACCTCTCTCCTCATCCCCTCCACCTCTCATTTCTTAGTTATTTCAATTTCCACAAATTGTCTAATTTTTAAAATATTCACTAATTTACTTTCTATTTTTATTCTTTAATCCTTAAATAATATATTTTCTATTTTATGTTAAAATGTAAATAACTTACATTTTAACATATTAAACTATGACAGCAAAAAAGTAAACGAATTACATACATACATACAAACAGTCTCCTTTATATATATAGATATTTTGTATTTAAAGAAGCTCGGGACCATTTTTTTTATTATTAAAATTTCTATTTTAAATTAAGAAAAAACTAACAAAGATGATTTTTCCCGAGGCTGAACCAATATTTTTTTATAAAAATTATTTATGGTATGAATATCAAAAAAATCCTTAGAGCGGTTTAATATCCCAAAAATATACAAATTTACATATATATACAATTTTTGCTAGTATAATAAGATAAGATATAATTGTATTTTAACTTATAAAATTAAATTTATTTATGGATTCATAAGTAAAAGTTATATTTATGTTCAAATGTCTTAACATAAATAAATATGTAAAAAAAAGATCCACAGATCAACTCATTCATTATGCAATTTGTAATATGACTATTCAAAAAGTTATAAAATAAAAATTATGTGAAATGTTTGTAAAAGTTAATTAACCTTTACTTTGATTGTCTTAATAATTAATGAAGAAATTGAAAATTTCCCCATAAAATAAATATAAAAAAATATATAGAAATCTTGTTAAAGTTCAATTAATATTCCATTATAAGATTCTTGCTAGATAACTTTTAATAATATAATAAAATTGTATCGATGTTTAGGTGGGAGGTATACTAACATACCAGAACAAATTTACTTAATCCAAGTACAATAATATTGTTGCACTTTCTCTTTATTTAAAATAAGTTAAAACATCTGGTGCAATCATCACAATACCTTTCACTTATGATATCCAATAAAATAGAAGATAATCATTTTGTACAAATCATTTATCATTGATTTTAATGCCAAAAGAAAGTATTATGCTAATTTCATGTTAATATTATAAGAATAAAAATTGAAGTTATCCAAATTGCTACCGCTAATACAAAACAAAATACGCTGGAGTGTCTCCACTCGACTATCTCGCAAATTTGAATTGGATTAAATAACATATATTATACTTAATTAAATTTAATTAATTATAAATTAAAATTAATAAATAATATTTATTAAACCAGCGCAGTTCGGCTCTTTGTTGATGGCACCACGTCACGTGTTGGCGCTTGAGATTTGTAGTAAACGTATTAAAAAATTAATTCCGGTACTTTCAGTAAATCAATCAAGCTGACATTCCATATCTAGCAGTTTTATACAATTTTTAATCATGTGAAAAATTTTCAAACATATATCTTTATTTTTACGGCCACTTTAGAGGAAAAAAAATCAAAACGTGGTAGGTAATGACCCTCTTCCGGATGAGCTACATTTCTCAAAAGTTGCTAGAAAACTACAAATTTGAAAATTTTAAATAATGTCCATGTACCAAATTTCATGATGCTAGCACAAACGTTTTTGCGTAATCTTGTCTACAAACTTACACACATACACACACACATACATTTTTCTCAACCTTACTGAAAATAATTCAGGAACCTTCAAAACGTATAAAAACATCAAAATTTCGACATCGAAAATTTTCGTGATCGCAATAGTGCAAAGGAATATAAATACAAATAAAAAATTTAAAAAAAATAAACAAATAAATTAATAAATTATTAAAATAATTAAAATAGAAATTAAACAAATTTATTAAAACGGTTTTTTGAAAAATTTTCATTATTCACATGACAACAATCCCGTACTTCCGGTTTACTTATTTTAATAGTTAAGGGCGTTTATCTGAACTATAAAAATAAAATTGATAATTTATAGATGTTGTTCAAGTTAGGCCACACACTCATTCAACCATTAGTCTTAAAGTATAGGTTAATTAATTAAAATATCAACTAAAATATTTGCGTTATGCGCATTTTGACTGTTATTATTTGTGATGGTATAAGAATAGAAATGCGGATAAAACAAATATATCATTCAACTTCACCGAGAGGTTTATTAAATAGTATTCTATTAAAGTTATTTATTTTGATTGGTTTAATTTTATTTTACATAACTTATTTAAATCTTCCTTAAACATTTATAAAAAATTTCACCCATCATTTCTATTATCTATTTCCGCAAATTCTATTCTTTATAAGATCTTATATAAATAAAAAAAACAATTATATTTATTTTTTCATTACTATTTTTGATATCATTAATTAATTTATTAATCTTAGATATAATCATATTTAATATATCACATATTAATTTAGACATCCGATATCGTAAACGGTTCTAAGAATTTTCTATTTACCTTGAATTAATATTGTATATTTTAACATTTTTTTAAATTATAGCCTAATTTTAAAAAAATATATATGTGTTTTAATACAAAATTTAATTTATATGATTTTGAATGAGAATGAATTACGAAATTTTTTAAAAGATAACTTTTAATCATAAAAATAATTGATTTTTGAGTTGATTAAATAGTAAGATAGATAAAAATTTAATTATAATCAATATATATATATGTGTAGATTTAGAGCATTTGAGAATAGAATTCTTCGCAGCATTCACGGTCCAAAGAAAGATAAGTTCACCGGGGAATTGCCGAGACTGCATAACAAGGAATTGCATTATCTCTATGCATCTTCAGACATAATTAGGTTTATAAAATCGAGAAGGCCGCGATTGACAGAGCACATATCTAGAATGTGAGAAGAAAGAATAGAGACAAATATATTGGTGGGAAAGGTCCGTTTGGAAGACCTAGAAAGCGTTGAGTGGACAATCTAGGAAGGGACGTGAGAGTGATGATGGTTGTGGCTCAGGATAGGGACACTTGGAGAAATGTGGTTGCTGCAGCCAAGAACTTTCGAGTTATATATATATATATATATATATATATAGAGAGAGAGAGTTTTTAAAAGTATTATTTAGTGTAATCTGTGATTTTGATATTCAAAGATATGTAGTTATAGTATAATTAATATATTTTAAGATAATAAATGTTTCACATTTTATAAACTATTTATTATATTAATTATTAATAATTTAAATTAAATTTTAAATGAATGTAATATCGCCTTTGACATTTTATTGATCCGTATCGTGAATGTCGATCTTCTCCTTGGATAGTTTATGAAATTTCCATTTGCAGAATTATCCCTACATCTAGTTATAATCTCATGGCTCACTAACATTTTATACCCAAGTATGCAATTAAAAACCAATCATGACTTGAATGCATGTCTCTGTGGCCTTCAATAGGAGTAATATTGTTTTATATTAGATCCATTCGAAACAATGTTTCTCTGAACGATTATGCACCATCATCTTTTTGTATTTGAATAACTAAAGAAATTCAGCATAATAAATAAATAAATAAATTATAAAAAAAAAAACTAATTAAATAAATTGGAGACTGAGTGGATGACAATATAAGAGCAATAAGTTGGTAGATACTTTTATATTATTATTTATGTTAATTTAAAAATATTATTGGGAGGATTTCACCAATACCTCACTTTGTGTCGGAGTTACGTTCCAAAATAACACAACGCAAATTGAAACCACGCAAAGTGAATTAAGATTTTCTATAACAAACCATGTAAAGATCGAAGATATATTAGGTTCCAGGGTTACGAAAAAGCTACTTTTTCAAAAGAAAATTGAACAATGTAAACATTAAAAAAACAAAAATAATATAAAATTTTATTACATACATACAAAAAACAAAAAAAAAAAATTTAAAAATAAATTAATATTAAAAATTATAATAAATAATAATATATTAATTAATTAAAATTACAAAATAATATTTACAAAATTTGCGATGATCTCACTAGTAAACGTAAATTTTTTAAATATTGTTTATTTACACATTGTATTTAATTTTTTACTTAACATTCCACTTAATTTTTCATAAAACATATCAACTTGATGTACATTCTGGAATATCCTTTCAGAGAAAAATAGAATATTTCAAAAAATGAAAAAAGAAAAAATTAAAAAATTAAATGCAACCTCAAAAATCGAACGACGAACAGTGAAAATTAGCAAAAATGCAAAACAAAACGACGCAAAGCCAGGTGTACATATTATTTCTTTAATTCTCCACTCATAATGTATATTAAAAAAAAAAAAAAAATTAAGAAAAAAAATTCCAAAACTTCTGGTTCTTCAATAAATAGTAGCAATAGTTACTGGGTGTCATATAATAAAAAGAGACTTTATAAGATGTATTTGTATCAATTTTTTTATTTTTCTTATCTCGCCATAGATAGTATTGCGATCATGAAAATTTTCGATGTCGAGATTTTGATGTCTTTATACGTTTTGAAGGTCCCTGAGTCATTTTCACTAAGGTTGAGAAAAATGACTGTGTGTATGTGTATGTGTGTGTATGTATATAGACAAGATTACGCAAAAACGGTTTGAGCTAGAATAATGAAATTTGGTACACGGGCATTATTCAAAATTCAAACTTTTCTATCCATTTTGAGAAATGTAGCTCTTTCAGAAGACTCCGTTTTCATTTTTTTTCCCTCTAAACTCACCGTAAAAATAATTAAATATGTTTGATAGTTTTTGACATGAATAAAAATTGTATAAAACTGCTATATATAGAATTTCAGCTGAATTGAATCGAGGAAAGTTTTTCTATTCCTGCACATGAGTATTGGCCTTTACATTTCAAGCTTCGTATTAGTTCTTATTGATTTGATTAGAACGAAAAAAATACAAATAATAATGATAATAATAATAATAATAACTATATGCAATATTCTACGGTTGGTTGAACCGATACATTCTGTTCGATTCCTGTTTGCCCTTCTCACCCCCTCGTTCAACCACCACCAAGTCTCGTCACGAGTATTTTGTCTTGGGTGACCGAAATGGACGGACAGCAATCAAATAAAATAAAATAAAATAAAATATAATAACGTAAACACATACGCTTGGACACGCACACAGAAACGTCTCGAAGACGTAAATCTGACAAGATTTATGACTTCGTGAGCATTTATAAGTTTTAAAACGAAAACTTGATAAATTATGTTTTATATATATATATATATATATATATATATATATATATAGAGAGAGAGAGAGAGAGAGAAAGAAGAAAGAAGGAGATAGCTGTTGTGCATTTCTTCGGTTAATTGAGCCGCCGCTTTCGATAGTTTCGGTCTCGGTTTCACTCTGAACAACTTAGCTTCGTTCGCCTTTAAAATATATCTATTTAAACGGGAGATTAAATTAAAGAGGAATTTACGATCCCATTCCATTTCGTGTTTTCGCCTATCTATCATTCAATCAAAAGCTAGATAATCACATGAGGAATGCAAATTAAATAATTAAGAGTTAGGCTCCTTAAAGAGAACATTGGAATTTTACCCTTTGCTCCATTCAAAATTCTAAAGTTGAAGTGAATGTTTTAGTGAAATAAGAAAGTTAGAATTATATTGCATATTAATAATATGTATAAACCTGGTGACTACTGTCTAACCTATCTTTGGGGGATTACGGAAATCTAAAGTTCTTGGACGTAGTAGTCACATTCATTGAACCGTTCATTTCCTGGGCTCCATTCAATTATTCAACCATCCTCCATTCAACTCATATTTCTCCAAACTTCCACACGTTCTATTGTTTGTTTATCGCATTATTGGTCTACTAACTTGTACTTTCATATATAATTTCATTTATAAATAGATGTAGAAAGGCTGGGTGAGTATACAGTGGATTGATAATATAAAAGAAAATATAGGAGAATTAGGAGTGAATAGAAATTGGATGGAGGCGGCTCAATGTGGGAAAGATGGTTGGAGGATTGTAATTGTAATAGTGGCTAAAAAATTTCAAATTCATTAACTCTAACAAGATAGTTAAATAAAATAATGTAAAACTAAACTTTTAAACAAATGAATCGATTTTTTAAATACATATTTTATTAAAAATTTTGGTGATTCTGCTATGAAATATATTTTAATAATTAAATCAAAAATAGTGGGTTATCTATCTATCTATCTCTGTGGCTCTACGGACTCGAAAGTTCTTGGCCGCAGCAACCACATTTCTACAAATGTTTCTATCCTGAGCCACAACCATCCAATTCCTTCCCTCTCCCATCTCTCTCAAGTCCCTTCCTACATTGTCCGCCCAACGCGTATTTGGTCTTCCAAGTGGACTTTTCCCATTTCGTCTCCCCACCACTATACTAATATTTTCGCCATTCTTAGGCCCGATTCACACACAAGTGGCGTATCGCACTGGCGTGGTTCTGGCGTGGAACAGGTTTGTTAATGTAATTGCATTAGCTTATGACTCAATACCCACAGATATGGCGTATGGCGTGTTGGAGGCGTGGAAAATGGCACGAAGACCACTCCAAATGGTCTAGAAGTGGCGTGCCAGTCCCTACGAGCCACCGGTGGAGTCGGAGCGGAGTGGTCTTCGTGCCATTTTCCACGCCTCCAACACGCCATATCTGTGGGTATTGAGTCATAAGCTAATGCAATTACATTACAAACCTGTTCCACGCCAGAACCACGCCAGTGCTATACGCCACTTGTGTGTGAATCGGGCCTTACCTCTCCCATTCTAGCCACGTGCCCTGCCCATCATAGCCTTCTTGATTTTATAACCTTAACTATGAAAATGGTGGATTAATGAACAATAAAATTATTTATGTATTTACTTGTATGAATTAAAAAATTATTTATATATTTTTAACAAAAATTCTCCTGAATCGTGCACAATTTAATAAAATTCAATACACAATATCGAAATTTAGATCAGTCTTTGATCATGACAAATTAGTATATAATATTTCTACATGAGTCTTCCACTTTAAAAAAAAATATTTTCAATTTAGACATATTAAAAATCTCATGAATATATATATATATATATATATATAAACAATAAATAATAATCATAAATATCAATAAATTCAATTTCATGTTTATTTTTCTTAATTTTCCCATTCATATTCTTTTTTAACTAGGTGTAAATCACATTTATATTTAAGCAGCGAGTATAAAAAAAAAAAAAAAAAAAAAAAAATAAAAGATGATTGAGATTTTAAGTGAGAACTTGAGTAAAAGGACACTTGTAATTATTTTCTCATGGATACTTGAAAACAACTTGCGATATAATAGAGGCTAAGTAATCAATAGAAACATGAAAGCAACTACACTTTGTTTCTTTATACATAGGCTTAGATGATCAAAACGACAAATCTACTTTAAAGGCATACTTTCATCCTGGTAGATGGTATCCCTCTCTTGGATGAGAAAAAAAAAACTTTAGCAATGATTTCGTTAACGTTTCATTTCGATTTTAGCACTGTACCAACAAAAATAAACTTTATATATAAAATAAACACAGGCAAATAATCCTTTAGACAAGATTACGTCCCTTTTTATGGAGTTGAACCCGAATATTCTCGCTTTATTGCATCATAATTTATCACAACTAGAATAGTTGAGACCACGTCATGTTATGATTCATTGGTTATTATTCCTTTCAAATAAATCCATTCTTTCTTCGACTTTATAAACAGAAATATAAAAAATACTATCGGTATATTTCCATACTCAGGTTGAGTAGTTAATTAAATTTACATTTTATCTTATCTTATTATACTAGCAAAAATTGTATATAGGTGTATATTTGTATTTGGGATATGTTAAACCGCTCTAAGAATTTTTCTGAAATTCACACCATAAATAATTTTTATAAAGAACAATCGATCTGTATTGGTTTCAGTTGCGGGAAAAATTATCTTCATTAGTTTTGTTTTAATTTAAATTAATATGACGTGACCAACTAAGTCAGCCAGCGCTTCCTTATATACAAAATATATTATATAATAAATAAAATAAATTAAAAATATATAGGTTATATCCATATCTGTTTTTTATTACATTAATACATACATTTAAATAATTTGAAATTGTTTCAGAACGTTTATTAGTTTTTTTTAATTTAAAATAGGAAATCTAAATGACGTCATCAAGTACGTCAGACAGCGCTTCCGTGAATACAAAATATATTAATTAATAAATTACGAAATATATATTGTTATATCAACAGGCCATAATTTTTTGTCTTTCAGAGCATTAATACATTCGTTGGAGCATATATATATGTTTTATGACTATTTTATGTTGTTTTAAATTATTTGAACGTTGTCTTGGTGAACCAGGTACCATATATATATAGATACCATATGTAGGACACACACACACACACAAGATTTAAGTAGAAACAGTTAGATAAATAACAAAACTAGATAATATATTTATAATATCAAAATTAAATAAATAAATATAATAGTTGATTAATCTAACTGATAAATAATATTTGACCTATAAATATTTATTTTTCTTAAGTAAATTTTTACTTTTCAATCAAAAAAAAATTTCTAAGTTATTTGAGAGTAAAGGTATTTTTACCGATATACAATTTTTGAGAGATCTCCACGTTTTAGTTAATTCTGATTCCAAAATAGTGGTTTTCTTATTGACGTTTCATATATCATATTACACAATAAAACAATACCTCCCTTACTATCGTCGGTCGGTAAAAATAATAGAGATGATTACGAATCGAAGAACGTAGAAGAAAATACGAATCGGATTGTAAAGTAAAGGATAGCTGGAGTATTGTAGTTAAGAAATTTCAAATAAATGTTTTAAACTTGTAGTGGATGATAGTTGGGGTTAATATAGTCTGTTCAAATATTAATTAATTCACTAAACTTACTATTATTTTTTTTTTTTTTTTTTTTTTTTTTATATTTTACAAATCACAATCTAGTTATATACCTTAACTAATAAGTGATATTTATTTAAAGAAAATATATAAAGTTATGCTTTCAAAAACATGCAAACATGAGCAGTTTAATCCATTAGTTCGTGAGGTTTATTCCTTTTTAATCTTCTCGTCTGGTTGGCTACGTCAAGGAGTCGAACGGCCTCAGTGTTTGTATGCCTTTGCAGTCTAATTTGATGAGCTGCTGCAAATCGTTGAATTTCTTCTTTTACTGTCTCGATCTTAAGATCTTGGTGAAGTTCTTCGTTACGAATATACCAAGGGGCATTGACAACGGCCCTTAGTATTTTGTTTTGACATCTTTGGATGATTTGCACATTGCTCTTTGCAGCACAGCCCCAGAGCTGACTACCATAGGTCCACACTGGCTTTAGGACCTGTTTATATAGCAATAATTTGCTATCAATAGACAGGACTGAATGTCGCCCCATTAGCCAATACATTTTTCTATATTTGATATTCATTTCGTCTCTCTTTTTTTTGACATGAGCTTTCCAGCGCAGCCTTGCATCTAATGTCATTCCCAAGTATTTTGCTTCATTGGCATATGGTATGATTTTGTTGTTGAGTATTATCGGCACATAATTTATTCTTCGGTTGGTGAAGTTCACATGTACCGATTTGGTCTTACTATTATTTGAAAACTTTTTATGATTTTCAAATAATTTTTAATACTTTAAATAGAGCTTTAGTAGTTTTAAATAGGAATTGATTTTAACATTTGTTTTTCATACCATATTCATACTAAAAATTTATTTCTGAATAAAATATTTAAAAAGATTTATTCGAAATCACATTTTTTAACTAATTTCCCATTAATAAATGATATTATGTTGAAAATTAAAATTACAATTAAATATTCGAAATTATTCGTTAAAAAATAATTGCTAACATAAAACAACTTTACATATATAAATTTTATAATTTTCATTCAATATCTTCTTTTCATACTTTTCAATCATTAAATATAAATTATTGATAAGTAACATTTAAACTGCATTAAATTATATTGTATAGAAATAAATTTTAAAAATAATTAATTAATTGACATCTATACTAATTGAATTTCTAATAAATCAAATTAGAATAAAATTTAATATTTTTAGTATTCATTTATATTAAATGAATAAAATTAATTTAATTTATCTGTATTGTAATATTTCTTTCACTTTTATGTTTAAATGAAAGTAGTTTCATGTTACTTTTGGTGGTATAACCCAGCATATTGTAGATCGAATATTTTAATCGTATGGTTTGTAATCCTGCCTGAATAGAGTATTCAACCACAAGGACTCTTTTCTCTATTCAATTGCAACAGCTGTACGCGATTAGGGTATCGTACATTGTCCGCCCAGGTTTGTGTTGAGGGACACCTTTTTTCAATTCATACCCATTAATCGGCACGAGGCGGGTGTATTATATACATGTCTATTCAATTTTTATTATAATTAGTAATATATAACATATTTATTTACATAGATATATATTTTTAATCATAATAAATGTTTTTAATATAAATTCAATTTTCATTTTATTTACAAAGATTTTACGTTTACATTTAAATTATAATTAATTAGATGGGGATTAAAAAATTGTGTATTCTAATTCTAAATAAATAAATAAATATTACCAAAGTTGCATAGAAATACGTGTGGGATCAAAATTGGGAAGGTATTTGATAAAATAGTAGCGCCACACCGATCAAGAAATCAAGATAAAGGTTGAGAGGACCCGTTTTACTGATCATAGAACATCTTTATCTCGCTTAGGTGGCAACAGAATTAATAATCTCTGTTTTTTCATAGGATTTATAAAAGTTAGAGGTTTTTTTAATCTTTTCACAGTAAAAATAACTCCAAATTAATTTTCTTATTAAATATAGCTTTAAAAAATAAAATATTTAGATTATTACAAACTATTACCCAGTATTGAAGTACCTTTCATTTCTAATACAAGATGATTACTACTAAATTAATAGTAAACTATGAATTTAATGAACATTTTTGTATATACTAAGGATATAGTCAAAGGATAAATAAATAAAATACTTTAAAATATCCGAAGTAAAAATATTGTGTATCATCATTGTCTTGAATAAATATTTTTGTCAAACAATTTGTATATTTATATTAGTGAAGGACTTAATTACCATGAGGGGCTGTTAGCCAGATGATAATTTTTCTAAATGTTTGGTAGAATGTCGCCTCTTTCTTTTGCTAGTTTTACATGATACAATAAATGGTAAATAAATTTCTACAAAATTATGTATACGTTTTTAATTTTTATTCAAGAAACAAAACAAAATATTTGTAATTTTTTATTTTTTTTCTCAGATGGTTTAATTAATTTAATAATAGGCAAGGGTTCACTTATAATTTATCTCCTTCTTTTTTTTAATATATTCTATATAATAATAATATTATTTATTGGTTCATTTATACACTATTAAACAATATTACAATACCATTTATGTAATTAATCAATTTATTTACACTATTATTATTTTAAAATTATAAATAAATTTAAATAATTTATTATTATTAAGGGATCAAACTTTTTTTTAACTTTTTTTATATTGATGAATTTTTGTCAAACTTATACCTGGTATTCATGCAACATTATTCTACATTATTAAATAACTTTCATTATTATATTTATTAGAGAAAAATTTTTTTAAAATATTTAGTATACTTTTTTGTATCTTGTTCTAACGTGTAGTAACTGGCGGCTTATCTTGGGACAGTTAAAAGAGAATGTGAAAGATAAAATTAATTGAATTATTATTTACTTGTCATTGTTTGTTTAAGAAAAGAAAATCATTTCAAGGGAAAAGAAATTAAAAATAAAGTGATAAAATAGAATTTGATATTTTCTTAGTTTGTTTACAACGAACTAAATAACTAACTAAATAATTAATAAGTTCCTAAAAGAAGAAATATTAACTATAAATAAAGACAGGTTACTTAGATAAAATAAAAAATTATTTTAAAAATATAATTTAGCTAGCATATCTTGGGTCTCAAATGTAGACCAGGGGCAAAACATAAATAGGTGTACTGTGTCTTAAATTAAAACACTCTCTTATTATTTTTTAATTTTATTAATTAATTATTTTATTTTATTTTATAAACTACAATTCTTTAATAAAATTATAAAATACAATATTTCTGCCACACAAACACACACACACACATGCATCAACGGAAAAACCACTTTTATGGGATCAGAATGAGTTGAAACGTGGAGATCTGTCAAAAACGACATAATGGCAGTGAATTGGGATTACAATACCTTTACTCTCAAATAACTTAGAAATTTTTTTTCGATTGAAAAGTAAAAATCTACTTGAGAAAAATAAATTTTTATAGGTCAAATATTATTTATCAGTTAGATTAATCAACTATTATATTTATTTATTTAATTTTGATATTATATATTATCTAATCTTTATTATTAATCTAACTGTTTCTACTTAAATCTTATATCCTACATATTATATATATATATATATATATATATATATATATAGTAATTAAGAATGTAAATTTAATTATCTACTCAGTTTAAGTATGAAAATATACCGATAGCTTTTTTTATATTTCTGTTTATAAAAACGAAGAAAGAATGGATTTATTTGAAAGGAATAATAACCAATGAAAATCACATTTTTGGGATCAGAATGATTTGAAACGTGGAGATCTGTCAAAAAAGTCATATCTGTAGTGTAAATTGAGATTACACTCTGAAAAAACTTAGAAATGTTTTTCGATTGATAAGTAATAATTATTTATAAATATAAATATATATATATATATTATATATCGTTTAAATTAATATACAAGTTCACCTAACCAAGCATTTCCAATCGATTGAACCAAAATAATAAATTAATGATTTAATAGTTTCATGTTATAAATTAAATTTAAACGGAAAGATGAGTTGATAATGAAAGGCATTAATTATTATCGAGTCAAGTATAGTAGCAGAGAAAAGAGAAACGCGATACACGTCACCTTGCGACGCGATCCCAATGACTCAATCTTCTTCCCTCGGCCTCTTATTTGCTTAATAAATTAGTTAGTTAATTAAATTCGAAGCTAGTTAACTCATGAAATATGAAAATTGGCCTATATAATTTGCCTTAGCTTGGCCGGCTAAATGTTGACGATTCGGGACAGGTTTTTCATTAATAAGATCAAATGGTGCCGCCAGATTCATATTTTATGCTTAGTGCAGTAGGTGAGCTCAATGAAAGGGCTTAACATGAAATCCCTTAAGCAATGGATCATTTCAAATAATTTGTTTATTTTAATACCGAATATTATACTCAGTAGACGATTTTTATTGTTTATCTATCAATTGTGTAATTTTTATTTTTTAAATTTTATTGACTTTTTGAAATTTATGATCATATTTTAATCAGCATATTATTTATTTGAAAATAATTATTAAATTTAAATCTAAATGAACTTGGTGAGGTTCGATCACTGGACCTCGAGTTCGGCGGACTATTAAGCTACCGTTTTGGTCCAAAATTATTATCATGCTAGATGAACACGTTGCAAACGTGTTTGCAATTTAGGTTTAAACTGAATTTGTAATCAAATTCATAATGTTACAGACATCACATACATATAACTGAAATTATTAAATTAAAGATTAAATATAAAAAAAAAATGTTGTATATATCTGTGCCACTCAGAAGCCAAAACGATTAACGCCACATTTAAAGAAACTGAGAAAATGAAGCCCAAAGTTCACAGCTTGTAGAAAATTGAGGTTTATTAATTACAGAAAAATATATATTGCATTTCAATATTAAGATTATCATTCATCATTATTTACTATGTTGCAGATTACCTTACATTACATTACATTACATTACTAGCAAAATTTTAAAAATTGAAGTTAATCGGTTTGGCTTCTGAGTGGCGCATATATATGTATATATATATATATATATATATATATATATAAATATTACATTTTGATTATTTAGGTTTTCGTGAAAGTTTTTATTATTCTAAGAAATTATTTTCAGGTTATTTTCACGTTCAATTGTGTGATTTGGGTCTTGACGTCGGCCTCGGACTGTCGTCAGTAGCAGACGTGTGTCAGTGGTAGTGTTAGTGCCAAGGATCCTTCGCAGCTTAACACATTAAGTCCAAAATATCCCATCCATTCACCCCAAAATCCTAACATCGACTTTTGGTCACACAAAACTCAGAATCCCAAAAAATTCCCTTCTAAATAAACACTTTGAAAATGGCGTAAAAATGGGGGCCGAAACGTTGAGACCCAAATCTCACAATTAAATCTGAAAATAACCTGGAAATAATTTCTCAGACTAATATTTAATATATATATATATATATATATTGATAAGTTGAGTTACTTTAACCCTATTTTTGTCATTTTTATTTTATTGTTATTCAATTACCTATTAGTATAATAATAAATTAAATTATTCATTTGCCGAACACGCGCGATACGTTTATTGGGTTTATAGTTTTTGGCATATATGTTATTTTTATATAGACTATAGATTATGTAGAAAAAGGGGTAATATATAAGATATGAATATTGTACGTCATATTAGTAATAAGGCTGAATCTCAATAAAAATAGATATAAACTCATATATATATATATATATATATATATACAGAGAGAGAGAGAGGGAGAGATTTTAGAGTACTAAGCGACTGACTGCCCTGTGTACCAACTACTATGAATTATGACGACATGATGTCCGTAATCAAAACATATCCATATTATTATTATTATTATTATTATTATTATTTTCTCGTGTACAGTGTTTCTTTTGAAGATATTATTTCTAGTTTAGACGGCCAAGTATCCAATATATCATATATAATTGCAATAAATACATTAATATGAATATATATATATATATATATATATTATAATTATATAAATTTAAAATTAAATTATTTTTAACATTTTGGACCTCATCATTTATTTCCTAACTTGAATTTTATATCTATTGAATCAGATGAAGAATTAATTTAATTTTTTTTTTTTTTATTGATATTTCAAATTTCGAATGATTTGTTAACATATCTATGTAAAAATACTCATAATGAGACAGATTTACTGATATGTTTTTTAAATTAAAAATCAATTTGAAGATAATTATAAATTAAATTTTTCATCTTCCATTCACCATTCCATATTATTTTTTTATTTTTTTTTTTTTTTTTTTTTTAGAAACGATTATCAACCTCCTTGTTGTCTAAGTGGAATTTATATGAAAATGAAGGAAGTCAGTTGGAAGGTATGATTGTAAATTTTTACCAATCTATCATTGGGGTCCCAAAAATTCTTTTGTTATCATTGGAATTTAATGGACTCCAAAGAGGCTCGGTTACGTATTACAATGAATTTAATTTTCCATTGAAAATTGTCTTTTTTTTAATCAGCCGGATATTCTTTCATTTTAAAAAATATGACGAGCCCCTCGAAGTGTGTCAGGTGGGATACTGAAAAGAGGCTCTTGTCCCAGACCCCCCCTCATAAGTTCTAACTGCGGCAGGGTCTACAAAGCGCCATGACGAATCGATTCCGAAGGGAAAATAGGAAAAAATCAAGATGATTTTCCCACAACACAGGTTTAAAAAAAATTAATAATAAAAAAAAATAAAAAAATAAAATAAAAATATATATATATATATATGTATATGATTTTCATCATGGTGCACCAATGAAACTTTCAACATTAATAAAATTACTTTCCAAATATAACAGATAATTTATTCGAAGGCACGAAAAGAGATGAAATTATAATAAAAACATTTTCTATTTTTTTCATTTCATTCTCGCAAAAAATAAATAAATAAATAAATAATGCACACATTTTCCTGTTTTTTTTTTAAATACATGCTTCTCACGAGACAATATCGAAATGTATTATAATTTTTTTTGTTTTTTATTTTAATATTTTTATTATTATTAGTAGTAGTAATATTTCTTCGTTACTCTCTTCCTTAATTCAAAATTAATTACCTATAATATTGAAATTAAATTTTTCATTGAATATTATTGAGAGTAGCTTTGATGGCTGAAACGGCAATAGGATGGTATTATTGAATTATAATATTAGAATAAATAATTGGATAAACTCGCTAAATGGCTTAGATTTTAAAAATAATTTTAAAAAATCTGGAGTGTCTCCACTCGACTATCTCGCAATTTGAATTGGATTAAATAACATATATTATATTTAAATTAAATTAATTATAAATTAAAATTAATAAATCATATTTATTAAACCAGCGCGTGTTTGGCTCTTTGTTGATGGCACCAAGTCACGTGCTGGCGCGTGATTTGCAGTGTTAAAAAAATTAATTCCGGTACTTTCAGCGATTCAATCTAGCTGAAATTCTATAAATAGCAGTTTTATACAATTTTTAATCATGTGAAAAACTATCAAAGATATATTTTTATTTTTACGGTCAGTTTAGAGGAAAAAAATGAAAACGTGGTAGGAAATAACCCTCTTCTGGATGAGCTATATTTCTCAAAAGTTGATAGAAAACTACGAATTTTTGAATAAGGTTAGTGTACCAAATTTCATTATTCTAATATACTTCAAACCGTTTTTGCGTAATCTTGTCTACATACACACATACACACAGACATTTTTCTCAACCTTAGTGAAAATGACTCATGAACCTACAAAACATATAAAAACATCAAAATCTCAATCAATTCATTTCAATAAAAAGTCGATGAAAAATCGATTTCAATTTGTCAAAAGAGCGAACAGACAGATAAAGAGACAGACGCCAAGTGAAGTTGAGAAAAACGTTATAAAATGTTGCCGACTACTGATCTATCCTAAAGCATTTACCTAATTTCAGTAAAGTAGCGTGTTGCACACATACCAGATAATTTTATATAATTTTTAAAATATATTTTGCAATACTAAAAAAAAATAATAAATAATAATAATAATAATAATTTTCATGAGGTTTGAACGCTCATCCTCAAGTTCACTAGTTAAACATTTTACCACGAGCTACCTTTAAGGTGATTTTTCAATTTCAAATTTAATATTTAGATCATTTTTAAAATTAAATTTTAAAATCTAATAACATATTTCTCTTATATCGTTTACATATGATATCAAAACGTAGACATGTGACATAATTCCAATTTTGTTTCACTTCTTTACTATACTTTATCACTTGAAAAGTAAAAAAAAAAAATGCTTAAACCACATTACTAGTGGCTGATATCAAAAGATGCATAGGAGAGGGGGTTCAACCGATAAAGGTGATACATTTGCTTTCTTCAACGTGCCATTAATCCTAGCTCAATTGGAATTCGATAAAAGAATACCTGTTTTTTTTTTCTTGCCAAACATTAAATATCTGAATAAATAAAAATGGTTGATTATCATTTGAAGATACCATTTTTTTTTATCTAGACTAATGATGAATTCACCCCCATAATAGCAATTAATAATTTCCTTCAACATATTATACACAAATAAGAAGAACAACCATTTACCCCAATATCTGTTTCAACTAAATGACAATTGGAGTAAATTAATACAAAAAAAAAAAAAAATCACCTAATGAATTCTTATCAAGGTGTAGATAACAAGTCACGGAGCTAACAATTAGATGAATATTAATTTGACAATCTCTTGAGCATGTATGTTGGCTCGGTGGCTAGAATTGCGTGACGCTCGCGGACTTTCATCGTCATTAAGTTTAACTAACAAACGCAATTAGTTGACACGTTATAATGGCAAGGTGCTGATTAGCGACTTCGAGACCCGTCGACTTCCCTTCCGTATTCATTGTCTGAGATTTATTATAATTGTAATTCATATTTTGAGGCTTCAGCAAAACACCAAATTATCAGAAATATTCAATATTCGTGGAATTTCGTCTAATTTAGTTGGTATATTGAAATAAGAAAAAGTGTTTAATTCATATTTATGATTATTCATTTGTCAATTAAGACAATTTTAAATTTTCTGTGGCTCTACGGAACTCTAAAGGTTTTGACAGCAGCAACCGCATTTATCCAAGTGTCCCTATAATATACTATAGCCATCCATCTCCTACCCTCTCCCATCTCCCATACGTTCCTTCCTACATGATCGATCCACCGGGTCCTAGGTCTTCCAATTGGTCGTTTTCTAATCGGTCTCCTCACAAATAAACTTTTCATCAGTTTTTTCCTCTCCTATTCTAGCCACTTTGGAAATATTTACAAAATTGAAATGTTTTATATATAGTATATAAGTATATAATACAAAATATATAGTGATGTCCATTTTTTAGTTACAAAAAGTCTTCGACCTTTTTCTTTATTAGCATTAATTAGGATTTCTTGTGTGTTATCAAAAGAATGTTCCTATTTAAGATGACACTCATTCACTGCACGCGTTTCAAAATTATTACAAAGCCAATCATGTGATTTTTTCTTTTGGATCAAAAGAAACAGTCCTTCATGTGTCCCATTCAACACGTTTTTTTTTTGTCAGATACCTTTTTATATATTCCAATTCCTTTTGAATTATTAACAAGAAATTCTCCACTCCTTGGTGTCTGTATATGGATGATCTCGTGTTCTTCCTTTTGAATGAAGACCATTTGATAGATCATACATCATGAAAATAGATGACGTGTTTTGTGCTTGTACACCACATAAACTGAATTTATTTAAAAAAATATTCAATAAAAACACAATTGCAAAAATTAATGAAAAAAAATATAATATAATACTTTTTCAGTGAATTTATACATCTTTCCAAAATTACTTTTAAAGCTTATTTTAAGGATTACTCTTGCAAGGAAGTAAAAAAAAAATTGAAAATTGAATGAGCTTTCTTTTTAACAAAACCATCCGTAGCTCAAATAGTAAAGTAATAAGATAAGGATCTTCTAAAAGAAGATTCAAATGTCACCAAATGCAAATATATATATTTATTGAAATAATAAATAAAATAAATATTATTGTTATTATATTAATAGAATAAGAATATCGTGTATTGTAAAAATAGACTTAGAGTTTTTTAAACCCAAAAACATAATTAAATAATTTAAAAATCTGGAGTGTCTCCATTCGTCTATCTCGCAAATTTGAATTGAATTAAATAACATAAATTATATTTAAATTAAATTTTATCAAAATTTAATTATAAATTAAAATTAATAAATCATATTTATTAAACCAGCGCGTGTTTGGCTCTTTGTTGATGGCACCACGTCACGTGCTGGCGCGTGATTTGTAGTCAACGTATTAAAAAATTAATTCCGGTACTTTCAGTAATTCAATCAAGCTGAAATTCTATATATAACAGTTTTATACAATTTTTAATCATGTGAAAAACTAACAAAGATATATCTTTATTTTTACGGTCAGTTTACAGGAAAAAAAATCAAAACGTTGTAGGTAATGACCCTCTTCCGGATGAGCTCCATTTCTCAAAAGTTGATAGAAAACTACAAATTTTGAATAATGTCTATGTACCAAATTTCGTTACTCTAGTTGAAACCGTTTTTGCGTAATCTTGTCTACATACACACACACCACACAGACATTTTTCTCAACCTTATTGGAAATGACTCAGGGACCTTCAAAACGTATAAAAACATCAAAATCTCGAAATCAAAAATTTTCGTGATGGCAATACTATCTCTGGCGAGATAGTAAAAATTAGTGTAATTATAATATACGTGTAAATGAGTGAAAATTAATTAATCAGTTATAATTTTTCTATAATTGTAGATAAATTGTTTATAGAATTGATTTAATAAATTTATTTATCCAAATATCACTTGAAACAGATAGAATTCTCTTTATTATATTTTAATTATTTTAAATTTATATACTTTGAAATTATGAGAATGATACTCAGGTAATAAAAAATCAATTGTCAAAGATGACTTGGGATTTTTAAAGAAAAGTTGAAAAGTCTCAAGGGTTAAGGAAAAGGGTTGAATGCGACGCCTAGGAATTTGTGTAAGTTAATGGTTGTCAAAATTCCTGGCAGTATATATAAAAATTGACCGAAGAATTGTTTAGTAAATGCTCAAGAAAATGAAAAAATAAATATTATTCCAGTAATTCGATAAAATCATGATTTGGTTCATATTGTGAATAATAAACATTTCTTATTATAAAAATTGAATAATAGACAAGAATAAAAAATTATAATTTAAAATTTCTAATAAATTATTTCATTGAATAAGTAATTAATTATTAGTATCTAATTTCAAGATGTTAATGCAGATTTAAAAAGTTGATAATATCATAATAAGATACGAATTGAATAGAGAAAATGTTTAAGTAATAAAGGGTGAATTATGTCAAAAATTATTTTCAAAATAAATTATATTATCTAATAATATTAAGTAAACATGAAAGGATTCTTCGTTGAATTTATGAATCAATCATGAAAGTAATATAAAAAAAAATTAAAGTCAATTCCTACTTAAAACTGCAAATGTAAATTTAAATATAAAGTATTAAAAATTATTTGATAATCAAATAAAAAAAAAAAAAAATTTTTGCTTCGAAGAAAACATGAAGTTTCTAAGCAAATCTTTTTACCAATTCAGCCATTGCAAGAGAAATTTATATCGCAATAAATATCTATTATTTATTATAAGAGAATATTTTTCTCCCATATATAAAATTAAAATTAATTAATAAATTAATATTTGAAAAAAAAAACTTTATTAACATCAAGTGTCATCCACTACAAGTTTAAAAAAAATGTATTTGAACTTGAGTGGATCAATAAAAAGTATTTTTTTAACGATTGAAAATTTGTACAAGATATACACGAAGGCAGGTCAAGAAGTCGGTGACTTTTTGAATGGAATGCAGGTTATATGATAAAAAAAATGATTTTATTTTTCAACGTTGACTCTTTTGAGCTCTCTACTTTTCGTACAACTTTTCTCCAATTTTTTTTATTCCTTCCAAAAAATCAGATTTGTCGAGGACATCAAAATAGGTATTTGTTTGTGTGATGATTTCATCGTTAGAGTCAAATTTCGTTTCGCCGAAATTTAGATTTGGAAAGAAGAAATAGTCACTCGAGGCTAAATCCGGAGAATAGGGCGGATTAAAGAGCAATACGTATCCCAATTTATAGATTTTCATTTTTTTCCATTTCGTTCTCAAATCACGAGTCTGCTATTAATGAATGTTAAACAAAAAATAAAAGACCCAACTGGTTTAAAAATTGTATACAACTGCTATATATAGAATTTCAGTTTGATTGAATCGCTGAAAATACCGGAATTAATTTTTTAACACGTTGACTGCAAATCACGCGCCAGCACGTGTCGTGGTGCCATCAACAAAGAGCCAAACACGCGCTTGCTAATAAATATTATTTATTAATTTTAATTTATAATTTAATTAATTAGATTACATTTAAATATATATGTTAATTAATCCAATTAAAATTGTGAGATAGTCGAGTGGAGACAGTCCAGATTTTTTTTTTTTTATAATAAGTTGACGAGTGGTCGTGAACAAATTTATTCAACAGAAATCATTATTTTTGGACTTGTCATTTCAAGTTTAGCAGGGTGGATCGACCACTACCATTGTAATCTATTATTATTATTCATTCCAATTGTTCAGGTCGTAGTCAGAGACTTAAATTCGTCATGAAACGCCATTTTTTTTTAACTCAGCAAGTCATGGCTTCCCCCCCAACAAATTGTATTTGATAAACACCACTTTCAAATTGAGATGTCATCCAGAGGGCATTAATGATTTAGTTAAAAAGACGCTCGATTCGATTAACGTTAACAAGACAACCAATCTAATGTTGAAAACATTAAATTATATATAATAGCAACAGGAAGAATAAATAGAAGCATACAATTTTGATTTTGATAGTGATCACGATGTCAAATTTCCTCAAGTCATTCTAAATATTTTTTTAACAATAAAATCAATAGAAATTACACAAATTGGGAATACAGTGAATTTTGACAAAAAAAAAAACAAATAATTTCTGCCCTCAAAAATTAAATACAATCAATTCGATTTAACTTTTTTAATTCCAAAATTGTTTAATTTTTTAATAAAAATGTTTGTATGTTAAAAATACAAGTACCTGGTTCACCGAGCCACCGCTCGGTCAATAAATAAAATTATTCCTTATTATCGGGTTTGGCTCGCAAAATTAATAACTGGTTGACCGAGTCACCGTTCAAATAATTTAAAAGAACATAAAATAGTCATAAAACATATATACCTTAAATGTATTAATGCTGAAGACAGAAAAGTATGGCCTGTTGATATAACATAATTTATATTTCCTAATTTGATTTACTATAATAAACGAAGTTGCTGACATTATTAAACTTTCTTATTTTAAATTAAGATAAAACTAATAAACGTTCTGAAACAATTTCAAATAATTTAAAAGTAGGTATTAATGCACTAAAAGACAGATATGGATAAAACATATATATTTTTAATTTTATTTTCTTTATGATATTTTTATAATATTTTGTATTTACGTAGTTGCTGACGACATTATATTAAAATATGAAAAAACTAATAAAGATGATTTTTCCTCTGAGGCTGAAACCAATACAGTATTTTGTTCATTTAACTTTTCAATGATCTTGTCTATCGTAATCTCTTTTAGTTGATAACAAATCCTCGTTATGCAAACTCCACCATGCCCCCCCCCCTTATGTTATTATATGGGGGGGGGGAGCCCTGTGAGACCTTCTATTTGTTTTTATCTATAAAATCTACAAATAATCTTATTTTCATTTCCTCCATCCACTAAAGTCATGGACCACGCCTCACAATTATAGTATACAGTCAGATAAAATGTTTTGAACTCGCACAGTCTCTTATGTTTATTTTTTTATTAGACTACTTTTAACTATATAAATAATAAATGTTCCTTCTAAATTCAAAATGAGTAATAGGATCGAATGTTGTTTTTTTTTTGCTTTCTCAAACATAAGATATATTTTAATCCCAGATGTCAGGAATAAAAACATTTCTATAAATGTAAGTACCATATATGTATATACACATTCTATATATATATATATATATATAAAGGTGGCATTGTGAGACTTTAATAAAATGATACGGTCTCCGATTTTAATAGGCCAATGAGACTGACTAAAGCGATAACGATTCATATGTCTTGTAGCTGCTATTTAGATAGTCCACAAGGTGCATCAATCATGACGGAATTCATATTACAATCACATAGGAACCTCGCCCGCTACTTGCTGCGCCCCGGGAATAATAATCCGTTGATAAATGGAAAATAAATATCTCTAATATTTTTATAATAAGTCCTTAAGTCGGTGAATTGTGGCGCACCCGGCTGCCGGCGGCGAAACAGACGCGCAGGCATGCCAAGTTCGAAAATCATCGAATAATGTTGGGGCTTAAAAAAAAAATTCAATGCTTTGATGTTTGATTTGGCTTTTCCTTTAAGTGTTTAATTTATAAGCCTTGGCTAATAATTCTTAATTCCTTACCTGTCCCTCTCCCTCCTCCCCATTCCTTCCTCTCTTCCCCCCCACCCCGAATCCAAGTCGACGTTTATTATACATATCTACTGACAAATAAACGCCATACATGCAACACAGCTTAGCGAATTATGTCTGATTATTCATAAATTCATAAAAATATTGTGATTTCAAAATCTAATGAATCAACAAAAATTATATATTGGAAAAATTGAAAAGAAATAAAAAAAAAATTGTTTCGATTCATAAAACGTAAAGATAGATGAAAATTTTCTAATAAATGTAAAGTGCTAATAGCTCGTTTAGAAGACCTAATTTCATTGCCAGACAACACCGCCACCTTGGCGTTTATTTTTTTCCACCACTAAACATAGAAAATTTGTATATATTTATAAAAACCTGTATATAATATTTTCAATCAAGTGAAATTACAATGTAGAAAATATAAAATAAACAAAAAAAGAAATACAAACAGTAGTATATATTCATTATTTATAGTATCCAGAAGATTTGCTAATTTTTTTAAAAAATTTTATTACTTTTTGTTGATTTTATATTATCTTCTATGTATATTATTTTCATTTAAGATGGTATATATAGGTTTTTATTGAATTAAATAGAAAATTACTTTTCATAAACTAGAGAATATAAACAAATATAGTTTAAGTATTTTTCGTGTCTGCCTGGGAATATTGTGATGTAAACTCCAAATTTCATTATTTATGGATTATTTTTGTTTTATTTATGTTTTACTATATTTTAAAAATTTATCATTATTTATTTTATTAAATATTATAATACTAGCCGTTCCCGGTAGCATATGATGCCGGTTGCATAAAACTCTTCTTAGAGGGACAGGCGGCTTCTAGCCGCACGAGATTGATTAATAATAATAATTTATTGGAAATTTTGTTTTAAATACTTACAAAACAACACAATCTTTAAATATAAAATTTTTAACTTTATCGTCGTAATATTTTTTTAAAATTTTTTTCAATATTTAATAATAACCAAACAAAATTTTAAAAAAATAAAGTTAGTAACAAATTAATAGGAATTTTGATAGGTTTCTTTTTATATTTATTATGTTTAATAAATTCTCTTTTATGATAAAAATAATATTACAGGGTTATGTATTAATATTATTGTAATTAATTATTGTATTTATTTTGTTTTCATATTTTTGACCCAAATGACTTTAAATTATAACGACTCTGAAGACGAAATATTTCTATAGAGGAACAAATATCAGCTGTATGGTAGCAATAAAAATAAACTATATCAAGACAATTTATATTAATGAATAATTTTATTTAATTTAATGAATAATTTTATTTATTTTAATGAATCATTTTATCTATATTTATGAATCATTTTCTTTATATTAATACATAACCCTGTAATATCAAAAATTAGAATATTTCAATTTGTATTTCAATTTTTTTTTTATTTTAAATTCTATAAAAATTGAAAATTGTAAAATTCTAAATGTGTAGCTAACTTCATAATATAGATATTTCATATATACATACATACATACGAAATTATATATATATATTGATTTTATTTTAAATTTTCTTATTCTTATCTTATATTTATATTTTTCCTAATGATTATTCATAATCTATGATAATACATCAATTAATGATTGGATGTTTATTTAAAAATTCTAAAAATTTATTCTCGGTTGAGAACCGATAAACCTTTCAATCAAACATCTCACTTTCAGTTCAAAGAAACTATCCATATCCATTTAACAAAGAATACAAAAATTCTCAGAAATACCATTTGAATTAATTTAGTAATGCTAAAAGTTTTATTTTTATTAATTAAATAAAATTATGAAATTAAATTTAGGTAATATGTTAATTAAAATATATTATTCATGTTTCTTTAATTTATCTTTCATCATTTATCATTATTTATTTAGCATCATTTTTAAACAAAAACTTTCGGATGAAGAGTGTGTAATTAAAAGGTAAAATACATATGTATTTTAATATTCATTTAAAACCATATATATATTAAGATCTTTTATATTGTATATAAATTATGCTTTCCAAATTTAGATTAATGAGCCACTTTGAATCCTTGCAATATTTAGATTACCATATCCTTTGATATTTATTGACACATTTTGATTAATTACATTAATTAAGACCAATATAGATTAATTTTTCAGTTAAAAATTCCTGTGTATTTCCTTAATATCATTAGAGCCAAAAGAGACATATATATATATATATATATATATATATATATATTGATATAGATATAGATACATCTATAACTAAATCTATAGATATACACAATTTTTGTTCAAATAATTAGATTTAATCATCTTGCATATAACATGAATGTACAAAATTTATATTTAAAAAATCTAAATTATCTCCCAATTTCTACGATTGATTTTTTTTTTATTATAACGTTTTAATCAACTTCATTTCATGTCTCTCTGTCTGTATGTCTGTTCGCTCTTATGACAAATTGAAATCGATTTTTCATCAATTTTAAATTGAGATAGACTCTTTAAAGATACTTGTATAGATCCCTAGAAGGTATAGAAAAAATATAATTTAAATATAATTAATTAATTTTAATGTAATTAAACATTAATTGTTTTAATATTTGAATTTTCATTCACGCCATCTGACGGAAAACTATTGACAAGGAGATAGTCAACTATCGTGGAACTCTTGATACACTTCATTAACAAGTAACACTTCTAAAATAATAAACTGTTTTGAATTTGATTGATAATGTATAAATTTAAGAAAATAATAATTCTTTTAAAATTTGTTACATACTTTGATATAAGTATATTTTACTATGAAACATAATAAAAGATTAATTTCTTAGCTCTTAATCTAACAATTTTATTGCATAATACAAAAAAATATGTCAGTTTATGTATTTAATAAAATTTTTATTATTACAAAAATTTGAGTTTATGTTTCATACAAATAAATCAAAGTAAATGCGCCCAACGTTTTTCGTTGTATATAAACCAATTCATACATAAACTTTGTCAGGCTTATAGAAAAATTATTTTATTCTTTTTAGTTTATAAGAAAATATAAATTATAAAATTTTTTTTATATTTATATTTTTCTAAATTAATTTTATTTGTTAAATTTAAATATTAAACAACAAATAACAAATGTTGCTTTAATTAAATTAAATAATTATAAATAATTTATTAATAAAATACAATAATCAAAATAGATTACATTTCTGTTTACTTTATTTATAAATTTAGAATTAAAAAATAATATAAAATAAAATTTTGAAATGTAATTCTCCCCCCCCCCCAAAAAAAAAAATCATTTTTTTCCTGAGATACAAAGTCATAAACAAATATTATATGGTAATAATCTATAATAATAGAATAAACAAGAGATTATATATGTAATAAATTTTCACTATAAAAATATTAACATAACAAAGGATGAGAGCGAAGACAATTTTTCCTGGATGACTAAATGGGGTGAGGGGGGGGGAAGATCGCGAGTCATAGAAAATCATTATTTATTTTAAACATATCTCTATAATTTATAAATAATAACTTTACATTGTTTCAACTCCAACTAAGAACGTTAGACGAATATAAAATTTCAACCGTATTAACCCATTCATTCATTGGTATTCTAAGAATTATTATGTTTTCATTTGAAATGATGACTAAAATAAGATCAGTAATGATTTCTAATGATAGCTGATGGTATAGAATAGGCCAATGTACCCTCCTAAAGTGTAGTGTAAAACCTACCATTAGGTTGTCAAAAATGCCTTGTTTTAACTTGAAGGCCCTCCATGCCACACATTTCATAGACTCCACTGATAAATATAGGCTACTACATAATTGTGTATTGTTAACACCATCTTGGATTCTCAGAAGATCAATCTTACAGATAAACTCGAATGACAAATATTAGAGAAGCGGAAATAATTCCAATAATTCAATTAAAGCATGAAGTCAGAGTGTGAGAGAGAAAGAGAGAGAGAGAGTGAAGAGGAAAAGGTAAGAAAGAATAATAGAAAAAAAGATTTACATAAAAAAAAAAAAAAATGTTGTTCCTTTTCTAATTTGGAAACAAGTTTAGAAATTAATGATAATTTATTACATTCTATTATTATTTTTGTGATTTATATAATAATACAATACAAATACAGTTTTGATAATACGCTGAGATGGATATTGTAAGTCAGTACCCCCGGGAATATAATTATAGTTTTTAATAATAAAATTTATCTTAAAAGAGAATGTCTGTTGTTGGATGGTGAATTTTATACCTGGATATTTTAGGAGGATACGGAGGGGGGGAAGTAAGTTTGCTAAACTAATGTTTTTTTTTCTATATATTCATTTAAATTTAGAAATTTTATTTAATTCGGAATTAATAAGATGGTTATTATTATTATTATTACAAGGGCAGGTCAATAAATTCGTGAATTTTTGAATTTCCGGTCTCTTAAATGAAATGGCAACAGTGCTCCTGTCCGCAGACAACTATCAGCTGACTGCTATCGAAATTTGAAACAGCTGAGTCTTTTAGTTTTTGTTTGACATCCATTAATAAAAGACTACCTAGTGATTGGAGAAGAAAATGAAAAAAACTGAATTTCCATGAAAATCCATGAATTGGGATATGAAAGTGCTCCCTCATCCTTCTTATTCTATGGATTTAGCCCCGAGTGACTATTTCTTGTTTCTTAATCAGAAGAAATGGCTCAGCGGAAAGGGATTTGACTCCAACGATGAAATCATCTCACAAACAAATACCTGTTTTGATGTCCTCGACCAATCTTATTCTTTGGAAGTGTTAAAAAAAATTAGAGAAACGTTAGACAAAGTGTATAGATCTCAAAGGAGACTACATTATAAAATAAAATAATTTTCTGTCCAATAACCTGAGTTTCATTCAAAAAGTCACCGACTTATTGACCTGCCCTCGTATTATTATTATTATTATATTGGTTAGGATGTATCGGATATGAACACTACTGTCAGTATTGTAATAATATTTTATTTAAAAATGTTCACATTTATCAATTAATAAGTAAATAAATAAATAATAATTAAAATTGTTCTATTGCAGTGACTGTAAAGGAGCCACCTCGGACTCATATCTAAAATAAGTATTTTTAATCGAGACATCTCCCTTTTTTTAATATCTAAATTATTATTCATTTTAATTTACCACAGAGAAATAATACTTAATTAAACCGTTTTCTTTGTAAGTTTATTTTGAGCAAAAAATTGTTAAAAATAACAATCTATGATGTTTAAATTTTGTGAATTGATTAAAAAAAATCGTTCAAAATTTCCATTATTTTGTCTATAAATTTTTTTAATTAATGCAATTAAAAATATCAATATTTTGAAAGTGATTACTAGCACCTTTGAAAGATGGCTGTATGAGTAAGAAGGTCATTCAAAAGATAAGATGGATCTATTAACTTATAGATCTCCACTACATCATAAATATTTTGTACAACTTCATTAATATGGTAATGACATACATAGAAATGTCACAGTTTAATATAATATTTTTAAAGTAATTTTAACGATATTAGCTAAAATGTTATAATATAATAAATTTTTTTTTTAATTTTGTTATTAATATTAATGTAAATTTTACCATATTTAATAAAAATTTCGCATAAAATTAAGCTTGAAATTAAAAAAAAAAATTAATAAAATTAATTATATATTATAATAAATTAAAATAATATTCCAAAAATAACTATTATTTCGTTTGTTATTTTTTTTCATTTTTTTTTCTTATTTATTTTATAGTTTCCAATATACATATATAATCTTTGTTATATATTCAATAAATTATTTTAAAATCACAACGTTTATAACATTTTATGAATTTATGAATAGCCTGGCATAATTGACTGAGCTGAGTTACACGTGTGGTATTTATTTGACGTTCAATATTTATAAATAACGTCAACATAGTGCATTTACAAAAATATAATATAAAATGGACTTAAATCACTTACAAAAGAAACAGCTCAATTGTCTTATTGATAAATCTCAACATATTTGATAACTAGCTAATAAGAGATTGGATGAAGATCTTGGAAGATAGTTGTGCGGAAAATAAATAAATTGTTTTAATTAGTAAAAATTCACAACTAGTTCGAAGCACTGATTTTGGAAATTTTCATTTTATCATAAAAAAAATCAAAAAATCTATACTATGTACAGTAACGGAAAAAAGTAAACGCCAGGCTGGTGATGTTATTGGGCATTAGACAATGCGTCTTCTCAACCGGTTCATTGCCCGACAACATCGCCACCCTAGCGTTTATTCGTCACTATACATATGATCTGATTTAAGAATTTGGTGTTCAATTTAGTCATAAAGATACACACATACTTCTTGGATAAATTCCATAATCTCAATTACATAACACGATTTTCACGAAAGATGGTTACATATAATGATTCAAATTGGAAAACCTTGTAAATCTTAAAATACAAAAAAAAAATACTCTGATTAAATTTTGACTTGTTTTATTTTGTTATGTTATTCTTGTTCAATGATTATTTATTTACTTTTTACTGATCGCATTACTCTTAATATTCAAAATTATTATTTTATTCTATAAACGATATTTTACAATATTATATTATTTTTTCAATTTGATGAATTTAAATCCAATCTATTATATTCCACGAACTTTTACTTCATTTATAAAATCTATATGTGTGTGCGTGTCTGTCGCCAAAAATTTTCGATTTTTTAAATCTTGATTTTAGATTCGAGTAGAGCTTAAAAAAGTGTAAGTGTAAAGTGGTCTTGGTTTTTTAAAATTCGTTTGGGAACATGGTCAAATCGGAGGTCAAAGTTGAAAATTTCCCATATTTTCAGCCCATAATCATAAATAAGCTATGTTTTCAGCGCATCTTCGATCGTATCATTATAATGATAATTATATTAATTATTATTTATTATAAATTATAATAAATATATTAAGATCATATAAATTGGAATTATTTATGCAATTTTGTGATAAATATGAATAAAAGTTCGTTGATAGTAATGCTTCCTAGCATTCCCAGATGTTTTATCATATATATTATAAAATAATGTTATAGTTGTTGTTTTTTTTTACTTGAATTTGTTTTATTTTTCTCTCTGTTTCCGGTGGATAGAGCGGTTGGAGTTTCGGACCAACGCATGTCCCGTAATCAAAGGAATTTGTCTATCGAAGGTAGGCTTGAAAGCGGCCCTTTTCCTCTCGAAAAATGAAACGATGAGAATTTCAATGGTGGCTGGCTGTCTTTTGGACATCTGCTGAAGTGAATCCTGGCCACAAAGCCTGGACCCCAGGGGTTCTGGGTCCTCATGACAGTCAAGGAAGGGTAGGTCAAATGGAGAAACCCTTCGTTACGGATGGATTCAGAGGAAAACTTTATGGATAAAGTGCTCTTTCTAAATGAATAGCCTGAGTAATGATAAGAATAGGCTTTATAAAGTGACCCCCTGACCTCATTGGGACTCAATTCAACTTAAGTGAGCCAGAAAGAGAGATACAAATATAATACAAAATTATTGACTTGACTCACTTGACAATAGCTGGCTACAAATTTATAGTTAGTTATTCAAATCCCTCTTGATAAATTATGATACTTGAATTTGTCATGACATACAAATGAATTTTAATAATTCAGAATATCAACAAATTATACTTCATTGACCAATCGATGATTCTACAAGGAAGAGAGATTTTTTTTTTTAAGCAAAATAATAATCTTACACTTTATCGCCTGTCGGGAATTCCATTGCATGAAATCCCATTAAATAACAATGACCAACAAGAAAATGAAGTTCTTAGTTTAATTTCATCAATTGAAAGAAAAAAAAAACATCCAAAATGAACAAAAGAAAAATTCACATTAAAGGGTAGTGGGAATCGGGGGGGGGAAGGAATGGACTGCAATGAAGGAGCTCGCGGAAGCACAGGTGAACATCACTTAGTTCCTTTTAAGCCACTTGCTTCAAAAGATCAAAAGTCAAAAAGATTAAAGAGAATGGCCATCCACCATATTTCTACATTTCAATTTCATATATTTTGTTTCTTTATATCCCAGTTGTTATTCGGATCCTTTCATCTCACTGGGAATGGGAAAATATGTAGATAGAGAGATAAATTTTGAGATATTTATCACACAGGAGGTATTCTTTGTTTTCAGAAATAATTTTATTTCTATTATTTGTTTAATTTAAAAAAAAAAAAAATGATAGCTTCATTGATCCAGTCATCAATTATTATTGTATATAATAAATATAATATAAGTTGTAAATATAGAGAAAAAGAAACATTATATATATTTATTTGAGATAAGAACATTTATTTAAAGAAAGTCTTATAGGTATTATATATACCTATATTTCTTTTTTTCTTACTTAACTTTCATCTTTGAAAATTAAAATTCTTTGAAGTTTTTAACTCTAAAAATAGAATAATTTTTTTTTAATCTTAATTTTTATTTTATTAAAGAAATTAATTAATTAAACTGTGAATTTAAAATCAAAGAATATCAAAATCAGAATTTTGAAACGATTTAAAGTTATATTTAATATATATATATAGGATTATTATATCATTATTATTATTTTATTATTATTTTATATTTAATCTCTGCAGTGGCGTACCTAGAACTTTTGCCGCCCGGGGCGATCTCCAGTTTGCCGCCCTTTTTATATAAGACAATCAAATAGTGGTATTTATAAATTAATGCACATAAAGAAATTATTAAGTTATTTAATCAATATTAATTAATACACAGAGTAAAATTTTTTACACATATTTGTATGCACTTGTATATAAACATATTAATATAATATTTACACTTCTAGCTTTCATACTAGAAATCGTGTATAATGCTCTCAAAATTTATATTTATATTTTTTCCGCCGGCCCTGCTTTTCAAAAGAAAAATCGATGATTTAAAAAAATATTGGTATATCACTTCAAAGTAATCATATAAACTTTTCAAAAGAAATGACATTTATAAACTGATATCAAAAAATTTTAGTTAGGAAAAATTGCCGAACAAAATCGTAAAGATGCGTTTACGAATTCAACGAATTTTAATGAATACAATAAAATAAAATAATTATCCTGTTCTTGGAATTAGAATTCAAAATTTACACTAAAATGCATTTATATACACCGAGGAATAATATTCGAAATCCTATAGTTGATCATAATTTATATAAATCAAATAGTAAACTTATAATAATCATAATAATCATTTATTATTCAAGAAAGAAAAAAAATAAATATGAAATGAATAAGTTGCTTTTTACAACTATAACTAAATATAAAAAATGCCGCCCCAAGATAAGTGCCGCCCGGTGCGGACCGCACCCACCGCACCCCCCCTAGGTACGCCACTGAATCTGATAAACAATGCTTTTTTTAGTTGTTAAATAAGTATTTAGAATGAAAATGAAAAAAAAATCAGAAAATCTTATTCTACTAAACCATGGGTCGCCAAATTTTTTTTTTATCATCGACCCCTATATAATTTTTCAAAATCTCCATCGCGACCCCCATAAAAGAAATTTTCTGTAAATTAAAATAAAACTCTATTTGATACTATGTTAGTACATTTACTTTATGATTTTAAACATTTATTAAAGTAATAGTACATTTTATAACAATAGTTTGATGAAAAATATATTAATGTTGGAATTTAAATACTTGAATATTTATTCGACCTCGACCTCAGGCCCTGTATTTGTTAAATATACCCCATGGGGTCTTTATAGACCACTTTGGCTACATCTGTACTAAACAATATAAAATAAATATGACCTAATAATATAATTAAATTAATTAAAATTATAACATATAGAATAATTTAATAAACTAAAATTATATTTTTAATTGATTATTAAAAATTAAAATAAATATATTCTTTGATATTTTGATTATTTTGGCAATTACTTGAATTAATATAATTTAGATGACTATTTATTAATGATAGCTTTTAATTCTTATCTATATTAAATACATTGTATTTTGTATTTTGAAAATGGATCAAAATCATAACTTTGAAACGATTTACAGTCGTTACAATTTGGCCTTAATAAACAATATGATATATATATATATATATACATACATATAGGATTATTATAATTATTATTATTTTATATATAATCATTGAAATTATTTTATATTAAAACAAAATTAGCTGGAGTGTCTCCACTCGACTCTATCTCGCAATTTGAATTGGATTAAATAACTTAATATATTATATTTAAATTAAATTTAATTAATTATAATTTATAAATTAAAATTAATAAATAATATTTATTAAACCAGCCCATGTTTGGCTCTTTGTTGATGGCACCATGTCACGTGCTGGTGCGTGAGATTTGCAGTGTTAAAAAATTAATTCTGGTAATTTCAGCGAATCAATCAAGCTGAAATTCTATATATAGCAGTTTTATACAATTATTAATCATGTGAAAAATTATGAAACATATATCTTTATTTTTACGGTCACTTTAGAGGAAAAAAAAATCAAAACGTTGTAAGTAATGACCCTCTTCCGGTTGAGCTACATTTCTCAAAAGTTGATAGAAAACTACGAATTTTGAATAATGCTCATGTTACAAATTTCATCATTCTAGCTCAAATCGTTTTTGCGTAATCTTGGTTACATACATACACACATACACACACACACACACAGACATTTTTCTCAACCTTAGTGAAAATGATTCAGGAACCTTCAAAACGTATAAAAACATCAAAATCTCAACATCGAAAATTTTCGTGATCGCAATACTATCTCTTACGAGATAGTAAAAATTATACTTTTTGATATTTTAGTCATTTTGGCAATTACTCGATTGAATATAATTCAGATGACTATTTATTAATGATATAACTTTTAAATCTTATCTATATTAAATAAATTTTTAATTGTATTTTGAAAATGAATTCAATTTTTATGCGATTGATGGTTTTTTTGTTTTTTTTTGTTAAAGATTGAAGAAATTTGACTGAATAGACTCAATAAAATCAGTTCTCCTATTCGATGCAATCTAATTCTCGTTGGGATTGCTCTATACAATGAGATAAATTAAATACTTATTAGTTCTTACGATAAATCACTTTCGACTATTCCCCAGATGACACTATCCTCCCTGGTAGATCATTAACGAACACTTTTCCAGCTGAGATCGAATGGCTTTTGTCGCAAAGTGGCATATACAATTTCTATTCACATATTAAAAGAAAATACGGTTAAAACCTAACGATGTCGTTGGGGCCTTTAAAAATATTTCCAAAAGGTCGAAATAAAAAAGAAAAATGGATGGAATTGAACATCTTGAAAATATAGACTCGGAGTCAACTAATAAAGTAGTGTGGATAGAAAGGGGATGTTAATGGTTCTACCTGAGATGCAGCTGCGCCTCTTCACATCTTCTTTTGTTAACATTGTGTAGTTACATGCCAAAAGAGAATAACGGCAGGATTTCAAACACTTGCCTGTCGTGCGCCATGCACGCGCAAAATCTCCTCGAGATTACCAAAACATTGATAGACCTCCCACACAAAGAGAACAATCCACCCCCCTCCCCCCCCCCGGTACAAAGAAATAGGATGATTATTATTAAATTGTCCTTCAATTGAAATAAAATTGGGTGTTCACAATCGATGTACAAAACTTGAAATGACTACAAACATATGGATCTGACAAATTACACAAAATCAAATTGAAAAAAAAAACAACTTGTGTATATATCATAAATATCAATGAATATTAAAATCAAAATATTGAAATGATTCAAAGTGGTTTAACAAATTGATCTTGATAAACAACATATATATAGGATTATTATTATTATTATTATTTTATTCTTATAATCTTTGAAAAAAGAGTCTTTTTATTTATTTGAAAAAAATATATTCCAATAAAGAGATGCAAAACTTTTTTATTATTAAATTATAAAGATAAAAATATATCTCAAAGAATTTTTTATAAAAATTATTGATAGATTTATAAGGCTATTCAAATTAGTAAACGAATTTTTAATTTGAGTATTAAAAAATACAAATAAGTAATAAATTCTATTTACTAATTTCTGCTTGTAGTCACAATAATCAGTTTCTAATTTCTGTTATTCCTCAATGATTATCAACAACTGATGTTAAGAACTGTATAATCAATTAACACACTATGAGCGGGGCGGGTATTTGTACCCGTTGCCATTTTTATATTAGTTATCGTTTAAAATAAGTAATTTTAAGTGACACAAGGGAAAATATATATTATATAATTGGCAACGGGTATAAATACCCGCCCCGCTTATAAGTGGCAGTCCCCGCAACGGGTACAAATACCCGCCCGCTCATAGTGTGTTAATCAAAATTTAAGCTCAGTCCCTAAAGTCATAGTCAGGCCACTATCTCTATAATATGATCGGCAAAATAATTGGTAATTAGTTGTCATGTCATTGGATTTGGATAAAACTTTGCTAGTGGATTCATTTTTTAATTCCAAAGAAACTTTTCTTATGCAATATTACTCGGTCTCTTCTAGTTTACGAGATAAATAAAGATTTTTTAAGTTTGACAGGTAAGCTGGTTATCAACGTCGAAATGTGTCCAGCCATTCACTAATTATTCACTTATTTATTTTTTTTGGTTCGGTTTGGATATAGGAAAATTATTTAATTAATTAATTTTTTAATTTTTCTATATCCAATCCGAACTGAAAAAAAAAACAAACTGAAAATTAGTGGAGCCCTCTACATTTTTATCCCGTAAACTGGAAGCGACCCGGAAAAATTACATTAGGGAAGTTTCTTTGGAATTAACAAAGGAATCCATTGGTAAAGTTTTATCCAAATCCATGACATCACAATTATTCTGGACAATTATTATTTGTTTTATTCTCGTTTTATGTATAGACGATTTTGAATAAGTTTTTATTCATTTTATTAATCATCATTTATTTTAAACATTTCAATCGAATGGATTGTAGAAAAGGCCTTTCTTTAGATTATTTGTTCAAATTATATTATTTGATGGTGGTAGATCTTTTAAATATAAACTCGTATTTTTGATGTCCACTTTATATTTACCTACAAATACAGTTGACAAAGAAAAAATAATTACTACCTAAATGATAGGAGAGATTACACTTCTTTGTTTTAATCTCTCTTTTCATAGCCTCAATATTCTCTACTTAGTTATTTGAGGTTTTGTTTTCCGAGAAAACTTCTCTTTCTCTCTCTCCAACTATTTTCAATTCATATTTTTATCTTACATACACGTTACCTTTTAAGACTAAAGAGATCGTTGAAAATTTTAAGAATGGGGAGGAAAAAAGGAAGGCAATATCATCTAGTGCCTGTAAAAACATTGTCGCCTCTCACCCCGAAATGAAAAAAAAAAAAACGAAAGAAGGGAAAAAACACGAAAAGCTCTTCGTCTGCTCTTTCTGACATCTATCTCCAACGTCCAATCATTCTTCTAAAGGATTGCTGACAATTCTTTCCTCGTTCAGGCCCTTTGTTTTTGCGGCTCAAAGAACTTTCATTTGCGATCCCAACTTGAACCTATCAAAATGGATTAATGCCATTCAATTTCGCACCAATCAATGGACAATCGATTATAAACAACGACATTGAAGAGTTTGATCGTTTTTTCTGTCTAGTAAAATAATTACAACCTCTTTTCTTATTATCATCAAGAATTTTTATTTTTATTTTTTCAATAATGTTCTTTTTCTTATAGTTAATCTTAATAGAACAAAGATATTAATATGAAAAAATATCAAAATTTTAATATTTACAAGAAAGTTCTGAAAACAATTCATAATTTTAATGGCAAATTAATGACTAAAAGCATATTTTATCTTAAAATGAACTTCAATAATTAAATATAGTCATATTATTACATATTAAAGAAGAAGAATAATATTATATACATTATATTAAAAACTTTTTGGATTTTGTAAATTTTTTATATAAAATATAATATATATATATATATATATATATATATATATATATATAAATGAATATATATAGATAATATAAAATAATATTCTATATTATATATAACTGAATATTATTTATTTAATATAAATTGTTTTTTAAATAAATAAACAACAATGACTAGTGTGAAACTTTACAATACTAAAATCACTTACAGGCATAAAATATTTGATAAGCACGAGGATTGTTCAATAAGTCCGTGACTTTTTGAATTTCCTGTCACTTAAATGAAATGACAACACAGCTGATAGTAGGTAACTATCAGCTAACTCTTGTTAAATTTGAACCAACTGGGTCTTTTAGTTTTTGTTTGACATACATTAATAGCAGACTACCTTGTAATTAGAGAAGAAAATGGAAAAAACTGAATTTCCATGAAAATTCATGAATTGGGATTCATCGATGAAATCATCTCACAAATACATCTCTTTTGATATCTTATTTTTTGAATGGGATAAAAAAAAATTGGAAAAACGTTGGATGAAGTGTATAGAGTTCAAATTAGATTACGTTGAAAAATAAAATAATTTTTTATCAAAATCCTTTTTTATTCAAAAAGTCACGTACTTATTGACCTGCCCTCGTCTAATTGAATATATATATAACTGAATAAAAAATATTTATTTAATATAATTTTTTTTTAAATAAATAAACAGCAATGACTAGTGTGAAACTTTACAAAACTAAATAAAATCTCTTACAGGCATATAATAATTTATAAGTAATATATGGATATTCTACAGTAGGCCCCGGTCTAAAGTGCGGCAAACCGGAAAATCTAAAGGGTGACATTTTGATTATGAATGTAATAAATTTTACAAATATAGGGGCGGAAATTTCTTTTATTGCCTAGAGCACCGTAAATGCTAGACGGGCGCAATCTACAGGAGTATGTACTAACGATAGATTATTTTCAAATTTCAAAAATTAAAGTAAATTTTGAATTCTATAAAATAATAAAACCTATTTTAAATAAGTATTTATTTTGATTATGATAAATGGATGATTTTGAAATTAAAAAAAAAATTTTTAATAAATAATTCCATTTTTTATATTTTAATAACACAAATAGAATTTATATGTTATTTTAAATTAAAAATATTAATATAAATATTTATTCTTTACATAATGAAACCACATAAAAGTATATAAACATGGGGGGAGAAAAATGGTTTAAATATTGCCAAGAAGGATGTTTGTTTAGGGTGGTGGTGGTTGGTTTATTGACGCTATAGTTCCCCCTCCTCCTCCCCATCCACTCCGATGCCTGTGCAGTTTTCTTGGGGGTGATGTTGGTGACCAGGTGTCTTGTAGTAGACCTCGTCATTTACAGCAGGTAAAGTTAATTGGATTTTGACGCCAGCTCTTATTGCACTGGCGATCTTATCGTTTGTGTGGCTTCCTATGCGATTATATTCAAAGAATACATTTAACACGTAGAGCTGTCAAGTGAAGAAAGAAGAGTGCCAATTTTTTTTTTTTTTTTGCTGGTGTTATTATATCTGCAGCTGCTAATCGTTTTTTTTTTTATAGAAATTCGCAAAGAATAAATTTTTTCGATTTTACTAGATTAATTACTGAGGAAATTAGATAAAGGCATTCCTGAATGGGTTAACGCCACCTCCTTAACGATGATCCCATGTGGACTGTCTAGTATTTGAAGATTGATGTCAGTATCATTTAAATCAAATAACTATCTTGAAAATTAAACTTGTTGATAGTACAATGTTATCATGAAGAATGTTCTTATTAGTATATATATAATATATTTATTTATATAACATGCGATCATAATTTACTTTAAAAATATTTCAGAATTGTTACTGATTTTATTATAAGCAACAAATCTTTTAAAAATTTATAAGGTTTTTGAGTTGTTTTTTTTTTAAAAAAAAGCTCACCAAAGCTCACCAAAAATTTTTAATCTTATTCTATAGGAGTATTTTTTTTTAAAGAATCTTCTTATCTAAAATAACAATTTCCGTCGTATGTATGTATGTGATTCCTGTAACATTATGAAGTTAGTTACAATGTCAATGGCAATTAATTTGTAACTAACTTCATTTTTTTTAACTTTTGTTATGTTAAATTAAATAAGTGTCAAATAAAAAAAAAATAATAAAATTTTATACCGAAGATTTAAATAAAGTTAATACTTTTATATATATATATAAATAAACATTATGTTGTTTTGTAAGTATTTGAAACAAAATTTTCTATAAATTATTATTATTATTATTTTGTTTAACAAGATAAACAAATATATTAAATATATTTTAATCTATTAAAAATGGATCCAAATGAGAAAAGATTGAAACGTGCCGAGTATATGCGTGAATATAGGAAAGAAAGAGACAGAAACTGTTGTTACTAAAAAATGATCATTGGTATATGAAAAATTATTTTGTTTTCAAAGAACTATTTAATTAATTGCTGCAAACTACGATAAATTAAGTTTAAACTGAAATTGCAAACAACGTTTGCAACGCTTTCGCCTAGTTAATAAATATTGATTTATATAACATGTAAATTTATTTCTGTTTTTTTTTTTTTGAATTGATATTTATAAAATTGATACCCTATGTTCAAATATAGAAATATAAGAATCTTGTGCTGTAATTTCATTGTAATCGATCCAGCCAATTTTGAATATATAGCTTATAATTTCCCGGGCAACAGACATACAGACAGACATGAAAAATTCTAAAGTCATCTATGAATTCTACAGGTCATGAAACGTGAAGATATGCAAAAAATTTTAACTTCTGAGCAATGTGCACACAAAAACTAAATACAAAATATCTGGAATGTCTCCACTCGACTATCTCGCAATTTGTATTGGATTAAATAACATATATTATATTTAAATTATGAATTATAAATTAAAATTCATAAATAATACTTATTAAACCAGATCGAATTTGGCTCTTTGTTGATGGCACCACGTCACGTGCTGGCGAGTGATTTGCAGTGTTAAAAAATTAATTCCGGTACTTTCAGGGATTCAATTGTGAAATTCTATATATAGCAGTTTTATATAAAAATTTTAATGATATGATAAACTATCAAACATATATCTTTATTTTTATGGAAAAAATGAAAACGTGGTAGGTAATGGTCCCCTTCCGAATGAGCTACGTTTCTCAAATGTTGATAGAAAACTACGAAGTTTGAATTATACCCGTATACCAAATTTTTGCGTAACTTGTCTACACACACAGACCGACATTTTTCTTAACCTTAGTGAAAATGACTCAGGGACCTTCAAAATGTATAAAAACATCAAAATCTCGACATCGAAAATTTTCGTGATCGCAATACTATCTCTGGGGAGAAATATAGTTATATATATACAAGATTGAAGATTGAAAATAGAAGATAAAAGATAGAAGAGGATTTATATTCAATACATAATAAGCCGCCACTGAATCCTTGAATATTTATTAATTTTTCAATATTTAAATGGACCGTTTACCAACACACACACACACACCTCTGATCTATTTATTCCCATTACTTTATTTAATAGTAAAAATAAGAGAATTCAAGAATTTATTTTCTTTTTCTTCTGATTATATATAAGATAGAGACAAAATAACCGATACACTAAATAATATTCATGTCTGAAACATCCATAGAATTTTTTGTCTCCGTTTATATCTGGTTATATATCCATTGAAATTTATCATTGAAAATGGATTCATTTTTTTTTTTCTCCCGCCTGTTACCTTAATTAATTTTTTAATGAACCAAAAGCAATAAGTATACATTAGCCAGTGACAAATTAGAGCGAATAAAAAAAAATAAATAAATAAATTCAACCACTGGCAATTGAAGGGCAATCTGGCAAGGCCTCGGTTGCATGCCCGTCGGGCAATTATGCCTGCTTAAAAATAATTTTCGAAATTATAAATGAGAAAATTGTCGATCGAGCGGTAATTGAATTTCGGAATTGAGTTCCAGTCTTTTTATTTTGATAATGAAATCAAATTTAATTTTCATACACAATATATGAATTTAAAATAAATTAATTTGTAAGAGGGTGAGAAATATTTTAGTACTATTAGTCTTAGAACCTTAATTTAATTTATATATATATATATATATATATATTCTTCTTCTTAAGGTGACGTCGTCCTTTCGGAGTTTGGCTATCAACATGACATCATCAGGATAGCCTTAGAAGCTGCCCAGCCATGATGATTTTTCTTGGGAATGTTAATGCTGTGGTTACCCGTTGCCTTCCGCATGTATAAAACCAGGAAGTGACAGTAAGTTGAATTTTATTAGAAAAATTTGTTCTTAGTTGGAATCGAACTTCTTCTTGTGTAGAAAATTGCTACGCTACACTCTCGGTTAGCTGCCTCTCTCTATATATATATATATATATATATTGAAGTATCAATTGATTTATATACCTACAGTTATATTTTTGATTAATAATTTCATTTTTCATCTAATTTTAAAATTAAATTTTAAAGGATCATTAATGAAGTGGTGTAATTTCTTTAAGTTATCATTGCGAAAATGACTAAGAAAATCATTTAGGACTTAGAGGAACGGTAAAAAAGTATTATTTAAAATTTTCATTTCTTAATTGAACTTCTAAGGTGCACTTTCAGAGAGTTTAGAATTATATTTTGTTATACTTTTTAAAAACAAAGAAAAAAAAGACAAAATGTTACATATTGTAGTACGTATCTAAGTAAGAGCATTTAATTAAATTTATTTTTATTAAGTGAAAACTTCTTCAGGTTCATTTGGAGCAGTAAACGAAGATAAATCGCCCGCTCGGGTATAGTTTACTATTTTTCGGCTTCACTCTAAATCGGGTAAACTCGGCTCAAGTCCTTTTCAGTTACTTTTATTGCCCAACATGCTCCCTCACGGAGGTTTTTATTAGATATTTAAATACTTTTAAAACTAAACTAAATATAAAATAATTATTTAATTCTCAAATATAATTAATAATTTATTTTATAATTAATATTATCATATTATTAGTAATGGATAATATAAAAATAATATGAATTTATTCTAAATGAATGCTATATATATATATATATATATATATATTTCAGGGGTGGCCACACTTGGTGATACTTAGAGCCATATTGAAAAATGGAAAGTGTTTAAGAGCCAAATCGGAAAAGATTTTACCTTTTTGTTATTTATTTATTTTTTTTTTTTTGTGTCATGACTTTAAAGTTTTTAATTGAGCCACAATAAACTCAACCACCGTTGATATATATATTATTTTTTTGTATTATTCAAAATATAGTTATAATCAACTTTTATTATGTGGTTATAAGTAAATACATATATTTTTCAATTCATTCGATTGTTGCGTCCCCTGGATCCTCTTTTTATGGTTATTACAATATTTCTCATTCAGAAAAACAACGTTACTTTGCAAATAATTTGCATTCTAAATTCGAATTATTTAATATATATTTAAAAAGTAAATTAACGGTCTCGTATTAACTGATTAGCATTCTTGTTTTTGGACTCGTTCACTAAATTCATGCAAATTTTGGAGAGAGGATCATCTTAATATTAAGATGAAGCCAATTTGAAAGTTCACATGAAGAAATGGATTAAACATTCATGGATTCACTGTAGAAATATGCGGCGACGTCTTGTGATGCCTTAATAACTACTTGACTGAAATTGAAGAATTAACGCCTCTGGGAAATATCTTGGATACTAATATTCCTAATAGATAAGCCAATAGAAATGCTTTATGTATTCTTCATTCGTTTTCCTGTTATGATTATCGAACCTTTAGAAGTTGGGAAGATGTCATCCAAAGTATTAATAAACCAAAAGGAGCTGGAAGAGAACGGTTCTTCATATCGTGAAAGGAGATATTTTCATTTATTTAATATATTAATATTAATTCTGTGATAGATGAGAGATTTAAGATTATTAGCAAAAAAAAGGACAATTTTATATTCTTCTGAAAAGTATTCAAATAATCTTTTAGTGTTTTTTTTTTTCATTTAATATATTAGTTGGAAGTTATTATTCCAAAGATATTTAAGACATTTAAAACACTAATAAATTATAATTTTAAATACAAAAATGTTATCTTGAATGGCAAGCCTTCGGCGTCCAAAACCCTCTATTAACTTTTCATGTACAAACGTAATACGCCTTAAAATTATCTGAAACTAATCAAAATATAAACCAAATTGTAAATATATTTGACAGCAAGGCGTTGCAAAGCATTCGAGTAGAAAAAAAAAAGAAGAAAAAAAAAAGAATTAACTTGAAAAGACGTCCATAAGTGAGGCCAGTCAACCGATGGATGTATAAAGAAGGGAATTTATTTAGAAATAACAACGCAGACAATTCATTTCATTTGAATTATTGGCATTCTTCTTGACGGATAGATATTTTTTTTATATTCTTTTTTTTTTATCATCCTCACCTGCAGACCGCCCATAGCGATCGAGTTCCAATCCATTTACAGGTGCAAATCACAATTTTAAATTCAATCAATATCACCTCAAAATTTACTCTCATATTTTCATTTACATCTACTTTATAATAGATAAATAAAGTAAACGTACCAGTGGTGGACCAGTGTGCCAGTAATTGACCATTGGATAGATTTTTCATTAAAATAAACTTTTTAATTTCAAATTAAACTCGAGATATCGATCAATATCAAGAAGAGCTTCTTCCGGATTGCTTTACAATGAAACAGTGACCAATCGCTGCATTTATAATAGAATTGTGAATATTTTAAAAAACGATGTAAGCGTTCTTGCAATTTAAGGTTCGGTTCTTATGCAAAACGTTATGGATATCCTTCACTTTATATTTATATTCAAAATATATTATGTTTTATTTAATAATAATTTCAATCCAAAAGTGCCATTTAATAGTTGATACTATAAATTATATTAATCAATTTGAAATATTAGATTTATGTGAACATATTAACAATTATCAAGGGGGTGGTCCATTTCTGAAACAAATTTCACATTTTTTTAGAAATTGACCAGGGGTGCTCCATTACTTAAATATTCGTATTAATATAATAATAAATTTCTTTTATTAGATTTATGTATTATTTAAATAAGAAAAAAAGAAAGAATAATTAGAAAAGATTAAAAATAAGCAGCTTTAGAGAGCCAAAGAAAAACGAAATGAAGGAAAAAGTTGGATAGAGATAAAAAAAATAAATTAAAGAGAGAAAAGACGTTTGTAAGGAACGAGTTAATAGTTCTGAATATTTTGACTTCAGTTTTAAAATATCACACAGATGAAAATAATTGTCTTGAAGTCAGTGATGAGGATCAGAAGGCTCTAAAATTCTATGGATGCATTATAAAAAAAGATTAAAACGCGATGTTTTTTTATATGAGAGATTACTATCCCAGAAAAATCATACAATTTCCTGATGAAGAAGTTACGATTCCATCGATGGACAATTTATGGAGATGTCCAAAAACTGCCGATATTCTTGATTACAATTGGAATAGCGTAGTAGGCACCTCAAGCAATTAGCAAAACACGAAATGTTAATTAATTCTCGATATGAAGTGTAAATATAAAGAAAAATTAAAATAAATTATAAGAAATTATATATAAAAATATTAATAAAACCAATCCTTAGTGTATTTTATTCCATTTATTTATTTTAAACCCATTTTAGGTTGATAGTCAATTACTGGATCAAAAAATACTTTTAGAAAAATTTTTTAAAAAACTATTGAAATATAGATTAACCGAATGTTTGTGTTATTAATGATAATTAAAAATAGTTATCCAATATATTAGCACCTGTTTTGTTGTTATTCTCACTTTTATTTCAGTAAAATAGTGTTTTTTTATGAAAATTTCTTTTAAGGCAGTTATTATTATTTGCGGATAGACCCTGAAGAGCACGCAGAGCTTTAAAGAGAAATGATTAATTATTGAATTTCCCTAGGCCTGAACTGAAGTCTTGTGGTAGACTGTCGTGCTAACCACTAAACCACTGAAGGGTCTTTTATATATATATAAATAAGTAACTTGCTCTTTATGAGTATAAAGAATTTTAAGTTATGTGATTGGTCATTAGAATAATATTAGACACTTCAATGAAAATATGTTTTAACTCTTTATCATTGCGAAATATATTTTATATTCATTCTGCTAATATGTATTAAATAGATTTGCTGAATGATTTTTGAATAAATAAATTTTTCATTGATATTTTTACCTGTAAAAGAGTTTATTATTACGATCTTATTAGTATTTCCTATCATTAATTTATTATTACAGAATAAATAATTATTAATTTACTTTTCTATTCCTTAATAAATAGAACATTATTATAAAATTAGTAAACATAAGTTTTTTTTTATCAAATTTAAAAATCGTTATAAACAAAAAATAATATTTATTTTTGATTAAAAATTATAAGATAAATATTATTCAATAGCTACTGGCTGTTAATGTGTGATAAACATTTGTATTTTATTAGTATGCCTGTTTACAAAATGATTATTTGTGAAAAAGATCATATCTAAAAATATTTGAATTGAAATGAATAACAAGAATTATATAGATTATACAATTATACAATTTATAACCAAAAATAAATTAAAAAAGGGTTAAAAGATATTTAAAGCACCATGCAAAAAAGGCCAAGAGAGAGCAAAAGTAACTCTCATTCATAATAAATAATTGAAAAATAAATTAATAAAAAATCTTTTTGATATACACGCTTTTTAATAAAAAAATGCCCTAAAAAATAGAAAATAAAATATTAATTAAACCTTGAATATTATTCTTTACATATGCCCAACAATAAAGCGTGGACGCATAGAACATAAGTGGTAGGTAAAAAATTTAATATTATTATATGCACCACACGCTTTTTTTGTTGGGCATATGTAAAGGATAATATTCAAGGTTTAATTAATATTTTATTTCTATTTTTTAGGGCATTTTTTATTAAAAAGTTTTTTTATTAATTTATTTTCAAGTTTTTAGTTTTTTTAATATTTTATTGTTGCTTGCAAGGTGGAAAACATTACACTATTGACTACGATTTAAATCTGCTATTCTCGAACATATATTAGATACGTCGCGAAGTTTCTAGATAACATTGATTATGGAAGTGGCTTATTAAGCGATCGGCATACTGCCGTGTGCGGCACTGAGTTATTTTCGAAATCACAAAACAAAACAAGCACATTGTATAGAAAATATAAAAAATAAAATAATTGTAAATATAAATATAAATATGACATTGTATTAATATAAATCATTTAAATTCACAAATTTTAAAATCCGTATTTTTGAAAATTTCAAAACATTTCTTCTTGATTATTGCAGTGTCATCGACTTTGAATATACGTTTCAAATTTGAGCGAAATCGCTCAACTAGAAGTGAGTTAAAATACAATTACAAATTGTTGACATTATAGACAGACAGACAGAAAAGTGAAGTTAATAAAAAGCATATAATAAAGAGATAGATAGCTTTTCTTAATATTAATTAAATGATAGATAATTTGTCACCCATATTTGCTCTCCTTACTGCTTAAAAAAAACAAAAATGGGCGGGTTGAAATTAAAAAAGGTAGGTCCCGGATATCTCAGCGTATATTTATTGGCTGAGCTAAAAAAATGTTCACTTGTTTTTCATTGGATGATGTTTTTACAAGCTTATGAATGTGTTTTATAGAAAACTTATACTTCAAAAGGTTTCATGACATCATGAAGCCTATAAAATTAAACAAGAAGAGAATGACTACCCAATTGGGAAGGGACATTTAAAAAAAAAAAAAGATGGTTGTCCAACTAACAATAAAAGATCAACAAATTATAATTTTCAATGTATATTAACGTGATTAAGATTAAAAAGAAGGTTCCGATTTTAGTATGACATATATATATATAAGTTATTGTAAATTATTTAGATCGGAGGATGGAGATAGAGAGTGAAAGAGAGAGAGAGAGAGATTTTTCCGGTTGTTGAGATTCCATTGAAGTTGAACGTTAAAACGCCGGTTAGTAATGATTCTAATTCGTCTATTCGGACTGGACATTTTTTTTTTAGAATCGTTGAACAAGATTCCTGGTAGAGTCATGAGAGAGAGAGATGAAACAAACGGTGCCTATATCGTGAAATTATCAATCAAAACAACTTTCATTAGAATAACAACCGAGCGTCTGGAGTGAAGAGTATGGATAAATCAATGGAATGCACTCCATTTAAAAGAATTTCAAACAAATTTTTATAAAGTATTCGATGAAAGATTTGGAAAATTAATTCATTTTCATTATTATTCGTAGTTTTAATTCATTAAAAAAAAAAAATCTTTTTGAGTATTTAATAAAGTCGATGACTTTATCTTAGTAAGAGAAAATTCTTTTTCTTATTTATAAAATAATTAAATATTTTGACATTCATTTTTTTTATTTTTTTAAATTTCTGTTTTAAAGAAAATACCACCTAAAAAGCAAGTAAAGAATGTAAGGTATAAAGTAAAGTACCTGGAACACCGAGTTATCACTCGACCCTTTAATAAATTTATACAATTTATTATTATAAACTTTAATCATTTTACAATTTTTTAATTATTTATTACAATTGTTCAATAGGTTTTCTAAAAATGACCCATCAAAAATTTGTTTCCTAAAATGGTACAAATTAATTAAAATAACTTGATTTTTCATTTCAAGAAGAAAAATATATTCAAATGTTATAATTAGATTGCTTCAGCTTTATATATTACAAAGTAGCAATAGCTTATTACTTCTGATAATAATATAAATTCGGAAATTATATTGCACCTGTACTTGTCTATTTTTTAATTAAGAAAAAGTAGGTTATATTTTTTTCTTTTTATTTATAATAATCAAATATCATTTATATATTAGTTATAATTTAATCTAAGAAACATTTTAATTAATATAATATAATTTATTTAATATTATTAGATCAAATTTATTCAACAATTTATTTGAAATTCCTTTCTTTAAATATTGCTAACTTCATGAATATTTTTTTTTTTGTGTGGGGGAATGATAGATATATTTCGTAATTTTATTCTAAAATATTATTAAAATAATAAATTGCTAGTATAATAAGATAAGATATATAAATAAACAAGTAGGTATATGTTCTGTTTATCTTTTTTTTGGAATTCAATTCATTTATATACATCCATTTAAAGTCAACAATATAATTTTTTAAACTGTTTTTCTTTGATGTTTTTTTTGTTTTGTTTTAGTTTAATGTTATACAAACTTCAAACTTAAGCTAAATATATTAATTATTATAATTTGACTTGTTGAATAGACTATTTACAATGTTGATTAAATGTATTGTAATATTAAAAAAAATATATATATTTTTACAATCGCATTACTACTTTGAGGTATTATATTAAAAAAAAATAGAAAAATGATAAAAATTAAAACAAAGATTATATATAATTAATTTAAAATATCAAAAGTAACAATTATAATTAATAATTTGTTTGTTTTTTTAAAAGAAATTTAATTAAAGAAAAAATTTAAATGAAAATGTTTTTTTTTCATTTATATTTAAGCATCAATGAATATTAAACAAATAGAAAAAATAAAAATATTTTAGTTTAATTGGCATGAGTCACACAACTCTTTAGATAGAATATTTTAAACAAAGCTATTTATATATTTTTTATTCATTTTCAAACATTTCAACTTTTACTAAATATTTGTAAGAATAAATTATTTCAAATATGAAAATAGTTATCTAATTTAATGTTATAAGAGTATGTTGCATAAATATAATAATTCATTTTAATTTATAATGAAAGTAAAAGATAAAATTGTTAATAATTGCTAATTAAATAAATTGGAAATTTTAATATATTTAATAAGGAACCACAGGGTGAGAGGCAACATTGTTACTCACCTTCTCGTGTTCGCGGATTCAAGTCCCGAGCCTGGCAAGGGAATTTATCTAGCTGGCATCTATGAGACAGAGTCAACCCAGTCTGCAGGATCAAAACTGGGAAGCCACTTGAGAAAAAGTAGCGCCTCCGATCAAGAAAATCAAGATAAAGGATGATAGGACCCGCTCTACTGATAATAGGACACCTAATTAATATAATCAACTTGATAGTCGGACATTGGGCTCAGGTATAACTTTTTTTATTTGTTTACTGTTAATTGTGCTTTCATCCCTCACAGTAGGAAATTCATACTGTTTTTTACTTTTTTTCAAGAAATTTACTGTGATTGGAGTGTCCTCAATTTGGGTAACTTGACCCACATAATACAAATTCGTTTTCTTCCCTGCACACTCCACAAGAACCCAGCACCCAAGAACAGAAACTGGGGTTTCTTCAAAAAAACTGATTTCATCTCTATCAGGTAGAAGCTGCACCATCTGACCCATCATTTTCTTCTTGCCTCTCTACTTCTTCTTGAGTCACCACTTCTTCCTCCTCAGAAGTAGAATCAAACTGAATGTAACTTCCTTTCTTCCTTCTTTTGATATCTCTAGCAGTCTTTTCAGCCTCAATTTGGGGTTTTACAGGTGTAGAAGTTAGAATTTGTGACTTTACACGTCTTCTATTGCTTGGTTTCTTTTTCCCTTCTTTTGGCAAAGGTCTTACCTCTTCTGGTGACTTAGAAAATATTGCAGCTGAAATAAAAGAACAAGAAGCCGAAGGAGTTGGAAGACCAGAAGAGAAGGTGGACTTGGAAGGTGCAGGAGAATTTGGTTCATCCACTATGTCTTATTGATCAGGTCGATCCTTAACAGATGATGACAGAAATTCATCATCCCCAAAAACATCACGGTTAACTGGAACAATTACTGCCACCTTGAACCCACTTATGATGTTTTTTAAAGTAAATGCCTGCTCATAGGCCCTACCACTTTATTAATGTTCAAACGTGTTGTACCAGTGGACGTCCGCAGGTACAACAGTCCTAGGTATCCGCTGGTACAACAAGCTTCCACACAAATAGGTTCGATTTGTTTACGATTCTTAAAAGGAAATTGCCTATTATAATATGTTTAAATATAGCTAAGGAAGTAATTTTCATGCACACATAATAATGATTGCAAAATTATAATTATTAACTGATCAAATCTTAATCACCAGAATCGAAAAATATTTACTTCTCACAACCAAAATTTAAAAAGTTATGATTTCTTGGTTATGTCGCAAAATATGAACAAAACACAAATATGGCGTCTAAGAGTGTTTCACAGCTGTATTTTAAGCACGAGTGCGAGAAGATTGAAATCAAATTTTTAAGAGGACAGCCACTGTCCTCTGGTACAACTGGTCTCAGGTACAACAATTTCCCCTATAAAATTTTATTTTTTAAAGCAACAATATAGTGAAATTTTATTATTTTTTGAACGTTTTTAATTATAATTTTTTTATATTTTAAAATTTTAATCTATATATATAAAAGGCAATGTCTGTGTGTCTGTCTGTCTGTTTGTCTCTTATAGACTCAAAAACTACACGTCCGATTACGGTGAAACTTTCAGGAATTGTTGTGGGCATACCAAGGAAGGTTTTAGTGTAGTTAAATCCAAAATTAATTTATCCAAAATTAATTTAATTAGTAATATATTACTAAAAGTCTGTAGTGTCACAAAACTATCGACAGATGGCGCTACATATAATTTTCAAAATTCAAATATTTTAAATTTTTTTTAAACTTAATATTTCTAACTTTGTATTACAATACAATAATGAGACGGAATTGTTGTGTGTTAAATTAGATTTTATAAATTGAAAACCATTAGTTATACTCTTAAGTTATTTAGTTTTATTGATCACATATCTGGAAAAAATCATCTTCATTAGTTGTTTTTAATTTAAATGTATATATGTGACGTCACAGTTACCTCCTTTTAGATATATATCTATTCTTAAAATAAAATTAAAAATATTTATATTATATTCATATATATGTAAAATAATAATTATATTATTTTAATATTCCTATAAGTTGGTATCACAATTTATTATTATTATGAATTATTTATAAGTAATTACTATTATTAATTGGTATTAATAAATAAATAATATTAATTATATTAACTTAATATTTCTAACTTTAATGAGACGGAATTGTTGTGTGTTAAAGAATTGTTGACTATAAAAACCAATTTGTTTTTAGGTAAGAATATATTATTCTATTTATTGTAATTATTTAAAATTTTTTTTTAGCAAACAAATCTGTCTATAGTCCATTTGATTAAACCTACCATCTTATATATAGATTGTCGTGTATAAGATATTAGGGATGAGGTATTTTATAAGAAAAATTGGGTTAAAAATAAGTTTAATTAATTGGCAGCACTCTGGATTGAATTTAGAATAATTAAAAGGGTTATTGAAACCGCGTAGGTTGATTAGGGAATGACAAGATTGAATAGGTTCAATTAAAAAATGCTTATATAAAATTATAACTAAAAATGATTTATTTAATAAAACTGTAAGAATTTAAATTAAAATAGATAACTCAAGAAATTAAGATGAAATAGAATAATTGAAAGGTACCGTAAAAATAGAAATATAAATTAAAAGAACTTTAATTTATATTTTAGCAAATGCAATTTATAATTAATTATTAATTACCAATTGTCGACCACAGTTGGTATATTGTGTAGTTAAGGAATTGAGAATTCAAAATATGTCGAAGCCAATCATCCCCTCCTCTGCCACTTGGCAAAATTGTCCACCCCTCTCTCTCTATTGGGGTAACGAAGAGGCATATCTCTGGGTTTTCCCTGCGTTTTTTTTTTTAAACAATTATTTTTAGAAAGTCTTTGCCATGTGCTCAGTATCATAATACATCCAATATATAAGCATAAAAAACAAGCATTTTTATATTTATACTAGGAAAATTTGTTGTTGATTAAATTAAAATATATTTTCCAAGAAAACAAATATATGTCTTATCTACTTATACTGATTGAAACAAAATGGATGAAAACCTTTTACATACAGACTTTCAACCAAATACTATGTATCACTCGGGGGTACAGGGGGCGGAGCCCCCGTCTAGGTGTGAAGAGCGCCTGGAAGGCGCTCTGATCAGCTAGTTATAGATATATTATTGGTATACATTTTTCATTTTTCTTGTTCTTTATTTAATACCAAAAAGTATTATAGTATGATGTTTATCAGTAATAAATATTAAATCAAATAATGATTGTAATGTATTAGTATAAATTCATAATGAAACGAATTAATTCATTCATTTTGAAAATCATTGTTTTAATGTATAAATAGTATTTTTTGAATTAGTAATTTAATAATAATAATAATAATTTAGATTTATTGAATAGTAAATATATATATATATATATATATGATTTAAATTATTTATTAACTGTTGCTGACTGTTCAAGTTGAATATACAATATTATATTATAAATATAATAGTATAATAATATTGTAATACAATATAAATACCATATATATATATATATATATATAAACCATTTGTATTTAGTTATTATTATTTTAATTAATTTGGTAAATACATTTCTATTTATGTATTAAAATAAATAGTAAATTTATATTAATTTATACCTCGTTATTGTTTATTAATTTAATTGATTAAATAAATAATACTACATATTAAAGGATTCTTATTCTATCTTTCATAAATTTATTATTATTATTAGTTTTTATAATTATTTTATATTCAATAAAGAGTAATCGAATTATGTTTAACACACTTCATCGATCATAACCATAGCATTCTATTTTTCATTCAGCTTTAAATTTAATATATAAGTTTTCAAATATTTTAATTTTTTTTTTAAATTTCAATATATGACCTCCTTTAAATATATATATATTAAAAAATTACTATATTTTTTTATATATTTTCTTATATTTATCCATTATATATTTATATATTATTTCAATTATTAAAAATACATTTTGAAGACATTATTTATTTCATTTTTACTATCTCGCCAGAGATAGTATTGCGATCACAAAAATTTTCGATGTCGAGATTTTGATGTTTATATACGTTTTGAAGGTTCGTGAGTCATTTTCAACTAAGGTTGAGAAAAATGTCTGTGTGTGTGTGTAGACAAGCATACGCAAAAACGGTTTGAGCTAGAATAATGAAATTTCAATCAATCAAAATTTGTAGTTTTGAGAAATGTAGCTCTTTCGGAAAAGGGTCATTACCTACCACGCGTTTTCATTTCTTTTCCTCTAAACTAACCGTAAAAATAAAGATATATGTGTGATAGTTTTCACATGATTAAAAATTGTATAAAACTGCTATATATAGAATTTCAGCTTGATTGAATTATTGAAAGTACTGGAATTAATTATTTAACACGTTGACTGGCAATCACGCACCAGCACGTGACGTGGTTCCATCAACTAAGAGTCAAACACGCTCTGGTTTAATAAATATTATATATTAATTTTAATTTATAATTTAAAATTAATTAAATTTAATTTAAATATATGTGTTAATTAATCTAATTCAAATTTGCGAGATAGTCGAATGGAGACACTCCAGATTTTTTATCATTAAACAAAAATAGTTTAAAGAATAAATATAAAAGAAATGATTAATAAAAAGGAATGGTTTGAAATTATTATAATTGACTGGAAATATGAAATGTAATACTAGTATAAGCCGTTAGGTGGCAGCAGACTACTTTTTGCTTCCCTTAAGGACAGGTGGGATTTCCCACTATCCATGCAAGTCAAGACATGACATGTTTTCCTGAAGAGGAAATCTTCTCATAAAACTATATATATTAATTAATTAATTTTTCTACATGAAAATCATCATACAATTTAATTTATTAAATATTAAAATAAATTGATTTTTAATAAACAATTCTGAAAATATTTTTAATTTAAACTATTCTTATTTTATTAAAAAAAAATTCTTTAAATTATATTTCATATATTAAAAAACGAATTATTATTAACATTTATTTATTTATTTTAAATAAACCAATTATGTTTTTTTAATAGAAAGTATCATTTTGTGTATGTGTGTGTGTGTGTGTGAGAGAGAGAGAGAGAAGAGAGAGAAATCTGAATGAATAAACATTGAATGAAAAGAGTGGTAGTTTGACTGTTGCTTTATGTGAAGCTTCGAAACTTCGAAACCTATTCGAGCCTATTTGACTACAATATTAAACATTCGTTTCTATTCATCGAAGAAGGAGAGAAAACAAAACGAATCAAGAAAATGAATATCTTTTCAAATAACTTTAATCTGATAAATCCTTAAAAATCGAAATTATTTAACAAATTAGTTTTTTTTTCGTTTTTTTTTGTAAGGTTTCATAGAATAAAGCAGAAAAAAGTAAATTTAAAAAAAAAAAAAATTTGACAAGATACGGTTGTAACGTCCAGGATGATAACATGCTGGGAGGCCCAAAAGCAATTTAAGAAAATTAATTTTCTATAAAAAAATCGGAAAAACATTTGATTATTTTACAAAAGTTCTTATCATTAATCTTAGAAATCATTAATTTAAAATCATAAAAATAGAATGAATAGGCGTGAAATTTTCTTTATATATATATATATATATAAAGAGGGAGAGAGAGAATTAGAAATATATAGATAGAAAGAATTAAGAAAAATAACTTAATATGGTCTTTCCAATAATTTAGCAATTAATTTTTATTTTCCAAACTTCACGATTACAGAGTAAAGAAAATATTGCGATAATTGTAAAAAAATATCGTTATATATATATATATATATATATTATATATGTATATCTAGCCTATTTCAAATATTGTTTTATATTTTTTTGAGATTTTTAGAAATATTTTTGTAACACTATGAACTAAATTATAAATATTAATTATATGGGTCGATTATTAAAATAGGTTAGTATTCTTCTATATAATATAATAATTTATGTCAATATTTATTGAGCATATATTTTCAAAAACAATAAATTAAATAAAACTCTTAATGAGGATTTATGTAGTTAAAGACCCATGCTGCTTCGCTTGTATCAAAGGATCTGTCGGTTCCAGTCCGTCAATGAATACAAAAATATATTTTCAAACTTCTGACTTTTTGTACGTCCTACGCAAGGACAATGCCTATCAAGTCGGTTATATTAATTAAGTGTCCTATGATCATTAGAACGGATCCTATCAACCTTTATCTTGATTTTCTTGATCGGAGGCGCTACTTTTTATCAGGTAGCTATCCAATGTTGGTTCCAGAGACTGGATTGACTCCGCCCTATAGACCCCAACAAGAGAAATTCAGGGACTTGAACCCGGGACCACGAGAATGTCGGCCGGCTACGCTACCTCCCACCCTATGGTGCCTTACATATATTCAAACAAATTCAATAATTAAAAAATATAAATTTCCTTAATAAATAAAATACTATTAATATTTAAATTAATAGGTCATCAATAGTTTATCTTTCAAATTTTATTATACACCAAAAAATGCATACCAAGGGGAACCGTACACTAAATAAAGAGATAATCGGAGATCTTGAAAAATTCAGATGGATAGAGTGTACACATGTTAGGGATGTGAAGAAGAAGAAGAAGGGGGATTTTGTCTCGGGTTTCTCGAAGATAATAATAATAATGTATTCAGGGAAGAACGAAAAAAGAAAACTTATTTATTTATTTTTTTATTTATTTATTTATTTTTTAGAAATGTATGAAAAATGTTATTTTAGTTCATTGTATCATCATAATCATTTGTTAATTTAAAACTTGAAATTCAAGTATAGTATTCCTTTAAGTTAAGCCGAATTCTCAATAAGTTTTAAATATAATTTGCTTATTTAATCGTTTAAGTCATTTTTCAGCTATCTTACAAAAAGATCAAATGTCTACAAGATATGTCAACAAGAATTCTTTTTTTTTCTTTTTAAATACAATCTAGAGAAAAAGTTTCAAACTATGAAATAAATAATGTCTCTGATGTTTAAAAACAATTGCCATATTTTGTATAGATATAACCGCTTGTCAAGTTTATTTATTTATTTTTTTTTATATTACAAAGAAATATTATTTTTATTATTTATATTTTTACTATGTCGCTAGAGATAGTATTGTGATCACGAAAATTTTCGATGTTGAGATTTTGATGTTTTTATACGTTTTGAAGGTTCCTGAGTCTTTTTCACTAAGGTTGAGAAAAATATCTCTTGCGTGTGTGTGTGTGTAGACAAGATTACGCAAAAACGGTTTGAGCTAGAATAATGAAATTTGGTACACGGGCATTAATCAAAATGTGTTGTTTTCTCCTAAACTGAACGTATATGTATGATAGTTTTTCACATGATTAAAAATTGTATAAAACTGCTATATATAGAATTTCAGCTTGATCAATTCACTGAAAGTACGAGAATTAATTTTTTAAATTTTTTAACACGTTGACGGGCAATCACGCGCCAGCACGTGACATGGTCATCAACAAAGAGTCAAACACGCGCTGGTTTAATAAATATTATTTATGAATTTTAATTTATAATTTAATTTAAATATAATATATATATATATGTTAATTTAATCCAATTCAAATTTGCGAGATAGCCGAGTGGAGATACTCCAAATTTTTTATTTTTATATTTGCTCAAAAAAAAAAAAATAAAAATAGATAAGTTACTTTGTGAAAATGCAAAACTCTTCATTAACAACCAGAATGTATCTAATCTATTTTCTTATTCTTTTTTTTTCTCTCTCTCCAACATTAGAATTTCAAAATTCATCATTTTAAAATACATATTTGCTCATCAATGGCGCTTTATGGCTGTTTGCTCTCTTGTGGCAATATTAATTGAAAAACTTGTGAAAAAAAAAAAAAAAAAAAAATTCTGACTCAAGTATCTTGCTAAGATGTTTGTAATCCTAAGTAAGGTTGATTCATCTCGGGTCTAGGTAAATATTTTCTACCGAAGTATTTACCTAGGATGTTTTTTATTATCAGCGATGATCTGATAAAATAATAAAAAAAGAGATAAGATCCAGATGTTAGTTCATGTTGTGAACTGAAACTCTCTTTGGCACTCTTAGTAGATAGCTTCAAGCTGTTCTGACTGGTCTTTTGTTCTTACATCAAGGAGGTCCTAGCAACAAGACTATACCACTCTAATTTGTTTCACAATTCATTTCTTTGCGCTTTCATTCACCGCATCTCAGCTCTGAATCGGTTCATTGGAAACCGCAATTGGTGAATTTGTCAGATATAAAAAAATAAATAAATAAACGGTAGTAATTACTGTCATATTTTGTTTCATCTTCATTAAATTAGATTACACTTTTATTGAAATATAATATTATTATCTAAATATTTCAAACTAATGTTATTAAATATAAAAAAAAATTATATATATCTATAACTATATTTATATATATAGATATAGATATATGTATTTTTGTTAATTTAACGTTTTTTAAATTTGCCGGTTTTATTAAATGACTATGAGATGTTCATAATATGGAAGACAAGAATAGTTTCAGACTATTTGAAAGTAGTATTCTTTGAAGAAGAAAAAAAATGAAATAATAAAACACATGGTGGGGATTGTATAAAGGGAAATTACATAGCCTCTTTGCTTCTCCAAAAATCAAAAAAGTTACTGTGGGCGAGAACATGATTGAATGCGGAATGAGAACTTTGTTAAAAGGGGAACCAATTGGGAATAAATGGCTATAATAAAAAATCTGGAGTGTCTCCACTCGGCTATCTCGCAAATTTGAATTGAATTAATTAACATATATTATATTTAAATTAAATTTAATTAAAATTAAATTATAAATTAAAATTAATAAATAATATTTATTAAACCAGCACTTGTTTGGCTCTTTGTTGATGGTACCATGTCATGTGTTGGCGAGTGAGATTTGCAGTGTTAAAAAATTAATTCTGGTATTTTTAACGATTCAAACAAACTAAAATTCTATATATAGCATTTTATACAATTTTTAATCATGTGAAAAACTATCAAACATATATTTTTATTTTTACGGTCAGTTTAGAGGAAAAATAAATGAAAACGTGGTAGGTAATGGTCATCTTCCGGATGAGCTACATTTTTCAAAAGTTGATCGAAAACTACAAATTTTGAATAATGCCCGTTTCTAGCTCAAACCGTTTTTGCGTAATCTTGTCTACAGATACTCACACATTTTTCTCAATCTTGGTGAAAATGACTCAAGGACCTTCAAAACTTATAAAAACATCAAAATCTCGACATCGAAAATTTTCGTGATTGAAATACTATCTCTGGTGAGATAAAGGAAGATGTGTGAGTATAAGGAGAGGATAAAAACTGAATGGAGGTAGCTCTGAATAACGATGGTTAGAGAAATATGATTGAGATGGTCAAGATGTTTTGACTTCTGTATAACTATAAAGAAAAATAGATATATTTAAAATAAATAAATACATAATAATAATTATAATAATATATAAATTATAAAGATAAAAAAAAACTATGACTCTTAGTCAGCGCCTATCATACGGTTGCAGTTTAAGCGGGGTAAAGGTGTTCTATGATCAGTATAACGATTCACTTCAATTTTAGGTATTCATAACAAATTAAATAAAGCGAAATTTACATAAGTTAAAAAAAATGTTTGAAAAAGTTTAGTCTTTTTAAAAATAATAAATTATTAAATAATTTAATATTCTAATACTCCCCACAACGTATTTTCTTTCCTCTCTTTCATAAATGAAAATATATATAATTCTCGTTATTACATTTCATCATCGACTATTTTTAATTAATTATTTGTTTCTATGTTTATTAAAAAGTCAAAAACAAATTCCATTTCCACATTGAAGGCCCTTCATTCAAACCGAATTAAACAAATGAAAGTGACATTGGAAGGGCTGATTAAATAAATAATCTCAAGTAATTATTATTAAACAAAAAAAAAAAAAAAATTACATTTAAACTTTTCTGGTATTGATCTTGTGAGGTCACAAGTTAGAAGCAGTATTCTAACCCTTTAATCATGACCCCTTTTACATATATTCACCTTTTTTTACAAATCAAAATTAATTAAATTTATTATATTAAATGTTTTTTTTTTTATTTTACGATTTAATTTTGAAATGCATATATAATATATACAATTTCTTATGTATTATATTACCTCAATTAGTAATGCTATTCGAAATTCATTAAAACTTGAAGCCCTCCCCCTCCCCCCCTCGACTCCCAGTAGAAGGCATATTTTTACAAATTTTAATGAGAAACATTATAAATATTTTTTTTTTTTATTACAAAAAAAAAATGTACAAAGATTTAATAATTTATTCATTTTAATAATACAAAGGAGAAAAATAAAAGTTATGTTTTTCAATGGTTAAAAGCATTTTCAGCTCAAAAAAAAAACAAAAAAAAAAACAAAAACTGATAAATGCCCTTAAAAGACAAAAATCATTTATTCGATTTATACTTCCTTCTAGATCCAATCAAATAATATTACTATAATTAAAATGAATTATGGATTGAGACTATTTCTTTCTGCGAATTCTAGAATATGTAAATCGATGTCATTTTTCATTAGATAAAGTTAAATATATGTTTAACGAGCTAAAGCTTTTTTTTGGCGACCACATAGTAATCATTACATTCTAATTTTAACAGGATTTGATTTATACAAATAGAAATTTCTCTCTCTCTTTCTCTCTCTCTCACACACACACTCCATATATTTATTTCTATAAAGTGATTCTTTATCAGTGAGAATCTTTTCCCAAATGAATCTTGAATTCTAAGCTAACAATTATTTTTCGCTATGGTTGAGCGCGTTCCAGAAACAAGAGAAGAGTGTGGGGACACTGTAATTGCGTTTTAACTCAATCAGAATAAATTCCTAACAAAAGAGACACCAACTCGGGTGGACTTGGCCCCTACCAAAAAAGCAACGCCTTCCTAGTCAACATGAGATAACACTCAACAAACAATGAAATCAAATAGCGAACAATTAGGTTTTATGTGCCGCGCAAACGGAATTGACATATCTTACAAAGACACGGCCCCAGACTGTCGTGAGGTACATCAACGGACTTATCTATCCGCTCAGCTTGAAACATTCTTTTCGGTATTGTTAGAAATTCCCTCCCTTCTTCATACACATCTTCACCCCCATCAATATGATTTAATGAAATTGTATTTCGATAAAATTTCTCTTTTTTCGACTTTCTTATTCAATTTCAATGGTACAATAAACCAAATCATTTCTATTTGAAGGAACTATATAATATAAGTTGTTTTTGTTTGTTTTAGGAAAATTAATCAAATTGAAAAGAAGGAATATTGTAAGAATTTTTTAAAGTTCATTCTTAATTTGAAAATTTTGTATTGAAACAATCAATCCAACACCGGAGGGGCGGGTAAGTCGGGTAACTGATAGGGGCGCCAAATTTTGAGGAGCGCCGATATATAAATAAAGTAATTATTTATATTCAAATTTTTAGATTTTATTAATTAAAATTGATCATTTTTCATGAGACGTCAATTTTTTTTAGCAGGAAATAAATGATTTTTCTTTAGGAATACTACAACTGCAATTATTTTATTATTGTCAACAGATTGAATAATTCTATTATTTATAAGAAAACTCAATATTTGGATAATCAGAATTTATAATAACTCAAAAAAAAAAAAGATTAATAAAAAAAAAAAAACAAAAAATGTACTAATCAAAATAATGAAACCTAAGAATTTTTATGGTTTTAATCACACAACATTGATGCAGACAAATGCTTTTTAATTTCTAAAAAGTTTATTTTTATTTATTTTGAAAATATAATTTGTATGAAAGGCCATATTTTGTTTTGTCCGGGGCGCTCAAAAACCTAGAACCTTAATATTAATATACCTAATATTCTATCATTGTAATCTATAAAGCTTGTCTACTCTAAAACGAAAAGCTCCCTTTTTATTAAAAGCAAAACAACTTTGATTCAATGAATATATAAGTATTGTTCTCAAAGCATATAGGAAATCAACAAATCTTAGATTTTACCACATCAAAAGTATTAAAAAAACCCTAAAAAGGAAGTTGTCAGCAACTCATCAACGCTTGAGCTGCTTGAGTTTCATATTAATAACGATTTGCATTTTTCCATACCCTGAAAAGCCTTTATCCATATTTGTCTAGGTGTCTCTATGAGTGAGATTTGCATCGTTTGTGTGTTCATTGATTAAATGGCACCTACTCGTTTGCTAAAGTGCAATCCCTTTTCAACTTCGTGAATTTCCTTGCTAGAACTAGAAGATCTCATTAACCATTCATGAGGGTGTGATATCAATAGAAAAACGAAGCCAAGAAGGAGGAGCCAAGTTTTTCCTCATTCATCGGCATTCAAAAAGTGATTTAATATGGAAAACATACGTTTGCAATATTTAGCTAAATGCAAGGAGGGTGAACCTAGAAGCAATATGGCGACGGGACAAATTGTCGCCATTCATAGGGGGTGTAAAAAGAGATCGATCGCGCATGTGACCGATCATGTCATACGTGCATGGAAAGGGTGACAACAACCAATGAGATGACTCCAATAGACGCGGCCATGCTAAAAAAAAAAAAAAAAAAAAAATATATGCAGGATCGAGGGTGGGAATGCTCATTACAATGAAGAGCTACTTGGAAAGCCGTCATGTGATGAGCCTCTCGTCCAATCCGAAGCCACCCCACTTTTCAAGATCATCTATGACCCCTTGAATTCGTTGAGACAAAAGCGGGGCAATTTTCAAAGCCTAGATTTGTGAGTGTGCGAGCAACATTACAGCATAAAGCTTGCATCCAAGGGAAAATTGTGTCTCATCACATTTTCATGGATGCGGGTAGAAACAAAGAGAAAAGCTAAGCTGGACAGGGGCTCCTTTTTCATTCACCTCATAAACAAACCCTGCCACCACCCCACCCCACCCCTCCACGTCTTTTCATTTTATTAATGCGCGCTGTTAAATTAATTTCTTACTTTTCTCGATTCCATTTAAATATTCAATAAAAAGCTGAAAGAAGGAAAGAAAATAAAGAGGATGATGTCAATTATATATTTTAAATATTTATATCTATTCTATTTGTTCTCTTAAATAAATTATTATCATTCAATTTTAACAATAGATGGCACTGCAGAATATCAACTTCTTTATCATGAAACAGATAAAAAAAATCTGGAGTGTCTCCACTCGACCATCTCGCAAATTTGAGTTGGATTAATTAACATATATTATATTTAAAATAAATTTAATTAATTAAAATTAATAAATAATATTTATTAAACTAGCGCGTGTTTGGCTCTTTATTGATGGCACCACGTCACATGCTGGCGCGTGATTTGCAGTCGTATTAAAAAATTAATTCCGGTACTTTCAGCGATTCAATCAAGCTAAAATTCTATATATAGCAGTTTTATACAATTTTTATCTTTATCTTTATTTTTACGGTTAGTTTAGAGAAAAAAATGACAACGTAGTAGGTAATGACCCTGTCCCGAAAGAGCTACATTTCTCAAAAGTTGATAGAAAACTACGAATTTTGAATAATACCCGTGTACCCAATTTCATTATTCTAGCTCAAACCGTTTTTTCATAATCTTGTCTACATACACACACACACACAGTCATTTTTCTCAACCTTAGTGAAAATGACTCAGGGACCTTCAAAACCTATAAAAACATCAAAATCTCGACATCGAAAATTTTCGTGATCGCAATACTATCTCTAGCGAGATAGTAAAAATTGATATACTGATAAACTAATAATCTAACTATTATTTTTACAACAAATTATAGATTATATCCAAATCTAGAGAGTTAAATAAATATACATAGGCTGTCAAGTTTTTCTAATAATATACAATATACTAGTCGAATTGGCTGCCTTAATGAATTATGATAGCTTATGAAGTGCTATTTTTCTATTATTAATGTCAAATCCTCTAAAGGATCGTCTTGAATGATAAAAAATGATTTATAATTATTGACGCAAATTTTATTAATTTTTTTATTATTTTTAAATGAAATTTAATGAGTATTTTTAATGATTTATAACAAGACTGGAAGACAAAATTTGTATAAAATTTAACTTAACTAACCTTTATAATACAAAAGTTATAAGAAACAATTAGTGGCGTAGCGTGGGTTTCCGCAGCCAGGTTGTAAGTCAAATTTGCTGCCCCATTATGGTACTTAAATTGAAAACGGTTAAAAAACTAAAGCCACTCGAAAGACCTTTTTAGCAACACTATTTTTAAATTGTATTATAATATACCTGGTTCACACCGAACCGCCACTCGGAACTTTAAAAAAATTATTCCTCATGAACTATGAATATTTAAGATTAAGATTATTATTTAAAATAAATAAACAACAAAATATATGAAATAATTTCAAATAATTTAAAAGAACATAAATTACAAAAAAAAAAAAATAGTCATAAAACATACAGCCCTTAAACGTACATATTAATGCTGTGAACGACAGAAAAGTATAGCCAGCCTATGGATATAAAATAATATCTATTTCGTAAGTTGATTACAAAATATTATTAAAATAAATATTTTTAATTTTATTTTATTTATAATATTTTGTATTTAAGGAAGCGCGGCCTGTGCCATTTTTTATTATTATTAAAATTCCTATTTTTTATTAAGAAAAAATATATAAAAAATATTTGTTGGTATATATCATAAAATATAAATTAATAATAGATAATTGACAGATCAAGAGGGAAAGCTAAATTATAACCTGAAAAGATATTAAATTTGTAGATTAATAGACAAAAGGATTGAAAAATATAGAATATACAATAAACAATTATAACATAATTATTATAAGTAGAAAATAATTAGTATATCTTATAAATATCAATAAATAATAGAAAAAATATATAGTAATGCTTATTAGAAAGATTTTGACGGGTAACGGGTAGTCTCTTTTCTATGATCCCAATAGAAAAGATTTCTACTTCAGGGAGTAGCGTCCCTGCCCTCACGTGAGCTCATGAATCCTTTCTTGCATAGGAGGGGAATCATGTCCTTTACCCGTTGACTCCTTTCAATCCATTCCCTTACTCTTACTCTTCCCCCCTCCCTTGATCCTTCAAAAAATCAAGTTTATTTAGATGTGAAGGAAAATACCTGAAAATTAAATCTTTACACTTATAGGACACTATTATAGAGTCTCCTATAAATATATTTGAATTAACCCCCCTTTGACCATAAGTTTAGCCAGATTCTAAATAAAATTGATTTTTAGTATCATTAAATGGAAATTTTTAATTAATTTTAATGTCAGTTTATTTTTACATTTCAAAAAAAATATTGCCTTATAACAACAGGTAAAACCTATACGAATATATTCATTATGAAGCCGCGACGCCGTTATAATACTTGAAATTTTTTGGTTCTAAAAAAAAAAAGGTCAAAAGTTTTCAAAATTTTTTCAATATGCTTCTAAAAAAAATCGTTTGTACCGGTTTGGTGTTTTCGAAATATAGTCACCCTAATTAAGGGAGCCGCGGAAAAAATCCGATGTATTATGGGAGCCGTATACCGAAAAATTTTGGGAACCTCTGGTATATAATATAGGATCAAATATTTTATCAAGTAAATTTGAATATATTTTTCATCTTGAATAAAAAAATCAAATTATTTTAATTAATTTATACCATTTTAGGGAACAAATTTTGATGGATCACTTTTAGAAAACCCATTTAACAATTGTAATAAATAATTAAAAAAATGTATAATTTTTTTAAAGTTTATAATAATAAATGGTATAAATTTGTTAAATGGTCGAGCGATAGATAGCTCGGTGTTCCAGGTACTATATATAGAATTTTTACTAGTATAATAAGATAAGATATAATGTAAAATATACATGAGACTCTTCAGAGGTTTAGTGGTTAGCACGACTGTCTACTACAATGAAGACTTGAATGGGGGCCTAGGGAAATTCAATAATTCATAATTCCTCTTTAAAACTCTGAGTGATCTTCAGGATTTATCCGCAAATAACAATAATAGAATATAGATATTATTTATTATGAAATTCCACCACCCTTACTAAAACTACGCCACTGGAAACAATTAAGGAGTTGAGCTGAATTAATGTATTTATATTATAATATTTGGAAAAATCCCAAATCCACATTGAATACTTATAATTTATTATAAAATAAAAAAAAATGTATAATTTTATTTTAAATATGATCAATACTTTTAAAAATTTTATCAAGTTCTTTTTTTAAATACTCAATAATATTTTACACAGCACTTTTCCAAAACATTTGCTCAATAAGAAATTTAGTGACGTTATTTAATTGATGATTGTGAAATTGTATAAAATAAAATATCTCTTTTTGATTGTGAATATATTTCCATCTCGTCTCGATGAATATAATGGACAGAATTCTCCAGAGTCAAGTTTATGGCATCTAATTACAATTTCCCTTATAAACATAGACACAAATATAAATATAAATTGTGGTGATTTAAATCAAACAGCGTATTATTGTTTGGCGATGAACAATCAAACTAGTTGAACGAATCATTGGTTTTTATACCAATAATTTGTTATATTTTTAGAAAATTATTTTATATAAAGTTTGAATACAGTAGTAAAAGAGTTTTCCATATTTATCTTCTAAAAATCATTTGGACTATTTGATAAAATATTAAAAAAAAATAATAATAATATTGTACACTATCAATATTATTGCACAATCTAACAATCAATAGAAACATTTAATTATATTTAATTTTTAGATTTAATATAAAATATTTATTAATTAAAATGAATATATATGAATGAAGATAGGAATAATATTTAACCAATTTACTTTTCTTAAAATAAAGTATATATTAATTGGATTTGTTTATAAAGGAGAAATTTGTGTTAATTTTATTTAAAACTAAAATGTGAAAATTAATTACTTGAAAATAGAGATAAAACTTAATTAATTATTTTATTTTATTTTTTATGATAAAATAATTTAAATTGAACTAATAATATTGATATCATCAGGATGTAATTCAAATATTTATTCTATTAACTATCTTATATTATATTAATAATTATGAGGTTTCTACTATATTTAATTACAATATTAATCATTTTAAAATTATTTACAAATATTGATCTAATATTGAATCATATTTAGTGAAAACCATTTTTGAATTTTAATATTAAAAAAAAAAATAATATTATATAAAATATTTTATTTACTCTTTTATAATTTTTTTGAGAACACTATATGCCTACTAATTATTATAATTATAAATTTGAATATTCGTAATTTTTATAGAAATAATTTACAAGAGAAAATAATTTTCCTAATTTAAAAAAAAATCTGGAGTGTCTCCACTCGACTAACTCGGAAATTTGAATTGAATTAATTAACATATTTTATATTTAAATTAAATTTAATTAATTACAAATTAAAATTAATAAATAATATTTATTAAACCAGCGTTGTTTGGATCTCTGTTGATGGCACCACGTCACGTGTTAGCACGTGATTGACAGTCAACCTGTTAAAAAATTAATTCCGGTACTTTCAGCGATTCAATCAAGCTGAAATTCTCTATATAGCAGTTTTATACAATTTTTAATAATGTGGAGAAACTATCAAACATATATCTGTATTTTGACGGGTAGTTTAGAGGAAAAAAAATGAAAACGTAGTAGGTAATGACCCTCTTCCGAAAGAGCTACATTTCTCAAAAATTGATAGAAAACTACGAATTTTGAATGTGTACCAAATTTCATTTTACCTTCAAAAAGTATAAAAACATCAAAATCTCGACATCGAAAATTTTAATGATCGCAATACTATCTCTGACTAGATAGTAAAAATTGTATTTAATATAGCAATTTGTTATAATATAAATAAAAAATATCTAAATTCAAAAGATAAAATATTTAATTTGAAATTTTTAGTCACGACAACTGGAAAATTTCAATCGATTTTACATTGAGCCACCTCCATCCAATTCTGACCTTCTCTAAATTCCACCATATATCTATATACTTATATTGGCACTCACTTGGTTATTTATTATTCGATTAAAATATAAATACTAATATTAATAAATATTGAAAACTGATTTATAAATATATTAAAGACAAAATTATCATACTATTTTACAAATCTATATATATAAATATATAAATCAAAGAAGATATTTTTAAAATATCCTAGGTTCTAGTTTTAATATTCCAAGCTTCATAAATTTAGGTGAGGATTTAATTTCGTTTAATTTCCGGACGAATCTACGGGGTTGTTTTGAAGCTCTCCACGAATAGTGGTCTTAACTGAAAGGGTGTGGGTTGAAACGAAGCGGAAGGGGAGGGTTGTCGGGATGGCGCAAGGGACATTTTCACTTGTATTTTTGCCGAAATGGAGTAAAGTTTGAGCCAAGTCATGTTAAAAAGTAGACTAGAAAGAAAATAAGAAAACGAGAACGTAAGAGAATGAAAGCGCACTCTAAAAAAAGATAATATTCTTCGAGGACATGTTGAGAATGAAAATGAAAAAAACTTTTGATGAACTTGAAAGAAAAAAAAGGGTAAAAAAAATTTAAAAAGAAAACAACCAAATCGGGAGTTGAATTTAATCCTTTAAAGATTTCATTTCATTTTATATATATTTAGATGTTATTCGAACAGGACAAAAAAATATATATATACATGTCAAATTATCGCCAGCAGTGCCTCTATGATCTAGCATTGTAACTAAACTATTTTTATTTAAATACCTCCCCCTGGTCACACCTTACCAATTAGCGGTTTAATAAAAGAAGTCTGACATGCCCTGAGACCTACTGAATATGCATAAAAAATTTCATAAGAATCGGTCCAGCCGTTTCGGAGGAGTATCATTTCAAAGTTTTGTGACACGAGAATTTTATATATAAGATAATAATAATTTGGCAATTTGGAATTTGGAATCAGTAATAAATAATAAGTTTCCGAATGGCTGAAAAGGGACCACATTTCTGAAATTAGTATAATATTAAATATTAATATATTGTTAAATTATTAGACTTTTATAAAAATACTCGTAATTCACCTATTAATTTATTTAATTCAAAAGTATATTTTGATGTTTTTATTTATTAAATTAATGTATTTTCTCAATTTTTCTTACTAAGATATTATTTTAATTTATTATTTATATTATTTTATTAAAATTTGCAAACCAGGGAGGACTATAAGATTTAGTTGACCAGGTGTCAGTTGATTCAATATTTTTTTGAATTTTAATTATTTTAATTCTATTACGTAAAACTAATTTTTTTTTCCTTTCACTAAACATTAATCGTACTTAAATAACCCCTTTTGTAGTAAAGTTAGTATTGTTTAAAAACAGGATTTCAATTTGAAGAATCTATCAAGCAATTGAAACATTTAATTATTGAATATCCAAGACGTTTTTTCTTTCAATTTCATGGAATGCTTCAATTATTTCTTTAAATAAAAAGTTTATTCATTTTAAAAACAAAAACAAACAAAAAAATTGAAAAATTGTGTTCCTGTAAAAAGAGTCGTGTTTATTTTAATTTAAACGGAAATTGTGTATACACATATATTTAGCGGATAATTATTTATTCAGAACTAAAATTCTCATAAAAATCATTATTATTAGTAATTGAAATAAATTTGAGTATATAAAAGTATGAATCAGATTGTCCAGGTATGCTTATATATATATAATAATGTTATTAATAATGAATTTAAATTCTGATTTACGTTAGGTTAGTATTTACTATAGGCCGATTTTCGTTTCTTAAAAAGATAAGATTTTATTAGTTAAAAACTATATAATACAAAATAAAATAATAATTACAAACATTACATAAAAAGAAATTGGTTTTATAGTTATTATTCAATTCAAATACAATATTAATTATTATAATCAGTTGTAGTTGACTATTCAGCTATGGATCTATCTTAAATATTCAGTTTATTCATACTGTGTCACGGGTTATTGTTATGAGATTTGAGTCCATTTTGACACTAATTTCAAATTTTGGAACTATGTGACTAATGAGTCAATATAGGTATTTTTGGTTGAATGGATGTTTACTATTTGATTTACTGTGTTATGTAACTCGGAAGAATCCCGGCATTAGCACTAACACTAACACACTTCGACGCACTGCCCGTATGCTCTCAAATATTTCCTGAAAATCGGCATAGAGTTTTAATTGGAAACTTTTACGAAAACTTAATATTTATATAAATATGTCCTATATATAAATATCCTACATATATGTATAGCCTACTGGCCGGATGAAAAAGGTTTGTTTTTTATGATGAATGTTGGATAATGTTCAAGATAATGTATTTATTTAATAGATTTATCTTATCAATAAATCACTACACAATTTTAGGGTCCCTGCTAAAATTTTGGGACAGCTGCTAAGGTAATAAAAAAAGACTATAAAAAATCTTGATAATTAATTGATATTAAAACATCAATAATAGTTAATCATGTACCTGTGTATACATTTAAATATTTTCTAAATAATTATGTTTGTAAAAAAATTATATTATTTAATTTATAACAAACAACTTTTCATCTAATCACTTCTTAATACGCTACTGAACTCGAAAGTTCATGTGTACAGCAATTACATTTTTCAGCCATTCCTATTTCGATCCTCTTCATCCAATCTAAATCCTAATTCCTTAGGTCTATACTTATATATTCAGCCTTCCTTGGTCTAATTCAATTAAAAATTAATATCTTATCTTATTATATTAGCAAAAATCATCTTAATTAGTTTTTTCCTAATTTAAATTTATATGACATCACTAAGTCAGTCAGCGCGTCCTTATATCATTACATAGTATAAAACAAAGTCGATTTCTCTATCCCTATAAATACTTCAATCTTTAAAACTACGCAACGGATTTTAATGCAGTTTTTTTTAATAGATAGAGTGATTGAAAAGAAAGGTTTGCATGTATAATAACAGAATTTATCCACTATTTAATTATGCATAATATTTTCATTCAAAGACATCGCGGCTGACTTCAGTTAACAACATATCAAAATAACATTTGGAATAAAAGTTGTCGCCTATCTGACGTCCCTACTTCCCTGAGAAATTCCCACTATATATATATATATATATATATATATAAATGTTTATAATATCTTAATTTATTAAATCAAACTATTATTTTTTATTTCAATATTTTTAATGTTAATTTATAATTTGTATTTTATAATCTATAAAATAATTTATTTTAAAAATCGGCGGTCTATTTAAAAGTGAAGGATATACATTTTATCAATGTCTAATATAAAAAATCAGAAACTATTATTTTCAATGTTTTATGAATACAAAAATATTTTCAAAACGTCAATTAAAATGACTAAATTATATTGTTTGTTTCAATTATTAATTACAACTATATTTTAAGTGAAAAAATGATTTCTTGGTTATATAAAAATTAAAATATGATTTTTTATGCAAATGGTATAAAAGAGTTGTTTTAAATTTTTGTCTTTTTTTTAAATGAGTAATTTTTTATTAAATTATTGTATACTATTATAATTTTTTATTAATAGGTTTGTTCTTTTTTATTTTTAATTTTTAATAAATTTTCCTTTTTTTGATAAGTTATTAATAAAAAATAATACTCCTATTACTAAAGCCTAGTTTATACGGGCTTAGTTCTTGTCATTGGTTCAGGGGTGGGCAAATACTTTATTTTGATTTTTCGTTCAATATGTCTCTATAAAAAAAAAGATAAATTTTTTTTATTAGTGTTTTCGAAATATGGTCCTCCGGCCCGGAAGACATTTTGAAAATTTCATTTTGGCTTAATTGATCATAAGTCAAAATATACAATACAAAATATGCTTATTACTCAAACTCACCTTAATTTACCTTATATTTATCATTTATTGAATAACATTATTGTTCTGTGACTATTGGAAGAAGGAATGTGAGATAGATGGGAGAGAATAAAATTTGAACGGAGGTGACTATGGATAGGGACAGTTGAAGGAATGTGGATGCTGCGCCAGAGATAGATGGATGCAATTTGATATGAGTGCTGAATATTAACAACGTTGTTATTCAGATTAAAACTTTTAATATCTAGAATTAATTTCTCCTCTGATTTTTTTTCTATTTATATAAGAAAAACTTGCACCCGGGACCTTAGATTAAAAATTGTGCCCATAGAAAAAATAAATTATATTTATAATTTAATAAAATAATATTGAATATTATTTTTAATTGGTTTGTTTTATTTTTATCTTCAATACACATATTTTTATAAATATTATAATTTTTTTATACCAATATAAAAGCTGCCAGCGCCCCTTTCTTTAATGCGCCCTTGATCCTGTTGTGGCTATTTATCTCTCTCTCTCATTTATATGAGATTATAATATATATATATATGGTTATAAGGAACTGAATGATAAATAACAAAGCATCTCTTATATATTAAAAATTTTATGAATGTTTAGTATTTTTAAGGTATTGGACATTTACAAATGGGTGAAGGAAAAAACTTTAGTCATGATAGCCGCGGTCGTGACACAAGAATTGGAGTTTTTATTCTATACGATTTTTGATTTAGAGATAAAACCATAGATAGACACAAGTATAATGGCTCTATCACAACTTCTTCATGATGGAAGGCACATCAGGTCTCAAGTAGCTGATCCATTAAATTTACATGCACTTAAATATTATTTCTGCTCTTCTTCTTATCTAATCTTAAAACAAATTAAATGTAGCCAAGATTTTAAATATTTTTTTCAAGTACCATTAAAATATATAAAAATATTCAATTCATAACTTCATATGTATAATTACTATCTCGTCAGAGATAGTATTGCGATCACGAAAATTTTCGTTGTCGAGATTTTGATGTTTTTATAGGTTTTAAAGGATCCTGAGTCATTTTCACTAAGGTTGAGAACAATGCCTGAGTGTGTGTGTGTTTAGACAAGATTACGCAAAAACAGTTTGAACTAGAATAATGAAATTTGGTACACGGGCGTTATTCAAAATTCGTAGTTTTCTATCAACTTTTGAGAAATGTAGCTCTTTCGGAAGAGGACCATTACCTACCACGTTTTCATTTTTTTCCTCTAAATTAATCGTAAAAATAAAGATATATATTTGATAGTTTTTCACATGATTAAAAATTGTATAAAACTGCTATATATAGAATTTCAGTTTGATTGAATCGCTGAAAGTACCAGAATTAATTTTTTTAACACTGCAAATCTCACGCGCCAGCACGTGACGTGGTGCCATCAACAAAGAGCCAAACACGTGCTGGTTTAATCAATATTATTTATGAATATTAATTTTAATTCATAATTTAAATATAATATATGTTATTTAATCCAATTCAAATTGCGAGATAGTCTCGTGAAGATACTCCAGCTTATTTTTCATTATTTTTGATTTCTCTAAATTACACCAATTTATCGCATTTATTATTTACTATTTATATTGAAATGTAAAAAAGATAAATTGCAACTTAAATTTCTTTCTTTCTTTTTAAATGAACCCTGGATAACAGGGAGTATTAAAATCAGAATCCAAACTAAAATCTCTACATTTAGTATTTATTTTACAATCTCAGAAATGATTTATGAAATACATAGGTAATCCATTTTGAAAGTTTTCCATATGATAACAATGCCTGTAGAATAGAATAAGCGATCAATGCATTGCATCTTATGCCCTTTTGAATATGCTAATAGTAACATTTTCTAATCAATTTTCGAAGAATTTATCTTTCTACTGGAAGCGTATCGAGTTGAATGTGTTTCTTTTCGAATCCGCAATAGGACATCACAAATATTTGTTCACCGACATGGCGACGTGGATTTATCCATTTGGTTTCCTAATGATTGTCATTGAAAGATTTCCATAAAAGAGATCATTTGTAAGAAAACAGTGATGTAAACAAGCGCAGTTATATATTTGGTGACTGCTAGACAGCCAGGATCCCGTTCAAGTGGAACTGTTTTTGATGTCGGCAGAGCTCCAAAGGCATCCTGAGCCAATCATCCATCAATCTTCTTTTGCTGGAAATCAGAAAACTACCCCATGATGCCAATGTGCGTCGCATTCCAAATGTTTCAACAACTGTAACACGACAATAACAACCACATCTGCCTCTATATTAGGGAATTTTCATGAGTATATATATATATATATATATATATATATAAATATCAAAATTTATTAGAAATTGGGGTGGGGGGGGGCATGATTTATTTTCTCATTTCATGATGGGTGCCGAAACAGCTCATTTCCAGAAATAGTTTCTTGTTTTATTACCATTCGAATCGATTAGTTCTCTATTTTATTGTTCTAAACTTACCATTGGCTATTATCACAAATTTACCGCCTTGAAATAATAAAAATTGATGTATAAATAATATTAATGCAAAATGTATTTAAAGACATTATGATCGTTGATTACAGAGTGTTAGTTATTATGTAAATATGTTTTGCTTTTTTTTAGTTTTTTTTTTTTTGTTTGTTTTTTTGGATGTTTTTGCTATTTTTACTATCTCGCCAGAGATAGTATTGCGATCACGAAAATTTTCGATGTTGAGATTTTGATGTTTTTATACGTTTTGAAGGTTCCTGAATCATTTTCACTAAGGTTGAGAAAAATGTCTGTCTGTGTGTGTGTGTATGTGTATGTGTGTGTGTATGTATGTAGGCAAGATTACGCAAAAACGGTTTGAGCTAGAATGATGCAATTTGGTACATGAGCATTATTCAAAATTCATAGTTTTCTATCAACTTTTGAGAAATGTAGCTCAACCGGAAGAGGGTCATTACCTACAACGTTTTGATTTATTTTCCTCTAAAGTGACCGTAAAAATGAAGATATATGTTTGATAATTTTTCACATGATTAATAATTGTATAAAACTGCTATATATAGAATTTCAGCTTGATTGAATCGCTGAAAGTACCAGAATTAATTTTTTAACACTGCAAATTTCACGCGCCAACACGTGCCATGGTGCCATCAATAAAAAACCAAACATGCGCTGGTTTAATATTTATTATTTATAATTTATAATTAATTAAATTTAATTTAAATATAATATATTATGTTATTTAATCCAATTCAAATTGCGAGATAGTCGAGTGGAGACACTCCAGCTTATTTTTTTTTGTCAACACCCAAAGAGGTGGACTTAAATAACATACAGAATGATTGTATATATATTTTTTGAATAAAAATAATAATAATAATAAAATACAATATGTAAAATTTTCTTAATATATATATATATATATATATTTATATATAAATATATATATTAAATGTTTTATTATATCTAATTCAAAATGTTTATATAATTATAAAAAAAAAAAAAAAAATTGAAAAAATAGCAATTATATATATTTTTATAAATTTCATTTTTTTGCTTTTTAAATATTTTTTATTAAAAAAAGAAATAAGAGAAATAAATAACCTCATTTTTATTACTATGATTATACTGATTATTAATAATATTTAATTTAATTTATTATTATATATTTATTATTTTATTAATTTATTGTTTTAAATTTTTTTTTTAATTCATATTTAAAAAAAAACAAAAAATGATTAATAGAAATTAATACACATTGAAATTACGGTAAAGTTATGTCGCGAAACAACATTTCAATTCATTTATTATCTACAAATTTTAATGATATATATAAAAAACTTTCAACTTTAATTCTTTGTTATCTATTTCTTTTCACTGACTAGCGAAAAATAGTATAATAGTATATTATATTGTATTATATTATATTATATATATAAATCAAAGGTTATTGTTTACAAAACGGCAATATAACCAAAAAAAAACCCTGAAAATTAGTGAATAATTGAATAATTAGTGAATTAATTAATCAAACATTTCATCCATTTCCCTGAAACTTCCCGTTTTGTAAACAATAACCAAATCAAAATAAAAAAAACCTTTTTCAATATTGTTTTATTAAACATGAATATAAAAATAAAAAAAAACAACCAATCTTTCATAATTCTATTTAATAAATGTGGTAAATAAAAACTTAGAGGTCGGCCAAAGTGGTCGATACAGACCCATTGGGATCGATTCTAATTAATTATTATCAATACTTATTACTTTGTTATAAAAACAGATTATTAAATAAATATTAAGAACTTTTAACATTATGATATTTTTCCTTTAACTATTATTATTATTATTTAAATTTTTTTAATATTATTAATTACTTTTATTTATTTATTTATTTACGTATACACACATAGGGTAAATACATAAAAAGAAAACTACAGTCCACCGCTCTACCAACTGAGCTATCGAAGGCATTATAAAAAGAAAACAAAACAAAATAAAAAGACAAAAAGAAAAAAAATCAATCTGCACATCCATCGATCATTCGAACATCCGACTGGTTTCGGTCACCAATTTAAAGGTCTCATATAACACACCTTAATAATGTTATTATAATTATTTGTATTTTATTACTATTATTATTAATATATATATTAATTTCTAAAATCAAAAATATAATTTACAAACACTGAAAATTACTTTTATAGGAGTCGATAAGGAAGATCAAAAATTATATTTATTTATTATTTCCGACTGTGAGAGAGAAAACGATATAAGTATTTTTTTTTCAAAAATTTATTTTCGTGAAATTATATTTTTTTTTAAATTGATTATTTATTATACGCTTTTTATTAACTTCAATTTTCTGTCTGTCTCTAATGTTAAAAATTTGTAATTGGAGTTTAACCCACTTAGTTGAGTGATTTCGCTAAAATTTGAAACGTACATTGAAAGTCAATGATACTCCAATAACCAAAAATAAGGATTTTTAAAATTTGTGAACTTAATTATATTTACTTAAAGATAACACATTACTAGAGTTCAACCAGAATAAAAAATATTAATTAAACCTTTAATATTATCCTTTACATATGGCCAACAAAAAAGCGTGGGGAGCATATAATAATATTAAAATGTCTACCTAGTACTTATATTCATATACGACGACACTTTTTTGTTCAGCATATGTAAAGGCTAATATTCAAGGTTTAATTAAAATATTATTTTCTATTTTTTTTTTAAAAAAAAGCATGTATATTAAAAAGTTTTTTTTTTATTAATTTTTTTTTTATTTTTATTCTAAAATTAAAAAAAAATATATACAGAACAAATATTTATTTCTAGATTAATATAATTATTTTTATAAAAAATGTAAAATATTAATAATAATAATAATAAAATACAATTAATAATATTCATCTGAGTAAATTTATTTCTTTTTTTTTTCATTTTTCAAACTTCATGCCTAAAGATAATTAAAAGACAAAAATCAGGAATGTGTCTGGATTGTTAATAATTCGTTTCCACTGCGATGAATCGGTCTTCGTTTTGTTTCCATGTTATTTTTCCTCCACGAAACAAAGGATAACAATTTGTGGTTTTATTTATTAACCAATAGGAGGAACAGGTCGTGAACGGGGATATCGAATGGGTGCACCAAAGGAGGAGGGACTGAAACATTTCCTGCAATGTAAATAGGATGTTGGTTCATGTTGGATGTTGGTTGAATGTTGCTATGAAAAGTGACAAGCGGCTCGTATACATGTCAAGCAATAACGAAGTTGCCAGGCGGCGGACGAATAACAAGGATACGGATAAGGATAAGTGACCACCCGCGCACGGCCAACCAACCAACTCTGGCCCCTCAAGGCGATCTACTTAGAACACATATATATATAGATATATATTTTCAGGAAATATGGAAAATAGATTGTGACAAAATCTATTCGATGTATAATCAGGGTAGTGGTAGGGGTTGGGGTTGGGGTGGGGAGAAATATCAAAGGAATGATTTCCAAGTTAACCTAAACTAAACTATACTACAAAAAAAAAGAAAAACAAATCCTTTAATTACTGTATTCATAATGGGCTTTCAGATAAAGAAACATTCGTCAAGATAAGAATCTATATGCAATGGACAGCAGAAAGTTTAGATAATAAATTTCATTGGCGAGGTTTAAAAGGAGGAATTTCTTTATTTGGTTTTATCCAAATTGCCGTCAAACAAAAACCCAACCCCCTCATTCCTCCCCCTCCCCATATATATATTTATATTTTTCTCCCTTTCTTGAGTTTTAATACACCATCCATTGGAGGGGGGCGTCCCGCTGAGTTCTGGAATAGCAAAACTGATGAAATGTGGAACTACATTCAATCATTTGTTGGGAAAAAAAAAGAAACCCCACTTCCCAACATTTATCATCAAAATGTTTGAACACATTTCGAAGACCGATCCGATCTCGAGCCAAGACAAGGGTCGCATTTTTCAAGAGTCCCTTCCTTCTCCACCTCCCCTCCCCCCATCCCTCTTCTTCACTGTTCTTTAGATCCCTGATCAATTAGTTTTATGCAGGGAATGCAACCCAATGGGAATAGAACCTGGATGTTGGAGACCGTATTAAGTTTTCAAGATTCTTATCATTATATAAAGAACATCCCGAACCAAGAAATGTTCATTCAAATTAAATATTAATTAGCCCATTTGTTATTGATCTTGTGAAATGTTTAAGAAAATAGCGAGCACTAAATCATTCACATTTTTCGACTTCTTCATTATCGTTAAGCGGATTCACTCATTCTTTCTTCTTATTATTATTTTTATTTATATATATACCTTGTTTTAATAATAAACATCACATCAAAATAGGATCCAAGTTTCTGATCTCTAGGATGTAAAAAAAAGTAGTAGAAGTTTATTTTAAGCTGTTTGAGACTGCTTTGTACAACCAATATGACCTCTTTTTCTTTTCTAATACATTTTTTACCGATCGACCATAAGAAGAGAAGGTATTGTTTTCACACCAAATTTCACAAGTGGAGATTTTTACATATCTACTCGAATCATGCATTTTATTAACAGAAAAAGTATTTTTAGCATGATGTCCGTCTGTGTCCCGCCGTCTGTCCGTCCGTCTGTCTGTTCATTATATATCCGTATAGACGTGTGTGTATAGCTTGAACGGCTCAATGGATTTTGATAAAATGTGGTTTACTTAATGCATCAGTGCATGAATTCATCAACTTTTGGTATATATCCAGAAATCGGAAGTGGTAGTTTACAAAATATTAATTTTATATTCATTGTCGGAAATTTTTTTTTACTGAAAATATAGTAGTAATTAATAATTGAGTAATTAAACTAAAAATAAAAATCAAGATAATATAATTTAGTTATTTTAATTCAAGTTTTAAAAATATTTTTTTTACACTTTCTATATATATATATATAATGTTTGGAAATTAATTTATTTCAAATCGTCGGTCGGTTCTGTGCCTGACCACAGCTCATTAATAAACATTAATTAAATATCATTTATTTATTTATTTATCTGTTATACATTAATAACTTGGACGAGTTGAGGATTTTTACTTTTTAATTAAAATATTATCAAAAAGCTGTATTTAGTTGTATTTAAATTCCATTGATTTAAATTGATGCATTTTAACATTTTCAATTAATTATGGCGATCTAACTTTATGGCTCTATTGAAAAACACACACTGTATTTTATAATTTTAATTTTAATAATTTGATATGTTGTTGTCGTTGTTTGTTTTGATATATACCAAAATTCCAAAGTAGAAGCTATTTTAACCAGGATTCTTGAAAGTTAGGAGGTCACAAATTAATTGTAATTTATTACTGATTATATTATAAATTTTTTTATTTTTATCCTCCTTTCTCAATTGTCTACGTTTTCGAACTTATATTATGATCTTTATCAGGATTCATTGTGTGTTGTCATTTTTCATTTTTTATATTACTTTATACTCTATAACGCCTCGTAGGGTGTTGGTTAACTGTCTTAAAATAATTAAAAATATAATGTAAGACAATCTAAATATAAAAATGTAAATGTATACTAATTACGACCATGAGTCACCGAATGGAAATTGAATAAAATAAACTAAACTTATAACAGTCTTAACCTACATCCTTGTGGTTCCGGGTTCAAGTCCTGGGCCTGGCAAACGAATTTTTCTCTAACTGGGGTCTATGGGACGGCGTCAACCCAGCCTCATGGATCAAAATTGGGAAGCTACTTGATAAAAAGTAGCGCATTTCCTCAAGAAAATCAAGTTAGAGGTTGATAGGACCCGTTCTACTGATCATATAGGACACCTTATTGATATAACCAACTTTGGCAGGCGCTGACCTTACGTAGGATGTACAAAAGTCAGTGGAGTTTTCACTCTAAAACTAAAACTTTTTAGTTTTATATTCATCGTTTTTAGTTTATTATGCATGTATAATGGGTCACACAGTTAAATGTGAGAAAGAACAAAACAGAGAACTGTTGATGTTTCTGATTTAGGTTCGAAACGTCGATTAAAATGAGGAAAAAGAATTCATATAAAAAATTAGATTTCTTTGTTGTTTCTTCACTATCCATTGATTGAAATTATTTTTAATAGAACATGTAACCGGATCGATTAACGCTCCAATGGTCTGATTTTAGCCATAGATGCTGATTTCAGAACTTAGTATGATTCAAATAGTGATGCCATTCCCATTTATTTTTTGGATAGAGAAATAATTATTTTGTATTGTTATTTTTCTTAAGTTTATTTCCTTATGTTGTATATTTATGTATTATTGACTTCACATAACATACAATATTTATATGAAATATGTAAGCATAAGTAGTACAATTTGAATTGAATGTTATTGTGTAACTAACTACCATTTGCCTCTTTTGAATGTAAGAACAACAAAGATTAGGATTTACTACCTTGACTAATCCTGAAATATATAATATAATAAATGTATATTAATTATTTCTGAAACCAAAGAAGATTGAAAATAACGTCACAATCTGTGTGTGATTCCCAATTTCTGAAACCAACTTTTAAAACTAGATTATTGGAGTGATGTTAAAAGATCTGGTTACATGTAGTCTCCCTCCCCCTCTCACCCTATCTCATCATCTCTGCTTCTGCTTAGGTCCATCTTTGAGGTCCTCAAATTACTTGCTAGCTATCAAGAGACGATCCCCCCTTCTAATATTTACACAGTCCAAACAGACAAATATAATCAGCAATATTCTATCACACATCGTTCAATAAATGAAGAAGCCTTTTGAAAATCCGTCGATATAAATTAACACGCTTCAAGAATTTATTTGTTAGAATATTATTTCATTCGACAATCCCATCTTATCTCTAACATACCTTTATTCAAACATTCCACTCTTGAATCGAGTGGATTCCAGTGTCGCACCATTGATTCTAATCTCAAAAATTATGACCAGGATATCTCATATTTTTTTTTAATTTTTACCCTCCCCTCCTTCTCTCTCTCTCTCTCTCAATCATTGTATGTCTCTTCTTATTTTTGGTTATTAATAATAAGTACCTCGAACACCGAGCTATTGCAAATTTATACAATTTATTATTATAAACTTTAAAATTTTTACAATTTTTTAATTATTTATTACAATTGTTAAATGGGTTTTCTAAAAATGACCTATCAAAAAATGTTTTCCTAAAATGGTATAAATCAATTAAAATAACGTGATTTTCATTTCAAGAAGAAAAATATATTAAAATTTACTTGATAAAATATTTGATTCTATATTATATACGATATATATATGTTGTTTTAATTAGATGGCTTCAGCTTTATATTTTTCAAAGAAGCAATTGCTTATAGATTGTCTCGACCAAGGATTACTACCACAGACCATACTTATTACTACTGATAATAATATAAATTCGGAAATTATATATTGACTCCTTTACTTGTCTATATTTTAATTAAGAAAGGAGGATTAAGAAAAGAGTTTATATTTTTTTTCTCTTTATTTATAATAATCAAATATCATTTTTATATATTATTTATAATTTAATCTAATAAAACATTTTAATTAATATAATATAAATTATTTAATATTTAATAGATCAAATTTATTCAACAATTTATTTGGAATTCCTTCCGTTATATGTTGCTAACTTCATGAATATTTTTTTGTGTGGGGGGGGGGAATGATAAATATATTTCGTAATTTTATTCTAAAATATTATTAAAATAAATATTTTTAATTTTATTTCGAAATTAAATAAAAAAATTTAAAATATTTTAAATATAAAAAAATACTAATACAATATCAATTTAAAAAGATTGGCAAGAGATAAATTTCAATATGAATAACGTTATTGATGAGGTCATTTAAATTTACTATAGTAAATTAAGAAAATAATAAAGTTGATTTTTCTCGAGGCTGAAACCAATACATATCGATTTTTCTTTCAAATATTATCTCTGGTATGAATTTCAAAAAAATTCTTAGAGCGGTTTAATATCACAAAAATATATAAAGATATATATACAATTTTTGCTAGTATAATAAGATAAGATAATCATATTTTATTTATTTTTTTTGCGAATTTTCCTTCAAACTTTTCAATCTTAATGGATGGTGAATAATAACCAGAGTGACTCAAGGGTGTTAGCTTAACAAAAAAAAAGAATATATATATATATATATATATATATATATATATTAATTTAGTCAATTACTTAGAAAGATAATTATTCTTTCAAGGACTCTTTTCTTTGAACACTTTCAGGAAAACAACATGAATTAAAGAAGTAACCAAGTTGTTTGCGCCTGCACATTCACAAGAACCGGCCGATGAAGTGACAGCAACTTAATGATGTGCTACGTTTGATTTAAGAGTTTAGCTCATCAGTTGGAAATTGGTTTCCATTTGGTCGGCCCTCGGGGCGAACTATGCCACTTCAATCTCTTCAAGCTGAAAATTCCAGTCAATTTAGATACAGTCGCTATTTGAATACTTTCGAATCATTACGTCTGGCTTATTTTAAAGGAACAATCGCGATCTGTGTGGAATATTTGAAAATAGTTGAGAGGTTTTCAACACTTCACATTAATAAGAAGAAAGAAAAGGAAAAGCAAAATTGGAATTGGAAATAAAATGTATAATTTCAAATTAAAGCAAATAATTTTAATAAGATTAGATTCGAGAAAATAATTTCGATATTTTTAATATTGTAATTTATTATTATATATTTCTCTTTAATTAATCTCTATATTGAATTTAAAATAATCTCATTATGAAAAGATTTATTTATATAAAAATAAGTTATTTAAGCAATTTGAATAAATCGATATATATATATATATATATATATACCCTCCATTCCAAAAGAAACCGAATTTTTTAAAAAAAACAAAAAACCAATGTACATTTTGGAACAAATCATTTTTATTAATCATTGTATTCCCCTTCTGCATCGATACACAAATTTGCACGCTCCAACAAGTTGTCAAACGACTTCTCCATGTCCTTTATTGAAACGGTCTTTAGGACGTCGGTCGTCGCCTTCTCAATGGCGTTTCAATCGATTCGTGCCAGTTTACTTTCATCGCCAAATGCAGTTTAGGGAACGGATAGAAGTCGCACGGAGCCAGATCTGGTGAATAGGGCGAATGATGCAAAGGAATAACGTGATTTTTGACCAAAAATTCAGTTACAAGTCGTGAACGATGTGATGGTGCATTATTGTGTAAAAGAGTCCAACTACCGATTTCTCGATATTCTGGCCGAATACGACGAATTCTTGCCAGCAAACGCTTCATGACGCCTAAGTAAAACTCTCCAGTGACTGTCTGGCCGGGTGGAACAAATTCTTTGTGGATAATTCCTTTAGAATCGTAAAAATCTGGTTCTGGGACGGCCTGATCTTTCGTCATCATCCCCGATTTGAATCGCCCGAACCACTCGTAAACTTGCGTACGGGATAAACAATCATCACCATATGTATTTTGTAGCATATGGTGCGTTTCAGTAAAAGTTTTACCAAGTTTAACACAAAAGCTCATTTTCCGACCGATGTACAAAACACACTGACATTTGAAACGCAATAACTTTTGTTGTATGCATCCAAATGTCATGAAATTTATACTAGTTGTCAATGAGAGACTAAAATACGGGTAAAATATTACAACAGATGGCATTAGTGGTACTATTTTTTTTATAAGTTCGGTTTCTTTTGGAATGGAGGGTGTATATATATATATATAATTGTTTCTAAATTATATAAAATTACCCGAACAATCTTTTTTCTACTCTGATTTTCCTTTGAATTCCTTTTAAATTAATTACTCATTTATTAATTACTACTATATTTTAAAGAGAAAAATTTCCGACAATGAATATAAAATTAACACTTTGTAAACTACCACTTCCGGTTTTCGGATATACACCAAAAGTTGATGAATTCATGCTACTGATACATTAAATAAATATATCAAATTTTTCAAAATCCGTTGAACCGTTCGAGCTATACACGTTTATACGGACACACAATGGATAGAGGGACAGACAGACATTATGCTAAAAATACTTTTTTCTGTTAACAAAATGCATGATTCGTGTAGATATGTAAAAATCTTCATATGTGAAATTTGGTGTGAAAACAATACCTTCCTAACGTCGGCTGGTAAAAATTAAATTGACTAATACAAGTGATTATACAATTTTCAGTATATTATACTTTAAAATTTATAATTTATAAGATTTAACTCATTATCTGACAATATCGAGATAACTAAATTAAAAAAAATTACGTGGTAATCGCCTCTTGAGCTTCGTTTTTCCCTTCAACCACTTGAAATTGTGCAAATCACGTTTATTTTAAGATTTAACTTGTTTACCGATGACATTATAACCACTGTTATTGCTCTCCTGCAAATTAAGTTAGCATAATGAAATAACCTTGTTGTTCGCGATATATGATAATTTCTTTAAAAACTTCCATAAACGCCTTTATATTTATTTCAAAGTAGCTTTGTTAATCTAAGATATTCTAATTCAAAATTATTTGTTTTTAATTAAGCCTGTGACAATTGTAAATAAACATGGAGTAGAATAAATTTTGTTAGATCTCTAATTTTAAGCACAATTGGATTTTTATAACACAATGTGATCCTCCCTGTTATTAAGAATTACTTACTCAAGTAATTATCTGACTCGGCGATTAATTATAAGAATAATAAAAAAAAACATTATTAAATTTAATAAATTTTTTAGTTCAATTAAATATTAAAGAATTTTTATTTTAATTGAAATTTAAATAATTTCAATAAGTAAAAAAATATTTTATAAATTATTATAATTATTTACTAATTAGACATCAGAACTCATCAATTAAGTTAATTTTTACTATCTCGCCAGAGATAGTATTGCGATGTTGAGATTTTGATGTTTTTATACGTTTTGAAGGTTCCTGAATCATTTTCACTAAGGTTGAGAAAAATGTCTGTGTGTGTGTGTGTATGTGTGTATGTGTGTGTGTATGTGTGTATGTGTGTGTGTATGTATGTAGGCAAGATTACGCAAAAACGGTTTGAGCTAGAATGATGAAATTTGGTACATGGACATTATTCAAAATTCATAGTTTTCTATCAACTTTTGAGAAATGTAGCTCAACCGGAAGAGGGTCATTACCTACAACGTTTTGATTTTTTTTCCTCTAAAGTGACCGTAAAAATAAAAATATATGTTTGATAATTTTTCACATGATTAATAATTGTATAAAACTGCTATATATATCATTTCAGCTTGATTGATTCGCTGAAATTACCAGAATTAATTTTTTAACACTGCAAATCTCACGCGCCAACACGTGACGTGGTGCCATCAACAAAAAGCCAAACATGCGCTGGTTTAATATTTATTATTTATTATTTATAATTTATAATTAATTAAATTTAATTTAAATATAATATATTATGTTATTTAATCCAATTCAAATTGCGAGATAGTCGAGTGGAGACACTCCAGCTAATTTGTATTTATCTTTTGTTTTTGATTTAAAATTGATAGATTCATTTTGATATCTCTTAAGCTATTTCATAATGAAACTTCGTGACTAGTTCAGTGTTAATTAATCGATATTAATTTGGAAACTCAAAAAAATAAAAAATAAAAAAAAAGATTTAAAAAGAATATATTCAATAAAAGAAAATGATTATATTATAATTCAGAAAATAAAAGTCTATATATAGAAAAGTTAATATTAATATGTAGATATTTATATTTAATATACAAATCTATATGGAATAAAAAAAGTTAACAATGAAATTAGGCACAGATAACATTTAATAGAAATTTAATAAAATTTAATAGAAAATTCAATATTTTTTTATAAAAATTCTCAGGGAAATATAAAAAAACATATAATGCATTTAATTAATTAATTTAAAAAGAAAATTAAATATTATCTTAATAAGAAAATAAGTTTTTTTTTTTAAAAAAATAATAATTTATATATAATTATACTTTTAATCAAATTGCTATTATAATTTTAATTTGATTTTGTTGTTTCACTCTTTTTTTAATAGTTTATTGTTTAACAAAATATATATTTTTAATTAAGTATTCGAACATCAATTGAACATATGTATATTCAAAATATATCTAATATCAATATTTATTTTAAATAAATATGTCTCTTTATATCGAGAATTAATAAATTTAATAAGAATTTGTAAATGCTAAATGAATTAATAGAAATAACAGAATATTTTAATTATTTATTTGTCTAGACGAGATCAAAAATATTTGTTTTAATTATGGTCTTTAATTTGAATTTTTTTTTTTTTTGTATCAATGATTCAATTTGAGGGTTTGTCCCTTTGAGTAAATTTAAATTAATTAAAGAATTCAATTTTCAAAAAATTCTCATATCTATTTTTTATAATTTAAAAATATCTTTATATAAGATATATATTCAAATTATTATTATTATTATATTATTAATAAAAGTATTTCGAAATTTCATATAACATATAAGTATAAAAGCATGTAATTCCAAAAGAGTTTAAATAAACGGTAATATTAACAATAATAATACAAACAAGATATAAGTAAAAAAAAAATTTAATATTAATCATGTGAAACTTAAAAGATAACACAATATATTATAGTTAAGTATTCATTTAAATTTTATAATTGAATCGAAAATGTAAATGGCGGCCTAGCAAGAAAACTGTATATTAAGAAATAAAACTCTCTTAACTATTTATTCAGCCAATATGGTTAACCTTTCGGTTTCTTATCATGACCTTCTTCAGAACTTAATTTTATTATTTTTCACTTTAAGAAGTGGTTTTTGTTTATTAACAAAACATATTAACTATCTTTTTTCCTAATTCAAGTTACATACACACGATGTGTGTTGATTTAAAAAAATTGAAAATGAAAAAAATGGATCCTAATGATCCTCTTAATCAATATTGTACATACCTTCTTATTAGATGTGAAGTGCTGTTTAACGAAGATGAGTAGCCAAATATGAATGGCTACCATTACTTTTTCTTCTTGTTTATTACTGTATTATAAACTAATTCGAATTAATATTTGATAAATAACCGATATATATTGTATTGATTTAATATTTTCACGCAAACCTAATAATTACATTCAATTTAATAACATACATTGATTTGAAATTACCTAAACAAGATTAATAAATAAATAAATGTATTATGTATATTTATATATAAATATTATTATTATTATTTGCCGATAGACCCGCAGAGTTTTAAAGAGAAATTATTAATTATTGAATTTCCCTAGGCCCGAACTCGAGTCTTTAGTGTGGTAGACTGTCGTGCTAACCACTAAAACACTGAAGAGCCTATATATATATATATATATATATATATAATTTTTCGGATTTTAAAATTGGACCAAAACGTCGAGATAAAATCTTATAATAAAACGTGAAAATAACTCTGAATGACTTCTCATAATAATAAAAACTTTCATGGAAACCTAAACGAACTTATATATATATATATATTAAAAAAGAAATGATTTTTTTAAAATAAATTTGAATTAAAAACAATAGAAATGGCAATATCATCTCTTGCTGTCTACATTTTTCTAAAAACATAAAGCATGAGTGGAAAATTTATTTGACTAAAATTAAATTATCCATACACGAAAGCTTTATCATTGAAATATTTATCAAATATATCAATAAGTGAATTCGAATAAATTACCCATTGCATTTTATATACCCTAATAGAGCTTTTAATGTAGAATAATATATAATAGAAAACAGGTTATGGGCTAATATTTGCTTCTCTTTTATGTTCTATTGGTATATAATGAGGTAAAATAAAGTTACAATAGGTGAATAAGCCCTTTGCATTAGTACCTCGTAAACCAATGAATTCATTAATACTAAATAATCTAATTTTACAGTTATTAATCCAATATAATTTATATTTTTGAAAATAAAAATTTATTTAAATTTAACTGGTTAGAAATATATATATATATATGAAATAGGTTGAAGTTTGTATAGGAATTTAACTAAAATGTAGATAAAATAAAAGTTAAATTGAATATTTGAAAAGTTCTAAAATTTAATAAATAAACTGATCGTATAGTAATGGCTATAAAGTGAGAAATCGAGATTTTAAGTTAACTTGATTCAAATATTGATAAATTTATTATTATTATAATAAAAAACTTCTTGTACGTCCTACGTAAGTCGAATATATCAATTAGGTGTCCTTTGATCAGTAGAATCAAGCCGTCCTATCAACCTTTACCTTGATTTTCTTGATCGGAGGCGCTACTTTTTATCAAATAACTTTCCAATTTTGATCCCGGAGGCTGGGTTGACCCTTGCCAGGCCCGGGACTTAAACCAGGATCACGAGAATGTAAGACAGTTTCGCTACCTCCCATCCTGTGGTTTCTCAATTATAAATTAAGTAAAATAAAATAATATTTAAAATATATATGTAATTTAATAAGAATAATTTTCAATTAAAGACACTGGTGGAAGTTTCAAGTTTATTGGTATATTTGCTTGATACTCATTTCAGTTGTTGCAACTCTTCAAGAAACTTTCTTCTTCTGAAATGCTCAACAAATTTTTAAATTTATTTAACTTTAATAAAATTAATAATAACTTTAACTAAATATAGAGAGAGTTATATACATATTTGTGTTTTAATAAATTTTTCTTTGGGAAATTTTTTACAATAATAAATTTGCAATTTCAACTATTTAATAGGTCATATTTAACATAAATAGAATTTAGATAATTTCAATTTTACATTTTATTTCCAACAAAATATTTATAATAACCAAATTTATATTTTATTATGTAGTGAATTCAAAAAAAAAATAATTATGAAAAAAACCAGGCTATGAAAAAATTGGAAAATGTTTATAAAATTTAAAATTAATTTTAATAAATCTACCTAAATAATGGGGTAACGAGTAAATTCTTTTCTATAATCCCAATAGGAAAGTTATTTACTTCAGGGAATAGCGCCCCTGCCTCCACGTGAGCTCATGATTTCTCCAGCTTGGATTAGTTTTACTTGGAGAAATCATGTCCTTTACCGTTGGCTCCTATCAATCCATTGCCTTAATTACCCCCATCATAAAAAAAAACATTTTATTCGGATGAAGGAGAATACCTATCATAGATTTATTTAAAAGAAAACAAAATTTAATCTTCACTCTTAGAGGACGCTATTTTATAGTCTCCCATATACTCGAAGGGGGTAAATTCATATATATGCTGATTACGCCATTTTTCAACTAGCAAAACCTCGTAAAATCACGAATGAGACATAACTTATAGGTCTCTCATGAGAGAACGCACCTCTCCAACGCTTCTTAGTAGTTGATGATTTGGAACTCATATATATATTATATTCTTTGAAGATTTTTAAGAACCAATTTAGTTGATTTTGTTCACTCTATAGAAATTTTAGGCTTAATATTTTAAAATTGTAACCAGAGCGATTAATTCAACATAATTTTCACCAGATTCTAAATAAAATGGATTTTTATGTAATTAAATGTATAAATTATAATATATTTTTAATTAGTATCGTTTGTACACTTTCAATTAATATTTTCTGATAACAATTGATAAAATGCATACCAAAATATTCTTTATGAAACGTAGATTCATTTTCACTAGCATTATATAATTTTCAATGCTTCTTTAATTAAATATTAATTATTGAATTTTGACAGATGCAATGTGATTTCGACGGCCACGATGCCAAGACGCCACCTCGAATACAATTCTTTGACTCGCCATATTTGATTATTCTTTGCTTATGTCAAATTTTTCCTCCAAAAGTTTAATTCATTTTCAATCTTATTTTTCTAAATTATTTTCTTTTTAATTATAGTTTTCATTGAATAATTCATATTTTAATAGATTAATATTTTACAAGACTAGAAGGAGTGGGGCGTGGGCGGGGAGTTGTGCTTCAATATAACATATTTGGAGAATTTCTAATAAGAAATACATTTATTGTGGGTTAAAATTTACCAAACTAATTTTAAGTTTTAATCTTTTAATCTCATATATAAATATACTTTATATTTATTTATTTAATCACTGAAATTCATTTTTTATAATATATATATATATATATAAATAATGTTACATACAAGAATAATCTCTTTATAAATGATTTAACTAATTTTATCCTAATTAACAAACTTGATCTTCTTTATTACCAGAGAAAATGTAGGCTAATAAATAAATAAATGAATTCCTTATTTAAATTTCATACTCATTTAATTGGTAGACATATACAAAATTAATTGACCTTTAAACGAATATTCTACAAATAAGGAATAGATACCTTTGTTTTTGTGTTAATGTAACTTCTTTCATAAAATTTAAAGAATAATTAATTAGGAAATTGAAATTATAATTGTTCTATAGGGGCTTAGATGTATTCATTAAATTTACCCAAGATTTAATTATCTAATGATTTTTATTATTAGTATTATTATTAGAGAGTATAATTATATTATAAATGAGGAGATGCAATTTGGGAAGATGATTGTGGTGTTGGATGTGAAGTATCACTTTACCATTACTGCTTGGGGATCTTAATAAAATTCGTCCCATAATTGGTCATGTTTTTGTGAATTGTTTATGTTTTTTTTTATGTTAATCAAATTTGATCTACCCCTTCAACCTAAAATTTTATTATATACCTTTCTAAAATTTGGTATATAAATATCTTTATTTTAATATTTTAAATTGCATTATAATTTATATTAAGGTATTTAGGGTAAATGTACCAGTAGTTGACCGCCTTAAGAGAAATTTTCATAAAAAAAAACTATTATTCTGTAAAAAAAAGTGAGAATAACAAGAAAACAAGTGCTAACATATTGGATAACTATTTTTAATTATCACTATAGCACAAATATTCGGTTGAGGTATATTTAAATATTATTTTTAATTTTTTGCTAATTGCTCGAGGTGTAATCAAGGATGTCAGCAGTTTTTGGACATTTCCATAAATCTCCTATATTCTCCATCGATGAAATCTTGGCTTCTTTTTCAGTAAATTGTATGATTTTTTCGGGAAAGTAATCTCTCATATAAAAAACACTACGTTTTTATCTTTTTTCATAATGCAACCATAGAAATTTAGAGCCTTCTAATCCTCATCACTGACTTCAAGACAATTATTTTCATCTGTGTGATATTTTAAAACTGAAGTCATAATATTCAGAACTATTAACTCGTTCCTTACAAACTGTCTTTTCTCTCTTTAATTTTTTTTTCGCTCTCTATCCAACTTTTTCCTTCATTTCTTTTTCCTTTGCCTCTCTAAAGCTGCTCATTTTTAATCTTTTCTAATTATTCTTTCTTTTTTTCTTATTTAAATAATACATAAATCTAATAAAAGATATTTATTATTATATTAATACGAATATTTAAGTAATGGAGCACCCCTGGTCAATTTCTAAAAAAATGTGAAATTTGTTTCAGAAATGGACCACCCCCTTGATAATTGTTAATATTCACATTAAGAAAATTATTCAAATTGATTAATATTTGAAGTATCATCTATTAATTGCACTTTTGGATTGAAATTATTATTAGATAAAACATAATTTATTGAAAATATCATTAACGTTTTGCATAAGAAACGAACCTTAAAATGCAAGAACGCTTACCTCGTGATTTAAAAAATTCATAATCATAATTTAAATGCAGCGATTGTTCTCTGTTTCATTGTTAAGCAATACTGAAGAGGCTCTTCTTGATATTGATCGATATCTCGCGCTTAATTTGTAATTAAAAAGCTTATTTTGATAAATAATCATCCAATCGTCAATTACTGGCACAGTGGTCGACCACTGGTACGTTTACCCTATATATCCGTGATGGCGAACCTTTTTGAGAAGTGGGTCAAATTTTGATCATTATTTTTTTAATTCTAGCTCGTGGGTCACTAACATTAAATATTCTAAAATAAAAGTCTGATCGCAAAAATCATGTTACCTTTTTTTTTTTAGTACCATATTGAAAAAAATTAAAAAGATAAATTGAAAATCAAAAGTTTGGCCACAAAATCTTACCTTTTTTTAGTACCACATTGAAAAAGATTTTAAAATTTATAAAAATAAAAGCGTGGGTCAGTTAAAAAGTTTGGGTGGGTCAGACACTGACCCACGGTCATACATAGTTCTCCATCACTGCTATATATATTATATATAGGATATATATTTCTTGAATATCTTTGGAATATTTATATACCAAGGTAGAAGCAACATCAGCTATTTCATTTTGTCAATTTTAAGAAGAATCACTTGAAACATAATTAACTTTTAACATAAACATGATATGCACGATTTCAAGTGGTTGAAATAAGAAACTTGAACACAAGAGACGATTGCTCTCGTAATTTTAATTTAGAAACAAATGTTAATATATATCCTTAAATCCTCTTTCCCCACTCTATTCAGAACTTTGCTTTTAAAATATATATAATCTTGTAAAGGGGAGCGTGTTTGAAACCGCTTCCCCGACTTAGATTGTTTTTCTTTCAAATGAAAATCACATTTTAGGGTGAGTTTTGTGTAACCAGATTTTTTATTATATTAATTACTTAACCAAAAAAAAAGAATAAAATTACTTATCCAAAAATTTTTATAAAGTGAGCGCTTCTCTCTTTGTAAATAAGAGTATATATCACTAAATGGTGTTCCTGGTTTAGAAATGAAAATGGAGATCGACGCAGTGGGGATTTGGATTTTTTTTTTTTTGAATGTTAATGCTTTAGATTGCCTCTTTTCAAAGAGCAGAAAAGCCATTCCGGTTGAGAGAAGTCGGACGAAACATTCACTGGAGAAAGAGAGAGTAAAAAAAAAACTTATATTTGTGCAAACGGGGGGTGGACCACGAACAACTAAAAAAATAGGGGTTGGATGGATGGTGGAGGTCAACAGGGTAGCAATGAAGAGGTTTTTCGCGTCATGGTGACCTCATCAAACAATCATTTCAATCCGTTCAAGAAGAATTGGAATGCGAAAGGAAAAAAAAACAGCGATCGCTTTTATTTGTGGAGGCGAGGCGGTTCTTTCGCGATGTCGTCGTCGTTGTCGTCGTCCATGGGAATGAGATGCAGAGATCGAATCGGAATTTCACCAATGCACTTCGATGAGGAGATTTTTCACTTACCAGTTTTGTGCTAAGATCTGGCAAATGAAGAGGAGCCTCCCAGCTTCTTCCTTCGCTTGGATTGATCGTCTCCTTTCTTTAAGGAAGATTATTTCATTCATAAAAATCTTTGCATTAATTAATTGATCTTTAATGATATTTTAGAAAGCTTGTGTTTATTCAATCGATTTCCTTTTTTTTTTGAATTTTTATATAAAATAAATCCCATGTTCTTTTAAATATTTATTTATTTATTTTTTTAATTATTTATTATTTTATTTATTTAATTATTTATTATTTTATTTATTTATTTATTTTTCAATTGTTGTAGATAATATATATCATAATTAATCCAGGAATAAGGAAAATCATTTCATTCATAAAAATCTTTTCATTAATTAATTGATCTTCATTGAGATTTTAGAAAGCTTGTGTTTATTCAATTGATTTCCTTTTTTTTGAATTTTTATATAAAATAAATCCCATGTTCTTTTATTTATTTATTATTTTATTTATTTATTTTTCAATTGATGTAGATAATATATATCATAATTAATCCAGTACTTTCATCATATATATATATATTTATTTAAAATTTATTTTCATTCATATCTTTTTTTTTATTATTATGAGCTTTTGTAAAAATGATTTATACAAATGGATATAAATATGTTTTTCTTTTGTCTTTTTATTTACAAACAAATTATGTATTGTAATTGTTAAACATTATACATTTTTTATTTTTTAATATTTTTATTTTTTTTTTTATTTTATTTTTTTTTTTTTAAACTTTCTTTACAAAAATATTTATTAAATTGTTTTCTATATAAGTTAATTAAATTATCGTTGATAATTTAATTTAGCCCATACTCTTCATAAAGTTAAATATATATATATATATTTGCAATTTGCAATATTATTTTTCCTCATTTTGTTTTATTTTATTTTATTTAATTTTTTTTTTTGTTATTTTATTCATTTAATCTTTGTGTTTAATATTTGCAATATAAATATTTTTTTTTCATTAGATTTTTTTTTCTATTTAATGAATTTTTTATTTTATTGATCTTGGATATTTAAAAATTATTATTTTATTTTTTGATATTTTTTCGATATAAACAAATTTATATATATATATATATATATATATTAAAAATTAAATGTTCTAATTTTAATTATATTTATTATTATGTTGTGTAAAATTTTAAAATGTTGGAATTTTATAACATTTCTTTAAAAATATATATTTCTAAAAAAATAACAAAAAAAAAAAAAAAATAAAATGAGTTTCTTAATTTTGTATTTTTTTCATTATATAAATGCATTTTTAATAATATATACTTATATATATATATATATATATATATATATATATATATATATAAAACAAGATTTATTTTTATTTTTTTTAATATTTATAATATAATATAATAAAATATAATAAATTGAAAAAAAAATAAAAATAAATCTTGTTTTTTTTATCTTTTAATGAATACTTTATTCAATTTCCATTCTTTAGTATTCATTCTTTGTAAAAAATTAATAACTATCTGCGATTATTATTAATAAAATATCTTTAAATTTCTTATATGCTTTTGATTTTTATTTTATTTTATCACTTAGCCTGTGGGCTCCAATGTATATATATATATATTTATCTACCTTTATACCAGGATATGTTTCTTTTATAAAAATATTTATTTATTATTTAATAATTTAATATTTGTATTCATCTTTGTGTCTAAATTTTTTTAAGATTTTTACACATTTTTTTTTAAGAAAATATATTATAAAAATGTATAATACTTTATTATTATAGATGTATATTTATTTATAAAAAACAATATTTTTAATATATTGGGTAATATATAAATATTTATCATTATTTTGGTTGTATTTTGTATTTTATTTATTTATTATATATATATATATATATATATATATAAATTTATATTATGTGCTTCATTCATCAGGATTGTTTTTTTTTTTTTTTTTTTTTTTTTATTCAGTCTTTTCTTTTTTCCCGGTCCTTTTCTTTCTCACAGCCATGAAATTTGGGTCCCCAAAACGGCAGTTAATCGCTATCGAATTGCAGCCTCTCGTACATTGATGAAACCCATTCAAAATTTCTATCTATTCGATCTCATGCATTTCTTTCTTTCCCAATTGGGTGACTTTTTGATAGCAATTCGGAATATTTTGGTGAATACAAACATGTGAGATGATGCGTGTTTTTTTTTTTTATTTTTTATTTTATTTTATTTTTTATTTTTTTTATTATTTAAGTGTGTAGCTGAATGACTACTCGCCTTATTTCCAGCTTAAGAACTAGCCATTTAACTACATTGGTTCTGAATGGTCTAATTTATTATACATAATAAGTTAGCATATTAACACAAAACTTGTCCCATTGAAATGCTACTTTAAGCAGCCAGTCGTTTGGTGAGTGGTAGCACCGGCTTGGCGGCTACAGTCTTCCAACACTCGCATACTTGTCAATAACACCAAAGCTGACAAACAACTCCAAAAGAAAATGTTTGAAATAATTAAAATGGTACTTTAGTGAAATAATCTCAACATAGCTTTCAAAGCTTTAAAAATTCCGTCTTCTTCTCCATCACCCGTTCCCATCTTTTCCCCCCCTCATCCAACCCCCCCCACTTTTTTTCTCTATTTTTGTCCCTTGGTTTATTGCTTCTTAGCATCCAAAATTCGTTTCAATGATAATGAAATTAAGATATAAAATTAAATATTTCATTGAAAATGATCATTAATAATACAAAAAAAAACAAAAAATGAATAATTAAATAAATGATGGTGATTGAGCATAACCCATTTCCTGACAGTACCTAATCACGAAGAAAGTGTCAAATGGAACAAACGCCGACGAGCAACAGCAATAAACTTAATGCAAGAATCGGTCACTGATTAACGACCAGGGCCACTAATCTTGGGTAACGTAGTCATCAAAATGGGTCATGCTGCTTAATCAGTCCTAACTGAATTTTCAAAATAGATAGCTAAAAGAAGATGGGTGGAATGGGATGAATTTATCGGCACTAACAATGAGTCTTAAAACAAAAAGGGATTTTCTCCCTTCGGGTTTCATCAATGCGCGGTGAGCTTTTAGGACAGGTATCAGCAAGTTGAGTTTTCTGAAATTTGCAATTCGGCCAAGATTAAGCTGCTGTTGGACCGACCCAAGATTAATGGCCCGCCGAGTTTAAGGCTTAAAGGCATCAGTTTTATCACTGTTGCATGTGTGTCTCGCCTCAGGACCATTGAATTAAAATTCGGTATTGTACTCTCTTATTATTCTATGTTGCAATGTATTGACAACTACAGTGTAATTTCATTTTAATATTATATTTGCCTGATGATAGATTTTGTATGGTAGTGAATGGAACTGGCAGCTCGTCGTACGTTCAGTGGTTCCACTTACCTGCAATTAAAGAAAAACAAAACAAAAATTAATCATTGGAAGAAAATTATTTATTGGATTAATGTTATTTTTTTTAGAATTGTAAAGGGGAACTGGCAAGCCGGGAGATTGTCGGGCGTCAAATTTTGAGGGGCGCCGATATAAAAATAAAATATTTTTTTAGATTTTATTAATTAAAATTTATTTTTGATGAAACATCGATCTCGCAAGAAAATTTTCGATGTCGAGATTTTGATGTTTTTTTACGTTTTGAAGGTCTCTGAGTCATTTTCATTAAGGTTGGGAAAAAGGTCTGTGTGTGTGTGTATTTATGTGTGTGTGTGTGTGTGTGTGTATGTAGACAAGATTACTCAAAAACAGTTTGAGCTAGAATAATGAATTTGTTACACAGGTATTATTCAAAATTTGTAGTTTTCTTTTGAGAAATGTAGCTCAAACGGAAGTGGGTCATTAGTCATTACCTTCCACATTTTCATTTTTTTCTCTCTAAACTGACCGTAAAAATAAAGATATATGTTTGATAGTTTTTCACATCATTAAAAATTGTATAAAACTGCTATATATAGAATTTCAGCTAGATTTGAAACCTAAGAATATTTATGACTTTTATCTCACAACATGAATGCAGACAAATGTTTTTTACCGACCTACGATAGTAAGGGAGGTATTGTTTTCACACCAAATTTCACATGTGGAGATTTTGACATATCTCCACGAATCATGCATTTTCTTAACAGAAAAAAGTATTTTTAGCATGATGTCTGTCCGTCCGTCTGTCCGTCTGTCCGTCCGTATAGATGTGTACAGCCTGAACGGCTCAACCGATTTTGATGAAATTTGGTATATTTACTTAATGTATCAGTGGGATGAATTGATCAAATTTTGATGCAATTCCGGAAACCGGAAGTGGTAGTATTGGCGATTGACGATAGGAAGGGAAGGGTTATTTTCACACCAAATTTCACATGAGGAGATTTTTTTATATATCACCACGAATCTCATGCACTTTTTATTGGTTTTATCCTCGAGAAAAATCATATTTATTAGTTCTTTTTGATTTAAAATTATATGACGCCATCCAGCCATTCATGACGTCACATCCTGGTCTTGCATATATATTATAAATAATATAAAATTAAAAATGTTTATATTTATTATTTATGTATCCATATCTGTTTTTATTACATTAATAGATATATTAAAATTATTTGAAATTGTTTCTGTAGCTGGAAATTAATTTACTTTAAACCGTCGGTCGGTTCGGACCTGGCCACAGGTCAACTTATTTATTTCTATTTATTATTTCGAAGAGATAGTTTGTATGAAAGGGCACCAAATTTTGTTTTGTCGAAATTTTGTGTTACTCAAAACCCCTAGAACCGGCCCTAATACTCAATCAATTCTATTAATTAATTAGATAGTTATATATACTTGTATAAACAAAATCATAGGAAAAAAAATATTTATATAAATAACTTTAAATCAAATCATTTCGATTATTTTATCTTTATTAAAATATGTATACTTAATTAATGGTAAAAATTTATAAAGGATTTATAACAAAATTTTTTTTTATAAGTTATATATCATTCTTTAAAATAAAATGTTACTTTTGTTATTATCAAAATATTTTCAACCCCCACCCCTCCTTCCCCTCCCAACCTCTCTCAAAAAATAAAAACAATGAATCCAACATTTTTAGCTCATATAATAATTGCACCATTTTACTTTACTCAAATGAAATTTTATTTTGTTCAATTTTTAATGCTCAGAGTCGTAGCGTGATATTACGGCGCTCGGTGTGAAAGGATAAAATGGCGCCTTTCGTCTTATATTTTTTATTACAATAAAAATAAATTGACTTTTTTGTGAATAAACGTTTATTCAAAATTATTAATAAAATGTATAACAGTAACAAATATAAATAAACTATAATTGAATAACATATTAAATAAATATTTTAATGTTCATATAATATAATATAAAATAAAATATATAAAAAAAATCCCCAATAAAACTTAAACTACATTACTTATTATAAATATATATATATATTATATAATATTTAAATAAATTAAAATATTGCTATAAAATATAATAATGAAATTAAACTTCCTCTTTGAAAATTTGTTTACTATTTTATTAATATTGTAATTATTTTTCGGCTCCTTTATCGTGCCATATTTTTATCGTTCGGCGCATCGCTCGCACCACACACAGCTCTGTGTTAATATCTATAAATAAATAATATCATTATTAACAGAAATAAGGAGAAATAAAATACTTATAGGAATCAAAATGGTTTAAAAAATAATATTCGGAATAAATTTTCTAAATATTAACAAATTAAAAAATTTTTTTTCTTCTAAACTGACCATAAAAATAAAGATATATGTTTGATAGTTTTTCATATCATTAAAAATTGTATAAAACTGCTATATATAGAATTGCAGCTTGATTGAATCGTTGAAAGTACTGGAATTAATTTTTTAACACGTTGACTACCAATCACGCGCCAGCTGGTGACGTGGTGCCATCAACAAAGAGCCAAACACGCGCTGGTTTAATAAATATAATTTATTAATTTAAATTTATAATTAATTAAATTTAATTTAAATATAATATATGTTAATTAATCCAATTCAAATTTGCGAGATAATTGAGACACTCCAGATTTTTTAAATAAATAGGATTTGGGTTTTATTCATGTAATTAGGGTTTCAAATGATGCTCGTTTCTGTTTCAGTTTGGAAAGAAGTTAATTTGACATTCAGGATTTTATATTTAAAGAGTATCTATTATAGGTAAAATCCTAAGGTAGTACTGACCAGTTATAATCTTGTAGTGTATACAAGAACGGACTATATCTATAAATAATTAATGTTGCAGGTAAATGAAAAGCTGTTCCAATTTCCATTTTAATTGATTCTTTTTATCTTGAGAAATAGTTGGAATAGTGTGAAAAGACCTAAGTTTTTTTTTATGTCAAAATAGGATGGGGAGAAAGCGAAAGGAAGTGTATGTTTGAGGGTGGAGAGGGACAGCATCGGGTGGCTTCTTAACTGACCCCTTTTCAAAGGATTTGAATTGAATCCCTTGACATCCACACACATCCACACACACACACACACACACACACCTTTTTCTACCCTTTCTAGCCATTTCTCTTTTTCGTTGGTGTCTTTATCATGAAGAGTTCTTGAATGGACACGAGTCGTGGTTGGAGACGGTGGCCCTCCAGTTCATCGTGCTTCGTCATCATCTCCACAACAAGACTTTGTCTTCTTCCAATAGAAAAAATTTAATTTTAAATAGCCGATCAAAAATGACATTCATTCTTTTAAAAATATATAGGAATGCATTTCTTAATACTGTTTTTTTTTTATTTTTTTATTTTGTTTAAAGAAAAATCATCTAACCATATAACAAATGAGAATAAAAATATTTCTAAATTTATTGAAAAAAAAATAATAAAATTAATTATGTATATGCAAATGATTAATTTGTTTATAGGAAACCAATTGGGAAAGGATCTATCCTTCCAAGGACGCGGTGAGAAAAATAAATTTTGAAGAAGGAAAGAATTGAATGGAGGTGGTTTAAGAGTTCAGTAGTACCACTGAGATAAGTCAGACTTTTTAGATTCAATAAGCATAAATCTTCAAGTGTTTCTGAATAATATTTTATAATTGAAAAAGTGTAAGTACTACTCATTTTAACGCAAAGGTCGTATCTAGTTTTCAAATTGCAATATATAAACTAAAAAATCTTTTATCTCACTTTTTGTTTACTTTTCTAGTTAATAAGTTAATAATGCAATTAACCATTATCTGTTGTATTTGTTTTGTCTGTGTTTTTTGGTCTATATCATTCTCTCTCTTTCTCTCTAAATAAAAACTTTTTACAACTTTACCAAACCCCTGTGGTCAATTTGTTTTTGGGTGTTGTAAAGTGTCCTCAAAGATCACTAATTACCACCTGATAAAGGAAAGGTAAGTAATTAGTGGTTGAAAATAATTTTCTACACGCAACACAATATAAATAAAAAAAAAATTCTTTTTTTAATTTTTCTTTATTTAATTAACAAAAGTAATTAACCTGATAATTGCATTGGAAATTGGATGATGTATTTTAAATTTAATATAAAACAAATTCTGACTATTGTACAGTGAAGAAAAAAAGTGGCGGTTGATTGCCCGAAAACAGCGCCATCCGGCGTTTAATTTTTCTGTCACTATAAAACGCATATCAAGTCGGTTGCCGCATAAGCGGGGTAAAGGTGTCCTATGATCAGTATAAGGCAGGTGTGGCCAAACTTTTAGCTTTTAGGGGCTACTTTTTGAATAAAATATAGTCTGCGGTCGACTATGGATATGGGCAAATAATTTTAAAATTTTAGAAGATAAAATAAAAGAAGTCATTAATATCGCCGATTAAAATTGCAAACCTCCACTTTTGGTCAAAAATTACATTTTCACACTATTAGAAAGAGAAAAACACCTTACATTGGCTATGAAACACCGCTATTATGCACCTATTTAATTAAAATCACGTGTCAAGCAAAAAATTTATGCGTTTTAAGAAAGTTGTGCAAAATATGCTGAATATGAGTTTGCAATCTAAGCCGACGATATATTTTTTATTTTATGAATTCTAACAATATTTATTAAAATTTTAAAAAAAACAATGTTAAGAAATAAATACGAACAAAACAAATTTTAATCATACAATTTTTATTTGGATGAAACCTGGCATTGCATAAGAGCAGCAAGTTTTACAAAATTTGGCTCATATGAACTTAGAGCAATTCTTAAGCATGACTCTAAATGTAGATCCGTTATTTGAGATCGAGGTTTTGTTATGATCGCATATGAATGCGGATTCATATAAATATGTGGAGCCAAAGAAGGAATTGAAACGAGCAACCATTGTCCAAATATTTGGATATTTTTCTTTGCTTATTAGTTTCCAAAAATTGCTATCTACAACCATTGATTTTAGATTTATATTGCATTTAAGATTTAGTATTTCTTCTTCTAATTCTGCTATATTTGTAGTATTAAGAAAATTGTGAAGTTTCTGAGCAAGACTTTCAACGTGGATGTCATTAAACAGGCAATATCTTCAAGTTCACTTAGTTTGAGAAATCTTCTAACAAATTCATTTAGAAGCATTCCAATAACATCAGCATATTTGTCGTAAGCAACAGTCTTGTTATTTTTAGATTGATCTGCCAGATTTTGAAAGTGTTTTAAATCACGACGCTTTAGTTGCATTGCAAGTATATTTAATTTTTCCTTAAATGACTTCAAAAGGCTGATCATATCTATTATTGTTTTACCTTTGCCCTGTAGCTGCTGATTTAATTGGTTTAATTTTTCAGTTCATTGAAATGTTGAATCTTGAATATGATTAATATGTAATAAATAAATATTTGATTTTTTTTATTTTAATTCTATTATTTACATTTACTTCTATTATATATATATAAATATTAATTGAAAATAAGAGGTTGGTGGTTCTCTTTTAATTTGATTGAGCGAACAAGTATGAATTGAAATGTTGAATCTTGACACACAATCGTTTTATATCAATTGAATTTATTTTTATTTATTTATCTTATATAATAATATGATTATCTATTTATTATATAATAAATAAATAAATTTTATATATATATATATAGTAGTCTAGGACTAAACGGTGTTTTGAGAAAGGGAAGCCCTTGGATAATAAGTATATTAATTATCGGGATAAGAAAAATATAAATATATGGTATATAAAAGATGTAATAACATATAGGATGATTATGATCTAAAATTTATTTTTAATAAATTTAAAAATAATATTCTGGGTAACGGGTAGACTCTTTTCTATAAACCCAGTAGAAAAGAATTCTATTTCAGGGATTGGTGTCCCTGCCCTCACGTGAGCTCATGATTTCTTCTAAATCCCTCTTCTACCTTGAGGAATCATGTCCTTTACCCATTGACGCCTTTCCATCCATTCTCTTACTCTTACTCTCCCCCCCTCCCCTGATCATTCAAAAAATCAAATTTATTTGGATGAAGGAGAATACCTAGCATAGCTTCATTAAAAAGAAAAAAAATTGAAATCTTGTCTCTTATAGGAGACTCTTTAGAGTCTCCTAAATATATTTGAATTAACCCCCCGAAGGGGGGTTAATTCAAATATATCCAGATTACTTCAATTCTCCGACTAGCAAAACCCAGTATATTCACGAGTGAGACATGTCTTCTGTGCCTCTGAGAGGATCCACCTCCTCAACGCGCTTCTTACTATTAGAAAATTTGGAACTCCTATTTATTGAACTCTTTGGAGAATTAGCAGCAACACTTCTATTCAATTGGATTCAGTTTATACAAATTAATAACAAAATTTAAGAAAAGAATATCGCTATTTTGGGTATTAGTAATAAATAAATTTCTAATTTATTATTTTATTTATTAGATTCATATACATATATATTCATATTTCTATTATTTCCCTGTTCAAGAATAACATTTTTTCCAACTGTCAACAAATCGCTTGTAGAGGGATAATTTGTATTTTATTTGTTCAATTATCCAAATTCTAAAACTTAACATTTTGAAGAACTATCAATTGACATTTTATTAATCATAAACCTTATCAACGCATGCAAATCTAATTAAATAATCACTTTTAATTATTTTTTTTTACTTTTTAGTCTATATAAAAAACTTGTTTATTAACATCCAATTTGTTTATATTTAATCTTTATATTTTTCATACATTTGAAAAAATTCAATTATTTAATCTTACTTAATAAAAATAATTGTTATAATATTAATTATAAATAAATAAGAATTTTTCGCTATTGTATTTTTGCAAAGCTCGCTTGTCTTGGATTCAAACCAGTGGCGAATATAGATAATCTTTTTTCTTGGAATATCCAAGAATTAATGATGTTTACACAACAAAATCAAAAATATTTTTCCATTGAAATTATTTATTTATTATCTTTCACTTTATATCCTTTCTAATTTATTTTATTTTAAAATATTGAAATTATTTAAAGAGAAACCCCCCATTTGAAAAGCCCTGTTTTATAGATGATCCAAAAAAAAAAAATATTCTATGCAATATTTATTTTTTTAAGTTTTTAGTTAAAAAATATAATCAAAATAAATCGAATATATAACGGGAAACCAATAAGAAAACGCACTGAAAATTCTAGTGAATTTTGATAAATATATTTCCTTTTGGATTAATGATGATTTATATATATTTCATCTGGTCTCTATTGAGCCCCCTGTTACCTTATACAATTTAGATACAATTATATTAGGTAATTATATATATATATATATAACAAATAAAATAATCATTTAATACTCTTTAATAATATTTATATATTTATTAATTTAAATATTTATTTATGGAAATTATATCATTTTATTGAAAGAAATAATTTAGATAAATAAAATAAAATTTAATTACACAACAAGTTTTACTATATTACTCTACTACTAAAAGGAAAAAACACTTAATAAGATGTGATTTTGATTTATTTTAATTTAATATAATAAACTGACATTAAAAAAATATTATTATAATAATAATTAAAAACAACTAATCAATTCGCTTAAAAAAAAGTATTTAAACAAAAGAAAAAATTATTTTTATAAATAAATATTATAATTATCTTTTGATACTAAAAATATGCTACTCTTTACCAAATACTATAGTTTTTTTTAATAATTAATCTAATTTGTTTGTTTTTTTAATTTAAATTATAATATATATATATATATATATATATATATATATATATGTATAAAATTTTAACACTCCTAATTGGAAATTTATTAGCTGTATTTTTTCATCCTATTCAAGAAGTTCATGAGATTAGTGAAACAATCAAACCATATGCTAATTTTTTACCACCATATTCATCAATATATATTTAATTTTCTGTTAAGAATTTGATGGCAGATCCTACAAATTGTTTAAATTTGGATGATGTAATCAATCGGTCTATTTCCACCGTCATTTCTACTACTAATTTTTGTAAATATTTTATGAATATGTATACATGAAATTGCCACCAGCTGTCGAAAAATATGATTTATAGATTAAAAATTTTGTTTGAATTTCATCTATAATCTTGAATTATTAGGTATAATAAACACTTAATGAATAAAGTGTTGAATTTGATTTGTAAAATGTCCAATTTGGAGTGTAAAAACTGTATAATATTATTTATAAGATTTATATAATATGTAATTATAAGAGAGAATGATGCTTAAGTCATTTTTCTCGTGTGGTTGGTTATCTACATTAAGGTGTTAGACAGAGATTTAGAAATTAATAAATCAAATTCTGTTTGAACTATAAAATAACCCTTAGTTTATTTATTTTTCAGCACATTTTCAACTTTATTATTATGAATTCAATTTTCTCCGATTATTCATTGAAGAATATACAATATTTGTCATATTTTTAGTATGTTCTACTTTTTATGAAAGAGAACACAATAACCAAGTAAATGATTCTATTCGAAAATTAACATGACAATACTTAATATCAAAAGTTTATCAAAGGTAAACGAGATCTGTTCAAAAGAAAAGATGAATTTTGAATTTTCGAGACCTGTGTACATTTGATTATCGAATTTTTTTTTTGTTATGTTGGAACACATGTTTCTCATATTTCAGCCATTTTGGATTAGTAGTTTGTTTTAGACAACTGAAAAAGTCAGTCACGTTTTGTATGTTCATCGATTTTTTACTTAAAAAAAAATAAGGATTACTATAAGGAAGTTATATAACGTATGTGTGAAGCAATACGGCTCAAACGATCGGAATTGTGGAAAAACAAATCATGGATTTTGCTTCATGATAATGCACCAGCTCATACATTGCTTGTTGGTGTTTTTTTTCCAAAAACAACATCGGAATCATGTCACAACCACTGTATTCGCCAGATTTGGCTCCCTGCAAATTTTTTTTATTGTCACAACTGAAGAGTCCAATGAACGGAAAGCGTTTTGCCACAATTGATGAGATAAAGTCGTAATCGAAGAACGAGCTTACCGAAAAGTGCATTTCAGAAGTGCTTTGGTATAAGTGCATTATATCTGAGGGGAATTACTTTGAAGTGGACAAAAAATGGATATTGATGAACAAATAAATACTTTTCGAAATAATTCAAAATTCACCTTTTTCTTTTGAACAGATCTCGTACATTCAAAATATACATTTCTTATTTGAAAAAAGATCCAGTACATTACTTTCGTATTAATAAAAAATGTTTAATTTATTTAATGTTTTTTTTAGAAAAAGAAATAGTTTTTATTCGCGGCAACTACATTTCTCTCTCTCTCTCAAACTATCCATATTCTAAGCTACTTTCATCCAGTTTCTATACCCTCTTTCTCTTGATTTACTCATTTTATATTGTCAACCTCATCGTGTTCCCAGTTTCCTAATTGGTTTCCATACAAACTTCTCACTTGCCTATCCTCATCCACTATATTCGCATGTATTCTCCATTTTTTTCTCCAAGCTTCTCGATTTTATGATTTAATTTGTTTTCAGTTCTCTCTTCTGAAGGGTAGCTCAGGAATGGTTATAAAAGCACATTGACCTTTTATAATCTGACTTAATACTGGTTATCTTGAGATTTTATCTAGAGATTTTCAGCATAGACGATGATCAGACACCATTTATCTCAGATAGAATATTCAGCCAATATACAAAAAAAAAATAATTAATTAATTAATTAATTAAAATTAAACAAAAAATCAAACTCGTAGCTGATCTACAGACAATTACATTCTTTTTTTCTATTTAATTTTCTAAATTTTATATACAAAATGTTGAATGATTAGATTAATAATTTTTAATATTTTAGGAAAAAATTATATACCATTGTGGTACATATATAAAGAAATAAAAAAGTCTTGTTAATTCAACCTTAACAGGACTGGCCTAATACCGGATTTTGAAAATAACGAATTAACCGAAACATTTAATGTAAATAATGCAAAATTTTAATTTATTTTACTTTTTCTTATTGATTTTTTTTTCAATAATATAATCCAATTGGATATTTTACTCATAAGATGTTTATTATACTAAGTAATTAAAGATTATTAATTACATTTCGAAGTGGAACAATATGATATAGTATCATCAATTTATAAATATTTTTTTGCAGTAGCTGCAGATGTACATATTCATAAAATATTAATAATAATTTGTAGAAGTTACCGTGGTAAAACAAAGCAATGATAAATCTTATCGAAGTGGTATTTACTTTCTTTTAGGAATTGTTGGCTTATCCTACAAATTTGGAACAAATAATCAATTAATCTATTGCCACAGTCACTTTTACTACTAATTATTATAAATATTTTATGAAAATGTACATGAAATTGTTCACAGCTGCCTCAATAAAAAAAACCTCTGACTTTTACTTCCTGTGCAAGGACAACGCTTATCAATTAGGTGTCCTATGATCAGTAGAACGGGTCCTATCAAACTTTACCTTGATTTTCTTGAACGGAGGCGCTACTTTTTATCAAGCAACTTCCAACAACAGCAACAATTTTGATCCCGGATAGACCCCAGAAAGAGAAATTTCCTTTCCAGGCCCGGGACTTGAACCTGAGACCACGAGAATGTGACAGCTTCGCTGCATCCCACCCTGTGGCACCTCTCAACTGCCACAATAGAATATTTATATAATAATATTCTTTAATTACTAGGTATAATATAAACTTGATGAGTAAAGTATCGGAATTGATTTGAAAATGTGAAAGTGTAAAAATTGTAGTATCGTTGTGTTTAACTTTTAAAAACAACTAATGATAATGACTTGCTTTTATATCCTCCAAACACAAATTTCCCATAAATTTGAAAATAACATAATTATGATTGTTTTGTAGCCATATTGTATTTTTAAGATTGTTTATATATATTCTCGAATATTCTTTCTAAATTATAATATTTAATAATATGAAAGGGAGACCACCGTTATTATAATTATTTTTTATTTCTTTGTAAAAAATTTAACAAGTGGCTTATACAACACGTCGTAGTATCGAAGTTCTGATTAACAAGTTTAATATATATACTATATGTAAGTAGTGATTTATGATAGCATAATTTAATTTGAACTCTCTTATAAATCATATGATAAGAAATTTAATGAACAATGTCATTTGATTATTAATATTAATTATTATATCATTTACATTGATTAAATTATTATACTTATTTTCGGATATGGTAAATGAAAGTAATATGCTGGATGATATCAAATCAGTAGAATTAATATTTACTATCCATAAAATTGTATCAATGAAACGAGTTTTCATTTTCTCCAATTATATTTCCCAAAATCTAATTTAATTTATATTTTTTTTTTTGCCCTTTTAACAATAATAATTTATTTGACATAACACTAATATTGATATTGATTAATAGATAATCAATAAAATTGTATTCATATTACATTTATTTACTAATGAATTAATCAATTTTTTTTTTTTTTTTGATAAATAAAATCTTCATAATCAATAGAATTGGTTGAAATTTGAAACGAAACCAATTTTTTTTTTCTTCAATTGAAAAGGAAATAGTGGGAAAGTGTATGCATGGAAGAGGGATGGTGAGGTATGGAGGGGGAGGAGATGATGGTGGTTGAAAATCGATATCGAATCTTATTCTTTGAATGTTCGATTGTGACCTGACCGAATGTTTGTCAATCGAGGTGAAATAATAAAATAAGCGTCCGGTCTCTCATTCATTCGCTTCAGTTGGATCGCTTTACCCTCTCTCTATTTAAATGTTATTAGGCGTGTGAGAAGTAAGGAAGCCATGAATATCGAGCTGACAATCTTTTGTTGGCTCCGGGATTCCCACGTCACAGTGCCAACAAGAGAGTGCCTTGTTCGCTCGTTCTGAAGAGACTCCATCACTTCAGCTCATTCGATACTGACCCATCGAGTCACAACAAAAAAGAAAAAAAAAGAAAAAAAATTTCAATAGAAATCTCAAGTTGGAACATCTTTAGCATAGCTTGTTAGAAACATAGCGGGAGGCTTTTTTTTTATCTTTCTTTAAATATTTTTTAACTTACCATATTACCAATTTTCCAATTTAATCGGTTAGTCTATCATTAACGATACGAATGACCTCCTACATCGATCGATAAACTTTTATATTGTAGAATCTTTATTAATTTCTAGTTGAAATGAAAAACATTTTAATCTTATCTAATCATTAATTGAAATGATATATTTCAAGTTATTTTAGAGAAAAAAAATAATAAATTTAATAAAAATCTGTAATGCTCTACTGTAATTCAAAAATTGGAAATTGAGTATAAAATTATTCCTCAAAAAATAATTTATTTATTTTTGTGAGAGAGGGGGGAGGTGTTATAAATTTATTTTTTAAAAATTGAAATGAATAATTCTAAAATCAATTATTTTATTAAATAAAATTACATTATAATTAAATTAAAAAGTCGTTTCATTTATAGTTAGTTGATTTAATTTCCAGCAATTGTGTTTTTTCAAAATTGTTAAGATTTTTTTTTTGTATGATACACTAATATATACTTTTAAATTTTTCTGAAGATTACAAATTTAATTTTATCAAACTATATTTCATCCAAATGTATTATTTTAATATTTTTTTCATTTCGGCACCAGAATATTGTAAAACTCATAATTATTACTTGGCTGATTATTTTTATTAGTTATTATTATTATTATTATTATTATTATCCTTCACTATAATCTAGAATATAATTTCAATATCATCATAAAAATAAACATAAATTAACATTTTATATAAAACCATTAGAGGCGCAACAGGATGGAAGGTAGCGTAGCTGGCTCACATTCTCATGGTCCCGGGCCTGGCAAGGAAATTTTTCTCTAGCTCGGGTCTATGGGAAGGAGTCAATCCAGCCGCCGGGATCAAAATTGCGAAGCTACTTGATAAAAAGTAGCGCCTCCGATCCCATTATTATTCAAATATTTAAATTTTTATTATTATCAATCAAATATCAATTAATATATAAATTAAATAATTTATTCTAAATGTTCTTATTTTAATTAATTAAATAAAATTAAAATAATATTTTATTCGAAATATATCGTATTTATGATTCTTTATTTATTATTTAAAAAGAATAACATTTAATGGAATGAAGAGATTATTTTATATTTAATATAATTTAATATTTTTAAAATTTATTATAATCCACTATAATCTATAATAGTAATATTTTCATTTATTAAAAAAAACAAACTGTGAATTAATTTTTTGTATAAAACCCTTAATAAGAGTTTCATGTTAAGCTCCAAGCAGCTTAACCAAGCCTCGGACAAAATGAAGATAACCTTCGAGTCTAACGCCCCTGACGTCCCTCACGTGAGCTCATGCTTTTTGCCCCTTATATGGAAAATCTAGTTCTTTACCCTTAACTCCCTACTCTTCATAATTCACCATATTATTCTATTATCTTTGAATAGAACCAATTTCTATTCATTTGGAATAATGGTAATTGTTTAGTTTAACCGATGTATCATGGATTTGGATAAAACTTTACAAGTGGATTCCTTTTTTGATTCCAAACAAACTTTCTTTAAACAGTTATGTGGCGGTTGCTTCTAGTTTACGAGATAAAAATTATTAAAAACTGCATATAAACAAGTTATAAATGAGCAGCCATTTGAAATGTTTTATTGACTAATTCCCTAATTATTCATTTATTAACTAATTTTCGGTTTTTATATAGGAAAATTGTTTAATAAATTAATTTTTTAATCTTCTTATATGCAAACCGAACTTATAAAAACAGAAAATTGGTGGAGCCCTCTGGTGGTCGAATAATAAAACACGTTAGTTAAATAAAATATCGATGGACCTTCAAGAGAGAGAGAGAGATTATTTAAAAAATCATATATATTAATTAATTATAATTAAAATATTATAGGTACTATCAGAAAAACAATTATAACCAAGTATAATCTACTATTGCTATTATTATAAGATTAGTTACAATTTGAAAAAATAATGTTATTATTTAATTACAATCCATAAACTCTCATTTCAAAATCAATGCAAATGGATTGCTTTTTTGTCGATCTAGTTCCACATCTCCTACCATTTCATAGTCATTAATTTAATCCTTACTCATCTCGAAATGTTTGCTTATGTTTACTGGTTTTAACTTTTTTAAAAATATTTTAAATGTTGTATTTAAATAAATTTATTTTAAATTATATTATTAATAATAATGGATTAAACTATTTTTATACATAGAATAAAAAGTCATATGAATAGTATTCCATTCACTTTGAATTTAACTAAGAAAAATATTATATTTGTAAATTCAGAAAATTTAATACATACTCGTATATATTAAATTTATTATAATTAATATAATACGTCAATATATTATTTTCAAAATAAATTTTGCCTATTATATATTTAGTACCGGGACCCCGAGCCTCGGCTCGGTAATTAAGTTAAAAACAAATAATTCATTATTATTGGGTTTGGCTGGTAATATTAATACTTGAGACACCGAGCTCCCGCTCGACCCTTTAAAAAATATTGATATACAATTCTTTAATTATTTATTACAATTATTAAATGCTGCATCATTGCATCAATCTGATTAAAATGAATGGAACTTGTGGTCCTCAATAATACATAAATATGTATTATTATGTTTCTAAGTGCATAAATATTTTTTTTTTATTGGAAGAATGATAAATATATATCGCGTAATTTATAATTATAAAATATTATTAAAATATATATTTTTAATTTTATTTCGAAATTAAATAAAAAATTTTAAAATATTTTAAATATAAAAAAAATATTAATACAATATCCTTTAAAAAAAGGCGGGAGTCAAATTTCAATAAGGATGACATAGTGACGTCACATTTTTACATTTAAATTAAAAAAAAAAAAACTAATCAAGATGAATTTTTCAAGAGATATGATCAATAAAACTTAATTTTTCTTTATAAATACTATCTCTGGTGTGAATTTCAAAAAAATCGTTAGAGCGGTTTTTGAGAACCCATGTACAAACAAACAATTTTAGCTAGCATAAGAAGATAGGATATTAGTTAATCAGCAATTTCAATAATGATCAAATTATTTTATTTCTATTTATCAACAAATAAATGATTAATTATATTTTTTTCATTAATATTATTAAATAATTAACTGAGCACATAGCATATATTTCGATTACATGAAATGCCACTTCTATGTTCCATAATTTAAATCCCATTGGTCCCGAAAAACTTTTCAACAATAATAATTGTTGAATTTAAATTTTATTGTAAGGAGCGGTCTTTGTCAATTTCTAACTCGGCGTTTCATTCTCTTCTTTTTACACATTTAAACAACCTTACAAAAACTTATTCCGTTTCAATTTCAACAAACTTTTGTAGTTATGTAAACAGGAAATTTGATTAATCCTTGTTTTTAAACGTCCAAAGTAATTAGCTGTTTAAGCAAACTTTCTGGCGTTTGATTATTTCATGTGATAAGAATGAAATATAATCTATTTTTTTCCTTTAGTTTGTTAATATAAGTACAAAAATTAATTAATAATATACGAGGGCAGGTCTTGACTTTTTGAATGAAATCGCAGGTTTTTGGATAAAAAATTATTATATTTTTCAACGTTTTTTTCTTTGAGCTCTTTACACTTTGTCCAACGTTTCTCCAATTTTTTGATCCCTTCCAAAACATAAGATTTGTCGAGGACATCAAAATATATTTGTTCGTAAGATGATTTTATCGTTGGAGTTAATTCTCTTTCCGCCTAGCTATTTCTTCAGGTTTGGAAACAAGAAATAAACACTCGGGGCTAAATCAGGGGAATAGGGCGGATGAGGGAGCAATTCGTATACTAATTCATGGATTTTCATGGAAATTCACTCTTTTTTCGATTTTCTTCTCAAATCACGGGGAAGTATGCTGTTAATGAATGTTAATCAAAAACTAAAATACCCAACTTGTTTAAATTTCGATAGGAGTCAGCTGATAGTTGTCTGTTGTCAGGAACACAGCCATTGCATTTAAGAGACAAGAAATTCAAAATGTCTCACGAAGGTATCTACTAAGAAGAAGATATATATATATATATATAGTATATATATACCTATATATTTGTTTTGTTTTTATGGAAACCAAGAAACGTCCTAGAAATGTATGCAATTCCAGATGATAGTCTCTGCCTGTTTAGAATTTATTACTCAGAAATAACAACAAAAGAGCTGTTTTCGATTTTATGATTCATCTAGTTCTTTCTTGATTTTAGGCTTATCTTAATAGTAACGTGGTAAATCAACTTCTCTCACCTTATAACCCTCTTTCCGAGGTGACATAATAATTATTTCTACATTCCTATCATTTTTTTTTCTTCTGTCTTTGAACATTTTGTTGATACCAAAATTTCAACCATTAATATAGAATAATGCTGGCACTTAACGATTTTGTGTGCCTAAACAAATACCACACTTCAATTTAGTTATTAAAAGTCAAGTAAAAGTAGAGTGATAAATAGTTAAGTAGGTGAAGGAATATATACCTGTCTTGAGATATTTCTAATGCTTCGTTTTGAAGATGATTGTGATTGAAATGGTGTCTTGGAATAAAAAAAAAAATAATTGAGGTAATCATTCTAGAGACCAAATTGGTTGTCTAAATTTAAAAACATTTTTTTTTCTAATATCTATATCTCGAAATATTTCCTCAGCTAACGGGCTTACTTTTAATTTAAAATAAAAAAAAAAAGAAATATTTAAAATAAGTACAATATTCTAAATTTTTTCGATTTCTTTATCTATTAGTTATATAAATAAAACAAAAAGAAATTTAGGTATTTTTCTTTAATCTAAGAGCTTACCACTTTTACTTTTTTTTTAAATTAACCTTAATTCCAACTATTAGCTCACACTCTCCCTATGTATATATATATATATATATATATATATATATATATATATATATTTCTCTTGTACTTATTTCCAATCATTAAAAAAGCTTTTTATTCATCTACTCAAGTTTAAATACATTTTTTTTAAACTTGATGAAATTCGAAGTTAATACAATTTTTCAAATATTAATTTAATAATTGTATTTAATTAATTAATTTTAGTTTTATATTGGAGAGAAATTTCAACTATATGAGAAATTTAACAGGAATTTGTCTTGCAATGGCTAAGATGGTTGAAGTTCGGCTTAGAAAATGCATGCCTTTGGATCAAATCTCGTCAAAGAATCAAATATTTAAATACTTTTAAATAGGAATTGATTTAATTCTTTTTATTTATATAATAATTTTTATAAAGAAAAATCGATCTGTATAGATTTCAGCCTCTGGAAAATCTTTGTTAGTTTTTTCTTAAATTAAAATAGGAATTTTAATAATGAAAAATCTGGAGTGTCTCGACTCAACTATCTCGCAAATTTGAATTGGATTAATTAACACATATATCGTGTTAAAAAAATAATTTTGGTACTTTCAGCGATTCAATCAAGCTGAAATTCTATATATAGCAGTTTTATACAATTTTTAATCATGTGAAAAACTATCCAACGTATATCTTTACTTTTACGGTCAGTTTAGAGGGAAAAAAATGAAGACGTGGTAGTAGGTGATGGTTCTCTTCCGAATGAGCAACATTTCTCAAAAGTTGATAGAAAACTACGAATTTTGAATAATACCCGTGTACCAAATTTCATTATTCTAGTTCAAACAGTTTAGCGTAATCTTGTCTACATACCTACACACACTTTTCGTGATCGCAATACTATCTCTGTCAAAATAGTAAAATAATGGCGCCGCGCAACGCCGGACAGCGCTTCCTTATATACAAAATATTATAAATATAAATAAAATAAAATTAAAAATATTTATTTTAATAATATTTTGTAATCAAATTACGAAATATATACCATGTTATACCCACTATGCCAAACTTTTCTGTCTTTCAGGCCATTAATATCTACGTTTAAGGGCCGTATGTTTTATGACTATTATTTTTTAAATTATATTCTTGAAAATTAATTAAAATTGTTTCATATATTTTGTTCATTTTTTTAAAATAATAATCTTAATCTTAAATATTCATATAATAATATTTTTTTTTTTAAGTACCGAGCGGCGGCTGGGTGAACCAGGTATTTTATATGTTAGATAAGAAAAGATAATAAAACAAAGACTGAAAAAAAAAAAATAAAAAATATAAAATAAAACAAAATTAAATAATCTTATTGACAAAAGGATAATACAAAAAAAAAAAAAAATGTTTTCTTATTGCATTTAAGTTCCCAGCTTTGTTATTAGATGAATAATTAGAGGGTTGGGCTACCGGTCCACTCTTTTATAGATCGAAGAATTGAAATGTGACGTGATCTGCATCTATCGTTCAATTTTAGGTACTGGTGTACAAATCGCTCTCTGTATTCTTCTGATCAATTCCTCCACAACAGTTCAATGGGATATGAGATGCTGTTTTGCTGCATGACTTGACGAAACGTGGCCTTATTTAACAAGATAGATACCATCAATGTTACGATAATTTCTAATCATCATCTTACAATTGGCTTCATAATATAAAGAGGCTAAATAGAAAACTCTCATTTCTAATATGTCTTTTTAATTTAAACGACCACTGGACATAATAACAACCGAACATCCAAAACAACGGAGTATTCAATCAAAAAAGTGCTTTCTTCATGTCTAACTATATATCTATCGAACCATCTATCTCTCTATCTTATATATATATATATATATGTATATATTCACTATATTATTTGTATAAGTCAATAAATCAGAATTTAAATTCAAGCTGGTTCCAATTGGAAAATTCGAAGAAACGAAGAAATCCAATATCATTCGATTAATTAAGGATCAAATATTTGAACAAAGATTTTGACACGTCATTCTATAATTGACACTAATAAATGCTTGAATGAAAAGGCATTTCAAATAGAAATGTTGGTGAGTGATGAATAGAAGTGACTGAAGGAGAAGAATAAAGATGGATAGGACCGTCCAAGGAATTTCTAACTGGATAAATTTTGAACTCGTCTGGAAATCCCTTATTTGGAATTCTTTATAACTTTATTTTAATCAACTTGGTAAGAAAGGGAGAATAAAAAAAATATATATATTTATCTGGTGTGAAGAATACTTGGATATCGAAACTTTTCGAATTCGATTTCAACTGAATTTAATTGAAAATCTATTGATATAAAAAATACATGAATATTTTATTTTTTGTTTTTTATTTTTTTACTATCTCGCCAGACTAAGGTTGAGAAAAATGTCTGTGTGTGTGTATGTGTGTATGTAAACAAGATTACACAAAAACGGTTTGAGTTAAAATAATGAAATATGGTACACGGGCATTATTCAAAATTCGTAGTTTTCTATCTACTTTTGAGAAATGTAGCTCATTCGGAAGAGAACCATTACCTACCACGTCTTCATTTTTTTTCCCTCTAAACTGACCGTAAAAATAAAGATATATGTTGGATAGTTTTTCACATGATTAACAATTATATAAAACTGCTATATATAGAATTTCAGTTTGATTGAATCGCTTAAAGTACCAAAATTATTTTTTTTAATTTTTTAACACGTTTATTGCCAATCACGCGCTTCCACGTGATGTGGTGTCATCAACAAAGAGCCAAACACATGCTGATTTAATATATATTATTTATTAATTTTAATTTATAATTAATTAAATTTAATTTAAATATATTTGTTTATTAATCCAATTCAAATTTGCGAGATAGTCGATTGGAGATATTCCAGATTTTTTTTTACATAACAGCAGTCAAAACAGTGTTTTTTTTTGGGGGGGGGGGGTGAATCGGCACAAATTTGGATGTCCTCGACAAATCTAATTTTTTGGAAGGGATAAAAAAATTCGAGAAACGTTTGACGAAATGAATAGAGCTCCAAGTAGACTACGTTGAAAAATAAAATAATTTTTTATCAAAAAACCTAAGTTTTATGCAAAAAGTCACTGACTTATTGACCTGCCCTCATATATAAGAATCTAAAATATTATAATATTATGTGTAACGATAAATTTACGGAATTTATAAAAATCTAAGATTTTTTTTTTATTAATTATTAATAGTTAGATTACATAAATTTTGAATTTCTGCGAAATTGTTTTTAAAAATTAAAATTTTTCCATAATTAATATACATACTTATATTTGATTAGATGAATAATATGAAAGGTTCACAGGGACCCAGTTTTTTCCCTAGATGGTACTAAGCGACCTTTAAATTTATTTACCAATTTTATTTATTCTTTCATGATTATCCAACAAAGTGAATTTATGAATCAATTTCTCTTGGGAAGCAATTTTCATTAGAACAGAGACTATCAATCGAATGGATTAATAGAAGTAATTTTCATTTAATCGAATAAATCACTGATTGATTTATTATTTGGTGTACATCTGCTTCCAATTCCCCATAACCATCTTTTAATAAAATTCCAATATTCAGTCAGAATAATTATAAATTTCGCCTTAGTATGTTTTTTTAACTATAAACAAAGACTTTTTTCGATTTTCTTGATTCATCAGCCCATTTGATTAGAAAATAAATGAATATCCATTTGGTTAGGGTCGAAATTGTTGTATCATCGTTTTAATTGATTAAAAAATTTAGTTTAAAATTGGTTCTATTCATTATTCTAAATGCCAACATTTCACAGTTATTATTCTACGTAATTAAATTATTTTTAAATATCTTGATAAGAGTTATTTTTTTTTTAAATATTATATATATTTTTACTTATATTTTTTTATATATTATATATTTTGACTTAGTCTTCTAATATATAGTACCTTCATTCTGAACTATATACTAATATTTAAGATTAAGATTATTATTTAAAATAAATAAACAAGAAACTATATGAAACAATTTCAAATAATTTAAAAGAACATAAATTAAAATAAGTTGACCTGTAGCCAGGTCCGAACCGACCGACTGTTTGAAATAAATTAATTTCCAGCTACAGAAACAATTTCAAATAATTTTAATATATCTATTAATGTAATAAAAACAGATATGGATACATAAATAATAAATATAAACATTTTTAATTTTATTTTATTTATAATATATATGCAAGACCAGGCTGTGACGTCATGAATGGCTGGATGACGTCATATAATTTTAAATCAAGAAAAAACTAATAAATATGATTTTTCTCGAGGATAAAACCAATACAAAGTGCATGATTCGTGGTGATATATAAAAAAATCTCCTTTGGTGTGAAAATAACCCTTTCCTTCCTATCGTCGATCGCTAATACTACCACTTCCGGTTTCCGGGATTGCATCAAAAGTTGATCAATTCATCCCATTGATGCATTAAGTAAATATACCAAATTTCATCAAAATCGGTTGAGCCGTTCAGGCTGTACACATCTATACGAACGGACGGACGGACGGACGGCCAGCATCATGCTAAAAATACTTTTTTCTGTTTAGAAAATGCATGATTCGTGGAGATATGTAAAAATCTCCACATGTGAAATTTGGTGTGAAAACAATACCTCCCTTACTATCGTCGGTCGGTAAAAAAAGAGTCATAAAACATACAGCCCTTAAAGGTACATATTAATGGACTGAAAGACGGACAGGTATGGCCTGTGGATAGAACATAATATATATTTCGTAATTTGATTACAAAATATTGTAAAAATAAATATTTTTAATTTTATTTTATTTATAATATTTTGTATTTAAGGAAGTGCTGTCTGACGTTGTCCGGCGCCATTTTTTATTATTAAAATTCCGATTTTAAATTAAGAAAAAACAAACAAAGATGATTTTTGCTTACAGACGATAGTAAGGGAGGTATTGTTTTCACACCAAATTTCACATGAGGAGATTTTTGTATACATCTCCACATCATGCACTTTGTATTGGTTTTATCCTCGAGAAAAATCATCTTCATTAGTTTTTTCTTAATTTAAAATTATATGACGTCACCCAGCCCTGCATCACGTCACAGCCAGCTCTTACTTATATATTATAAATAAAATAAAATTAAAAATATTTATTTTATATCCATATCTGTTTTTTATTGCATTAATAGATATATTAAAATTATTTGAAATTGTTTCTGTAGCTGGAAATTAATTTATTTCAAACCGTCGGTCGGTTCTGTGCCTGGCCACAGGTCAACTTATTCCAATACAGATAAATTTTTCTTTGATAAAAATAATCTATGGTGTGAATTTCAAAAAAATCCTTAGAGCTGTTTAATATTCCAAAAATACAAATATATATATATATACAATTTTTGCTAGTATAATAAGGTAAGATATATTTAATTATTATTTATTTTTATATTTTTTGTTATTGCTGTCCTTTATAATTTTCAAATTTAATAAGGGAAGATTTTGCGTGGTAATTATTACTCTATGATTTTTATTTGATGTGATGCAATTTGATGGATTCAGTCATTCATCCATCACTTTTTTTTTTTTGTTGTTGTTGTTGAATGCATCTTCGGCGGCGAGAGCATCCTCCTTGGGAGCAAACTCTAAGTTAAGAATAGGCGCCGCGTCACTCGGAGAGGTACTCTATCAACAGAACCTGACGGGGCGATTATAGAAGATTGCTTTTTTGAAATCCATTAAAGTCTAATTTGGATAAGCAAAATTTATGTCAATATCCTGCTTGGCTTACCAATAAAATTTCTAATTTCCATTGACAAATAATAGTTATTTTAAGTTTTTTTAAGCTATTAGGATGGAATGGAAGGTGGTTGGACCTCCATGACGAAAATATACAAATTTAAATATTTCATTAAAATGTTTCCAGTCATTTTAATCGAATTATTTATTTAAAAGAAAATAAATAAATAAATAAATTTCATAGGTTGCTCAACGAGAAATTATTATATGGCCTCTATGAATTACCATATATTATAGTTCAGGTAATAAAATTGAGGAGGAGAGAAAATGTTCCAAAATCTTGGGGTTCAAATGGGTGATGAAAAGGTGGCTTTGTTATAGGGAACTCAAATGACAAACGGCAAAAGTGTATTGAAAGGACGGAGGTAATATTAAAAGAATGTGCTTACTATCAGAAATTTTAAAGATAAAAAGAAAATATCGTTAAAAAATAACATTTTAGTAATCTGTTGTTTTTATTTTAATAATTATAATGGCTATTAATATTTATTTATGTCCATTTTAGCTAGATTATTTATTACTATCTCGCCAGATATAGTATTGCTAGCACGAAAATATTCGATGTCGAGATTTTCATGTTTTTATACGTTTAGAAGGTCCCTGAGTCATTTTCACTAAGATTGAGAAAAATGTCTGTGTGTGTGTGTGTGTATAGATGTAGATATAGGTTTGATAAATTTTCACATAATTAAAAATTGTATAAAACTGCTATATATAGAATTTCAGCTTGATTGAATCGCTGAAAGTACCGGAATTAATTTTTTAATACGACTGCAAAACACGCGCCAGCACGTGGTGCTATCAACAAAGAGCCAAACACGCGCTGATTTAATAAACATTATTTATTAATTTGAATTTATAATTTATAATTAATTAAATTTAATTTAAATATAATATATGTGTTAATTAATCCAATTCAAATTTTCGAGATAGTCGAGTGGAGACACTCCAGATTTTTTTTTTATTGATATTAACTTTTGTTTGTATTTCAAATTGATCAAAGAATATAACTATTGCGTTACGCTCTTGATTGATCTCGTCTTAATAAATAATAAGGACAAATTTTGAATTGATATCCTCTCATAAGAAAAAAAAAATAATTCAGAGATAATAAATATTCAAAAAGCATAGGAAGCGATTTATTAAAACACATTTTTGAAACTACCTATTCAACAACTTCATTTATAGAAGAACAAAAAAAAAAATGCGCATACAATCCTTAGCTGACAGTGTCAATTTAATTCCGGCCGCTCCACTCGGACTTGTTTCATTTAATGAATGATTTCATTGATAATGGAGTTGGATTGATGCATGGCTAAATGGACTTGTCCACACATACTTTGTTCTGAGTCGATTCAGCTATCCTAAACTTACTCCTACTCCTTCATTTTCTCATTCCTTATTATCTTTGTTTATTTATCAAATAAGAAAATATAAATATATTCTATATTCATTTTACAGATTACATTCCATATAATAGGCATAATAAAAATATTTAGTTTATATAAATATATAATGTTTGTATAATTATAAAATATAAGTCATTAACTATATATATTTTCTATCAAAATGAGTAGGGATAGGTATAAACTCTATTATTATTATTAATTAATTAATTTATTTATTAATTTATTTTTACTATTAATAATTATTAATAGTAAAAGTTATTAATATTTAATTTATTATATTATTTTTTTATTAATTAAATATTTATAAATAGTTTATAACTTTTTAAAAATCTAAACTATTAATTTATTATTTTATTTGAATTTTTTAATTATGTTATCTTTGTGTCACTAAACAACATTTCCATTCATTTATTTCAGAGCAGTGTGTCTTTTAAACTGTCCTGTGCCACGAAAATATTTCAGGATAATTTTAATATATCACTGAAAAGTTTTAGCCAGGTCTCTCTTATCTAATTGGTTGGGTCACTGAATGTTTGTTGTTTTATTGAATATCTCACATTTTCCAGTTTGTATGTGTAATTTATAGCAGAGTTTTGGCAAAAAATTTTCTCAGCATCTGACAATTGATAATTCATCTCATTAAAAATTATCTATATGATGTGGATTTAAAAAAAAAAAATCCTTAGAGCGGTTTAATATCTCAAAAATGCATATATATCCAATTTTTGCTAGTATAACAAGATAAGATATATATATATAATATATATTCTTTATAACTTTGTGTTATATGCTTTATTCACTTATTAGCTCCAAATAAAAGTCACAATATTAAAATAAATAACAAATCTTTCATAATTCTATTTAAAATAAATGTAATATTAATTTAAAAAAATGTTATATATATATATATATATATATTTCTATTTAAAATTCAAAATAAAACCGAAACTCATGATAACAATTTAAATAGTATGTATATGTACTAATTGGAGCGATTTGTATTTGATCTTTGAACACATTTTCCTAAGCATGGATGATGATATCAATAGGGTAGGAATAGTTGTAGGAATGTGATTTCTACATCTAAAAATATCTTATTTTTTAAAAAATTCTACTAATGAGCTATTCATCAGTGAATCCTAGTGGAAAATAAACCTGATCTGGTGCTTTAATTTTAATGGATGCCACCCACCTTACTATGATCTGTTGAATCTTAATTTTTTTTTTTTTTTTTTGTCTTTTTCTTTTGCTCAGTTGAAAATATTAAAATCATCATTGAAGGTAATCGAACAATATTTCGACACCTCTCTAAGGAAGATGGATCCCTTTCTCCACTGACAATACTAATAAATCCACCATGCTTCTTTCTCCTTCCCCCTCCCTCTCCACTTCTCTCTCTCTCTCTCGCTATTGTATTTGTGTCCGTCGAATTAATGGCCAGTTAATGGCCTAACATTTATATCCGGCCCGGTGTCACCTTCTCCCAGAACCAGCCGATTAACACCACTGATAATGTTATTTCTATCAGACGTCACGGGAATAAATTTCAGGGCCGGCAAACGCGATACCCGCCTCACGACTGCCGAGGGCGGGCCACCATCTCTCTCTCTTAATATGTCTTATTAGCCAATTAGATTCATCACTTTTTTCAGATATTTTGACAAAGATAGGTGGCTTAAATTTATATGACATGTTCTTTTTCTTTTTTTTTTTCTATCTAACATGTATATTTTATCTTTTTCCAATGTCAGAAGTGAAAGCCACCGTCGATCATATTTCAATATCAATTTAAATGGACATAATTGTTTTTAAAAGCCCAAAACGTCAACGAGAGATTCGAATATTAACACATAATTATGTAATTATATAATCATATTAATAAAACATTGATTTAGGTGGAAAATATATATATATATATATAATCTTCTTCATAAATACTTGGTGGGGGGGAAAAAAAAAATAAAAATTCTCACGAAGAATTAAAGTTGGAAAATTTTTTCAACGAATTATAATAATTTCATCCAATATCTACGAACCCTAATTAGCGAGTCATGGTGAAAAATTCTCGTTTCAGATTAAATTCTATCTTATTTGAATGGAGGCATTTAAAAAATATATGTGTATCCAATTTTTGTTTAATATATAATTATATAATTCATAATATATTGAATATTAATAATATATATATATATATATATATATATATATATATACAAAGAAATTAAATTAAAAAAATAGGATTTTAAATAAAATAGTATTTCTAAACCCATCTGTGGGGTTAAACAACTCAAAATTCTTGAGCGGAGTAACCAACCATCTAATTTTTAGTCATTTCCATCCATTCCCTACCAATTCATGTCCCTCATTATATTGTCTGATCATAACAGAAAATTCTTGTTCGCATCCAGATTCCTCCATCCATACGCATCATCCTAACTTACTTCCCTCCAAATTCTAACTCCTTCACGTCTCTAAATTATACTATCTGATCATAGCAGGTTAAATTAATTTTAAAAAAAACGGTAATTGTTCAGATTAGTTGTCAAGTCATGGACTTGGATAAAACTTTACCAATGGATTCCTTTGTAAATTTCGAAAAAAACTTTCCTTATGTAATTTTCCCGGGTCGCTTCTAGTTTATGGGATAAAAATTATTAAAATTTGCATATAAATCCATTGATATTCTATTTAGCTACCATGTTTTATTCGTTTGACCAGCAGAGGGCTCTACTAATTTCGAGGGGGGGGAGTCAGCTCTGATTGGATATAGAAAAATTATAAAATTAATTAAATAATTTCTCTATATCCAAACCGAACCGAAAAAAAACCCGAAAAGTAGTGAATAAGTGAATAATTAGTGAATTAGTCAATAAAACATTACTTAATGGCTTCCTGCACATTTCGACGTTCATAATCAGTTAATCTCTAAAAAACTTAAAAAATCTTTATTTATCACATAAATTCGAAAAGACGGAGAAATATTGCATAAGAAACGTTTCTTTGGAATTAACAAAGGAATCCCTTGGTAAAGTATCATCCAAATCCATGACATGACAACTAATGTGAACAATTACTATACTGACTTTTTCACATCAGTGCCTATCAAATCGGCTATTTAATTAGTTGTACTATGATCCGCAGAACGGGTCCTATCAACCTTTCCTTTATCTTGATTTTCTTGAGAGAGATGCGCTACTTTTTATCATCTAGCTTCCCAATTTTGATTCTAGAAGCTGGGATAACTCCAGCTATCCCGGGACTTGAATCCAGAACCCCAAGGATATGGGTTAATACCGTTAACTAATTAATTATAGATAGAATGAGTTTTTTATTATTTTCGATATTCTTTTGAATTCATAAATAAAATTTAATTTAAAAATATATATCATCAATCTTTGTGTGTGTGTGAACCGCTTTTGAACTCTAGCAACAACCACCTTCCTCCAACCATCCTTATCCTGAGCCACCATCCCATTAATAATATTTTAATCATATTTATAAAAAAAAAACATTAATTACATAATTATATCATTATTGATAGAAAGATTAATTGAATTTTAAATCGAATAAATTAATCGAATTATAATTAAAATAACTTGACATGTTTGTGTAGGTGTTGAGGTGTGATTTTCTTTAAGGACATTGTCTTTAATTAATTCTTCACCGCTTCCTTAATATCAAGGACGTTGTATTGTATAATCGTTGCTACGAAAATCGATGAATAATATTATTAAGATAAATATTAATAAATGCTAATTTTTTTCTTTGGTAATACTTTATCTAATATTTTAATGGCGTTAAGAATTTATTGAGTGGGCCAATAGCTTTGTAGCCCATAATACTTAGGTGGCTCGAAAAGAAAAAGATAACTCTTTTCATTGGGCGTAATAATAAAAAGATAAAAGGTTACATTGATTTTCAAAACATTCTCAAGTATAATTATCAAAAGAGAGGAATGTTTTAGTCTGTTTTTTCTTTTTTGTTCTATAGTTAAAATTCAACTTATATTTCTTTCTATTTAAAGTATACATGATTTATATACGTTATATAAACTGATGTTTAGAAATAAAATCTGGAGTGTCTCCACTCGACTATCTGAAAAATTTGAATTGGATTAATTAACACATATATTATATTTAAATTAAATTTAATTAATTATAAATTATAAATTAAAATTAATAAATAATGTTTATTAAATCAGCGCGTGTTTGGCTCCTTGTTGATAGCACCACGTCACGTGCTGGCGCGTGATTTGTAGTCGTATTAAAAAATTAATTCCGGTACTTTCAGGAATTCAATCAAGCTGAAATTCTATATATAGCGGTTTTATACAATTTTTAATCATGTGACTCTTCCATATGAGCTACATTTCTCAAAAGTTGATAGAAAACTACGAATTTTGAATAATGCCCGAGTACCAAATTTCATTATTCTAGCTCAAACCGTTTTTGCGTAAGATTACGCACATACACACACATCTATACACACACACATAGACATTTTTCTCAACCTTAGTGAAAATGACTCAGGGACCTTCTAAACGTATAAAAACATGAAAATCTCGACATCAAATATTTTCGTGCTCGCAATACTATATCTGGCGAGATAGTAATAAATAATCTAGCTAAAATGGACATAAATAAATATTAATAGCCATTATAATTATTAAAATAAAAACAACAGATTACTAAAATGTTATTTTTTAACGATATTTTCTTTTTATCTTTAAAATTTCTGATAGTAAGCACATTCTTTTAATATTACCTCCGTCCAATGTCCGTTGTCTCTATCCGTTGTCTACACACACACACATACACAGAGAGAGACAGACAGACATTTTTCTCAACCTTAGTGAAAATGACTCAGGGACCTTCAAAACGTATAAAAACATCAAAATCTCGATATCGAAAATTTTCGTGATCTCAATACTATCTCTGGCACGATAGTAAAAAATGTTATTGTAATGAAACTAAAACCAACTGGCATACTAATTACTCTGTTTATATGAAATTTTATAAAATGTAATTATGGTATTATATATATATATATATATATTTATATTAAATTATTAAAACATTGGTGTGGTTATGTTTATTCACATGGGAATTTTGTAAATAAAACTACAAATTAATATTTTATTGTAATTTTATTCAAATAAACGGCACTGGACGCTCTGACAGTGCAGTCGCTTGATAACGATTGCAGAAAGAGCAATCGAATTGTTGTGTATTTTTTGTTTTTTGAATAAAATTACAATAAAATATTAATATGTGGTATTATTTACAAAATTCCCTTATATATATATATATATATATATATATATATATATATAATTTATAATGCAAATATAGAAGAATATTTTAGAGTATTTTATAATCACGGGGAGTGGGGGAAATCAAAATTTCATAAGATTCTTGTTATTCAATCGGCTCCTCTCGATTAGACAGTCATTCATTTTAATCAAAAACGATGAAGAGATTGCGATTGTGGATAGAGGCCGGGTTCAGGTGGTTCCAATGTCGTGATCCTTGAATGAGTTTTCTTGGCAGAGGGTCTTCTCGTTCGAAATTTCATCGACGATGAAACGAAAACGCTTCGGTTACCTAATTTCATTCTTTGTCCAATGAGAACGATTAAATTAGTCAAGTATCGATACTGTCTTATCAATGTCAGGGTATGTTTTTTTTTTAAGTTCCATTTTGTGTGGAGGAGGGGTGATGAGTATACAAGAGAATGCTTTCAAGCACGCGTGCCAGCCGCCATCTTGCATCCGCTGACGGTGACAAATGGCGGCCATTTGCAAAGATGGCCCGCTTGCGATTAAAGCATTTTATTCTGATCGTGTATTTAGGTAAAGGGAAAAAAGGTGTGGCTCATAAAATCAACCACCTACAAATTGTTTTATTTGAATTAAAACAAAAAACAAAAAAAAAATTCTGACACGAAAGCTTATTTTAATTACAATCTATTCAAAAAATTTCCAATTCACTGGATTGTATCTTGTTTTTGTTATTAAAAAAAAATACAAGACATTATCTCAAATGAAATTAATGATCGAGAATAGGAAATTTATTAAATTAATGTACTATTTTGTTGATAGTTTCAAGATGAGTGATGGAATGGCCTTTGGTTTATTGAATAAATATATAGGAATGAAAATTATGAACTTATTATTTATTATTTATTTATTTTTGTGACATTAAAGCCCATATTCACCTATTCAGCTTTTGTATTATTCTTACTAATTAAATTATTAATATTTTTTTTTTAATTTAGTGAGAATTGAACTTTCGTTCTCAAGTCTCCTAATTCAAATCCATTTTTATTAATAATATTTAAATTTCCAATTTTTTTTTCTTTTTGTTAAATTATCCACCAAATACTAGTCCTTATCTCAAATCAAATTAATGAATCAAAATTATTAAATTAATGTGATATTTTGGTAATATTTTCAAGATGAATGATTCAATAGTCTAGGATTTATAAAATTGACATATAGAGACATATTATTAATTTACCCGCTCCGGTCACTAGAATAAATTACCACCCCTTTATTCGTAAAATTTATTACATTCATTACCAAAATGCCGCCCTTCAAATTTGCCGCCCTGACAAAGGCACTGTTTGCCGCCCACTAAAGCGAGCTCTGTTATTTATTTATTTTTTTCACCTTCAAGCCCATCCACATCTTAACATCTTTACTATTTTTATTAAATTGTCAATTTTTTTTTGGAAGGGGGGAATTTGGTGCGATTTTAAAACTTCGTTCTCTCAAGTGTCTTAATTCAATTTGATACCACTGAAATACATTTGGAATTATTAGAATATTTCATTTTGATTAATATTTCAATTTTCAATTACCATTATTTAAAATAAATTTTATATTATTTCAATAAATTCGATTATTTTCTTTATTTTTGGGATGAAATAAATTAAAATTTGTTCCATTTATTTGTTTTCAATATTCATTTAGAATGCATTAAATAAATGTAAATTTCAACTAATATAAATTTAAATTTTCTCTTTTTTTAAAAAAAAAAAATTTTTTTTTTTTACTTAATAAATTCCAAGCATAATTTAAGAGTTACCATATTAATCATTGGGTAATAGCGGAATCCGATCACGATTCTCGACAATGAGCAAATTTCGCTGATGCAGACGATGTCTCCGTTTCAGGCTTCTGAATGAATGAATTCATTGGTGAGGTCACGATATAAGATTTTTTTATGGGGGCGCAAGGGTGGTCCTCTTTTCAGATATGATTATCGGCAACATTCACAGCCAGGAACAATTCGTCGGTAACTTGATATCCAAGTATTGTCCAAATGTCCAACCGTTCCTTTCATAAGACTCGGATTCAAATGTATCGGTTCACAAATGCAAGTTGGCTAATCAGATCGGTGGGACCATTTGTTGCGTAAGCTGGTCTCTTCATCATTGTCAACCAGGTCAACAATATAGAACAAAGCATGGGAAAAGAAACAATATTTCAGTAAGACCGTTTTAAGTTTAGGAACAAATAAAGAAAAATCTGGAGTGTCTCCACTCGACTATCTCGCAAATTTGAATTAGATTAATTAACATAGATTATATTTAAATTAAATTTAATTAATTATAAATTATAAATTAAAATTAATAAATAACATTTATTTGGCTCTTTGTTGATGGCACCACGTCACGTGCTGGCGCGTGATTGACAGTCGACCTGTTAAAAATTAATTCCGTTACTTTCAGCGATTCAATTAAGCTTAAATTCTATATATAGCAGTTTTATACAAATTTTAATCTTGGGAAATACTATCAAACATATTTCTTTATTTTTACGGTCACTTTAGAGGAAAAAAAATCAAAACGTGGTAGGTAATGACCCTCTACCGGATGAGCTACATTTCTCAAAAGTTGATAGAAAATTACGATTTTTAAATAATGCCCATGTACAAAGTACAACGCCTATCAAGTCGGTTATATCAATTAGGTGTCCTATGATCAGTAGAACGGGTCCTATCAATCTTTACCTTGATTTTCTTGATCGGAGGCGCTACTTTTTATCAAGCAGCTTCCCAATTTTGATCCCAGAGGCTGGGTTATATTCCGTCCAATAAACCCCATCTAAAGAAATTATTTTGCCAGGCCCGGGACCTGAACCCGGGACCACGAGAATGTGATTCAGCTTTGCTACCTCCCACCCTGTTTACCGAGCCTCCGCTCGGTAGTTTAAAAAACAATATTCCTTATGAAAAGATTAAGATTTATATTTAAAATAAATAAACGACAAAATATATCAAACAATTTCAAATAATTTAAATGAACATCAATTAAAAAGCAAATAATCATAAAACATAAAGCCCTTAAACGTACCTATTAATGCAATGAAAGACAGAAAAGTATGGCTAGTGGATATAACATAGTATATCTTTCATAATTTGATTACAAAATGTTATTAAAATAAAATATTTTTAATTTTATTTTATTTATAATATTTTGTATTTAAGGAAGCGCGGCCTGTGCCATTTTCTATTATTATTAAAATCCCTATTTTTTATTAAGAAAAATTAACAAAGATGATCTTACCCGAGGCTTAAATCAATACACAGTTCGATTTTTCTTTATAAAAATTATCTATGATGTGAATTTCAAAAAAATCCTTAGAACCGTTTAATATCTCAAAAATATACAAATATATAAATATTTACAATTTTTGCTAGTATAATAAGATATATATGTATATAATAATTAAACAATAGGATTGTTTCAAATAAATTATTTCATTCCTAAAAAAAAAAAACGAACCGTTTCATTTGAATGATACCATTTGTTTTATTTTTATTTTATTTTAAGGCAATCTCGCGTGATTTGGTTTAATTGGTTCAAATGCCCTTAATTAGTGTTCCTTCTCTCCAATTGTAGGAAATTAGTTTCTACCTCTGGGCTTATTTATTTAGTATGCCGTTGAAACATTTATTGTAATAATATTAGCTGGTCGTTACCCGGGATATCTATCTCTTGAAAGGTAACCTCATGCAAGGCAGCCTGGGATTTCGCTGACGTTTGTCTAGATGTCATATCTGATTTAATATGTTCTCTGAAGAGAAAACAATGGGCAGAGGGTGGCTTAAGGGATGTACTTTGAACAGACGGGTTGCCTGTTCTGTTAGTCAGATGATTTCCGAAGTACCCAGCCCTTTCGCGCTGATGAGGTGTGATTTTGTCCCACCGCGTCTCTCGATGGGTGTCCGAGGGCGAGTGCATCAACTTCGCCCCTTTCAAATCTGAAATGGAGTCTTTTCATTCTGTCAAGTTGAAGAGGGGTTTGGAATATCCTACATTTCACTATCCTTTGATGAATTTACTTCGAGAAATAACTTATTGATTTTTCGTTTGGAGAATCAAACAAAAGTAAATCAAGTTAACTGGGTAAAATGGACAACAGAGTATACACATGACTTTTTTTTTATTTACATTTGTTATCTTTGTGTAAATAATTAAAAAGAAATTATTAAATAAATAATGTAATAAATTCGTAAAATATTGATTTCTAACATTGTTTATAACTTTTATAAATAAATAATAAAAAATCTGGAGTGTCTCCACTCGACTATCTCGCAAATTGAATTGGATTAAATAACATATTATATTTTAATTAAATTTAATTAATTATAAATTAATAAATAATATTTATTAAATCAGCGCGTGATTGGCTCTTTGTTGATGGCATCACGTCACGTGCTGGCGCGTGATTTGCAGTGGAAAACTTTAATTTCGGTACTTTCAGCGATTCAATCAAGCTGAAATTTTATATATTGCAGTTTTATACAATTTTTACCGACCGACGATAGTAAGGGAGGTATTGTTTTCACACCAAATTTCACATGTGGAGATTTTTACATATCTCCACGAATCATGCATTTTCTAAACAGAAAAAAGTATTTTTAGCATGATGTCTGTCCGTCCGTCTGTCCGTCCGTCTGTCCGTCCGTCTGTCCGTCCGTCTGTCCGTCTGTCCGTCCGTATAGATGTGTACAGCCTGAACGGCTCAACCGATTTTGATGAAATTTGGTATATTTACTTAATGCATCAGTGGGATGAATTGATCAACTTTTGGTGCAAATCCGGAAACCGGAAGTGGTAGTATTAGCGATCGACGTTAGGAAGGGAAGGGTTATTTTCACACCAAATTTCACATGAGGAGATTTTTTTATATATTACCACGAACCATACACTTTGTTTTGGTTTTATCCTCGGGAAAATCATATTTATTAGTTTTTTCTTGATTTAAAATTATATGACGTCATCCAGCCATTCATGACGTCACAGCCTGGTCTTACATATATATTATAAATAAAATAAAATTATAAATGTTTATATTTATTATTTATGTATTCATATCTGTTTTTTATTGCATTACTAGATATATTAAAATTATTTGAAATTGTTTCTGTAGCTAGAAATTAATTTACTTCAAACCGTCGGTCGGTTCGGACGTGGCCACAGGTCAACTTATTAATCATGTGGAAAACTATCAAACATATATCTTTATTTATTATATATATATATATATATATATATATATGTATATACAATATATATATAGAGAGAGAGAGAGAGTCACAGAGACATTTTTCAGAACCTTAGTGAAAATGACTCATGGACCTTCAAAACGTATAAAACCATCAAAATCAAAAACATCGAAATCCGGCGAGATAGTAAAAAAGAATTTATTTTACAAATAAGATCAGGGTTTTTATTGTCATTTATTTTTTTTACAAAAATCAAAAATATTTATTTAAAAAAAAAAATAAATACACAAATAAAATTGGCCTCACTGCCAAAATAAATATAAGTTCGATGTTTTACAACTGGAGATCGTTATCTGAACCCAAACAAAAACATATTCATCATAAAAACACTTTGAAATAGTAAAAATATCAGAAATGGATTAAATGAATCCTTTATGTAGTTATGTAAACTAAAACTGAAAAAATATAAAATTTATATAATTAAATATTTGAATTAATTTCATAATTATTTAGTCATTTTTACCGACCGACGATAGTAAGGGAGGTATTGTTTTCACACCAAATTTCACATGTGGAGATTTTTACATATCTCCACGAATCATGCATTTTCTAAACAGAAAAAAGTATTTTTAGCATGATGTCTGTCCGTCCGTCTGTCCGTCCGTATAGATGTGTACAGCCTGAACGGCTCAACCGATTTTGATGAAATTTGGTATATTTACTTAATGCATCACTGGGATGAATTGATCAACTTTTGGTGCAAATCCGGAAACCGGAAGTGGTAGTATTAGCGATCGACGATAGGAAGGGAAGGGTTATTTTAACACCAAATTTCACATGAGGAGATTTTTTTATATATCACCACGAATCATACACTTTGTATTGGTTTTATCCTCGGGAAAATCATATTTATTAGTTTTTTCTTGATTTAAAATTATATGACGTCATCCAGCCATTCATGACGTCACAGTCTGGTCTTACATATATATTATAAATAAAATAAAATTAAAAATATTTATGTTATATGCCTATTTGTTTTTTATTACATTAATAGATATATTAAAATTATTTGAAATTGTTTCTGTAGCTGGAAATTAATTTACTTCAAATCGTCGGTCGGTTCGGACCTGGCCACAGGTCAACTTATTTTTTTAAATTTTAATTTCTACTTATATATATATATATTCTTCATAATATTGAATACCATTTTTCAAATCTATAGTTATTTTTTATGAATTCAATAATTTGTGTGTTAATTTTAAATTTATGATTTTAATTGACCCTTTTGTTTATAAATTTAGTAAATAAATAAATTATCACTTCTTGCATTTCTTCCAATGTTATTTTTTGTCCTCGTCACCAACTTGTAGAATCGAATAAATAATTTTTACTATCTCGCCAGAGATAGTATTGCGATCACGAAAATTTTCGATTTCGAGATTTTGATGTTTTTATACGTTTTGAAGGTCCCTGAGTCATTTTCACTAAGGTTGAGAAAAATGTCGGTCTATCTCTCTGTGTGTCTTTCTGTCAGTGTGTATGTAGGCAAGATTAATTTATAATTTAATTAATTTAATTTAATTTAAATATAATATGTTATTTAATCCAATTCAAATAGCGAGATAGTCGAGTGGAGACACTCAATATTTTTATTAATTAATGTAAGATTTATTATAATTCTTTATTCTTTTTTCAAATTCTTCTTTAGAAATTTCTTCAAAAATCATTAACTCACTAAGAAATGATTTAAAATTATATTTTTTTATCGATTATAAATATATTAATAAATTACTATCTATCGAAAGTTCTTGCCTACAACAACCATATATCTGCATCCTTTTTTATCCCATGCCACCTCCATCGAATTCCAACCCTCTCACCCATCCTTTGTCATTTTTAGAATTTGATAAGAGTTACTTACTATATTTGATTTCTTTTCACATACTTCAACGATTTATGAATATTTTATTATATATACATTTTTTTTTTATAATATTGTGAGAAAATAAAATAATGACGCCAGTGGCTATTCAGGTAGCTTTATGTAAATTATACTCCCCGGTGAAGTGAAATCAATAAGAAATAATAAAATAAAAATATAGAAAGAATAAAAAAAAAAATATTTATGCGCCCCCTCTTGATTTTCTTCCTCTCTTGGCGTTTAATAATAAAAGACGAAATCAATTTATATTAAGCCTTTAATATAAATTTCTAGGCGCCTGCTGCTTTTTACAGACGGAAGACTTCGACACTCTCTGTTTCTCTTGAAAAGCATATAGACGTCCGTTTTTTTTTCTTCACTCCTCTGATCAAGATTTGCATTTTTCTCAATTCAAATTTTATCCATTTGATAATAAAATTAAATTATATTGATATATATTGCAAAAAAAGGCTTTAGAAAGAAAATTATCGTAATAAAAACAATAATTAATTAATGAAAGTAGGATATATTAAATTTTTCCAACTTTTTTGTCTTAATTAAAAAAAAAAAATATTAGTATAATGTTAAAATTAATAATTATTTTAATAGCTATGTATATTAACATTATAATAAATATTTTTTTAAACTTCTGTTTATCAAAGACTATATTGATTAACCTGATCTTGTTTTTAACTGGACTAGTTCAAACACTCCAATAATAACTAAAAGTTAAACTTTAAAGTATTAAAATTAATAAAAACAATTTTTAAATAAATACTTGGTTAAGTTTCAAGTTAATAGTATATTTACTTTATGCGCATTTTGTATCTCGTATTAAAAATTTAAAATATTAAAATTAATAAAAACAAATTTTAAATAAACATTTGGTTAAGTTTTAATTTTTTTTAATGCGAATTTCGTATGTCACACCATAATCAGAATCTTCTTAATTCACTCTTGATAATAGGATAACAGTTGAAATGCGCATAAAACAAATAGATCAATAACTTGAAACTTCAAATGTTTATTTAAATATTATTTTATTTTATTAATTTTAATATTTTAAAGTTTCCAATCTAAATATATTTAAGATTTTTATATGTCTTTAATGAACTAGAGATGTAAATTTAAATTAGTTATAAATAAAATGATTCGTGGTTGTCGGTCTGTCTAAATAGTCAATATTAGAATAAAAAATTAAAAATTATAATAAAATTAAGATAAAACAGTGATGTATTCCATCTCATATCTTAAACATACCATATATCGTAATCATCTTTATTAAAAATAAATTTTAAAAATATGTACAGAAAATAAAAAAAAAATTGAGAAAAAAAAATCTTCTAGATAATAAGTTTTTAATATGCTGATGTCAACAAAATAAATGATAAAATCATATTTACATATACATAAAAAAGTCAAGAAAGTATCTATCTCTGCCCAAGTTTGAAGAGTCTAAGAAGTTAGTATTATTCACTTAGTATAAGTATATAAATCTAAACTCGAAATTTCTTCGGGACAGCACCAATTTCCTCTATCCAAACTCAATGGTGTACTTCTATTTATCTTCCTTTAAATTGCCAACTTATCATACTTTTTGTCTACTCAACGGCCATTTCCCAATTGGTTTCCTTATAAATAAATTTATCGCCAATATTTTTCACTCAATCAAACTAAGTACTCTATCCATCCCAACTTTTATGATTCTGACTATGTTTGGGTTAGCCTGTAGGCCAAATAATACCATGTTCAATTTGTACATAATAATGGGTTGGCAGCTAAGTAATTGCGGATTTCACTCATAGATGGCTTTACTCAAATTTTTAGGTTTGCTGCCGTAATCGAAATGTCAAACACATTTTGTTATTTGATAGTTGGTACTTCAACTGTCAATCAGTTGAAAATTTTTTTGATCGGTTTTGTAGTTTTTTTTTTTGGCGTCTGTTGAAAAATGGAAAATCAAAACGAACATTTTCGTCATATTTTGCTTTTTTATTTCCGGAATTGAAATATATAGAGTTATTAAAATTTAATTAAAAGTAATGTAATCATCTCATCGTCATTTCATTTATATCCTTTTGTTTAAAAAAAAATACCTATATGAGTTAAAAATAACTTAATCTGTGTATATTCAAAAACCACTTGAATAATGTTATTAATATTATCATGATGCATTCTCATAATTAAAGCAACATTAAGTTTAATAAGCTTTATTTATTCGAACAACAAAGGAATTTAATATAATAATAGCTTTGCTAGTTAAGTATATTGTCACACAAGTGAACATTGAGAAAACCTGAAAATTAGTTTTTGGGTCGTTAGAGGGATTTGTAAAACAATTTCTAAATGTACAATTAAATCATAATGATGATGGATATTCGTCACCATTTAAACGAAATTCTACAATTATTATATAAATATATATCAAGCATAGTATAATAACTAATTATGTACTTATTATTATATGATTAATAAAATGTACGAGCATTATTTGGTTATTGTTGTTTTGAAAAGAAATTTTAAAATCAAGTGTTAATATTCCAAAATATTCCATAATTATTAAAACATTTTCAAATGAATTATTTTTACTTTATATAAAAATATATATGCCCCCCAAATATAATTAAGTCGAGAAAGTTTAAGTGCGAGGCACGTGACTTGAATGGATGAGTAAGGACTTTGTTTATAGGTAAACCAATTGGGAAACGATCGGTGGGTGCATAAAAGATAAGGTCGACTGACATGGTAAAGGGAGATATGAGGGAATTTGGAGAAGAAAAAAATTAGATGGAGTTGGAATTGGAGAAGAACGATTGTAGGAATATTTAATCTGTATCTATTATATCTGTCGAATTTAAATCTAAATATAAAAAATGTTAAAATAATGATATTTTTGTTTTATATTTAAGTTAGATATGTTTTTCTATATCTCCCTCTGGTCCTTAATTATGATTTTTTTGCCATTGACAATTCTTACAATTTTATTTAAAATCAACTAAACTATTTTAATTATATTGTAGTTTTCTATTCTATATATAATTTTGGTTACAAGTGATCAATTCATTAAAAATTAGAAAATCCTAATAATTAACTTTTATGTAAATATTATACAATCTGATCTTTTACACCAGGGGTCGCCAAACTCATTGACACCTATATAATTTTTCGAAATCTCCATCGACCCCCATAAAGGTAATTTTCAGGTAATTAAAATAAAACTATTAATCTTAATATTTAATAAATCAGAAACAATAAGTAAATAAAGAATTGTTACTTCTTAAAAATTTTACATACGCAGTTAGGTATGTGTGATTTGCGTATTAAGAACTGTTTTTCCTTCGAGTCCACCCCCATTCGACCCCTTGGTACAGATCGACCTCTACTTTTGTTAATTAGACCCTTGAAGGTCTATATAGACCACTTTGGCGACGCCTGCCTCAATCAAATTTTAAATATTAATTTCCTTATTTGAAATATATTAGAGAACTTGTATTTAGAGAAAATTTAACATAAAGTCAATTAATTAAATCAATCAAATTAATTGTTTTTTTTATTATTATTAAATAGTAACCAATTAATAGATTTAACCTCGTTGAATTATTTGAATAAATTATGTAAACTAAAATAAAATTTCAAATTTATTGGTACCTTTATGCGCATTTTGATTGTGCCACCATCATCAACTTTCATATCTTCATCTAGTGATAGTATAACAGCCGAAATGCGCATAAATCAAAGATACCAATACATTTAAACGTATACGACAGCAAAGTATGACCTGTGGATATTACATAATATATATTCCTTAATTTTATTTTATTTATATTTATAATACTTTGTATTTAAGGAAGTGCTGTCTGACGTAGTTGCTGACGTCATTTAAATTTTCTATTTTTAAATTGAGAAAAAACTAACAAAGATGATTTTTTCTGAGGCTGAAAACATACAGATCGATTTTTTTTTATAAAACTGATCTATGGTGTGAATTTCAAAAAAATCCTTTGAGTGGTTTAATATTTCAAAAATACAAATATAATATACAATTTTTACTAGTAAAATAAGATAAGATAAGATATATCCATTGATATAAAATTGTAATTAATAATAGAAATGTTATGGATTTTTTTTTATATTTTTAATCCTTATACTGTACAATTACATAAGTTTGTTCAATTAAAATAGAATATTTGTTTGTTTTTTTATTTAAGACTAGGTTTAATTTCATTTCTTTCTTTATATTAATCAATTATAATTAATTTGATATAATTTGTATTAGGTTAATTATATTTTTATTATTGCATGTCGTCAATGTGTGATGTCATGCGCACTACACACCAGATTTTATTATTCTTTTTATAATAATATTCCTTGACTGCTAGGAATTCCAGTTGTTAATTGTTCTTTGGAAATGTCTAACAATTCTATCATTTTTTTGACTATTAATGATTTCATTATATAAATATTAATTACTCGAATTTGAATTCTATTTTAATTGCCTCTTTAGTGAAGTTGTATTTTTCATTAAATTTATTATCTTAACAACAGGCTAGTTAATTTAATAATAGCCTCCCTATTGGTTTCCCTCTCCGGAAAGGCTTAGACCAATAAATAAATAAATAAAAGTTCCAATTAAATAAACGAAAAAAAAAAAATTCCTCTCCCCCCCTAAAAATAAAACACAGTTAAATGAATCGGAAATATTTTGCTATCTTAGAAGAAATTGACTAAAAAAAAACAAAAAAAATATCTCCACCTGGGATGGTGTTATTGTTTTATTTGTTTGATTGGACTAAATTACATATGTATTGACAAGACGCTTCATAAAGTTTATAACATGGTAACCCCAGGCGAGGGAAGAATATCCTAAAAATAATGAAAGATTTTTTCAGGCTTCCAAAAGTGAATGTCGAGTTGAACTTTGCTAATCAAAGGATCAGTCAAAATATTTCTGATCTGTCCGAGTGGAGGTGAGCGGCGTCGGGTGGAAGGAAGACAGGCGGCGGCTTAAAGGCTTTCCACAATGAATGAAATCCAATTAAAGAGATTCCTCTATCACGTTGTCTGACAGCATAAGAACCCATTAGATTGTCGAGTGGGCCGCATTGAAATCGCATTTCAAGGCATTTAATGGCCAGCGATAGGGCCTCACTAAGTACTTGTTTAACACGGGAAAAATTAATGAAAAAAAAAAAAAAAAAAAAAAATCATGCCGACCAATCAATTAAATTAATCATTTTGCAGCTGAGTAATTTAGTAGGTTTCTAATTCAATTATGAGTAACGAACATGATTAATAATTTTTTTTTTTTTTTAAATTTTATTTTAAATAGTAATGGGCAGCTAAAACAATATATTAAGGTAAAATATTTAATAAATAAACCATTGAATAGAGAACTTCCATTCAAAATATAATATTAAATTCTAAATAAAAGAATGTGAGAGAGATAGACAGATTGATGGAAAACGAATAACGTTCAATCCCCTTTATCCTCACTTAGTATGGACTGAAATAACTTGGAATTAAATAAAAAATAAAATGAAATTGAAAAACTATACTTTATTCAAGGCTGCGGTGGGCAGGACATGTGGCTAGAATGGGGGAGGAAAGAATGGCGAAAAATATATTGGGGGGGGGGGAGACCGAGTGAGAACCGCCCGCTTGGTGGGTGGATAATGTAGGAAGGGACGTGAGAGAAATGGGAGAGGATAGGGATTGGAGGGTTGTGGCTCAGAATAGGGACATTTGGAGAAGTGTGGTTGCTGCGGCCAACTTTCGAGTTCCATAGAGCCACAGAGATAGATAGATAGATACTTTATTAAAAAATGTAATAAGACGTCAAAAATTGTTTATAAAAATAACATCTAAGGTGACTATAGAGTTAATAAGTTGACCTGTGGCCAGGTCCGAACCGACCGACGGTTTGAAAAATTAATTTCCAGCTACAGAAACAATTTCAAATAATTTTAATATATATCTATTAATGTAATAAAAAACAGATATGGATACATAAATAATAAATATAAACATTTTTAATTTTATTTTATTTATAATATATATATATACCCGAGGCTGTGACGTCATGAATAGCTGGATGACGTCATATAAGTTTAAATCAAGAAAAAACTAATAAATATGATTTTTCTCAGTGCATGATTCGTGGTGATATATAAAAAAATCTCCTCATGTGAAATTTGGTGTGAAAATAACCCTTCCCTTCCTATCGTTGATCGCTAATACTACCACTTCCGGTTTCCGGAATTGCACCAAAAGTTGATCAATTCATCCCACTGATGCATTAAGTAAATATACCAAATTTCATCAAAATCGGTTGAGCCGTTCAGGATGTACACATCTATACGGACGGACAGACGGACGGACGGACAGACATCATACTAAAAATTTTTTTTTCTGTTAAGAAAATGCATGATTCGTGGAGATATGTAAAAATCTCCACATGTGAAATTAGGTGTGAAAACAATAGCTCCCTTACTATCGTCGGTCGGTAAAAATAGACAATAAGAATCAATACAAGTGCCAATATGATAAACGGTGGCAACTTTAGTTTTTTTATAATATTCCACTTTTTTATTATTAGTTTTTAATATAATATATAAAAATTTAATATCTCTTTGAAACAGTGTTCTTAGACACACACACAAGCCCGAGTTTGCAGTGTGCACACCACATTTTTTTATGAAGACAATATATATACTTTTAGTTTTCATTTGATTTCTATGCAATTAACTTCCTTTATAAATCTATTATTCATATGTATATATATATATATATATATATAAACCACACTAAAACACTTCATTAACAAGTAACATTATTTCTTCTAATATAATCAACCATTTTAAATTTGATTGATAATATGTAAATTTAATAAAAATTCTTTTAAATTTTGATACATACTTTGATATAATTATATTACTGTGAAAATAATAAAAGATTAATTTCTTAGCTCTTAACCTACCAATTTTATTGCATGATAAAAAAATTTGTCAGTTTATGTGTTTGATAAAATTTTTATTATTACAAAAATTTGACTTGATTTTTCATATGAATAAATAAAACTAAATGCGCCCAACGTTTTTCATTGAACATGAATCAATTCATCCATAAACTTTGTCAGGCTTATAGAAAAATTATTTTATTCTTTTTAGTCCATTGGAAAAACTTTATTTTATAAAATTTTTTTATATTTATATTATTTTAATATAATATATAAAAATTTAATATCTTTTGTCAGAATGATCTTTTTCCATTTTAACCTCTGCTAAATATGAAATATGTTTTTTTTTATTTAATTTTATTTTTTACTCTTTTTGCACTTTTTAATTTTTTTTTTAAAAAAAACAACTTATTCAAAAATGTAATTAGACTTCAAAAGATTTTCATAAAAGTAACATCAAAGGTGATTACAGAGTTAAAAATATACAATAAGATTCAATACAAGAATCAATATAATAAACTGTGGCAACTGATAAACGACATAAATGAAGGTTTATCAGTGAGCCAAATATTTAATTTTAAAAACATTATACACAAATCCACAGTTGTTAAAGTTTAATCTGATTCAATTTCTTTTAATATCACCATTATAAACAAATTCAAACCTTCTATCAAAACGGATTAATCATTTTTTTTTTTTTTTTTTTTGTGGATTTGAGAAGTGATTCCTGTATCATTATCGAGGGTTAGTATTTGTACAAAATTTCGATCAATCTGTTAATTGGTGGTTATTTAAAATTTTAAAATTCTGTTTCATCCGAAATAAAAAAACCTGATAATAAAAAAAAAAAGTTGCAAATAAACTGAACCAGGGCCACAAAAAATTTTAATCTCTTAAAAAAAAGGATTAATAAGGAAACTCTAAAAACTTTTCATATCCATCCAAAGCGATTTAAAATAATTTTAAAATAGATATTATTATTATTATTATTATTTTACTATTTGAGATTCCTTAGATTTATTAAAATCTTTGTCAATTAAAATAAATCCAAATATTTCAATAATTAATAATTGTTTTTATTGATAGTATGTTTTTTTTCAAAATTTAAATTATTTTTGCTTCAGGTGTTTCCAGTGCCTCATTTCCGTCTAGTATGTGCGGATGTCTTGAAACCTCTTCAGGCACAGACGGATAAAGGTAAATTATTTCAATAAGAGAATTAATTAATATGATTTACCAAGACAAGTTTTAGTAAAGATTACCAAGCGTAGTGCCTTTGAATGGAAATTAATTTATTATAAATGTCCGGACATCCTTTACCTCAACAATTTCAAATTAATAACATTCCTGATCAAATTATAATTAAAATAGTTTCTTTAAATTAATAAATTTCAAAAATATAATTGTATATTTATCTTGTTGAAATCATGTTTGCTTATATTCTTTAGTTTATATTTTAAAATATTGGTAATTATATAGAACGGTCATCCAGTCATGCATTTGGATAAAACTTTACCAGTGGGTTGCTTTTTTAATTATAAATAAACTTTTCTTATGCAATTTTTGTGGGTCATTTCTAGTTTACGAGATAAAAATTATTATAGTTTGCATGTAAATCCATTGATATTCTATTTAGCTACCATGTTTTATTAATTTGACCATTAGAGGGCACCACTAATTTTTGGGTTTTTTTCAGTTCGGTTGGAATTTAGAAAAATTAAAAATTTATCCAAACCGAACCGAAAAAACTGAGAATAAGTGAATAAATAGAGAATTATCCAATAAAACATTACTTAATGGCTGCTTGCACACATTTCGACGTTCATAATCAGCTAATCTGTCAAACTTAAAAATTATTTATTTATCTCGTAAATTAGAAGCGATCCGCAAAAATTTCATTAGAAAAGTTTATTTGGAATTAAAAAACGAACCCTCTGGTAAAGTTTTAACCAAATCCATGACTGGATGACCGTTCTATATAATTACCTAAATATTAATTTCTTTTATTATTTAATAATTATAATTTACCTAAAAAATTTCAAGTGACATTGTGACTAATATTTTTCATTATTTCCATGGCATCTATCTTGAACTCGTAAGTTCATGACTGCAGTAACCATATCCCTCTCCTATCATTTATTACCTTCATCAAATCGTATCTTCACTCGATTCCTTTATACATTTCTATAATCATTCTTAGACTAACCACCGATCCTTTCATACATGTTTTTACCTTAAACTAGCCTTTCCCCTCCCATTTGAATTAAGTAGACAATATAAAATTAAATATGAAGGATTTGAAAGAACATAAGAATTTGATGAAAATGACTTAATGATAGGAGATATATAAATAATTATTCATGAACTTTCAAATATAAAAGCCCCACATACAATATATATTAAAAAATATTTTAGTAGTTCACCTATAAATTTAAAAATAAATAGCCAGTTGATCTAATAATGCATGTAAGTCGGAAATTCCAAGTAATATAATTTGCTCAACAAAACTGAGATAAAGTTTGAGAGAATGCTCCATGTATTATTAACTCTTTCGCTAGAAGTGACACTAACCGTGTTAGAGTTATATATTTATTGCATTTCGAGGGAGATACAAAGCTCCAAGTTTCTCTTTAATTACAAGGAATAAGCATCAAAGAAAGTAGATAAAGATAAATTTACTTAAATTGTTACCATTTGACAAAATTATATTTAACACTTAAAAATATATATATATTTATAATATATTTTCTACAATTTTTTCTATCAAGACAAAAATTATTTAAGCTTTTAGTTTAATAAGAATAGAAATAAATAGCGTAAACGTACCAGTAATTGACCACTGTGCCAGTAATTGACCATTTGATAGATTTTTGATCAAAATATGCTTTTTAATTTCAAATTAAGCACGGGATATCGATCAATATCAAGAAGAGCCTGTTCCGGATTGCTTTACAATGAAACAGAGACCAATCGCTGCATTTATATTATAATTATGAATCTTTTAAAAAACGCGTTTTGCATTTTAAGGTTCGTTTCTTATGTAAAACGTTAAGAATATGCTTCACTTTATTTTCAATAGATTATGTTTTATTTAATAATAATTTTAAACCAAAAGTTCAATTCAATAGTTGATACTAAAAATTATATTAATCAATTTGAAATATTTTCTTAACGTGAACATTAACAATTATCAAGGGGTGGTCCATATCTGAAACAAATATCACATTTTTTTAAAAAATTGACCGGGGTGGTCCATTACTTAAATATTCGTATTAATAATAATTAATATCTTCTATTAGATTTATGTATTATTTAAATAAGAAAAATTAGAAAAGGTTAAAAATGAGCCGATTTAAAGAGGCAAAGAAAAAAGAATTGAAGGTAAAAGTTTGTTAGCGAAAAAAATAAAGGGACGAAAGACAGTTTATAAAGAACAAATGATTTAATAGTTCTGAATATTCTGACATCAGTTTTAAAATATCACACAGATGAAAATAATTGTCTTGGGAGATTACTTTCCCTAAAAAATCCTCAATTTTCTGAAGAAGCCACGATTTCATCGATGGAGAATAGAGGAGATTTATGGAAATGTCTAAAAACTGCTGACATCCTTGATTACAATTGGAATAGCGTAGTTAGCACCTCGAGCAATTAGCAAATCAAGAAATGTTAATGAATCCCCGATATGAACTGTAAATATAAAGAAGAATTTAAATAAATTGTAAGAAATTATAAAAAATACTAATAAAACCAATCTTTAGTACATTTTATTCCATTTACTTATTTTAAACGCATTTTAGGTTGATGGTCCACTACTGGATCAAAATCTGGTTTATTACTAAAACTTTAGATTTAAGATGGTCAATTACTAGAACAAAAATTACGTTTAGAAAAAAATAAAAAAAAAATTTAAATATATACATTAACCGAATATTTGTGTTATAGTGATAATTAAAAATAGTTATATAATATGTTTTGTTCTTATTCTCACTTTTGTTACAGAATAATAGTGTCTTAAGGCGATTAACTACTGGTACGTTTACCCTAATTATATTTGTTGGATAAAAAATTTAAGAATTTACGGTTCTTATTAAAATATATCCTTCTTTATAAAAATAAAAATAAGTAAAAATGTAGAAATCATCAAATAATAGAATGAATTGAAAATCCAAAGTTTTATTTTGCTTTCAAGAGAATTTAGAACAAAGCAAAATAAAAATTAAACAAGTTCAACTCAAGTTAAAATCATAAATTGTTGGATTTTTAAATAGCGATAAACAACCTCTGTTTTATAGTATAATTACATATCTCCATAAATTCGCATATTTTCCGGTTTTATTTTGTTAGTTGGAAAACCCTATCTGTGTCATTGATAAGGAAGGAAAAAGAATTTAAGTCCTTCAAATCGTTTGCTTTTTAGCAACTCTAGATTTAGTATTCTCCCTCTTCTCCTCACTAACACACATAGACACAAATATACGAATTCCTTCGTTTATATTCAGATTTAATTGAGTTTGTCAATATATATCCTTCATCACTAATTGAATGGAAGCAACAAAAAATAAAAATACATAATAAACCAAGAGCCTTGTCTAATAAAAAAAAAAATAAATTAAATTTTGGTACGATGAATTGAAAGAAAATAAATATTATTAAAATAGTTAATATTTTAAGATGATTGTAATTAATCTTAAAAACAATGATTTATTAATTCTTTATATATTATAAACATAAATGTGTTCGTTTAGGTATCCGAAAGAGATTTTATTATTATGAGAAGTTATTTTCGGATTATTTTCATATTTAATTATGAAATTTGAGTTTCGATGTTTCGGCGCCCATTTTAGCTCCTTTTTCAAGAGAATTTTTTTATGATTCTAGATCTTAGGATGTGCGACCGAGAGTCGGGATGTTGAGATTTTGGATTGAATGAGTGAGTAATTTTTGATTTCTGCGTTCTGAAGCTTCAAAGAACCCTTGGCACTAGCACTGATAATGAGACACGTCATGGTCGGAAGTCAGTCCGAGGTTGACTCTTGGTAACACATTAAGATTCAGAATCCTAAAAAATTTCTTGCTTAAAAATCTCTTTTGAAAATGGCGCTGAAATGAGCACCGAAAAGTCGAAACTCAAATTTTACAATTAAACGTGAAAATAACCAGGAAATAACTTCTCATAATATATTAGTACTTGGTTCACCGAGCTGCAGCTCAAATAATTTAATTAAATTTAAAAGAACATAAATTAAGAAAAAGTTCATAAAACATAAAGCCCTTAAACGTACGTATTAATGCACTGAAAGACAGAAAAGTATGGCCTGTGGATATAACATAATATATTCATATTTCCTAATTGGATTACAAAATATTATTAAAATAAATATTTTTAATTTTATTTAATTTATAATAATTCTGTATATTATATATATAATATTATTTTGTATATTTAAGGAAGCACTGTCCGGTGTTGCCCGGCGCCATTTTTACCGACCGACGATAGTAAGGGAGGTATTATTTTCACACCAAATTTCACATGTGGAGATTTTTACATATCTCCACGAATCATGCATTTTCTTAACAGAAAAAAGTATTTTTAGCATGATGTCTGTCCGTCCGTCCGTCCGTCCGTATAGATGTGTACAGCCTGAACGGCTCAACGGATTTTGATGAAATTTGGTATATTTACTTAATGCATCAGTGGGATGAATTGATCAACTTTTGGTGCAAATCCGGAAACCGGAAGTGGTAGTATTAGCGATCGACGATAAGAAGGGAAGGGTTATTTTCGCACCAAATTTCACATAAGGAGATTTTTTTACATATCACCACGAATGTATTGGTTTTATCCTCGGGAAAAATCATCTTCATTATGTTTTTCTTAATTTAAAATTATATGACGTCACCCAGCCCTTCATGACGTCACAGCCTCGGGTAACGCCGGCTACTTCAGCTATATATTATATATAAAATTAAATTAAAAATATTTATGTTATATGCCAATCTGTTTTTTATTACATTAATAGATATATTAAAATTATTTGAAATTGTTTCTGTAGCTGGAAATTAATTTATTTCAAACCGTCGGTCGGTTATATTATTTTATTATTTTTAAAAATTAATACAATATATATATATATATATATATATATATAATAATATTCTATCAATACATATCAATTGAGTTTCTATAGAGAAAAATGGTATGTTATTTATTTTAAATGATATATCAATATATATTGTATTAAGTCAACTGGAACACTATAAATTTCGAAAGAAATGTCAGAACTTGTATTGATTTATTAGATTAAAGGACGTAACAATCTTGTCAGAAGGATTCGCTAACTTGAAATCCAGTTGTTTTTTTTATTATTATTTTTTTTTTTTTTTATTTTTTTGTTTATGGATTTTGTTTCTGTTTACCTAAAGTTAGTTAATAATGATCTTTCTTTTGAGTCGAGGAGATTATGAACCTGGTTTTTCGAATGGTGAATTGAATCTTGTGTTTGAATAGGCTGAGTTCACAAGTCTGTCAGCGAATAAATAACGATTGAAATTAATGAGGGGCAGATCAAAAGTCATACATCACTGCTTGTTAATTATTTTTACGAATTTAAAGAGAATAGTATCTGCTCTGCTAGTAGTTCGTCAGTTGGATGGTTATACAGAGAGAGAGAGGGGGGGGGAGATAGTAGAGAGGGGAGAATAGAGTTCTCTTTGGAGTTTCATATTAATTTTTTTTTTTTAATTTCATTAACGATAGATTAAAAAGTTCGTGTTATGAAAAAAGAACACTTTTCATTTTGTAACTTTGGATTTTCAGTTCTAAACAAACAGAAAGGGGTGAGAAATAGTATTAATTCATTTGAAAATATTTCTTCTGTTTTTATATACATAAATCAATACATATATTTCTGAATTACTGTGACCCTACAGAACTCAAAAGTTTTTCGTTACAGCAACCATATTCCTCCAAACATGAGTTATATCATTTATAATATATATATATATATATATATATATATATATATATATATATATATAAATCCAGTTGTTTCCCAATTGGTTTTCATATAAACAAACTTCACACCCTTTCCTGGTCATCTTCATCTCCTCGATTATATGAATCTGACTATATTTGTGAATACATAAATCTCCATTATCCCGCTTTGATATTATCTTTTTTTCGGTCGATAAATTCTACTACGAATCAATTCTATTTTCAAATATTTCAAAACAAATCTCGTCCTCTACAGTCATGGACCACATAACACAATCATTGTATTATATAATTGGTAAAATAATAGTTTTTTTTTAAAATTATAGATACTATTTTGTATTATAATAGAAATACGCCATTAATTACAAATTTCAAAAATTTTTGAACAAAAGTGTTCTATCTTATTGTGATTATGCTTTTTTACTACAGTGGTGCCTCACACAATGAACTTAATTCGTTCCAGGAGCAAGTTCGTTATGCGAAAAGTTCGTTATGTGAAACGCAAGGGGATGCAATACAACGGCAGCGATCGTGGAAGCTCGGGCGAGTTCGTTGTGTGAAACGAAGTTCGTTGTATGAATCATGAAATTTAGTTCATTATGGTTCGTTGTGTGCAGCGTTCGCTGTGCGAGGCGTTCGTTATGCGACGCACCACTGTATTTTTTTAATGATTAAAGTGAAATATTAAATAATTAAAAATTTTTAAAATCACAATAAACTATTAAATATTTATAGAAATAATTTTAGAAATTAATAAACAATAATAAAAATATCTATATATTTTTTGTTTTTCTTTATGTTCTTATTATTATTTTTAAAAATTTTCCTTCCTGGGAGATGAGGAGTGGTGATAGGGGTTAATCAGGGATTTAACTCAAGGCTCCATTATCCCCCTTTGATATTATCTTTTTTCGGTCGAAAAATTCTACAGAGAATCAATTCTATTTTCAAATATTTCTCGTCCTTTACAGTCATGGATCACATAACACAATCATTGGATTATATAATTGGTAAAATAATAGTTTTTTAGATTAAATACTATTTTGTATTATAATAGAAATTACGAATATATTAATTACGAATTTCTAAAATTTTTGAAAAAAAGTGTTTTATCTTATTATGATTATGTTTTTTTTTTACTATTTTTCTTTTTAATTAATAAAGTGAAATATTTTCAAATTAAAATTTTTTAAAATGAATAAACTATCAAATATTTCAATAAATTTTAGAAATTAATAAACAATTGTAAAAATATCTATATTTTTACCGACCGACGATAGTAAGGGAGGTATTGTTTTCACACCAAATTTTTTGTTTTTCTTGGTGTTTTTATTATTATTTTTAAAAATTTTTTCTTCTTGGGGGATGAAGAGTGGTGATAGGGATTAATCAGGGATCTAACACAAGGATCTAAATTTAATTCTTGTTATGTGTACAATATATTTTAATTTATTGTCTTCCAAAGTTAATCTCATCTGAACATCTCATAAAGGCCTTCGTTGTCGATTCTCCATGTCACATTTGTTATTTAATTTTACGTTTATTTTAAAAGATTTTTACACTGATAATAATAATTGAATAGAATATTTGAATAGGTACTCGCGTTTCCTACATTCAACTTGAAAGGAAGTTCATGTCTAAAGAATATTTTAAAGGTTAAAATGGAAAGGCGCAACGCAACGTACGACGACGCCATTATAAAGTTAACATTTAATGCTCTTCGAGCATGAATTACCGATTTGCTCCGCAGATGTAGTTCAAGAAGACAGAGCCGCAATTCGATTAATCAATTTGTCCCCTGGCTTAATTACAACTTAGTACCCCTCCCCTCCCCCTTCTTACCCTCTGAAGAGGGGGTTGATGATAAGTAGAATGAAGAAAAGATCTCAACTTTCATTTCCAATGCAAATGAATCTATTATTTTTTTTTTTCGTTGGTTGAAAATTAGTTATTTGATAGGTTAGTACTAAGATGATCAATTAATTGTGGACCACATTTTATCTTATGCTATAAAACCGAAATTCGCTATTACTTATTTCTCATTTGAAGTTAAGTGAATTGTAGGCGACCAGTTGGTCTGAATATATTGATATTGTTTTAAATTAATATAATACTAATATGATTAGTGTATTAGTATTGTTTCACCAAAAATGTATTATTTGGTCTGGAGTAGGAGTCGACAATCTTTTGCGGTGGAAGATCCAAAAGTTATAATTTACAAAATTTCCATATCTTTGAAAAGCCACTAATATTTTTTTTTTTTCAATATTATTGTATGTGATTAGGATTAGGTATTTGGATTTGATTTTTGATTTAAAATAAATAATCTGTTATCTATATTTGCAGTAGATATATTTTTTGCAATATATAATATTTTGAGTTTTGAAAATAAATAAAAAATTGAACTGAAGGGCCAGAGAAAGGGAAGGAACCTCAGGGACCTTCAAAACGTATAAAAACATCAAAAATTTTCGTAATCGCAATATTATCTCTGGCGAGATAGTAAAAATAACTAATAGAAATAATAAATATGTGATTTTTATTTATTTTACTTTTTATTTAAAAATGCATATTTTTATAATTTTTATGAAATAAGTTGGGTTATTCCTGATCTGAACTGAAGGCAAATGATGAAAGATAAAAATGATAAAATGTTCATTCTGATGCCTTTGACCATCTTCAAAATTTTCATTTAAATAACACATCTATAATATGTATAATAATTATGATATCAAATTATGTTTTTATAATTTTTATGAAAACTGAACAAATTAATAAATAACTTCGACCCAGAAAATTTAATACCGGTCTGGTAACAACACTCATTACACAATTTCAACAATTAGATTCACTATATACTTACTTAGTATTACAATATATGTATATTTAATACGATTACAACTAATTTTCTATAGAAATGTGTTTTCCATTAAATAATCCCTTCTTTGCTTAGGCAGTGGTAAAGAAAGAGAGAAGAGTGATATAATTGAATTGATAAACAATGAAAATCATTTTTACCGACCGACGATAGTAAAGGAGGTATTGTTTTCCCACCAAATTTCACACGTGGAGATTTTTACATAGCTCCACGAATCATGCATTTTGTTAACAGAAAAAAGTATTTTTAGCATGATGTCTGTCCGTCTGTCCATTGTGTGACCTTATAGACGTGTACAACTTGAACGGCTCAACGGATTTGGATAACTTAATGCATCTTTAGCATGAATCATCTTTTGGTATATATCCGGAAACCGGAAGTCGTAGTTTACAAAGTATTAATTTTATATTCATTGTCGGAAATTTTTCACTTAAAATATAGTAGTAATTAATTATTGAGTAATTAAACAAAAAATAAAAACAAAGATAATATAATTTAGTCATTTTAATTCAAGTTTTAAAAATATTTTTTTTTACACTTTCTATATATATATCTATATCTATCTATCGATATCTCTCTCTTTCTATATATATATATATATATATATATATATATATATATATAATATTGTTTGGAAATTAATTTATTTCAAATCGTCGGTCCGTTCGTTCTGTGGCTGGTCACAGCTCCTTTTTTATTTTCACCATCACATTACTGATTTTATTCCGCATTTTCATTCTTTGTGAGATACAAAAGTATAGGTAAGCAAAACTTTCCTAAATGTATATATATAAATGTGTAAGTAGTCGGGGGTTTGGATGCCAATATTGTTCCCGAATTGAAGTCAAAATACTTTTTAATAAATACTCTTAAAAACTAAATTTTTTATGATTTTAATAATTTTTTTTTTTATGAAATATGAATTTTTGTTATTATCAATACAAAATGAAAATAAAAATAATAATAATAATAATAAAATTTACACAGAATTGAAAAATAGCTGAGCAATTTTCAAAAAATGAATGTGTGAATGTGGACCCGGCTCGCTTTATGTGTTAACTTTATAACATAGATTAATAAAAATTAATTAAAAATAAGCATAAAATAAAAAAAAAAAAAACAAAAAACAAAAAACAAAAATTATATAATTTCATTTGAATGATTTTTTTTTTAAAATTAAAATATTTTTTTTCAAGACCTTATTATGATGTTGTACTTAAAAAATAAGTTTTTTTTTGTCAATTATAGAACTTCCATTTCTATAGATATTTTTGTATATAGCTATATAGCTCACTATAGATAGATATATAGTATATGAATGAGAATAAAGCTATTTTTAGATAAAACATCTATCACGTTTCCCGTGATGCATTTTTTTTTCTCTTTTAGGATCCCCTTCTTATAATAATGCCTTTCAAATGCCACATATGGGTGTTTCACCCTTCTTTATCAGAAAATAATCACCATAAGGTGGTATAAAAAAAAGTGAATGGACAGTCATCATTAAATGATAAAGAGGAAGTGAGAGAGAGAAATGAACCTCCCACGAAGATTGAAATTATTGATAGAAATAAAAATGGAAAAGGAAAAACTGACTTAAAAGCAAAACTTTTCCTTTTAAGAAAACATCTTCGTAGTGATAATTTATTGTTGTTTAAAGAAGCTTAGAAAAAAAAACTCTTTTCGACTATCTAACATAATTGAATCTATAAATCTTGAATTTTTTTTTTCATATTGATTTTCAATTAAATTTTATTAGACTGGACAATATGTGGACAGAGAACTGAAAATTCAGTCTTGTGAAAAATAATTTATATATATACATACATACATATATATGTAAGTTTTGAACAGATAATGATATTTTGTAAATTGTATTTAAAAAGATTGATATTGATTTATTTTTCTTAATAGTATAGATCAGGGGTGGCCAACCCGCGGCTCGCGGGCCGCATATGGCCCGCCGTAAACATTTTTGCAGCCCGCGAAATTCATCACACTTTTATATTCTGCGCCCTCATGAAACAAATATCGCACTAGTGAAATAAATATGATTTCATTTTTTTTATTTCGTTGTTTCCATTTTTATTTTTAGTATTATATATTTTTTACAATGGGCATTCAGTATCATTATTATTATATTATATTTGTTTATATGTAAAAATAATAGTAAACATAATAAAAATTCATTATTTTTCAATTTGTCACACCAAACAATATCTATAATGGGTCTAAATCTAATATGGGTATGTATAATTTTATATGCGGCCCGCGAAGTTATGATGCATTTCCAAAGTGGCCCGCAAGATCATTTGGGTCACCTCTGGTATAGATGATTCGAAATAAGTAAAGCGAATATGCAGTATTGTCAGAGCATATATGGATTATATATCCATATTCATTTTCTACAACAATTGACAACAATGGAGGGAATGAAATTGATTTATTTTTCTTGGTAATATAGAATCTATACTTTATACTCTATAATTTATACTTTATATATATATAGCGCATATCTATATTATAGGTGATTCGAAATAAGTCGAGCTAATATGCAGTGTTGTCAGAGCATATATGGATTATATATCCATATTCATTTTCAACAATTGACAACAATGGAGGGAATGAAATTGATTTATTTTTCTTGGTAATATAGAATCTATACTTTATACTCTATAATTTATACTTTATATATATATAGCGCATATCTATATTATAGGTGATTCGAAATAAGTCGAGCTAATATGCAGTGTTGTCAGAGCAATATAATCCATATACATTTTTTACAACAATTGACAACAATGGAAGGAATGAAATTGAGTTATTTTTCTTGGTAATATAGAATCTATACTTTATACTCTATAATTTATACTTTATATATATATAGCGCATATCTATATTATAGGTGATTCGAAATAAGTCGAGCTAATATGCAGTGTTGTCAGAGCAATATAATCCATATACATTTTTTACAACAATTGACAACAATGGAAGGAATGAAATTGAGTTATTTTTCTTGGTAGTATAGATGATTCGAAATAAAAGTAAAGCGAATATGCAGTGTTGTCAGAGAATAATATAATTCATATTCATATTCTATAACAATCGGCAACAATGGAGGGAACTTTGAACATTGGCAATAATAGTGAAAAATGTGCGACAACATATATAAATCAGTTATATGTAATTCAGATGGAAGATGGAAAATTGATTTTTCTTTTTTTCATTTTGAAATTGATTATAGACACAATGTTTCCTTTAACAAAAACAATTGGTTTTTATACTTAATATATTATTATTATTTTCTTAATAATAAAATTTATAATTATATAAATAATTATTTGCTATTTAACAATTTTAATTTATACAGATTTTACAAAATACCATCTTATAAAAATCACTTCTAACAAGTTTCTAATAGGCATCAAATATAAAAATATTTTATATCTATAAATCAGATTGTTCTAACAACACTGTAATTTTCGGTTTACTTTGCACCTTGTATATTTTATAAATTATGAGAGGGTAAAATCAATTAATAAGATTGAATATTGTTTAATTTAATAAAAAAATTGAAACTGTTTAAATTGTTAAATTTTTAAAATAAGCTACATTTCTATATTATATATATCTCTATATATATAAAAAGGTTTTTGTCTGCACATTGCTCAGAATTTAAAATTTTTTGCATATCTTCGCGTTTCATGATCTGTAGAATCCAAAAGTGACTTTAGAATTTTTCATGTCTGTCTGTCTGTCTGCCCGGAAATTCTCCCGTTATAGACTCAAAATTAGCTGAAACGATTTCGATGAAATTACATCACAATATTATTACATACCTATTTGTTCATAGGCTATAAATTTTATTAATATCTAATCAATAACCGCAGAAATTATTTTTTTAAAATTTGATATGTACATGTTGTCATTCAGCAACGCAAAGCATATAATACAATTTGAATTTTCTTTTTTTATAATAAAAATTATCATTAATATATATATAATATATATATTCACTCTCTGTTTCTTTCTCTATCTAATTATATACGTACGAGCCAGACGTGTTTTAGTGTTAGTTCTAGTGAAAACACGTTAAAATAATCCGGAAATAATTTTTCATAATAAATATATATATATATATAATATTCTAATAAATCACAAGTATGTGAATTGTTTTCAACTATTATTATTTACTATGAAAAATTCAGTTTTTACTTCCATTCTCTTTCTTGTTTGCATTATTTGCCACTTGATATCGTGAAATATGGATGTATGGCGAAAATACTTTTATTTTATTTTTTTATTCTTTGCAAGTGGTTTATTGAAAAATCATTGAATGTTTTTTTTGTGATAATAAATTTCTCATTAGCATATTTGAATAGGGAGAACGACATAAAAAAGCGTTTTGTTGGCTGTTGGCTGATTGAGGCTGCTTTTTGTGTGCTGCCAGGACATTTAACACGTGCACGAAATGTGTAACCCAAGCCAAGGCAAACAGAGGCCCGGGAACCGCGTCGCCTGCTGTCACCGTCCCACAAGTGACATTTCCGGCGGCCGCACAATGGCCTCGTTCGGACGCTGCTCGCCACCATCGGACGCACCTGATTGTGAACCTAATCATTTATCTTTTTGGAGACTGCGAATCCCAAGACGAATCTTTTTCAACATCCACAAAATGATTTGCTTTTAAATATATAATAACATACATCAAAATAAACAAGTATAAAAAAACATCAATCGAATTTACCATTAATTACATTTAAAAACTGATTTATACCTAACAACTTAATAAATAAATAAATAAATTGAACAATTTGAATAAAAAACATAATAAAAATAAAAAAATAAATTATTATGAATCTTTAGGTCCTCGGTGGCCAATCCGTAGCTCGTTTCGAGTTTATTGTGGCTCAATTAAAAAATTTAAAGCCATGACACAAAAAAAGGTAATATTTTCGATTTTGCAATATGGCTCTAAAAAATTTTTTCCCGATTTAACTGTTAAACATTTTCGATTCTCTAAGTACCACCCCCGCTATAGGCTATCGTTATTATCTTCATTTTCACTAGTATACTGCGATGGGGAGGGCATGTGGCTAGAATGGGAGAGGAAATGGCGAAAAATATATTGATGAAGAGACCGATTGGGAAACTTCCGCTTGGAAGACCAAGGGGGTGGACAATGTAGGAAGAAACGTGAGAGAGGTTGGGGTTGGATGGTTGTGTCTCAGGATAGGGATATTTGGAGAAATGTGGTTGCTGCGGCCAAGAACTTGCGAGTTCCGCAGAATCACAAAGATAGATAGATATAAATATAGTTGGTTGGTTTGGTTGAACGCTATTCTTACAAATTTTTATACTGATTATTTGTACTTCTCTTAAAATAATTACTTTATTTCAAACATCTTACTGCTAAACAACGTTTAGATTGTTGTTTTTTTATCTAAAATTAAAATAATAGAATTACATATGACTGGAAATAGGTCAATTTGGGGATTGTTCCTGCAATAAGGTATTAGGAAGGTTTTAGCCAATTTTTTACTATTTCGCCTCAGGACCATTGAATTAAAATTCGGTATTTTACCCTGGTTTATCAATAATTTGGTAATTCTATGTATTGATTGCTACAGTGTAATTTCATTTTAATATTATATTTGCCTGATGATAGATTTTGTATGGCAGAGAATGGAACTGGCAGATCGTCGTACGTTCAGTGGTTCCACTTACCTGTAATCAAAGAAAAACAAAAAAAATTAATCATTGGAAGAAAGTGATTTATTGGATTAATGTTATTTTAGAATTGTAAAGGGACAGGCAAGCCGGGAGACTGTCCGGGCGCCAAATTCTGGGGGGGCGCCGATGTAAAAATAAAATATTGTTTTTAGATTTTATTAATTAAAATTTATTTTTGATGAAACATCGATTTTACTATCTCGCCAGAGATAGTTTTGCGATCATGAAAATTTTCAATGTCGAGATTTTGATATTTTTATGCGTTTTGAAGGTACCTGAGTCGTTTTCACTAAGGTGAAACCAAACACGCGAATTAATTCTTTTAATTTTTTAAATTTTGACTTAAAAATGTAGGTAAAGGGTGGCACATGCCGCCACATAAAATAAATAGACAAATTATGTACCCGGCGGGAATGTGTTAAAATAAAATTTAATATATAAACTAATTTAATTTAATAACAATACTATACTGTAAATTTAAATTTTTTTTAATTAATTAATTAATTAATCCAAATCAATTATACTTAATCTATAATTTAATTTTAATTAAATTTAATTTATAAATATATTATGTGTTAATTATTCCAATTCAAATTTGCGAGATTATCAAGAGGAGACACTCCAGATTTTTAAATTCTATTTTATAGTTATTATTATTATTATTTTATTTTTTTGTGATTTTATTTCAATAATAATAATCTGCAAAATCTATTTATTTGTTACTATAGTTAACATTTAATGTTTTTTTTTAATTTCTTTCTTAAAACAGTTTTCATCTACTAACTCCATCTACAATTTATGATACTATAAGAGAATTACTCAAAACGGCAGAAAAATAATTATAAGAACAAAACATTAAAAAAAAAAGATCTACACAGTCTGTGTTTGTAAAGTATTTTTCTTTTTTTTTCTCTTTTGAAAACATTTGTCTTTCTTTTGGGTTTTACAATAATTGAGTTTTGTGGTCTGTCAATTTTGTATTTTGTTATTATAAATAAAGTTAAAATTGCAATTCATGTTTTATTTTTTCTACAAAAAAAAAAATAAAATAAAAAATAAATAATTTGTTTTTTATTTACTAATAATAACAAATACATATAAATATAATAATTATGTTTTAAAAGTGTTCTTTTTTTTTTCAGTCGTTTCACTGAGAAGGAAATGTATTCTACTCATGCATGGTGTTTTAAAGCTGCAGTATACTTACCTGTAATCCCAAAAGAAAAATGTCTCGTTATATAACAGGAATAATTAGTTAGAAAAATAGAAGCTCGTCAACAATCATAATATACTTGAAATATGCTTCAATTAAATTGAGACAGGAAAGATGAGTATTTTTTTTTTTTTTTTGTTTTTTTGTTTTTAATTCCGCTCTTCTTAACAAACTAATCCAATCTCATGAGAGTCAAATAAATTAATGAAAAACTGCCATAAACTGGGAGGTAATTTTTTTCCATTTTATTTTATAGACGAGTTCAAACTCGGTAAATAAATTGAATGCTTTTGAAACGACGTATCGTTTAAAGGCTTTGAATGAGTGGCATTTTCAAAAGGAAAGCATAACAAGCATCCCCAGTAGTCGCGTCATTCATCCAACCTCCCTTAACCCTTTCGGATAAATCCTCTCAGCCTCTGCCTTACTACAGAGATAGCTGCCGGAAACAAGCAAAAGGATTTTTCATTCCCGTTTTATTCCGGAACGATTGTGTAAATTTCGATTATAATCTATTTACCAGTCAAGTTCTATTTCCGAAAAATGATCTTGCTTCGTTTGTCAGAAATAAAACAACTTGATATAAGTATTTACTGGTTGCTGTAAGGGATATTTGTAAACAAACAAATAATTTACTCGAATTATGAAAAATTAGATCTTATGTTATTATTCGAGCAAAAATTATATATATATATTTGTATTTTTGAAATATTAAACCATCTAGAAGGATTTTTTTGAAATTCACACCATAGATAACTTTTATAAAGAAAAATCGATCTGTATTGGTTTCAGCCTCGGGAGAAATCATCTTTGTTAGTTTTTTTTTAATTTAAAATAGAAATTTTAAATGATGTCAGCAACTACGTCAGTCATCGATTCATTAAATACAAAATATTATAAATAAAATAAAATTAAAAATATTTATTTTAATAATATTTTGTAATCAAATTACGAAATATATATTATGTTATATCCACAGACCATACTTTTCTGTCTTTCAGTGCATTAATATGTACGTTTAAGGGCTGTATGGTTTATGACTATTTTTTTTTTAATTTATTTATGTTCTTTTAAATTATTTGAAATTGTTTCATATAAATGAAGTTTCTAAAATCGACGTTCAATTATCTTAAGCCATTGCAAGACAAATTTACATCCTGATTATCTTATATAAAATATTTTTTTTTCTCTCATATAAAACTAAAATTAATTAATTAAATATAATTAATGAATTAATATTTATGATTATTTTTTATAATTAATGTTCTTTTAAATTTTTTAAAATTATTTCATATAATCTGTCGTTTATTAATTTTAAATAATAATCTTAATCTTAAATATCATAGTGCATAAGGAATATTTATTTTAAAGTACCAAGCTGTGGCTCGGTGAACCAGGTATTTACAATTTATTGAAAACATACAAACTTTTTGGATGAGTACTTCTTCTTGAACTACTGAACCGACAAGATTAGTTCATAATAAAAAAAAATACAATATTTCAAATTGCAAACTCTAAAAGGAATCGAGTTAACACTTTCTTTTATTTTTGTTAATTCAAATGTTGCTCTAACGATGTCCGTATTTTTTTTACATACATTAAATTCTTTCAAACATTCCCGACCTACATAACCGTTCAACATGAAACTAAAATTAATGGCTGGATACTTATTTTAACTTAGTGTGCCTTGAAAAAATAATCGTGAGTTGAAAAAAATTTATACCTGCATTTTTAATCAATTCAATTATAGATTGTGTATGTATGTGTGTGTGTTTTTAAACACTTTTAAATTTAACCATTTTCAGTTTTCTATGAAAATTTAATTACAAATGATCCTTCTTAATATTATTACTGAATATTAAATAATCTTTCTATCAGAGGGAGAAAAGAAAAACGCGTTAGTTAATTCAACATGATTGATGTTGTCAACTAATTACAGGAACATTGTAAGTTATATTTCTAGAGGCCTCGAGGGGCGAAAGCACACCTGCCGTAAAAAAAACCGCCCACGCAGCACCATCTTCATCTCTTTAACCTGCACTTTCCACGAAGTTCAAATTGAAGTGTCTATCCTCTAGTGAATAGTGATGGCACTTGGGGGGCTTTCAAAACAGAACCTATTCTCAGGGGAAAAATGACTTAGACCAATCAAATGAAAAACCATCTCGGAAGTCGAGTTACAAAACAGATAAAATTAAAAACAAAAAACCTTTACATATTCATATACATATTCAAATAAATTGTATATTTTGAGGAAAAAAATAGGTAATTATTCAAGTAAACATACGCATTTTCATGGATTTGGATAAAACTTTACCACTGGGTTCCTTTTGCAATTCCAAATAAACTTTTATTATGAAATTTTTCGGGTCTCTTCTAGTTTACGAGATAAAAATTATTAAAATAAAGATTTTTTAAGTTTGACAGATTAGTTATGAACGCCGAAATGTACCATTAAGTAATGTTTTATTGACTAATTCACTAATTATTCACTTATTCACTAATTTTCATTGTTTTTTTTAAGTTCGGTTTGGATATAGGAAAATCATTTAATTAATTTTTTAATTTTCATAAATCCAAACCGAACTTATAAAAACGAAAATTAATGCGCCCTCTGGTAGTCAAACGGATAAAACATGCTAGCTAAATAGAATATCAATGGATTTATATGCAAATTTTAATCATTTTTATCTCATAAACTAGAAGAGGCCCGAAAAAATTTCATAAGAAAAGTTTATTTGGAATTGCAAAAGGAACCCACTGGTAAAGTATTATCCAAATCCACGAAAATGCGTTTACTTGAATAATTACCAAAAAATAAATAGGTAATCCTTATTAAAATTCATAAATCATGAATTTACCGAGGGTGGCGAATCTAAAAATAAATAATATAAATCTTTTGCCAAAAGTCGGGAAAATAAATAGTTTCATTTTATGAATCAAAAAGAAAAGCGTTATTTGTAAAAATTCTAAATTATATTTTGATAATTTTGAAATAAGCCTTCTTCTAAAAAATTATCAAATCAGATGATTAAAAATAATTTTTCTTTAATTTTATTTACTTATCCATATTTCATTCTTATTATTATTTTATAATTTTTAATTTAAATATAATTTAATTATAAAAATTAAACTCAATTTACCTATCTATATGTTTATTTACAGAACTTGAAATTACTTCGCCAATGAAATCACATTCCTTTCAGGCTATCTCCATCCAATTTCTATTTTCTCTCAATCATTATTGATTATTTATTATTGTTGTATATGACCCTTCCCACTGAGCATTTCACAATTGATTTCACTTTAAATAAACCATTTCTTAGTATTTTCTCATCTAGTCAAGCCACAGAATCTTCTCGGTTTTATAACTCTGTTTTGAGAGGTCAAGTGAGTTCATTCTTTTCATTCATAAATTCTACAAACAATCCTATTTTTAAAAACCTTGAAATAATTCTCGTCCTTTAAATCATAGATCACGCCTCACATTCATATAATATTCCAACCAGCAAATGAATAATTTTATAAATTAAATCAATTCATCACTTAATTCAATTGTTTTGTTTTTTTTTTTTTTTTTGTTATGTTTAAAAATAAAGTAGATCAATATTATTGACAAATTTAGTTAATAAATTTAAAGGAATAATTTTACCAAGCATTAATAACTTATGAAAATAAGAAATAAATCCTGAGGTGCAATTTGAAGTTGGATTACAGTATCTTCTTGATTTTATAACTCTATGTTTTGAGAGGTCAAGTGAGTCATCCTCTTCATTAATAAATTCTACAAACAATCCTATTTTTAAAAACCTTGAAATAATTCTCGTCCTTTAAATCATAGATCACGCCTCACATTCATATTTATTTTATAAATTAAATCAATTCATCACTTAATTCAATTGTTTTGTTTTTTGTTATATTTAAAAATAAAGTAGATCAATATTATTGACAAATTTAGTTAATAAATTTAAAGGAATAATTTTACCAAGCATTAATAACTTATGAAAATAAGAAATAAATCCTGAGGTGCAATTTGAAGTTGGATTATCGTAAATATCAAATAAGAGATCTGACCATCCAGATCCTAATAAAAAATGTTAAGAAATTGCTCCCTGTGGTCATCTATCAATTTCTTATAAATTTCATGTCAACTCGAACTCTTTTCAAATGATTTATCTCCAACGGTGTAAAGAATAAATATCTCGAAGCTCGCTTTGGAAATGGCTGCCCTCTTGCTCTCCTCGTACCATTGCCTCCACCTCTGCCTCTCTTTCTCTCTTTGAGATGCCATTGTCCTCTCTTTCTGCATTCACCTGAAAACACTTCGAACAAAACAAAACAAAAGAAAAATTCTTATTCTTCTAATCGTATTAACGTCGACTCCAAATTCAATCTTAAATAAATTAAAATAAAAGAATATATACTCTATTAATCGAAAAGACAAATAAACTTAATTTAGTTAACGATTTATTTACAAATAGAAAATTATTACTAATATTATATTGAATTCGAAAATTAATTTTTAAAATTGAAATAGAATACAACTACTTATGTATAACAAATATATTTTATTTAATTTTGTAGATAAATGAAAGTTAGTAGGTAATAGAAATGTTTATGTTTAACAGGAATATCTTTAAATTAAATTTGAGAGTTTAGAACTCTTGAAAATAAGATACGAGCATCTAATTGAACAAACATTTAAAGAACAAATCTGAATTTATTTTTTATTTAATAAAAAATAAAAACATTTGATTTCTTATATATTTTAAGTGATTTTTATGCATCTCTGGGGACATCGTTAAGGTCATGAGATGAAAAACTGGCAAAAAATATATTTATAGGGAGTCCAATTGGGAAAAGACCAATTGGAAGACTAAGAACCCGGTGGGCTATAAATGTAGGTGCCTGAGAGAGATTAGAGAGAATAGGAGTTTGATGGAGGTGGCTGACATTTGAAGAAATTGCGGCCAATAACTTTCGAGAATCACAGTGATAGATATATATTTTAAGAGTTTGATAACAAAATCCCACGGCGATTAAAGAGAGATTGGAAACATTTATTTTTCAGGTTCGATCCCCGGTTTATCAACTCAATTTTTTTCTATAAAAATTAAATACTGCTACAATGAACTTTAAAGCTTCATAAATAACAAATTTAGTATTTGTATCATTTTTACCGACTGACGAAAAGAAGGGAAGGTATTGTTTTTATTCCATTTTTACCGATCGACGATAGGAAGGGAATATATTGTTTTAACACCAAATTTCACATGTGGAGATTTTTACATATCTCCACAAATCATGCATTTTGATAACAGAAAAAAGTATTTTTAGCATGATGTCTGTCCGTCTGTCCATTGTCCGTATAGACATGTACAACTTGAACAGCTGAACGGATTTAGATAAAATATGGTATATTTACTTAATGCATCAGTAGCATGAATTCATCAACTTTGGTGTATATCCGGAAACTAGAAGTTGTAGTTTACAAAGTATTAATTTTATATTCATTGTCGGAAATTCTTCATTTAAAAATTAATATTAATTAATAATTGAGTAATTAAACTAAAAATAATAAATTGAATAATGTAAATTTTATAATAACATGCATTAAATTTCTAGTCTCTCTGATTACTTCATTTGAGATAAAAATTCAATCTAGCTAAAGGTAGTTGAAAATTAATTTAATTCAAATCGTGGGTTGGTTCTGTGTCTGTTCACAGCTCAATTTTATTATTAGTATTATAATTAGTCGTATATTAGTATTATTATTATTAGTATTAAAACATTTTTTAAGTCATTAATAAAAAGTTCAAATTGATAAATAAAAAATAAAAATAATAAATAAACATTAATAAAGCTTTAAATATTTATTTTGTTTTTATCAACAAGAGGAATAATTTTAAAAGTATGAACTCTATAATTTTTGTTTTTATTTAAAAGTTAATTCATTTAATAAATATAAAAATTAAATATTAATGCAAAAACTGATTATTGCTAAAAGGGCTTTGATCCTAATGGGATTAAAACTAAAAAAAAAAAAACCAAAATAAAAAAAATTGTTCTTATTTTTTTATCCATTAATTTCAAGTAATCGAAATATATATATATATATATATATATATATATATTGAATTTGTATTGATGTGAAAGAGAAAATTAGTTAATGAGTATCTCTTTGTGTGGACGAGGATGAAAGCGTATTATATATATATTCTAGGCATTTATTAATATTTATATTATACATTGAAAATTAAAAAAACCTCCTAATATTCAAATAAATTACAATCTTTTATTTACTAATTTTTTTTTTTCTAAATTAAAAGGCTAATAATACAATCCATTAATTATGGAGATGAAGGGGCACAATGTGAAGATATGTTCCGTAACATATTTACATACTCTAGCCTTATGTAATCTAAATAAATCTAAATAAATATAAAATAACTTTTATATATATATGTATATATATATATATATATATATATTGCGCTTTAAATTTTTTTTAAATTCATTATAATAACAAATTTATGGATTTTTTTTCATTTTTTTTTATTCTTAATAAAAGATTTACTTACTTTTTTTGTAGAATTTTTTTTTTAAAATTTTATTTATAACTTATTTTACATAATAAGGAAATATGCTTGAAGAGTGGTTGATTTGTACATCTTTTCAACTGGAATATTTAATTTCAAGTTATTGTGCCAAATAAGCAAAACATACACCAAAATACAATTCAATAACTTCAAGGGTCATCACTAATTATAAGATATAATAACTAATAAAAAAAAATATATACCTACATTTAGAATAATGATATATTTATTTATTTTATTTAAATTCACTTTATTGATCTATAACGATCCATAAATATAATGTATAATACAATAAATTATTTGAAAATATTACTTTACAAAATATCAAGAAGTTTAAAAATAAAAATAATAAAGACAAAAATATCCTAGTATAAATAATTACGATAATAATAATTGAGATGGTTTTGTAATATAAAAAGTAGTCTTTTTTTATTTATTTTAGTGATAAGTAAAAATAAAATAGGAATTAACAAAATGACCCTCAAACAAATTATACATAATTGTACACATTTACTGTTAAAAATACAACTATGAAGGGGTCCAGGGGGCGCAATTCTCTAGATGGATATAAAGACCACCCTAGATAGGCTGAATCAATAATAAAGTGCCTGAGTAAAGGATTACTTTGATGTAGTTAATTATATATCTCTTATATAATCTTTATTGAATAACAACATTTTTTTTTTTATTTTTAATAGAATTTTTAACTGATTCTTTAAACATCAAAGACAGAAAAATAATATAAAAAAAAAAAAAATAAACTAAATAAAGCTATTGAGTTCATTCAATTAATGAGACCGATGTTGTTAAGATTATTTTTCATGTTGTGGTTTAACGTAATTGAGGTTTTTATTTTGAAAAAATTTTTAGCAGCAGAAAAATATATCCAGTTAATATATATGTACAATTTATTTTTAAATAATGAATGAATGACATCAATTATAAATTGATGTTATATCTCATTACAATATTTATTTTCTCTTACAACACTTAATGAGGAGGCAGACCAACTAACATAACAAAAATCAATGATTTTATTTAAAATTTATGAAAATGGTGTTTATGAACTTAAAGGGACTTGTAAATGAAATTCCAATCAATAATATCATTTACCTCTGTACTGAAAGCAAAAGTATTGATCGTAGCAACCACATTCCTCCAGCTATCTTTATACCGGGTGGACCAAAAATCCGGTAACATTTCAAATGGTTATAAAAAATACAAAAAAGAGACCCTGTATATATATATAATATAAATATTCAAAACCTATCTTGGTAACATAATTTATATATATATATATTATCTATACATTTATATTATATAGTATATACATATAATATAAACACACACACATACATCAACGAAAAAACCACTTTTTTGAATTAGAATGACCTGAAACGTGGAGAAAAATACAAAAAGAGACCCTGTATATATATAATATATAAATAGTCAAAACCTATCTTGATAACATAATTTATATATATATATATTATCTATACATTTATATTATATAGTATATACATATAATATAAACACACACACATACATCAACGAAAAAACCACTTTTTTGAATCAGAATGACCTGAAACGTGGAGAATTGTTAAAAATCGTATATCAGTAATCAATCGGGATTACAATATCTTTACTATCAAAAAACTTTATATATATATATATCTATTTTATATATATCTATAATTGAAACTATCAAAATCTAAAAAAGTATAGAACATACAGAAATTTAAATTAAGTTAAATTAAAAAGTTGCTTCAATACAATTTCTATTTTAATCTTTTCAAAATATTAATACTATTGACCCTTCCTGACATAAATAGAGTTCGCCTCGATTTAACTCTTTTTTTTCCTTTGATAAATAATTTATAGTGAACAGCATGGTGGCTTTAGAATGTGAGATTAGAATGTCAAACTTGAATCTTACAACGAAATATAAATTTGGATAAGATAGAAAATAAAAACAAGGCAGAAAAATGGATATGAAAAATTCAATACAGTAATCCATATATATGGATCTTGGAAAGAATATTCCATTGAATTGATATAATATAGAATATACTTATAGTCGTTTATGTTGTAGGGGAATTAAGCCAGGGTCTTCTTAAAATCCGAGGCTTTGAAAAGAGTATTGCGAAAAATATTCTCCCTAACGCAACATTTAATAGTTTTCAATATCAAAAGCCTCCTTAACGTTGTCAAGGTCTTCTACATAACAATATTCCATCGGATAACAATAAAATTCTTTCAGCTGAACGAGTAGGTAGAGGATCATAATAATTCCTGAAAAGTGAAAATAAAACAACTTAAATTTCATATTTCAAAATAATTTATTTCGAATGATATAAGAATGACAGATTTATAATTATTTTATTCACAAGTAATATTATTTGCAGTCGATTCAAATATAAATAAAGAGAAAAATGTGATATATTTTATTTATTATTAATTAATTATTATTAATAGTAGGTCAAGAGGGTTTATGATGATTTTTTTTTAAACAAGAATTTCTCTCATAATCAATGCCATATACTAATTAATTTTCGTGCAAATAATTTCGATAGTGCTATAATTAAAAAAAAAACTAAAAAAAGGGGAAATTACTTACTTAGAGAACATTTCATGCAATTATGAACAAATTTTATTGTATTTTAATATTCTACTTTTAAAAACTACCTACTCTATCTTATTTACTTTTTCCATTTCACATTAGTATTATATTAATTTCCTCAACTCAAATGGTAGTCAAAAATATTCATAATTGATGAAACACTGTTTATATAAAATCTGTTTTTAAGAAAATTACTGTTTTTCAAAATGAATTTATAATACTTATATACAGAAATCTTCATAATTACTATACTTAATTGAACAAAAATAGTAAATGGTATTAAGAAATAATAGTTATCTATATATATAAAAGGCAATGTCTGTGTGTCTGTCTGTCTGTCTATAGACTCAAAAACTACCCGTCCGATTACGGTGAAACTTTCAGGAATTGTTGTGGGCATACCAAGGAAGGTTTTAGTGTAGTTAAATCCAAAATTAATTTATCCAAAATTAATTTAATTAGTAATATATTGCTAAAAATCTGTAGTGTCACAAAACTATCGACAGATGGCGCTACATATAATTTTCAAAATTCAAATATTTTAAATTTTTTTTAAACTTAATATTTCTAACTTTGTATTACAATACAATAATGAGACGGAATTGTTGTGTGTTAAATTAGATTTTATAAATTGAAAACCATTAGTTATACTCTTAAGTTATTTAGTTTTATTGATCACATATCTGGAAAAAATCATCTTCATTAGTTTTTTTATATTTAAATGTATATATGTGACCTCACAGTTACCGCCTTTTAGATATATATCTATTCTTAAAATAAAATTAAAAATATTTATATTATATTCATATATATGTAAAATAATAATTATATTATTTTAATATTCCTATAAGTTGGTATCACAATTTATTATTATTATGAATTATTTATAAGTAATTAATATTATTAATTGGTATTAATAAATAAATAATATTAATTATATTAACTTAATATTTCTAACTTTGTATTACAATAATGAGACGGAATTGTTGTGTGTTAAATTAGATTTAATTAAAGATTGAATTTAGAATAATTAAAAGGGTTATTGAAACCGCGTATGCTGATTAGGGAATGACAAGATTGAATAGGTTCAATTAAAAAATGCTTATATAAAATTATAACTAAAAATGATTTATTTAATAAAACTATAAGAATTTAAATTACAATTTAATTAATTTTTTGTGAATAAATAAACATATATAAAAAACTATATATAAAATTTGAATTTTCATTTATTCATTCATTTAAAATTATTTTCCGATTGTTCCTTTAAAATAACCCCTCTTAGGGGGTCGGAAGGGGAGGCAACATAAGGGAATTTTCTTTCACTTTGTTATTGGGAAAAACCAGGGGGGGACAGTCTTACCAGGAAAAACCCAAATTGTCAGCGTCCACTCTGGGCTTTTAAACAGTTTTAAAGGAAATGTTAATTATAAGTTCATTTCTCAACGAGTTGTAACTTTAAATTATTTTTATTAATGTTAATTATAAGTTCATTTCTCAACGAGTTGTATCTTTAAATTATCTTTATTAATTTAATTAATTATAATTAATTTATAGCCAATAATAGTTTATTATAGCTAATAATTTTTTTAATTTTTAGTGTAATTTGCACGATCATTATTTATAAAAAAAAAAAAAACACATTTTGCAATTTCCCAGAAAGGCTGTTTTTGAGATGTAAGTATAAGTTAGTTTTATGAATAAAAAATATTTATTTTAATAATATTTTAGAATCAAATTACGAAATTAATAATATGGGACAGGGTAGGATTTGGTTGTAGCTCAGGATAGGGACTCTTAGAGAAAAGTGGATTCTGCGGCTAAGAACTTTCGAAAACTGTATAGACACAGAGTTAGATAAATATAACATATGCAATAATAATATATAATTAATTTACTGATTAAATTAAAATATATATTTTCTAAGAAAACAAATATATGTCTTATCTACTTATACTGATTGAAACAAAATGGATGAAAACCTTTTACATACAGACTTTCAACCAAATACTACACTCGGGGGTACAGGGGGCGGAGCCCCCGTCTAGATGTGAAGAGCGCCTGGAAGGCGCTCTGATCAGCTAGTATAATATAATTATATAGTTATAAAATAATAAATTTAACTGCAAACGGCAAAACAAGGGTTCGATTAGGTGAGAAATTTGCTAGAAATTTGTTTTTTTTAGAAAATAAGCATATGAGTTGATAATCTGAAGGTAGATATATAAGGGAATGGAGTGGAGATATAATTGAGAAAGTTAGGGAAATGTGGTTGCTGCGGCCAAAAAAATATAAATTCAGTATAGAAAAATTAGATACCTCAAATCCCCCCCTCTCTCGCTCTCTTAAAATGGCAAAATAAAAATTCTAATAAAAAAATACTAAAATATATGAAAGATATAATATTTTACAAGCGTGGAATGGACTTCGATAACATAAAAAAAAACAACAAACAAATATATTTCGAATAAAAATGATTCAAAATAAAATTATATAAATACAGTGAACGCTCTATATAAGCAACCTCTCTATAAGTAACTTATTATTTTAAAGCTAACGATTTGAGTTTACAGCTGTACATAACAACATAACCTCAAATTGAATAAAATTATTTTTATGGATTATGTTTGTGTTTTTTGCTGTCAGTATTGAAGTTAATTTCTGTTAATTAAAATAGTTATTTATATTTATTCTGACACAGTTTAATTAGTAAAAAAGATATAACAAAAAATATTTTCCAGACATTAAGTATTTTTATACTCCTTTTTTCCATATAAGCAACTTTTCCCAATAAGAACTCTTTCTTTATTGAAATTGGTTCGAATGTGTTGCTTATAACCAAATACCTTGTGAAATGATATCTAGAAAGGAATAAGTGAGAAGACAGGCGGAACGGAATATAGAATCAAGAAAGGAATTAGGAGAAGGGTGAAAATGGTCAGAATTAGGGTGGAGGGTGAATTAGCATAGTATATAATCAGGATACAGAAGGTAATCAATGGAAGCAGAATAAAGGAAAGGAGGAATAGAAGAAGAATGAGTAAGTTATAATAAAGGAAAGAGATGGAGAATAAATAGGATACACAAAATATGAATGGTTAGTATAGATATGAGGTTTATATAATGAATATGTATAATAGAATGAATGGAAAATAGAGGAAGATGAGGAAAAGGATGGATAATGGAAGAAGTTAGAGAAAAAACTTTTTTTTTTCTTTAAATAATTTTCGAGATGATAACGGCAAGATTGAATATTTATTATACTTACGATATAATATTGTCATAATTTTTCTAAAAGGATAATTAAGTATTCTCCATGCCTTTGGCAAATTATTATGGAATAGTCGTCTGATTGATCCTTTGCACTGATACCCGGAGAAGGAATCTGTTTGCAGGACATTCCCACTAATTATAACATAATTGAATGGAGATTAATTAGTAGCCTGGAGATTCGTGACTCTTCGGGGCTACCGGGCTCGTTCGAACTGGCCTCTCGCTCTCTCCCCCCCCCCTTCTCCCTTATCTACATTTCATCTTCTAGCCCTCGTCCAACTCTCATCTCTATATTAATTAAATAATCGTAATTCACTTATTCAAATGAAGGAATTATTTTATTAAATACGAATCGCAGAGTTTATTGCAAAGAATTTGTGAAAATATCAATAAAAATATTACTGAATCAAAACAGCATTATAAGTTTAACAATTATAGGTATGTAAATGTTGAAACTTAAAAAAACTTATAAAATAATATGAATTTTTGTTCATATTACATGATCTTATTTGTAAATTGAATAATCACCAAAAGTAATTAATTTTAAAATTTGATAATTGTTCTATTTATAGGACGTAGCAATTCAATAAATGGGTGGGAGAAAGAACTAACGTGAGAACCATTTTTTTTTGTTTGTTTTTTTTTTTTGTTTTATTTTAAAAAAACAATTTTTTTTTCTTTTTTTGTTTTTTTATTTATAATAAACTTTGATTTGTTTTTATATTAAATAAAACACTCCTGAAATTAATTTAATATTTATGTATATAATTAAAATATCTAAAATTATAAATATTTAATTATTTGCGTAACACAAACAAAAATTGAAACCATACGAGGGATAAACAAAAAATACGAGGTTTCGATTTATAATAAATAAAATTAATGGATGAAAGTATAGATTATATCAGGGTGTGGGCAAAAACCGGCCCGCGGGCCGGATCCGGCCCTTTTACTTATTTTATCCGGCCCGTTGAAAAAGTTTGGCTCTTATTGATATCTTTCATATATAGCTCTAAAAAAAAGGTAATTTTTTTTTACAAATGTCCCGGTTTGGTGGTATCGAAATATGGTTATAGGTTATAGTTCTCCGGCCCGGGAGACATTTTGAAAATTTCATTTTGACCCGGGCTTAAAAGTATTTGCCTTTTGGATTATATAATAGGTTAGGAGTAAGCAGGCAGAAAACAGAATGTTTAGATATGAAACTTTTTTTTTAAACAAGGTGTTGAAGTTTCATTTTCGTATCATATACAGTGACGAAAAAATGTAAACGCCAGAATGGCGGTGTTCATTGGCATGGACAATGCACCTTCTCAACCTGTTAAGGGCGTTTACTTTTTTCCGTACCTATACTTCTTCAGGGAATCCGAAACGTTGGTTGAAAAAAAGTTGCAGAGTTTCATTTCTAATCTGCTAAAATATCATTATAAAGATATTTTCAAGTCAAAATAGAAGCGATGTTAGACAACACCTTCCTCAACAATAAATGTTTGATGGTTTCTCCCGTAAGAACGAATAAGTTTTCTAATTCCAGTACCCAAGCGACCCATAAACATTACAAAACCATTTAAAGAAAATCTGAATGTTATCAAAAGTTTTTTACCAAACTTGCACTGAAATGAGTAGGGTTGTTTTTTTATATATTTGTGTTAATTTGACCAATAAATTTACCTTATCTTATTATACTAGCAAAAATAGTATTATATATATATTGTTAGTTTTTTCTTAATTTAAAATAGGAATTTTAATAATAAAAAATGGCGCCGAGCAACGCCGGACAGCGCTTCCTTAAATACAAAATATTATAAATAAAATAAAATTAAAAACATCTGGGAATGCTAGGAAGTAGAGGGTAACTTTTTCCGGAGTATTTTCGTTCCCGGGAATCGGGAAATTTAAAAATGCATTTCCCGGGAATCCCGGGAAATTATAAAAGATACTAAGTTTAAGGTGGAAATTGTAAAAGTTTTACCAAAAAGTTAAATAAATGTTGTTTTTGTCAAAAAATAAAATAAATTTAATTCAAAAATAAAAAAAAATTCAGTAAGATATAATATATCATCAAAATATAACATAAATATGGTCAAATCGGCGGTCAAAGTTGATAATTTCCCATATATTATAACTTTGGTTATGACTATTTTTTTAAAATTTATGTTCTTTTAAATTAATTGAAATGGTTTCCTATATTTTGTCGTTTATTTATTTTAAATAATAATTTTAATCTTAAATATTCATAGAGTTCATAAGGAATCATTTTTTTAAAGTACCGAGCAGCGGCTCGGTAAACCAGGTATTTAATTATTTATAGTATGTTTATTAATTTGTATAAAATGTCATATTTAATGATTTGCAGGCGTAATACTTTTAATTGGAATATTATATATCAACGGTGGCCAAACCGTGGCTCGCGAGCCACATCCTCATTAGAAAATTTAAAGTCATGACACAATTAAAAAAAAATAATTAAATAAAAAAATGGTAAAATTTTTTCCTGATTTGGCTCTTAAATATTTTCGATTTTTCAATATGGCTCTAAGTAGCTCGTAACACCAAGTGTAGCAGCCACCCATATAATATATTACCTATATATATATATATATATATATGTTGGTTTAGGTTTCCTTGAATGTTATTGTCATTATTATTATTATCAGATTTATCAGGGATATAAACACGTATTTTTGTGAGATTGTTTTCTCGACGTTTCGGCGCCCATTTTGGCGCCATTTTCAGGACATTATTTAACCTATCAACCCAAAATCCCGATATTAACCCTTGGTCACACAGACTAAGACCCAGAATCCCAAAAATACTCCCACCTAAATAATCTCTTGAAAATGGTGCCAAAATGGGTGCTGAAACGTCGAGAAAACAATCTCACAAAAATACGTGATTATATCCCTGATAAATCTGATAATATATATATATATATATATAACAAGTCTATAAAAAAGCAACTACGGTGTAAACATAGTCTTTACTAAGACAACATTTAATAAAGAAAATGTAAATTAAAAAAAAATGCCATTTCTAAACATTTTCTCTCGTTCACTTAAAGGAAAACAAAAACAAAACAAAAATAAATAAATAAATAAAAAAAATTTCTATTAACCCAGTAATTTATTTCCAATTTATTTCATTTTTAGTTTTCAATTACATAGAAGAAAATTCAATTCTTCATCACTATCTTTGTTTGAATTTTTGAGAAAATTATTGATTGTATGATTAAGAACAACAAAACAATTGCTCCAAGTATTAATCTGGTCTGCATTGAGATGTGTTAATGGGAGATTTGACGGAGGAGAAAAAAAAATCCTCGGAAAGATAAAAACAGAGCCAAGAGAGACAAGAGTTGCGCGCAGGGAGTCTACATCATCAGTCCTAACCTGTAATCAGCCGACACAAGTGGCTTGAACCTGAACAAAACCCACTCATCAACACACTCGCCTAAATATACACGTATACAGAGGTTATTGCGGGGATCACGTTTTTTTTTTCTGGTCGGGAGACCATCAAATGAACTAGGATTTTGTTGAAAAGTTTGGGGAGAAAGAACTTATACTAAGATCCTCCAAGATCCATCTTGTCATATTTCAAAATTAATTACATCAATAATATCAATATTGATAATTTGATAACTGTCAATTAATAAACACGAAGGTCGTAAAAAATCAAAGTGACGACAAGGAAATTCTTGAATTGAGTTAACATTTACCGTGTGCTTTTTTACTATCTCGCCAGAGAAAATTTTCGATGTCGAGATTTGGATGTTTTTATAAGTTTTGAAGGTCCCTGAATCATTTTCACTAAGGTTGAAAAAAATGTCTCTGTGTGTAATGTTTAATAAATATTATTATTATTTTAATTTATAATTTAATTAATTAAAATTAATTTAAATATAATATATTTGAAATAATCCAATTCAAATTTGCGATATAGTCGAGTGAAGACACTCCATATTTTTTTCTTATTATTAATTATTGAATTTCTCTAGCCCAAACTAGAATCTTCAGTGTGGTAGACTATCGTGCTAACCACTTAATCACTGAAGAGTAATATATATATATATTTATTAATAAAATAAAATTTTTAAAAAATAAATGAATAAAAAATTCATGTGATAATAGAAAAATGAAAAAGATTTTTAAAAGAAAAAATTAATTATAATAAATACACCTAAATATTTTGGGTAACGGGTAAACTCTTCTCTATAATTCCAGTAGAAAAGATGTTTACTTCAGGGAGTAGCGTCCCTGCCCACACGTGAGCTCATGATTTCCTTTATCTCGTATTATTCTTAGGGATATCATGTCCTTTACCCTTGGACTCCTATCAATCCAATTCTTTACTTACCCCCTCCATGATCCCAAAAGAAAATCTATTTTATTTGGATGAAGGAGAACACCCCTATCATAGATTCATTAAAAATTAAAAAAGTGAACGAAAAAATTAAATGAAACATCGTTATTAGACAAATCTTAGCCGATCCACTTCTATAAAATTTCTTATTAATTGAAATATATATGCAAATATTAATATTCGATTTTTTAGTAAATTAAAATACTCTCTAATACAAATGATAAAACATAATTTTCGACAAATTCTAAATTAAATGGATTTTTTAAACTTATTTTTTAACTTTATTTTTATAACGTTTTTATCAACTTCGCTTCATGTCGGTCTGTCTGTCTGTCTGTCTGTTTGCTCATATGACAAATTGAAATCGATTCAACTTTAAATTGAGATAGACTTTTGAAAGTTATTTTAGATATTTCAATGGATCCCTAGAAGGTATGGAAGAAATATAATTGAATTATAATTAACTGTAATGTAATTAGCGATTAATTGCTTTAATATTTGAATTTTCATTCACGACATCTGACGGATAAATATTGAGTTGGTTTTCATTTTGAAAAAAATTCAAAATAATTTATAACATTAAAAGATAAATTAATATAATAATTATAAAAAATAAATATATTTTCAGAACATCACTTCAATAATAACATTTACTTAATTATAATTATAATCATTTATTTTTGTTTGTTTTATTCTATTTGCAAATAACTAACTCCTTTTGTATTGCTCAGATTTTATTTTTGTGTGTGTGTGACTATATAATAATATTTCCTTTCCTAATACTCGATAAAACATTTATCAAAATCTTCGATATGAAACGTGGATTCATTTTCACTAGCTTTCTATAATTTTACGATGTTTCCTTAATTAAATATTAATTATTAATTATTTGACAGATGCTGTGTGATTTCGTCTGCCATGTTAGTTGAGCGTCCACCTCGAATGCACCATCTTGCATTCGCTCTTCTATTAAATTATTATATTGTCCTATTCCAACTTCATACATCCTATATTCTAAATCCTTTTTTATTGAAGTTTTTAATTTACTACACCCTCTAATTAAAAAATCAATTGAATTATCAATCATTTACTTTTTAAATCCTTCGAAATTCATTAATGCTTATCGGTTAGATTTGTTTGGCCTTACGAAGAGAATTATTTATTTATTTTTTTTTTAATATCCTAATTTCCTTTAATTCTTTAATTCATGATTGCAAAACACAATTAATTGATTTAAATAATAATAATTATATTATTATAAATGAATATGTTTGTATAATTATATTAATATTTTTATTTATTAATAGTTAATATTTTCGTATTCATTGTCAGTCAGGCAGAGACGTGATCTTTGATGAAGCGTAGAGATTTACACAAATCTAATTTGATCTTTTATCAAAAATAAATTTCTAAGCTCTTTTGAATATAGACCTTATTGATATTGTCTATAGATAATGCACATACAAGGATTTTATATACTTAAGATAAGTATAATTTACAAGGATGTTTATAATCATTTGGATTTTGACTAAAGATTGATCAAAAATATTTTTATTTTATATTCTAAATATAAATATTTTATAGTGATGAATAAAATGATAATTAAAGGTATTTTTATATTAAAACACCACATATTTGCGGATATGAGCACGAGTCGTTGCAAGCGCACGGTACTTGATAACGGCTGCAGAATAAGCAGTCGAAACGTTGTACATTTATTTAACTAAATAAATAAATTATATAAATAGGTAGTGTTTTAATAAAAATCCCTTTAATAATTATAAAAACCGCAAAAGTTTTAATAAATATATTCGAGAAAAATATAACCTTAAAATTAAAAAAAAACAAATAAGAAGTTATGATAAATTAATTGTCAAAAAGGCAAATTACTAAGTCCCTTAAGTTTTTTAAAAAGATGTTTTAATCAAGATATGATATATCTTATCTTATTATACTACCAAAAATTGATTATATATATATATATATATATATATGTATATTTGTATATTTTTGAGATATTAAACCACACTGAGGATTTTTTTGAAATTCACACACTAGATAATTTTTATAGAGAAAAATCGACCTGTATTGGTTTCATCCTCAAGAAAAAGCATCTTTGTTAATTTTTTCTTATTAAAATATAGGGATTTTAATAATAAAAAAAAAATGGCGCCAGGCAACGCCGGATAGCGCTTCCTTAAATACAAAATATTATAAATCAAATAACATTAAAAATATTTATTTTAATAATATTTTGTAATCAAATTACAAAATATATATTATGTTATATCCACATGCCATACTTTTCTGTCTGTGCATTAATACGTATGTTTAAGGACTGTATGTTTTATGACTATTTTTTTTTAAATTTATGTTCTTTTAAATTAATTGAAATGGTTTCCTATATTGTGTCGTTTATATTTATTTTAAATAATAATCTTAATCCTAAAAATTCATAGTTCATCAGGAATAATTTATTTAAAGTACCAAGCACACACACAGCGACTCGGTGAATCAGGTACTTGTAATTATTCTTTAAAATAGAAAAAAAATATTAAATTGATTTTAATAGATCGATAAAATTAAAGAAAAAAAAATAAATAAATAAATTTAAATTTGAGTTATATAAAATATAAATGACAAAAAATAAATTTCTTTTGTAGTTAATTAAATAAATCATTAAATTAGAATAATTTAAAATTTAATATAATTAGTTTAAGTCAAATATTATTATTCATTGTAAAAAAAAAAACTATAGGATATTTTAAAGTAAATAGGGCTTACTTATGATAAGTATTTTTTTTTCTAATACAATTTATTCAATGAAATATCTTTTTTTTAGCATTGCAATTATTTTCTAATCTTTTAATGGAGGGTTTGAACAAACACATTGGATTAAAAGAGATCCATGTCCTTCCTCTCCAAGTTCTTATAAGTGGTTCTAGGATAAGTAATCGATGATGGAACTCACTTTTCAATACTTGGAGGAGCACACGATAAAAAAAAAACGATAAATAATTACTGCTAACTTTGATCTTGATAGACATAAAATGATCGTGATCGAGAATAGGGTCGTGTCAGGTTTAGGATTCCATTTAATTTTCAACTCCCACGGACGATAAACAACTTTGAAATTTTATGATTTATTATAAAGGAGGCAATTATTTATTTAGAAATTACATAAATGTTCTGTTTGAAGTTTGCTTGTTGCCGTTCAATTGAAGCGATCCAGGTGCTCGATCCGGGAATTTCTTCAACGAGCCGTTGATATATTTCACCTGTTTATTTATCTTCAATAATTCTTATCCACCTGCACCTCTTATTGTTCTTTCCGATTCAATAATATTTTTTTTTTAATTCTCTTTTCATTCTATTTTATTCATATAGAAATTGACAAATATTTAATGTTTTCAATTACCTAAAGAGAATTTATTAATTGTAATTAGGGTATATTCAATATATATATATATATTGGTGAAGAAGTGAAAGAAGACAGAATTTTTTTTTAATTAAATTTTATTTTGAAATTTAAAATTCTTTTAAGCTTAATTTTATTAGTGGTAAATTTAAGTGATTTGAAAAAAAAATTAGCTGGAGTGTCTCCACTCGACTATCTCGCAATTTGAATTGGATTAAATAACATAATATATTATATTTAAATTAAATTTAATTAATTATAAATTATAAATAATAAATATTAAACCAGCGCATGTTTGGCTTTTTATTGATGGCACCATGGCACGTGTTGGCGCGTGAGATTTGCAGTGTTAAAAAATTAATTCTGGTACTTTCAGCAATTCAATCAAGCTGAAATTCTATATATAGCAGTTTTATACAATTATTAATCATGTGAAAAATTATCAAACATATATTTTTATTTTTACGGTCACTTTAGAGGAAAAAAAATCAAAACGTTATAGGTAATGACCCTCTTCCGGTTGAGCTACATTTCTCAAAAGTTGATAGAAAACTATGAATTTTGAATAATGTCCATGTACCAAATTTCATCATTCTAGCTCAAACCGTTTTTGCGTAATCTTGTCTACATGCATACACACACACATACACACACACACACAGACATTTTTCTCAACCTTAGTGAAAATGATTCAGGAACCTTCAAAACGTATAAAAACATCAAAATCTCAACATCGAAAATTTTCATGATCGCAATACTATCTCTGGCGAGATAGTAAAAAATCTGGGGTGACTCCACTAAACTATCTCACAAATTTGAATTGGATGAATTAACATATATATTATATTTAATTTAATTAATTATAAATTAAAAATTAAAATTAATAAATATATATTAAAACAGCGCGTGTTTGGCTCTTTGTTAAAGGTACCACGTCACGTGCTGGCGCGTTATTTGCAGTCGTATTAAAAAAAATTATTCCGCTACTCAAGCTGAAATTCTATATATAGCAGTTTTATACAATTTTTAATCATGTGAAAAACTATCAAACATATATCTTTATTTTTACGGTCAGTTTAGAGGAAAAAAAAATCAAAATGTTAAGTCAATGACCCTCTTCCGGTTGAGCTACATTTCTCAAAAATTGATAGAAAACTATGAATTTTAAATAATGCCCATATACCAAATTTCATGATTCTAGCTCCAACCGTTTTTGTCTTCATACACACACACACACACAGATAGACAGAAAGACATTTTTCTCAACCTTAGTGAAAATTACTCAGGGGCCTTCAAAATACATAAAAACATCAAAATCTCGACATAGAAAGTTTTCTTGATCGCAATTCTATCTCTGGCGAGAGAGTAAAAATTAATGCGCAGCCGCGCAAATTAAAATAAATTTTAATATAATATAATAATCCAATAATATATAATCATAATATTATAATTATTATTATTGTGATTATTTATTACTCAACACAATATAAAGTATTAGAAACAATATTTATATAAAATATATTTATCAATAGAAAGGGTTAAAAAAATGAATGTGCGATATGATATTCTTTTGAGAGAAAAAAGAATTTATATTTAGCAAACATCTACCACATCGTATGTTTTTAATTTATTCATTTTTAAAAAAAAAAACATAAAGAAGCAATAAATAACCAAATAAATTCATAATTTTGTTTATTTAATATTTAATATAACGTTGGGTGCAAATTTTATTTTTCATACTTTCTTTTTGTTTTTGTTTTTTATCATGATCAATTAAAAAAAAACGAACCTCCATCCAAAAGATGAAAAATTATTTAAATTGAAAACCTTTTTCGTTGATATTCAATCAGAAAACATTCCGGCATCCGTTGTGTTGATGTAGAAATTAGTGCGCTAATAAATGAAATGGTTACTTGACGCACAAAGAACAAAGCCCTTTTACTGGACCCGATGATTAATAACTGAGTCGCGTGCTCCTATCAGCAGCATTGAATGCAACTCATTGCCAACGGTTGAGTGACCTATCCAGGTACAGTGCTACATTGTCCTCCTAAGATGCACACAGAGTACCTTCATGTTTGCTCTGTGAAATTAAACCAATTGGAAAAGTTTGGATCGGATAGAGAACAAAAAAAAACATGAATTATTTCGTATAAAATAAAATAAGCAAAAATAATTTCAATTTAATTATATAGATTTATATTTTTTTTTTCGTTTTTTTTTAACAAATTTTTATTTAAAATTTACGAATTTAATAATTATTCTATTAATAATATAATAAAATATATTTTTGATATATTAAATTGCTCTAAGGATTTTTTTGGAATTCACACCATAGATAATATTTATAAAGAAAAATCGATCTGTATTGGTTTCAGCCTCGGGAAAATCATCTTTGTTAGTTTTTTCTTATTAAAAAATAGCAATTTTAATAATAAAAAATTGGCTCCGGGCAACGCCGGATAGCGCTTCCTTAAATATTCAAAATATTATAAATAAAATAAAATTAAAAATATTTATTTTAATAATATTTTGTAATCAAATTACAAAATATATATTATGTTATATCCACAGACCATACTTTTCTGTCTTTCAGTGCATTAATATGTACGTTTAAGGGCTGTATGGTTTATGACTATTTTTTTTTTAATTTATTTATGTTCTTTTAAATTATATGAAATTGTTTCATATATTTTGTCGTTTATTTATTTTAAATAATAATCTTTATCTTAAATATTCATAGTTCTTAAGGAATAATTTTTTAAAAGTACAGATCCAGGTACTATATATATTATATATTACAATATTATTAGGATAGGTATTTCTTAATTCACATGATTAAATATTTGATGAAATTCAGGTAGGTGCTAGTTGAAATATTTTAATAAATTATATAAACTAAAATCAAATTTAAAAAATATAAAACTAAATATGAATAATTTGTATTTAATTAAGTTTCAACTTTGTTACACTATCATCAAAAGTTGAGAAAAAGAAAGCTACTGATTATGGTGTAACAACCGAAATGCGCATAAGGCAAATTTGATATTTCAATAAACTTGAAACTTCACCGAATGTTTATGTCAAGATTATTCTTATTTAGTTTTATATTTTTTAAGTTTAATTTTTGTTTACTTAACTTGGATTTATATTCACTAGACCGGCTATCCCCGGGTACCTCATGCGGCGAATCGATAAATGGATTGCGGCCCGCTGAGACATTTTGAAAACAAAAACTTTTCATTTATTATTTCAAAGTAAATTTTATTCTTATTTGTATGCCATTTCGCATTTCAATATTATTACATTTAGTGATTGAAAAAACAGATGGAAAATAATTGGATTATATAAATTAAAATCCAATATTCGAATTGAAATGTAAATATAGGAAAAATCAATCTTGAAAATTGTTTATTTAATCTTACAAATTTTAATGATTTCAATAATAATTAATATTTTATAGGTTAATTTATTAAAATTATAGTAGAATCTTATATTATTTTTATTATATTACTAGGTCACAGGTCAACTTATTTTTCTGAATTTAATACCAAGTTGATTTTCAAAATTTTCCATTCTTAATGCATATGATTGATTACATGAGTTAAAATTTAAAAAAAAATCAAATATTCTAATTTTTAAATTTATATACAATTTAAGATTATTTTTTATTAATATCATATCAAAAAAGAGAATTTATTAAAAATTAAAAATAAAAAAATAAGTCTATTAATAAAAAAATATAATAGAATACAATAATTTTGATTTAAAACAAATTTTAAAAAAATACTCAAAATTTAAAACATCTCGTTTATATCATTTGTCTAAAAAATCATATTTTAATTTTATATAACCAAGAAATTATTTTTGCACTTAAAATATAGTTGAAATTAATAATTGAAACAAAAACAAAAATAAAAGTCATTTTATTTGACGTTTTAATCAAAAATGTCCTAAAAAATAGAAAATAAAATATTAATTAAACCTTGAATATTATCCGTTACATGTGCCCAACAAAAAGCATGGGGCGTATATTAAATATTAAATTCTTTACCTTCTACTTATGTTCACAATTTTTTTTGGGCGTATATAAAGGATAATAAATGATAAAAGTATAAATCCATTTTATTAGTAAATATTTTAATAAATTCTAGACTTATTCTTTTTCAGTAAATGCATTGATTCAATTATTTTATTTTATTTATTTATATATTTTCTTGAAAGATACAAAAAACGTTTTAAATTCACTTCTAATAATTAATTATAATTCATAAATTGGATTATTAAACTCTATTGTTATTTGTTATTGTTATTTGAAAATTGATAAAAAAAATATATACATCTTATCTTATTATACTAGCAAAAATTATATATATATATATATATAGAGAGAGAGAGAGAGAGATTTGTATTTTTGAAATATTAAACCGCTGGAAGAATTTTTTTTGAAATTTACACCATAGATAATATTTATAAAGAAAAATCGATCTGTATTGGTTTCAGCCTCTGGAAAAATCATCTTTGTTAATTTTTTCTTAATTTAAAATAGGAATTTTGTTAATAAAAAAATAGCACCGGATAACGCCGGATAGCGCTTCCTTAAATATACAATAATATTATTATTTTATTTATAATATTTTGTAATCAAATTACGATATATTATGTTATATCCACAGGCCATACTTTTCAGTCTTTCGCTGTATTAATACGTACGTCTAGGGGCCGTATGTTTTATGACTATTTTTTTAATTTATGTACTTTTAAATTATTTGAAATTGTTTTATAAATTTTTTGTTTATTTTTTTTAATTAATAATCGTAATCTTAAATATTCATAGTTCATAAGGAATAATTTTTTAATATCACAAGCCAAACCCAATAATTAGGAATAATTTTTTTTAATGACCAAGCCGTGGCTCGATGAACCTGGTATTTTATAAAATAGAATAAATAATCGATTGATATTTTTATTTTAGAAAACCCAAAAGTTATTTCAGTAGTCATGTTATGTCTTCAAATTCTATCTTAATCTAATCTAAATTAGTCCAATCCCATCTGTCGGTTCTTGACGATTGTTTCCAGTAAATGACACCATGAAGAACAACAAACAAACTTCTTAAAACTCCACTTCTTGGTTTATTAATGGTTTATAATCTGGAAGAATATTTCACACTTTAATTGGCTATATTATAAACACAGACATAAAAAAAATCTTTCAATTTTATCTAAGATAAACAATTTTAAAACCGTAATTTTTTTTCTCCAAAAAAAAAAAAAACAAAATCCCCAGGAGCTCTCCTAATCGTTTCCCATCCGTTTTGGTAAAGTATATACACACATAAGTGGTACGGAATCGATTCAAGTGTCCAACACTAACATTGACGTTGTTGTTTTTTGGCTTATCAAAAAATTAATAAATCGAATGAATAAATCTCGACGCTTGTTTTGAAATTCCTCATGGCCAATTTTGTCATTGATACTTCATTCACGATCGTTTAATAATTCTTGACATTTATTTTCGGCATAAATATGTCCCTGTTTAAAAGCTGGTTAGAAACGTCAATTGCTAACCATTACCATATTTATGTGATGAAATATATAGTTTGAAAAATAAATTTTATTTATTGCTTAGGTATCATAAAATTATTTTGTAGAATCGTGTGTTGGTAAGAAGGTTGGTCTGTTCGATTGGTGATTTTTTTTTTTTTTTTGGTCTTGGTACAACTTCACACAAATTTTGGATTCAGCAGCATCATTTGGACACTATTTAACACATTGTTAAATGGATGGAGTGGCTTGAGTTCTGACAGCAATGTGTAATAATGACCACAGGGTCATGGCCATTATCATTTTACTCATAAATATTCGTGGCGGCTCGAGGCACATTGAGAAGCCAAATCAAGTGAGAACGTCTTGTGGTCTCTCAACACCAGCGTAGTGCGTACGTAGCGCGTAGTGCTGGGCGCGAGGGTCAAGGAGCCCCGAGGGCACCGAGAAGCTGACCTTTCACACCTCGCCTCGGTTCAATCAACCTGGACCGGCTCGGCGACCCACACGAGAGCTCCGCCTTTAAGCTGCCTGCGCTCAGAGATCTTGAAAAACGTTACTGACACGCCTTTTGCACCCTTTCATTCCATCCCCCATAAACAAAAAAAAAATCTTTCAACAAACAACTTGGCGTCATGTAAGTTCTACAGTAACTCCATTCATCCAATTGTTTCGAACTTGGTCATTTCCAGTCAGTTTCGTATTTCCTTCCAATTATCTTATATTTTACCCCCCCCCCCCCTTATCGCATATTCAACCTAATTTCCAGTTATTTTCATATAAATAAATTGTTCAATATTTTTTCTTCCTTAAAACTAGCCCATTAATACATTCAGAAATTGGATGGACTTGGAATGGTTGGAGTAATGTGGTTGCTTCAGCCATGAACTTTTGAATTCCGTAGAGCAACAGAGAAAGATAGATTTAATTATATACATATTATATAATTATAACTAGTTTTTTTTTAATTCATTATATTTTATGTAATCATTTATTTTATCTATTAACGATATTTTATACTTTGTTTTTGATTATAAATAAAATACCTGGTTCACCGAACCGCCGCTCGTTACTTAAAAAAAATTATTCCTTATGAACTATGAATATTTAAGATTAAGATTATTATTTAAAATAAATAAAATATATTAAACAATTTCAATTAAAGAACATAAATTTAAAAAAAGCCATAAAACATATTGACCTTAAACGTACGTATTAATGCACCGAAAGACAGAAAAGTATGGCATGTGGATATAACATAATATATCGTAATTTGATTACAAAATATGATTAAAATAAATATTTTTAATTTTATTGTATTTATAAAATTTTGTATTTAAGGAAGCGCTCGCTATCCGGTGTTGCCCGGCGCCAATTTTTTATTATTAAAATTCCTATTTTTTAATAAGAAAAAACTAACAAAGATTATTTTCCCGAGGCTGAAACCAATACAGATCGATTTTTCTTTATAAATATTATCTATGGTGTGAATTTCAAAAAAATCCTTAATATCTTAAAAATATACAAATATATATACAATTTATGCTAGTATAATAAGATGAGATTAAAAATGCTTTGAAATTTTTTTTTTATTGAATTGTAATAATGAATTTTCTAAATGATTTTAACATATGTCACATTTAAATAGTCGAGTAATTAAAAATTAAAGTGTTATTATTTAGATTAAACTGTTGTCTAGATCTGTTTGACACATCAATTAATTGGGTTCAATCGGCTACTCCCATGGCTTCGTGTTAGCTAATTTGTCTTCCGATAGAATAAACTGTCTTTCGAAAGCTTCGTTAGTTGAAAGTGAAAAAAAAGAATCGAGGTCCTCAAAAATTTAACCTTAATTTTCGTTCGGTTCTAGTTATAAGAAAAAAAGGAGACAATAAATTTAGGGAGAGACAGAGAGAGATCAACATTCATATCTGTGTAGGTGAGGGTGCATTCAAAGTTTTATCGACACAATAACTAATTAAGAAAGATATAATCTTCCGAGACCTTCCTTCTCTTCTTTACAAAGAGTATTTTTTTTTTTTTTTTTTTTTGTTAATTATTCAAAACATTCTTCTAAAGAGAAATAGAAGTATTTTAATAGAAATACTAATGAAATAAATTGAAGATTCGAGAGATACAATTTAAATTAGTAATGTATTAATGAGAATCATGATAATAATTTATGTGTATATGTTTCAATAAAAGTTACCTCATTGGTCCATCACAAAGAATCAGTGGAAACAATTAAAATGATAGAAATATTTTTGATTAGATGATGCTGACCTGGAAAACAAAGTGGAGGTCTATATAGAGTGAATGAATCTCCCCTCCCAAGATATATATATATATATAACCTCTTGTGCATCCTTCGCAAGAACAGCGCCTATCAAGTCGGTTATATTAATTAAGTGTCCTATGATTAGTAGAAGAGGTCCTATCAACATTTTCTTGATCGGAGGCACTACTTTTTTTATCAAGTATCTTCCCAATGTTGATCCCGGAGGCTGGGTTGACTCCATTCCATAGATCACAGCTAGAGAAATTCTCTTGCTAGGCCGAGGACTACGAGAATGTGAACCAGCTACGCTACCTCCTACCATGTGGTGCCTCTAAGAGTTTTATATAAAAAGTTAATTTATATAATTTTTTTTTTTATGATATTGAAATTATTCTAAATTATAGCGATGGATAATAATAATAATAACTAATAAAAATCACAATATTCTGATGCAGATATGAAAAAAATATTAAAACAATATTTCTTTTTTATAGAATTTTTCAGATAAATAAATATTAGGAAAATATATCTAAATTCACAATTATATGGAAATATAAAGCGAGAAGACATCCTCTGATCTCCACTGACGCTTACTTGATCTTCGATGATAAGGAACGTTGATGTCAAGAAGGGGGACTGCTTGATGGATGTGAAAAGGTAAATATAATCCTCTGCACTTTAAAGATTAAAATAGATTGTTTTTAAAGGATAGATAATTATGAGAACATTTATATATTATAGGAAAATTTAAATAATAAATTATAACAATTTTATATATATTTATAAAGGTATATATTATAATCAAATTGTTTGTAGGGAGACCGGTTGGTTGTCCAAAAAACCTGTGGATAGATAAGATAAAGGTGAATGCGAGGAAATTAGGAAAGAATACGAGTTGGATGGAGGTGGCTTCTTATAGAGACAATTAAACAAACCAAGAATCTATGAGTTACAAAACGGCCAGAGAGATAGATAAATATGTAATTATAACGGAGGTGACAGATATCCATCAAAAGTCAACGCTGGACAGGTCCTAATAGTTATTTTAATTTCAAATCCACCCCATCTCAAGAGCTGTCTAAGAATTCTGGTCAAAGACAAAAAGACGATATTAAACGAAATAGGTTCCCATCAGGCTAATAATAATAATAATAATAATAATACATATTGATATTTTAAAAATGTAAAAAAAAATACGAAGGGAGATTTTACAAGATTACAAATCGGCATTATAATCATATTCTTCAATAATAATAATTATTATTTACTTTTTCAAAGCCATTTTCGAATTCTCTATAATTGAAATACAAATAAATGATGCAGATAATTTGAATGAGCGGTGTCCCGTTATCAATGACCGGACGATTCTCTTCCAACTCTTAAATGAAAAAGAATTTATGGTTGAAATACATCAGCCGAGAACAGAATTCGAAATATTGTGCGTCCTTCGAAGGCTGAGAAAGTCTGGAGGGCTCTGAGGGAGGAGCTACCGGAGTTCCAGGTAAAAACCTCTCGACTTCTCATAATTATATCTTCCCAGACACAATGCATAAACACAGAACGAGAAATTAATACATCTCACAAATAGGGAGGGGAACGAGTGTGAGGTGAGGGGGGGGGCGAGGTCTGGAGGCGTTCGATGCCACCAACTTGGCCCTCACATATGTGTATATAGAAATATATAGATATAGATATTTTTTTTTCAATGTCACGATTTTATTCAAATACCTGAGAAAATATCGAATAATTAGAAAATATTTTTAAACATTAATAAAAATTAAAATATCAGAGAAAAATTAATGAATCACTCTCATGGGACCATCCAAGAATTTTGTTTTTTTTTTACTCAATTATTTCATAAATATTTTGAATTTTCACGAAATACAAAAAAAAAATAATAATTGCAAATTAAATGTTTAACGTTGAAATTCTACTCATTCCTTTCTGTACAAACAGATACTTTGATTATAAATAAATTTTGTTTTTTTTTAATTAATAATACGAGGACAGTTCAATAAGTCCGTGACTTTTTGAATTTTCCCTCTCTTAAATGAAATAGCAACACTGCTCTTGTCAGCAGGCAACTATCAGCTGAATCCTGTCGACATTTGAACTAGCTGAGTCTTTTCGTTTTTGTTTGACATCCATTAATAACAGACTACCTTGTGATATGAGAAGAAAATATAAAAAATTGAATTTCCATAAAAATTCATGAATTGGGAATGCTCTCTCATTCGCCTTATTCTCCGGATATAGCCCCAAGTGATTATTTCTTGTTTCCAAACCTGAAGAAATGGCCCGGTGGAAAGAGTTTGGACTCCAACAATTTTTTGGAAGGGATAAAAAATTGGAGAAACGTTGGACGAAGGATATTGAGTTCAAAAGGATAAATAAAAGATAAATAAAATAATTTTTTATCAAAAAAACCTGTGTTTATGAAGTCACGGACTTATTGACCTATATATATATATATATAATAGAATCAATATTAATTATTATAATTAATCTAAGCATAATTAAACTTTAGCAGTTACTCTAAAACTCGTTGATAATTTCAGTTTTATAGAAAACACTAATCATATTTTTTTCCAAGTTGATTAAGCGGTGATCGAACTTCCAAAGTACAGTTTTGAATTCCTTTTACATTAACTAGTACTAGCAACTACAATATTACTTTTGTTTAAAAATAATGTAATTATTTATTTTATATTAGAACTTTATTTATTATCGGGAATCATAAATAAAAGTAAAATAATACTTTTTTTTATAAATAAAATAAGAAAAATATATAAATATGCTATTCTCATTTTTTTTTATTCATATTTTATTGTGAGTTGTTCTAATCTTCCATGATTTTTTTTTCTTAGGCAAGCATAAGTTTCTTTCCATTTCAACTCTGCCCATGTGGATACTGAGACCATTATTTAGTTAGTTAGCCGCAGGAGAGTGGGAGGTTATATATCTAAGATTATATATCTCGCATGCTATTAATAAATGGCTTAATCCTAAAACTAACTTTATCATTTTAAGTGATTTTAACTAGTTGTCCATTTATTCTTCGATGTCCAATTGAATGGTATTATTGCCAAGCTATTAATTTATTTTTTATTCATTGATAAACTAATTTTATTATTATATTAGAATAGAAGTTTTGATAATCTTAAAAGGTTTACATGCAAAATTTAAAAGCATTTTTAAGAGAACAACTTAAGAGAGTTCTAAACCGAATTTACCTATCGGGTAGAAATCTCCATGTCCTGGGAAGTGGAATGTGAACACCCTCAGAGGCAACGAACCACAAAGAGCCTAGTCAATAAATTACCAATAAGAAATATTTTAACAATTCTAAATATAAACTATTATGTAATCATCCTGTAATTATAAATGAAGTTGAAGATAAGATTGAATTTGTTGATAGAGGAATATATATATATATATATGAGAAAGATTGAGAGGGGAGGAAGTCAAGGAGCTGTATTTTTGAGAGAATTGGGAAAAGATAATAATAGATAGAGGTGGTTCAGAATTTGGAAAAGTAGGGTGAATATGGGAAATGGAAATTGGATCGAGGTACTTCAGAATGAACACGGTTTTGGGAATGGTTCATACTCAATATAGAGATAGAGATAGGTACATATATATATAAATATTGTCTAGTATCTTTGCTTAAATTGAATGGTGGCGACCGGAGTAATATGTAATACATTGTGAGGAGGAGATAGGAACTGGATGAAGAAGGTTCAGGTTGAGGATGCTTGGAGGAAGGTGGTTGCTGCTTCAACTTTCAATAGATAGATAATGTCCTGGTTGAAATTATTAATATTATAATTAAAATAGAATAATATAAAAAGATCTTGTAGCTAAAAAAAATATATTATCATATTTTTGCTTAAATTGAATACTGGCGACTTGAGTAATATGTAGTACATTGGTAGGAGGAGATAGGAATTGGATGGAGAAGTTTTTTAGGTTGAGGATGGTTGAAGGAAGGCAGTTGCTGCTTGCACTTTCAATAGAAAGATAATGTCCTGGTTGAAATTATTATTATTATTATTTGTATTTTAATCAAAATACAATAATTTCAAAAAATCAAGTAGCTACAAAACATAAACAAACTAATCTCCATGATTTTATAAATATATATATATAAAATAGAAAAATATTTAAATGTATCTATAAATGCTAAATAAAACGTTTAATAATTTATCCATGTTTATATATAAAACATCGATCTACAACAGCGAGTCGTGATATTATTAAATTGTTTTCTTTTGATTCAAGATTCAGTGCAATGTAAGAAACGTATTCAAGTGAATTGATTGAACTTGCACATCTCTCTTCTCTCTATCTTTCTTTTCTAAATAGACATCGACCTTAAGAAAAGATGAGAAGAAGGAAGCCGACTGCATTGCATTTTATTCACCCTCAAGCAAAGTTTTCTCTGGTCAAATAACATCAGGCAATCATGGATGTTATATTGGTTAAATCAATCCGCTGGACTTTGCAGGGCTTCGAAAATCAATCCCATTATCGGCATTTAAATTGCAAACCAATCGACGATTCTATTTTAATCAAAAATTAGACAAATTATTATTTAAGATGTTTATTAAAAGTCCTGTCTCTAGAATGATATATATATTTTGTATATAGAACCTGATTCGGTATTTTAAAAAAAAATTTATTCCTTATGAACTATGAATGTTTAAGATTAAGATTATTATTTAAAATAAATAAACGACAAAATATATGAAACAATTTCAAATAATTTAAAAGAACATAAATTACAAAAAAAAAATATAGTCATAAAACATACAGCCCTTAAACGTAGATATTAATGCACGGAAAGACAGAAAAGTATGGCATATGGATATAACATAATATATATTTCGTAATTTGAATACAAAATAGTATTAAAATACATATTTTTAATTTTATTTTATTTATATTTATTATAATATTTTGTATTACCTGTGCCAGTTTTTTATTATTAAAATTTCTATTTTTTAATGAGAAAAAACTAACAAAGAGAGATGATTATTCCCGAGGTTGAAACTAATACAGCTCGATTTTTACTATCAGAGAGCTAGTATGGAGATCACGAAAATATTCGATGTAGAGATTTTGATGTTTTTATACGTTTTGAAGGGGTTCCTGAATCATTTTCACTAAGGTTGAAAAAAATGTCTGTGTGTGTGTGTGTGTGTGTGTATATGTATACAAGATTACGCAAAAACAGTTTGAGCTAGAATCATGAAATTTGGTATACGAGCGTTATTCAAAATTCGTAGTTTTTTACCAACTTTTGAGAAATGTAGCTCAACCGGAAGAGGGACATTACCTACAACGTTTTGATTTTTTTTTCCTCTAAAGTGACCGTAAAAATAAAGATATATGTTTGATAGTTTTTCACATTATTAAAAATTGTATAAAACTGCTATATATATAGAATTTCAGCTTGATTGAATCACTGAAAGTACCAGAATTAATTTTTTAACACTGCAAATCTCACGCGCCAGCACGTGACGTGGTGCCATCAACAAAGAGCCAAACACGTGCTGGTTTAATATTTATTAATTTTAATTTATAATTTTATTTAAATATAAATAATATATGTTAATTAATCCAATTCAAATTTGCGAGATAGTCGAGTGAAGACACTCCAGCTAATTCTTTATAAAAATTATCTATGGTGTGTAAATTTCAAAAAAATCCTTAGAGCGGTTTAATATCTCAAAAATATACAAAGATATATAATTTTTGCTAATATAATAAGATAAGATAAGATAAGATATATATATATATGGGTGTAGAGGAAGAGGGGGGAACAAATCAAAATACTAGATAAAAGATCAGAAGAAATACATTCAGCAATTAAAGAATTAACGGTATTATTTTTTTTTTTTAATTTCTAATTTAAATCTATCACTTGATTAATTAGATTCAATAGACATCATTTTAATTCAAGTAATTGGCAAAGAACGAATATAGCACGTCCTATTATAGAATGTACCTATTAATTTAATTTTAGTTATAAATAAAGGATTATTGATAGATTTATATACCTAACCCAATCAGGCCACATTTAACTTTAACTTAATTATATATAATGCATGTAGAATATTGATTAGGAAGAATTGGAGAGGATCGGATAGAAACTGGAATATAGTAGTAGTCCAGCTATTTTCACTGTTAGTTAATAAAAAAAGATTTAAAATTCTCTTAAATGGTGGATATATTTAATAAAATAGAAAAAAAAAACAAAGAGTATAACTCAATTAATGAAGAGTAAAGAATAAATTGTTAAATGAAATTGGGGGATTTATTTTTTTTTTTTTTTTTATAATTAATTTCAATGATAATTTTATTTATTTCATTTTGTTATTTAATTTACCAATTTAATAAAAAAAAAAAATTTTCATGCTTATCTTTTGATTTTTGTTTTTCTCAATCTCGATTAATCAATTGAATTAAGTTTGTAAAAATAATATTTAATTATGATAATTTTTTTCAAATACATAAGTGAACATATATATATTTGAGTGATAAAGTATTGTATTTTAAGAGATAATTGAAAAATCCCGAAAATAAATTTTTTCAACTATAAATATTATATTATTATTATTACCGACCGACGATAGTAAGGGAGGTATTGTTTTCACACCAAATTTCACATGTGGAGATTTTTACATATCTCCACGAATCATGCATTTTCTAAACAGAAAAAAGTACTTTTAGCATGATGTCTGTCCGTCCGTCCGTATAGATGTGTACAGCCTGAACGGCTCAACCGATTTTGATGAAATTTGGTATATTTACTTAATGCATCAGTGGGATGAATTGATCAACTTTTGGTGCAATTCCGGAAACCGGAAGTGGTAGTATTAGCGATCGACGATAGGAAGGAAAGGGTTATTTTCACACCAAAGGAGATTTTTTTATATATCACCACGAATCATGCACTTTGTATTGGTTTTATCCTCGAGAAAAATCATATTTATTAGTTTTTTCTTGATTTAAAATTATATGACGTCATCCAGCCATTCATGACGTCACAGCCTGGTCTTGCATATATATTATAAATAAAATAAAATTAAAAATGTTTATATTTATTATTTATGTATCCATATCTGTTTTTTATTACATTAATAGATATATTAAAATTATTTGAAATTGTTTCTGTAGCTGGAAATTAATTTATTTCAAACAGTCGGTCGGTTCGGACCTGGCCACAGGTCAACTTATTTTTTAAATGTAATTGTTGAAATATATTATGACGATTATATATCTAAGGACATTAACGCCACATTTAAATTATAGTATATTAAATTATATATATATGATTACAATATAAATAATACAGATCTTGAAGTGACTGTGGGGAGGCTACTCAGGATCGGATTAGAATAAATAATTATATAAATAAAAGTTAATATCAACCATTAACGACAGACAATAAACTAGAATAAATAAAGTTCTCTCCTATCACCAGTGGTCTTATCAAAGTAATAGGTACATTTTAAGAGTGATTGGAGTGGCTGTAAAGGGGATCCCTTACTTAAAAAGAATAAACAGATAAATTAAGATTCATTATAGCTATACGTTTTTATACGTTTTGAAGGTTCCTGAATCATTTTCACTAAGGTTGAGAAAAATGTGTGTGTGTGTGTGTGTGTGTGTGTGTGTGTATGAGTGTATGAATGTAGATAAGATTACGCAAAGACGGTTTGAGCTAGAATAATGAAATTTGGTACACGGGCATTATTCAAAATTCGTAGTTTTCTATCAATTTTTGAGAAATGTAGCTCATCCGGAAGAGGGTCATTACCTACCACGTTTTCATTTTTTTTCCTTTAAACTAAGATATCCGTTTGATAGTTTTACACATGATTAACTTTAATTTTTAATTTAATTTTTTAACACGTTGACTGGCAATCACCCGCCAGCACGTGACGTGATACCTTCAACAAAGACCCAAACACGCGCTGGCGAGGGTGTTCTGTCCCAGAAGCCAGTTTAAAATTAAATTTCTCGATTGCTTTTTCAAAGTATCGAAAGAAGTTAATAAGATATAATAATGGTAATATAAATGTGTATTCGATTATAATAATATCAATGTTTAATACATATTCAAATTGCACTATCTATATAAATAAATGTAATTGTATACACATTCAACATCCCATATAAGAGATGTAATGGGTACATCAATTGCTACATCCTCGTCGATTACCTGGAAATGTATTTAATTTTTATCAAAACTATGATAAAAGTTAAATGTAGCTAAAAGCAGTTGAAAACAAATGCTATTTCATAAATTTGAGTAACTAACAAAAATATAGTATTAAGCCAAAGTCTTCTTATTTGAATAAAATGTTATCATTGAAAATTATATTAAAAACCTTAAATCCTATGATCGGATAGAATAAAATTTTAATTAATTTTCAAATATAATTTAGAAAAAAGCTTTATTATCCAATTCAAATTTGCGAGATAGTCGGGTGGAAAGGCTCCAGATTTTTTTATATGGAACATTTTATTTAGTTCATCACATTGTGCCAGACATATATATATATATATATATATATATATATATATTAATAAGGGATATAAGATAAAAAATTGAATTATTTTAATTCTATTATTATTATTATTATTATTCAGGAATTATCAGTCGTCATCATCTCAGACCGTTAACGCTACATTCAAATTGTATCAACTTTATTATCAGAAATTTAAATAAAAATTAAAATAATACTCGTGAATATAAATTGAATAAATATAAATAAATAATAAAAAAAAAGTATTGGAGTGGCTGTAAAGTGGCCTCGCCGAAATTGATTGGAATAAATAAATTAAAGCTAATATCAACCAAACAACAAACTGGATTTGTTGTCTCTCAACACCAATTAAACATTATCAAAAATAATTAATTAATCAATTAATAACACGCGCTAACACTATTTAAGATGATTTTCTAATGAATATAATTTCAAACATTTAATAATACTTTATTCTAATGATGTTATCAAAATGTTGATTAATTTAACGAGGATCATGGTTCCTATGCCATTAAATAGTGGCTACATAATGAATATGCTTTGGTTATATTAATGCTCACTCCATTAATCAATATTACATAAATACCCTGGAAAGAACCGGCGAAATTCATATAACGAGAGAAGTGATTTAATATTTTTCAGTGGTTCATCTCCTAAAGGGCTTCTAATTAAATCGGGGCTATATTAAAATGGACAAATCGATGGTGCGTAACTGGGATAATAATTAGTTATCTGTATTGAATTGAAAAAAAAAAAAGTATTTAATTTATTTTTACTCGTTTATTTATTTATTTTTTTATGAATAATAAATACCTAATATAAAGATATAATAATAGCTTCTTTCGTTCGTTTAACTATATCCAAATATACATATTTAAAAATATTTATTATTTATTAAATAAAAAATAAAATATTTAAATATTGCTTTTAAAAATAAATAGTTAAACGATAGTCGAATGAAAAATGTAGACTATTCTTCTAATTCTCAGCATCCGCCAACTGCTCGAATATTGAGCTTCTCTTTTTATAATAAAAATAATAATAATAATAATAATAACCTTTGACTTTTAAACATCCTATGACAAAACACCGCCTTAAGCGGAATAAAAGTGATGTATGATCAGTACAACGGATCCGCTCAAACTTTACACTGATTTTTTTTAGTCGGAGGCAGCTACTTTTTAGTAGCTACCCAATTTTGATCACTTAGGCTAGTTGCTACATATCACACACCTAGACAGAAATTTCCTTGCCAGGACTCCCCAAACTGCGTAGCATTTTCTTCTTCTTCTTCTATTAATAATAATAATAATAATAATAGAAATATTAATGATAATTCATATATATTTTTTTTATTAAATGGCATTGAAAAGTCTTAATTTTGCAATTCATATTAATAATACTTATTCTAATATTTTAATTTATTAATTTTACAAGGGTAAGTTAGATAACCTACCTGCCAAAGAATCATTTTAGTTTACCTGAAATTATTATGCAATTTTCTTAAATTATTGTTAAACTTATAATTAATTTTACCGATTTTTAATTTAACAAACAAAAAAAAAATGAAAAATAAAATAAAATAATAAATTGACTTGAGATGGAAAACAACCCCTATTGGCTTAATTAATTTTAAACCGGATTTTCTTATAATGAATAGTCCAATACATTTTAAGGTGCATGGAAAAAATATATTGAGGAATGTTAAATAGGAGTAAAGAAAAGTTACTTTCAGTTTAAAATTTTGATAATTAAGTAAAAGATAAAAAAAAAAAATAATTAAATATGTTTTGAAAAAATCTGACTATATACATAGATTTATATATATATATATATGTATATGTATTTGTGTGTGTGTAAAAAAATATTAGTTCACCTTTGGGATCTAAACGCCAATTATAGACAATTTACATAATTTGTGATAATTCACACAAAATTAAATATTATAATATAAATTTTTGTAAACATGATAAGGTTCGAACCAACGTTCTTAAGTTCAGTAATTCACTATTTACTATTAAACTATGCACTTGGATATTCAATAATTAATATATATATATATATATTAGGAATTTTCTTTATTATCTGATATAATTAAAGAAAATATAAAGAAATAATTAATTAAATAAATAAATTTGAATTCTTTTACAAATTAACAAAGACCTGATAATCGTTTTAAAGAAAATGAATTTTAATTGCTTATTGAAAAGAAAGGTGGTCTATTCTTAGTTGGTATTTTGACCAATATTGAGCCGATTCCAAAAGAGGGGGGCGTTCTTTGAATTTATTATCCAGTCCTTTTTGAAACGATTGTCGATCCATAAGCCCGAATTATTTCTTCAGTTTGTTTCTTGGCAGCTGTCCATTTGGCATTTTTATCTATCCATAATGATAAGAATATTCTAATTAAAAAATAAATAAATAAATAAATAAATAAATAAATAAATGCTCCAATGCGGAGGTGTTTGGTTCCCTATGTTTAAAATCAGCTCGAGGCATATCCGACCTGCTCGCCTCCCCCAATTTTTCAGTATAGAACTTTTTTAAGCAGTGAACACTTCACCTGCCGACAAACGGAATAATTACTTCCAACACCTCGGCCAGTCATTCACATTGGCTTCAATTAGAAACGGCCTCTTCATAAATAAAAATAACTCTCCTATGGGGATTGCCTTTCAAACAATCATATATATATATATGTGGATCTCCATCTTACAGGATATAACTTTCTTTCATTCTCTTGTTCCGGACTCTTGAAAAATAATTTTGATTAACGTTTGAGAAAATTGAGCTCTGTCAAGCGGATCAATTAGTTATTCATGATTTGAAATATGATAAATTTCTTATGATATATAGAAAATGAAAATATTTTTTCAAAGTAATTTTTTTGAAGATGTGAAGCAAAGATCATTGGGGGCAAAATGTTCGAAAACGGATAGTAACCAACTCTTTATCAGGAGCCGTCATCCCTTTCAGAGCTAAGATAAATTTCACCACATTAAAAACGCATCGGCTTGCTTCACGCACGTCATTATTTATCTGGATATAGGCTTTTATAATTAATTTGGGATGCTCAGTTCGTGCTGAGGAGTGTACTCCATTATTACTTCTACTTTGCATAGAAAGGTCTGCCTTTAGTACTCTTTGGAATGTGCAGAATAATAAAAAAAAAAAACAAAAAAAAAAAGTATATATGATTAGCAGCTGTATCGATGAGAATACAGCCCAATTGGCAATAAAATAAATGCTGGACAAAATCAAGGTAATTGTAAAATAAAATGTAAGTTAATTTTAATTGAATTTTATTTTAAACACACAAATATCGTTTATACTCATATTTTATGAAAAAAAAAAATGAACCATTTTGTTAATCTTTCATATTGTTTTTATTTATCCGTTAAAGATCGTTTGATAAATTAAAACAAAAATTATAAACCATAAATATTTAATTAATTCATTTATGTATTAATAAATTATAAGGAAGTTTTTAGAGTTAATTGTAAGTATCGGTTGAGGCAATAATCGGTAATATGACAATCTGGTTATAAAATGGTTCGAGTCATGATTCGTCCAACTTGGGGTCGAGGGATCGAATCTCGTCAAGTTCATTTCAATTTACAATTTAATATATTAAATAATTTGTTTGTATATTGAATAAATATAAAATATTAAAAAAAAACAAAAACAAAACTCTGACTTTTGTACGTCCTACGCAAGAACAACGCCTATCAAGTCAATTATATCAAGTGTCCTATGATCAGTAGAACAGGTCCTATCTACCTTTACCTTGATTTTCTTGATCAGAAGCCCTACTTTTTATCAATTAGCTTCCTAATTTTGATCCTGGAAGCTGGGATAACTCCGTCCAATAAACCCTAGCTAAAGAAATTCTCTTGCTAGGCCCGGAACTTGAACCCAGTACCACGAGAATGTGAGTTAGCTAGACTGCCCCCTACCCTGTGGCGCCTCTATAAAAAAATAAATAGATGTATAAATAAGTGACTGGCTAAAATGACTTATAAACAATATTGAATAATTGATCTATCTCTGTGATAATACGGAATTCGAAAATTCTTGGACGCAGCAACCACATTCCTCCAAGTGACCCTATCTTGACTACACCCATCCAACTCCTATTTACTCACATCTTTTACGTCTATTCCATTGTCTGTCCACCGCGTCCTTGGTATTCCAACCGGTCGTTTTCCAAACATTCTCAACACAAATATATTTCTCACCAGTTTTTCATCTCTCATTCTCGCCACGTGTCCTACTCATCTCAATCTTCTCGATTTTATAAACCCAACTATATTTGGAGATGCATAGAGGTCATGCAATAAACATTAAATAAAGAGAATTAATTACAAATTTTTAAAATTAAAAAAAAAAAACATGTAACATTTATAAAATATAAATTAAAATATAAATTTATAATTAAAATATTATTTATTTTTCTATTGAGAAATTTAAATTTTTAGTAACGATAAACTATCTTTAAAAATAATTATTAACTGCAATCCAAAATGGTGTGAAACGAAATGTTTGTTCATGTTGAAAAGTTCATTTCCTTGTTCGTCGACTTTCAATACCAAAAAAAAAAAAAAAAATCAAAAAAAAAAAAAAAAAAAATAATGTTCCTGAACTTTGATGTTGAATGTATTTATTTAGTCTTATAGAAACTTTTTTCCCTTGTCTTGTTCATTAAATGAAGCCTTCAATTAACAACTCAATTTAAAAATGAATGATGGAAGAAAGAATTAATAAACAAAAAAAAAAAAAAAAAAAAAAAAAAACTTCACACTGCACGTTTGTTAAGTATATAGGTAAATTATAGGACTATTAATGAGTTCTCCACTATTATCAAATTATTTGCCAACTAGTCAATATTCCTATTCCTCACTTGGTTATTAGTCTCTATAAACTAACAACAGCAACTGTTTGATTACGTTTAAAATTTATTCGATTATTTAATAATAGAACAGGTACTGGTTTGTTGCCATTGGTGAATAAGAAAAGTATAATCTTAATAAGAATTTTTTTTTTTTTTTTTGACCCGTTCGATATTTAGTGATTCATTAATAGCCTGAAGATCGAATTTTTCTTTATGACGCTGTGTCTGTGTAAGTGAATGGACTTGACAGAAAAATCAATTGTGAATGGAATATTAACCATCCAAAGTGTGTGATTAGACAAGGTACAAATTTGCAGTGACGCATGGTTTAACGAGTTCCGGTTTAATCAACCGTTGGAAAGTGATTTTATGCCGCAATTTTGGAGATCAGTTTTAAATAAATTGTATGTCTCGTTGGTATTTGTCTTTTGGTTTAATCGTCTATCATTGGCGTCAAGATAGATCATACGGGAGAGAATTTGTCAAAGCAATTGAGAAAATCTTTGGACTAACCAGAATTTTAATCAGTTTAATTTCAAACCAACAGGTGAATGAATGGATAAAAACATCAGATTAAATTTGAAATTAATTGTAAATGAGTCAACAGGAAAAACACAACGCTACAAGGGAATTTCTATTGGTAACACCGTTAAACATATATAATCATTAAATAAGGTTTGTTTTCTACCAAAATTTCTGTTTGTCCATTATCTTAAAACGACTCATTAATATTAAATGTCGCTACTTGCTGAAAGTTACTTTGTAGTAAATCAAAATAAATTATTAAATATTACTCTGTAAAAAATCTACAAATAAACTTGGATATTTTGAAAATTACTGTGTTTAAATAAAATCAAATAAAAACAACAATGCTTTAAAATATAAAAAAAACAGTAATTATTTCTTTTATACATTATTGTTTTAGAATGATTCACATTAAAAAGTATGAAGGTATATACAGTGAACGCTTTATATAAGCAACCTCTATACAAACAACTTTTTTTAGTTCAACTGTTCTGTATTAGAAACTTTTTTTAAGCAAAATATTTGAGTTTACAGCTGTTTACAACAACATAACCTCAAATTGTAAAAAAATTATGTTATTGGAATAGGTTTGTGTTTTGTGCTGCCAGTATTGAAGTTAATTTCTGATAATTAGAATAGTTACTAGAATTTCTGTAAGTTTCTGTTAATTAATTAATTAATATTTGTGTTTTTATACTCCTTTTTTTCCAATAAGCAACTTTTCCCAATAATAAACTTTTTTATTGAAATTGTTTCAAATAAGTTGCTTATATAGAGCGTTCATATATATATATATATATATATATATATATAGATATTTTTTCAGATATGAAAAAAGAAAATAGTTGAAGGGCTCAAAATTAGATTAAATTAAAAAGAATGAAGTAAATTATTACTAGAAGAATTTTTTCCATTAAATATTGCAATTCTTTTAATTCAGGTTTTCTGGTCCGAATCAAATATTGAACTAAAAACTATTGGCCCATTCAACATATTCTCCATATATAAACGCTACATCCATTTTCTGTTTACAAATCTTAAAAAATATCTCAATAACTCGATGACAACAAAAAAAATGACTTCCATTTATGTCGAAACGTTGAAATTCACAAGATTAGACAAACTAAATCACACTGCTTGTTCAAAATCTGACAGTAGTCTATTAACATATGGTAATATGGAATCCGTATTGCATTTAAAGTTACTAAACGGGAAATTCAAAAAGTCACCAACTTATCAAAATGCCCTACTATATATATTATTTTTATGACAATACACTAATATATTTATTAGAATACAAGATGAAAAATCGGGAGTGTCTCCACTCGACTATCTCGCAAATTGAATTGGATTAATTAACATATATTATATTTAAATTAAATTTAATTAAAATTAAAGTATACATTAAAATTAATAAATAATATTCATTAAATCAGTGCGTGTTTGGCTCTTTGTTGATGGCACCACGTCACGTGCTGGCGCGTTATTTGCAGTCGTGTTAAAAAATTAATAACGGTACTTTAAGCGATTCAATCAAACTGAAATTCTATATATAGCAGTTTTATACAATTTTTAATCATGTGAAAAAACTATCAAAAATATATCTTTATTTTTACGGTTAGTTTAGAGGGAAAAAAATGAAAACGCGTGGTAAGTAATGGTCCTCTTTCCCAAAAGTTGATAGAAAACTACGAATTTTGAATAATCCCCGTGTACCAAATTTCATTACTCTAACTCAAACACTTTATGCGTAATCTTATCTACACACATACACACACACACATACATTTTTCTCAACCTTAGTGAAAATGACTCAGGGACCTAACGTATAAAACAGTATAAAAACATCAAAATCTCTACATCAAAAATTTTCGTGATCGCAATACTATCTCTGGCGAGATAGTAAAAATGAATAAATAGAATTATATATTATAACTGAATAAAATAATTTGTAACAATATTAAAAATAATTATTTAAATTTCAGTATATAAAATAATGGCAGGTGAGAAGAAGAAATTTTCTCAGACTCATAACAGGAATGCTTGACTAATTTGCTTGACATTAATTATGCGTATTATATTAAAAGGAATAGGCTCTCTCTGTTGCTGACACAATATATATTGTAGTTGGTAGTTGGTATATTGTAACATTCTCCCCCCCCCCCCCGTTTATTCAACCCTATAAAAAATAATCATTAATTAAGATGGAGGCAAACTCCTGACATAACAAGGCAAGTAAGCATTTCGGCTACATTCTGACCGGTCCTTTTGTCGATAGATCAAAGGGCTTCTTCGGAAGCAAAGAAACATCGAACACTAATGAACTTAACAACGTTGTAAATAGAATTAATAAATATTACATATTATTAGAAAGAAGGAGAGAGAGAGAGAACAAAAAAGTGGAGGCGGTTTATTCTTATGACTCTTTGATTTCAGTGAAGAAACCATGATAGGATTGGAAGTGGGGGAGAGTGATAAAGTGGATATTTATAACATTTATCGTATTCGGAAAAAGAGAGATGAGCGCCATAATAAAAGGAGAAGAATAAAAAACAATTTAGAGATTTTCATTTTATCTAACTTCCAGATCAATATTATATATTTAGATTTATATATATGCTTTTTATAAAACAAAAAAAAGTTCCAGATTGGTTTCTACGAATAACTCAACTTCACACACTTAACCTTCTAAATAATTTTTTTTTTCATTTTGTTTTAAATAAAAAATTTACAAAACCAAATTTATTAAATTAGTTGAATTATGATGAGAAATCATTAAATTTTCATTGAAAAATTATTTCTTATAAAAGTTAAGTAATAAAATAAAATATTTATAAAAAACAAAAATTTAAAGAAAAAAAATTTCAAATTTTCAAATTTTTTTTTTAATTATTGTACATATTATAATAATTTTACATTTATAAAATACAAAACATTAATCAATAATAAGATATTTTTATCTTTAAACTATATAACTAAATTTATTAAATTAGTTGAATTATGATGGTAAATAATTAAATTTTTATTGAAAAATTATTTCTTAAAAGAGAGTTAAGTAATAAAATAATATAAAATATTAGTAAATTTAAAAATTTAAAATTTTTTTTTTCTTTATTTTAATTACATATTATAATAATTTTACATTTATGAAATGCAAAACATGAATCAATAATAAGATATTTTTATCTTTAAATTATATATAGGTACATTTCAATATTTAAGTATAATTTATCTTTTTTTTTAAATTTCATTTTCTTTCTTAAAATCTTATATTTTTATATTTAACAATAAAATAATTTATTTCCGAATTTTAAAATATTAACTATAGGTATATAAATTTCAAAAAAAAAAAAAATTAGTATCCGGAACAAATAAATTACACTAATATGGCACCTGTCTAACTGACAAACAAATGGTAATCATTAACAAAATCCGAGAGTACCATATGATACCATAGAGAAGAGATCCGCCAGGAATTTCATTCATAAAGGATCTAAGTAATTTTTTATTCACTAATCCAGAGGGTGAAATCGATTTTTACATATTTGGATTCTATAATATTATGAGCCATTTCGATAAATTCTGATTGATGACATCTCTTTGATACTTCATCAAGGATTTGGAAATGTTCAATCCATCAAATCGACAGTGAGTCACATCTACAGATTTGTTAAATCGAAAAAGATACTCGTTAGTTTCAAATCTATAAAGAAAAATGAAATATACAAATAGAAATGAAAAATTATTCGATCTTTATTTCAAATCTATTTATAGAGTTTAAATATTTATATTGTAATCTGGCAGCGCCGTTTATTATGAGGGAAATAGTTTATTTTTTTTTAAATTTATAAGTATTATTTTACTGGTTGTATTGATTATAGCGATTATAGTGGTGCGAGGTCCATAACTTTATAGGACGAGATCTGAAGAAATATCCAATGGGCAGGTGAGTTAAAAGTTCTTTTTATAGGGAAATCAATTGAATAACATCGGTTATAAACAGACCAAGTACTCTAAAATGTAAGCAAGTTAAAAAATGAAAAATGGATCGAACTTGATACTGGTGGATAGGGACGGTTATTTAAATAGCATATATATTTATCTGCAGCCAAATTATTGATCAAAAAATTTAAACAAATATTATTTTATTTTTTTATGAACCTGAAAATATACAGAATAACTAAAATTTATACTAAATTATAGGTTCACAAACTTTTTTGTGTCATAGACCCCTTGCCATGTTTTTCGGTTTTGGGTAGACCCCCTAAATTGATTTTGATTTTTTATAAAAAAATGATATCAAAAATGTTTCAAAAGCCATGTCGGAAAAACGATTTACCTTTTATTTTTTTATTTTTTTTTAGAGACATATTCAAAAACGATTTACCTTTTTTTTAGACCCCCAAATTTGTCGTGGACCCCCTGGAGGTTGACCCTCAGGGGCCTATATAGACCACTTTGGGAACCTATGTACTAAATCTAAAATAATCTAAAATCCTATACTCATGTAGTGTATTAATAGTTTTAAGGCTAAAATAAACAATTAATGAGGTTTATAAGATATTTGTAAACCAGAATACGCTCATATGATAGAGATTGGTATTCAATGTATTATTTATTATGAAATTTGTGTGGTTGATTTTGAATTTGGTTATATAATATATACAATGTTGCAATTATTAGTCAATTAGTGATAGTTTAGGAATTAGTAGATTTGTTATTTATTAACCTGAACATTTTTTAGGATATTAGAAAAAGGGATGGGATAAGTGGTATGCCAATCAATTTTAAGGGGATGTTTGTCAGCATGAGTTGCAAGAATGAAGGTGAAGTATAATTACGTCATCTTTTGTTGACTCATATAGTCTGTGTATTGTTCTCTGGAATCGATTGAGGGTGGCTTGGAAGTGGGTTATGGACTGGAACAGACATTTTGAAAAGTATTTGAACTGAACAATAAATATATGAACTTTTTATGGAGTAGTTTTCTTATTAGATTCAGGCAAGAGATTCTTTTTGGATTTGAATCCTAACCAGGTTCATTCTAAACAGAAAATTTTGCTATAATTTTTAATTTTTAAAATCATTTTTCTAACCAGGTTTTGGATTTAAATCCTATTTTTGGTAAAAATAAAGATACGAAAATCCAAGGTTAGATCAGATCTATGGATTTCAATCTAAAATGGATCACGATGCTACCCATCCCTGATTAAATTAGTAATCCATCGATTTGAGAATTCCAAAAATTAATAAATAAAATTCATTCTAAACAGAAAATTTTGCTATAATTTTTAATTTTTAAAATCATTTTTCTAAATTTGACAATAATGACATTCTGTTTTGGAATTTTCGGTATAGGTAAGGTATTAGTGATGAGACTGAAGTAATATTGGTTCTTGGTAGGGATACTACACAGGCCTGAGAAGGGAGGACGGTAACAGATTAAGATTCGGGGCACTCTACATTGATAAACAAGATCTTATGAGGATTTTCCTCCCTAAATAATAATAATAAAAAAAATGATCCACAGTGATCGACCAGCTTTTTTATGAACCGAACATGTTTCTGAGGGGAATAATGTGAAGAAGAGATGCCCATGAAAGAAAAATGTGGAGAAAAAAATGGGAGAGGCCTACGCGTCTAGTTCATCCAAAAACTAAAAATTAGAGACTAAAAAACTAAAGTTTATACTATTGTAAATAATGCAATATATTATATAATGTATTATGTTTTAACTCTTTTGTAAGAATTTTTAAAGACTTAAATAAAAAAAAAAAAATAAATATATAAAATATTAAAAGTATAGTTTGTCATTGAATTTATTGGTGAAAATATATTTGTATTATATATATATATATATATATATATATATATTAAGGTTTGTTCAAAAAAAAAGGTGAATTTTGAATTATTTCGGAAAAATATTTATTTATTCATCAATATCTATTTTGTCCCCTTCAAAGTAATTACTTTGTTTCATATTTAATGCAAAATTGAATACAGATTCTTTAAAAAAAGGTTACTAACTTTTTTGTTGTCAAAAACAAACTACTAATCCAAAATGGCTGATAATGTCAATATGAAAAACATATGTGTACCAACATAACAGAAAAAAATTCCATAATCGAATGTACACAGCCCGCGAAAAATCAAAATTCTCCTTTTCTTTTGAATATATATATATAATAATTATTAAATAATATATATATATGTATATTTAGTATTTATATTATTTATTATATTGAAGCTCTAACTAATTATAGGAAGATCCTAATAAATATATAAATATTCAATAAATTTTTAAAAAAAAGTAATTAAAAATATAATGATGAAATATATTGATTTTTTTTTTGTTTCACTTTACCAATATTTAATATTCTTTTATAGGTTTTTAATTTTAATTATTTAATAAATACTATATATAGAGCTATTTTTTTTTAATTATTAACGTCTATTTTTTTAATATATTTTTTTACCTTTAATTAATTTCATATATATATATATATATATATATATATATATTGTTTTTTCTTTTTATTATCGGATGTTGTAAAGGAAAGTAATGTGATCATCACTTTTTTTTATTTATTTATTTATTTTATTTTTTGTTTTTTTTGTTTTTAAAATTATTTAATTGTCAATTTCCTTCATATGTTTTGTCCGCTCAATCTTTCTTATTAGATCTTTCATTCAGGTGAATGAAAAAAAAAAATTACCAGACGTTGAATGATGTGTTAAAACTAACGGCATTGACTTGTTAATAAGTTATCATTTATCGAAATCCAACATTAGATTAAGCGTCATTTTAACTCCTAATAAATCTGCCCCTTTAATATCAGGTCCCAACTATTTTTCATGTGTAATAATAATTAACATCTTTAATATTAAGGTTATAATTAATAATTTCAATTTCGAGATATATGGGATGTCTTTGCTCTGCTTCCGTTACTACTCAATATAATTAATAGTGTTAATGTTTTTTTTTTTATTTTTTTAAGATTATTTTCGTACATATTTTAGACCGATTAAAAAGTATATGGCATTAAGTTTTTATCTTATCTGAACCCTCAAAGCGATAAATCAACCTGATGAAATGATTTAGTGGCCAAGCACTTAAACTTGTGGTAAGACCACACAGTTGCAGCTAATAGCTCTTATAAAGCAATTGCCCTTCCATTTATTCTAGACCAAACTAGCTTAAATGGCCGTCACGTACGTCAACCAAAACGTATAATAAAGAAATCACTGGGGAGATCGAGTGTGGAGGGACAGGGGTTACGAATAGATAGATTAAAAATAAAGCAAATGATATTATTGTATGTCCTAATACGAAATTAAATGCCATTGAAATGTCATCTATTGGTGAGAATTTAAAAAGAATAACTGTCAATCATCAATATAATCTTAGGTTTATCTTATCTTATTATACTAGTAAAAATTGTATATATATATATATTTGTATATTTTTGAGATATTAAACCGTTCTAAGGATTTTTTTGAAATTCACACCATAGAAAATATTTATTGATTGGTTGTATTAGTTTCGGCCTCAAGAAAATTCAACTTTATTAGTATTTTCTTAATTTAAAATAGTAAATTTAAATGACGTCACAAATTACGTCATCCATATTGATATTTTTCCTCCAGCCATTCTTTTTTAATTGATATTGTATTAAAAAAAAACCTCTGACTTTTGTACGTCCTATGCAAGGACAACGCCTATCAAGTCGGTTATATCAACTAGGTGTCCTATAATCAGTAGAACGAGTCCTATCTACCTTTATCTTGATTTTCTTGATAGGAGGCGGTACTTTTTATCAAGTAGCTATCTCCCAATGTTGATCCCGGAGGCTGGGTTGACCCCAGCTAGAGATATTCCTTTACGGGACTTGAACCCGGCACCATGTGAATGTGAGACAGCGAGGCTACCCTCTCATCTAATGGCGTCTTCTCGATATTGTATTTATATTTTTGTATATTTAAAATAATTTAAAATTTTTTATTTAATTTTGAAATAAAATTAAAAATATGTATTTTAATAATATTTTAGAATCAAATTACAAAATATATTTATCATTCCACCACCCAAAAAAAAAAATTCTTGAAGTTAGCAACATATAATACATATGAACAATTATAAAGGAAGGAATTTCAAATAAATTGTTGAAGAAATTTGATCTATAATAATAATATTAAATAAATTATATTACATTAAGTAAAATGTTTTTTAGATTAAATTATAAATAATATAAATGATAGTTGATTATTATTATAAATAAGAAGAAAGAAATATAACCTCGTTTCTTAATTAAAATATAGACAAGTACATGTGTCAATATATTTCAGAATTTATATTATTATCAGTAGTAATCCTTGGCCGAAATAGTCTATAAGCTATTGCTACTTTGAAAAATATAAAGCTGAAGCCATCTAATTATAACAGCATATATATGTATATAATTATACAAATTTTTGATGGGTCATTTTTAGAAAACCCATTTAACAATTGTAATAAATAATTAAAAAATTGTAAAATTTTTAAAGTTTATAATAATAAATTATATAAATTTGTTAATGGGTCGAGCCAGGTACTACTAAATTAAATGCCATTGTATGTCATCCATTGGTGAGAATGTAAAAAAAATAATCATATAATCTTAGGTTTATTAGTATTATTATTATAAATAATCAATAATTATAACGAAAAAAATATTTTTTATTTTTTTTTTTTTTTTGATTTAGTTTTAAATAAAATAATGATTCAAACATTAATTAAATTTTGATTAATTTTGTAATTTTTAAATAATTATTAGAGAATATTTATTTTAAAGGTTTGTTGTTAAGCCTATTTTAATGTCTAATATCCATTTTTACCTGTTCATTAGTGATAGATGGCGCTACCTGCTGAAAACGGTTTAGTAGGAAATGATAATAAATTAAATGTGTTATTCATTATAGATAAACCATAATAAACTACTGGTATTCGCAAATTTTCATAAAAGGAAAAAAAAATATTTATTTTTTCAAATGTATGATAGTATATTGTTATATATAAATATATCATAATAAAAATAAAAAAAAAAAAATAAGTAACAAAAAATTTATGAGATAATGAAAAAAATATGAAAAGTTTTTTAAAATTCAAAATTAATTTTAATAGATATACTTAAATTAAACGGGTAACGGGTAAATTATTTTCTATAATCCCAGTAGAAAATATATTTACTTCAGGGATTGGCCTCCCTGCCCTCACGTGAGCTCATGATCTCTCAAGAAGGAATCATGTCCTTTACCCTTGGACTCCTTCAAACCATTTCCTTGCTATCCCTTCCCTGAACCTCAAAAAAATCCATTTTATTTGGATGAAGGAGAATACCTATCATAGATTTATTTAAAATAAATAAGTTGACCTGTAGCCAGGTCCGAACCGACCGACGGTTTGAAATAAATTAATTTCCAGCTACAGAAACAATTTCAAATAATTTTAATATATCTATTAATGTAATAAAAAACAGATATGGATAGAACATAAATATTTTTAATTTTATTTTATTTATAATATATATGTAAGACCAGGCTGTGACGTCATGAATGGCTGAATGACGTCATATAATTTTAAATTGAGAAAAAACTAATAAAAATGATTTTCTCGAGGATAAATCCAATACAAAGTGCATGATTCGTGGTGATATGTAAAAAATCTCCTCATCTGAAATTTGGTGTGAAAACAATACCTCCCTTACTATCGTCGGTCGGTAAAAATCAACATAATTTTCGCGAGATTCTAAATAAAATGGATTTTTATGTAATTAAATTATAATATATATATAAATTATAATATATTTTTAATTATTATACAATCTTTATTTAATTATTTGTACACTTTCATTTAATATTTTCTGATAAAAATAGATAAAATGCATACCAAAATATTTTTTATGAAACGTAGATTCATTTTTACTAGCATTCTATAATTTTACGATTCTTCCTTAACTAAATATTAATTATTGAATTTTGACAGATGCAATGTGATTTCACAGTTGATCGTCCACCTCGATTGCACCTTCTTTAATTTCGCTTATATTAAATTATTATTTTCATATTGATGAATACATGAATTCCATATTCTAATTATTTATTCTAATTTTTAATTTATTACCCGCTGATTAAAATATCAATTGAATCCATCATCATTTAATTAATAAATTTTTTATAATGCATTAATGCTTATCGAAAGAATTTGTGTGGTCTTAAGATGAAAATTATTTTTTAATTTTATTATTCAAATCACATTTAATTCTTTAATCCAAGATTGGAAAAAACCCTATTAATTGATTTAAAAAATAATTGATCGATTATTCAAAATTAATAAAGATGTAAGTATTAATCATTCGAACTAAAATTAACATTTTAATTTTTTTATTTATATTAATCATTTCATAAATCTACCAACCAGTAGTAGTAGTAGAGATTCTGGATCCTCCTCCCTAAGAAATATTTTAAAATCAAATAAAATAGAAAAATAAATACAGAAACTTGGGATTTTCAAATTTTAATTACTATCTCGTCAGAGATAATATTGCGATCACGAAAATTTTCGATGTCGAGATTTTGATGTTTTTATATGTTTTGAAGGTCCCTGAGTCATTTTCACTAAGGTTGATAAGATTAGGCAAAAACGGTTTAAGGTAGAATAATGAAATTTGGTTCACGGACATTATTCAAAATTCGTAGTTTTCTATCAACTTTTGAGAAATGTAGATCTTTCGGAAGAGGGTCATTTACCTACCACGTTTTTTCCTCTAAACTGACCGTAAAAATAAAGATACATGTTTTCACATGAAATAAAAATTGTATAAAACTGCTTATTATAGAATTTCAGCTTGATTGAAACCCTGAAAGCACCGGAATTAATTTTTTAATTCGTTGACTGCTAATCACGCGCCAGCACGTGACATGGATAAATATATATTTATTAATTTTAATTTATAATTTAATCAATTAAATTTAATTTTAATATAATATATGTGTTAATTAATCCAACTCCAGATTTTTTTAAAGTTATTTTCTTGGATTTGCTAAACTAACCTCAATTCCCTATTTTCAAATATTAGAAGTAAACGACTAAAGAAAATTGTTTGAATTTTAATATTTTTTTTTTCAGAATTTTTACCACGGTTATAAAAATATTATTTTATTTTGATTGAATAAAATAATAAAAATAAAATCCTATTCAATTTTCTTGATATTCTTCGATTCATAAACCTACTCCGTTTTACTGCTTGAGTGCAAACAGCTAAGTGAGAGGAAAAAAAAATGGACGATTGATCATTTGATTTTCGTAAAAGAGCATCTCTACTTTGATCTACCATTTGCATTTTATACCTGACCATCGCTCTCTTTTTCTCCGCACACCCACCTACCCCCCCCCTGCCCCTTCGACACATAAAAGAAGGAAAGTCAGATATCACATTCTATAAAAATCTTTTCTGGAAGATGTTGAACTCTATTTTTATTCAAATTGTTTGTAGATGATTTTGAAGTTTATTAAATATGCCAACAATTGAAAAATCTTTTTTTTTTACTGTAATATTATTTCTTTTGAGAATAGTATCAGTGTGTTTGAAAATAAATTGTAGAATTTATGGTCCGAGAAAAAGGTAAAATCTGTGAAATGACATAACCTCAATCTATTCTTAAACATAGCCATCAAATTAAGGTTATGATAGGCATGTCAAATGGGGAAGGAAAGACTTGTGAGAAGTTGATTTATAAGGAAAAGGGACGGTTATGGCTCCACTCAACAACTTTTAATGATAGGAATTAATTTTTTATTATTATTTTTTTTATTTTATTTGATTACCTTTTGAAATCAATTCCTATTTTCTCCCAGCCTTCACATTTATTTGATATTAATTATTATTATGTATCTAATTAAACTTGGGAAGGTTCAATTCCTCGATTTTAGTTTGGGTGGCCCAAAACTTTTACTGCAATATTCTGATTTTTATCACACTGAATATTTTCAATAAAATATTAATTTGTATCAATCACCTGGATCTGTGTTTATTTTAATTAATTTTTCCAAAAACATAACATTATTTTAATAATTATTATTGTTATGAATCCTAATAAAACTAAATTAAAATTTTTTTATTCTGTTCTTATTTAAATATTATTAAAAGATAATCAAATCCAAATTTTGCTCATATACTAAATTTGTAAGTTAATAAACTTGAATATGAGAGTTCAAAATTTCCCTAATAATAAAATAAAAAGGTCTGGAATGACTAAAAATTAATTCTATTAACTAAAATTAAACTTAATAATATAAACCTTAATAAGAATATATTTTTTTGAAATTTTAATTTTCTGTGAAGTTCCAAGTTTTTTGTTATGCGCATTTTCACTGTTTCACCAAATTCATCAAGACAAATTAAAAGATTTGATATTTGAAAATTATTATTAATAATATATAATATATATATTATATCATTGAGAAAATTATATTATTATTTTCATATATTATGATCATGATTTTTACACCATCATTTAACACTAAAACTCAGTCTAGTTTTTGTTTCACCTCAGTACCAAACTAAAAACACATTATATATATATATATATATATATTCTTATTAAAAATGATATTTTATTTTTAAGTTTAATTTTAGTTTATAAAACTTTTATTAAAATGTTTTAACAAGTGTCAATCGTTAAATCTACTAACTGATTAAAATTAGATTTAAATAGACTTAAAAAAAAAAAAGTAGAGAATCTAAAAAATATATCTTAAAATATCATAATGTTAATGTATGATTAGAAAGTAAAATTTCAAATGATTTTATTTAAGAAAATTTATTTTATTAATATTTTTTTAACTAAACTTATCTATCTCTGTGGCTCTACGGAACTTGAAAGTTTTTGGCCGCAGCAACCACACTTTTCCAAGTGTCCCTATCCTGAGCTACATCCATCCAAATCTTACCCTCTCCCAACTCTCTCATGTCATTCCTACATTGTCCACCCACCGTGTCCTTGGTCCTCCAAACAGACGTTTCTCAATCGGTTTCCTCAAAAATATATTTTTTGCTATTCTTTCCTCTCTTTCATTTTAGCCACGTGCCCTGCCCAGCTCAGCCTTTGCGATTTTATAACCCTATGTCGGAAGATGCATAGAGATCATGCAATTTCTCGTTATGCAGTCCCCGGTGACCTCATCTTTTTTTTAAATAAACTTAATAAAGTTAAATGCACCAATATTATAAGAAATTATATATACCTATATACCTACCTAAAGGTGATTATTTATTTATATATTTAAATTCGATATTTTCAAAAATGATATTTTGCTTCCAAATTTCTATTTATGGAAATATTCTATAGAATGTGAGAAATGCAAAAAGATTGCATCTTGAAAATGTCAAGAGAGGGACATTCTAAACCCGAAAGATGATAGAAAAACGGGTTTTTGCTCGATGAAATAAATTTTTTAAATTTATTTTCCAATGATGAAAAATTCAAATACTTTTTTCTTCACCGTGTTTCTAAATTTATATATTGTATTGGCTAAATAATTCAATTCTTTAGATAAGATTCCACACCTATATTATTATTATTATTATTATTTAGCTAATAGGTATTGTCTTGGGGTGATGACGATTTTATTTCAAATAAAATATTTACTGATTCAGTTCAATATTTTTTTTTTTATATATGATGGTTTATTTATCACTCTTAGTATTTTCCCATTCGTTTTTAAGGATATCTTCATCCAATGGATGTTCATCGAGTCAGTCGCACTCAGAAATTTTTATATGAAAGTAAGAGGGTAAGCGCATAAATTTTCGAATAGCCACTCAGTACTTTAATATATAAAAGTTTTGTTTTTACATGGCATATAAGATAGAATTTTTAACTTACAAACCGGAAAATTCAATTATTTTAATGTTTATTAAAGGGATTTTTATTAATACACCACATATTAGTATAATTTATTTATTTAGTTAAATAAATATACGTTTCGACTGCTTATTCTCCAGTCATTATTCACTGCCGTACGCTTACTCCGACTAAAGTGGACTGATTTTAATGTTATAGGCCCAGAAATAATTTCCTCGATCGATTATTATACCTAAATACCTATATTTTCCATTCTTTTCAAATTGATACGAATTTATGTAAACCTCTACGCTGCTCTCTGGCTACCTCAGTTCAGAGAACGTTCACCTTTCCGTAGGAATTGAATACAAAAATATTAATTCTTATAATTTTTTACAGACCGACTCTAGAAAAGAAAGGTATTGTTTTCACATCAAATTTCATATGTGAAGATTTTTACATATCTCTATGAATTTGTTAACAAAAAAAGTATTTTTAGCATGATGTCTGTCCGTCTGTCCGTCCTTCTGTCCATCGTGTGTTCGTAAAGACGTGTACAGCTTGAACGGCTCAACGGATTTTGATAAAATTTGGTATATTTACTTAATGCATCAGTAGCATGAAATTATCAAATTTTGGTGTATATCTGGAAACCGGAAGTGGTAGTTTACAAAGGAATTAATTTTATATTCATTGTCGGAAAATATTTCACTAAAAATATAGTAGTAATTAATAATCGAGTAATTAAACTAAAAATAAAACCAAGATAATATAATTTAGTCATTTTAATTCAAATTTTAAAAATATTTTTTTTATAATTACTTTATATATACTCGTATATAATGTTGTATGTAAATTAATTTATTTCAAATCGTGGGTCGGTTCTGTGCCTAGCCACAGTTCATTTTTTAACATTATTATTAAAATAAAACAATTTTAAATTTAGAGTACGTTACAGTATTTGTTGGTAGTCAATTCTGTTCCAATGTAAGTGTAAGAACCTTTCTGAGCACTCATGACTTAAAAGATTATATCGTCATTTACTGTTTTCATTACTGCCACAAGCGACATGAGGCACTCGCAATGCAAACATGCTGTCAAGAATTATTATTTCTGAATTCTGTAGAGAACAAGCAATATTTTAATTCATCAACCATCCAAAGTTATTACTAATAATATTAAAATCTTATATATTATATAACACTAACTTTTATTAACTTAATTCTTAAAATTACACCTATCATTATTTACACCTATCATTATTTTATTTTGTTTAGTTGGTTTAATTGGTTAGTTTATATTTTTCTATTTTATACTTACGTTTGGCTCACAAGCAAGAACAAAAAATAATGGAAAAATAGTCCAGATTAATTTTTTGACAATATATTATAAATACTCTACTATACATGAATCGTTAATTTCTAAATTTTAATTATATTTCAAATTAATTAATTTATTTATTATGTTAATTAATATTATAATTTTTAGAGAAGATTTATTTAATATTTTAGTACAAATATATAAGATTTAATGTTTTTATATTAATTTATTACCGGTCATGAAAATTAAAAAAATATTGAGAGGAAATTTAATGATCATGTAACACCTCTACCCCGCTTAAGCGGTATTTTTGGCTTGATAATTATATATATATATTATATTAATTTATCTCATTTTAGTTAAAAAATTAAATAAATTGAAAGAGTGTATTTTAGAAAAAAAAGATCTTATATAGATTGTCAATATTTTCCATTTTTATATAGTATTCTTAATTATATATAATATTTAATTAAATAATTTGGTAATTGTCCAGATTAGTTGTCATGTCATGGATTTGGATAAAACTTAACCGGTGGATTTCTTTGTCAATTTCAAAGAAACTTTCCTTATGCAATTTTTCTCGGTCTCTTCTAGTTTGCGGGATAAATAAATAGTTTTAGCTGGTTATGAATGTCGAAATGTGCAGCCATTAAGTAATGTTTTATTGACTAATTCACTAATTATTCACTAATTTTAGGTTTTTTCGTTTCGATTTGGATATAGGGAAATTATTTAATTAATTAATTTTTAATTTTTCTATATATAATCCGAACTGAAAAAAAAATTCTGTAAATGAGTGGAGCCCTCTGCTGGTCAAATGAATAAAACATGGTAGCTAAATAGAATATCAATGGTTTTATATGCAAATTTTAATAATTTTTATTCTGTAAACTAAAAGCGACCTGGAAAAATTGCATAAGGAAAGGTCCTTTGGAATTAACAAAAGAATCCACTGGTAAAGTTTTATCTAAATCCATGACATGACAACTAATCTGAACCAAATGTTTTGATCTTTTTATGAACTTTTTTTTTACATAACATTTAATATACAATATAATAAATTGAGAAAAAAATATTTACAAAATTCAATCAATCGTCAAGTAAATTGAACTTGAATTTTATTATGTTTTATTATTTCAAGTTTTCATATAAAATATATAAGAAAATCTTATTAAATACGAGTTAAATGAATGTCGAAACAAGGGATTTTTATTTACAATTTTATAATTAAGACATTATTTTTTTAAGCTTATCATGTTATGTTACTTTAATATGATTGTTTATTTTCAATTTATATCAATTTATAATTAAACATTTTTTTTTTTTTAATTTGCAATTTATTTTTATTCTTTTAATTTTTTTTTTTCTCAGTTACTAAACAAAAACAAATGGCATCGTATATAATTTATTATAAAATGAAAAAATAAATAAATAAATAAAAAACAAATTAAAATAACATAGGGCTTATCAAAGCCGACAGGGAATGTATGAGATCTCATTAGATTGTAAATATATTCGTTCTTATATACCTTCCTACTACCTGAATCTGCAATATACTACCGAATGACTCTCAAGTTTGTGCTTCGATTAACTCCAGCAATAAACCCTCCAAAGGATAGATTTGTTTTTCGAAATTAAAAATAAATTGCTTTCAACTTCAAATTTATTTTATTTATTTATTTATTTTTTTTTTTTATATATAAATCTGAGAAGGTAGAGGGAGGATAAAAATAAATAATTTTTGTCTTAATTTCGAAAAATGTCAACTTTAATCTACGATTGATTATGAACAGCGATATGAGGGAAAAAAAAATTGCTATTAATACGAACTGATGATCAAGAAGTGAAATAAAAAATAAATAAATATAATATAATATTATAATAAATAAATAAATAAATAAATAATCAAATAAAATAAACAGGATAAGAGAGAATATAAATAAAAAAAATTTCAAATGTTATTAAAAAAAGAATAATTTAAATAAAAAATCTGGAGTGTCTCCACTAGACCATCTCGCAAATTGGAATTGAATTAATTAACATATATTATATTTAAATAAATTATAAATTAAAATAAATAAATAATATTTATTTTTGGCTCGTTGTTGATGGCAGCACATCACGTGCTGGCGCGTGATTAGCAGTCAACGTGTTAAAAAATTAATTCCGGTACTTTCAACGATTCAATCATGCTGAAATTCTATTTAAAGCTTTTTGAGTCAATTTTTAATCAAGTAAAAAATTTTTTAATCAAGTAAAAAACTATCAAACCTGTATCTTTATTTTCACGGTGAGTTTAGAGGAAAAAATATGAAAACGTAGTAGGTAATGACCCTCTTCCGGATGAGCTACATTTCTCAAAGTTGATAGAAAACTACGAATTTTGAATAATGTCCGTGTACCAAATTTCATTATTCTAGCTTAAACCGTTTATGCGTAATCTTGTTTACTGCGAGAAATTAAAAATGAAACCTAAATTTTTCGTTGTAAAATAATTAATATATGAATTATTTCTCCTTTCACAGCTTTATTTCAAAAATAAATATTTACGTCAATGTAATAATCTAACCTAATTATTATAGTGAACAAAAATACCTATAAAAGATTCATTCATCAAATATGCATATATTAGTATTCTTTGAAAATTAACAAATACATTTCTTTGGATTTTATTAATTAATACAAATATATGCCTAAATATTTTAAAATACTCTCTAAAACAAATGATAAAACGGAATTCTAAATAAAATTAAAATTTCACTTATTTTTTAACTTTATTTTTTTTAACTTTATTTTTATTTTTGTGTGTGACTATATAATATTTCCTTTCCTAATACTCGATAAAACACCTATCAAAATCTTTGTTAAGAAACGTAGATTAATTTTTACTAGCATTCTATAATATTACAATGTTTCCTTAATTAAATATTAATTATTAATTATTTGACAGATGCTGTGTGATTTCGTCGGCCATGTTAGTTGAGCGTCCACCTCGAATGCACCATCTTGCATTCGCTCTTCTATTAAATTATTATTTTCCTATTCCAACTTCATACATCCTATATTCTAAATCCTTTTTTATTGTAGTGTTTAATTTACTACACCCTCTAATTAAAAAATCAATTGAATTATCAATCATTTACTTTTTAAATCCTTCCCAATTCATTAATGCTTATCGGTTAGATTTGTTTGGCCTTAAGAAGATAATTTTTTTAATTTCACTTTTCTGTCTCTCATTTGTAATTTAATTTTAACCCACTTCTAGTTAAGAGATTTCGTTCAAATTTGAAACGTATATTGAAAGTCGATGACACTGCAATAATCAAAAAGAAATATTTTGTACTTTTCAAAAATAATAATTTTTAAAATAAAAAAATTATATTAAACAAAATTTAATTAAATTCCAATTACAAATTCATTTTAATAAAATTAAAACTATTTAAATATTTCAAATGATTTTAATAATTAATAATATTATATAAATAATTATTTTTTCATAATGATAAATATTTTTATATAACTTATAAATTATAAATTATAAATTTATAATAATAAAAAATATAAAAAACTAAAAACTTGAAAAATAATAATAATAATAATAATAATAATCAAAAACTTTTCAATATACACGCTTTTTAATCAAAAATGTCCTAAAAAAAATAGGAATAAAATATTAATTAAACCTTGAATATTATCCTTTACATATGTCCAACAAAAAAGCGTGGGGCATATATAATAATATTAAATTCTTTACCTAATACTTATGTTCATATACGCCCACACTTTTTTCTTGGGCATATGTAAAGGATAATATTCAAGGTTAATTAATATTTTGTTTTCTATTTTTTTGATTAAAATGTGTGTATATTAAAAAGTTTTTTTTTATTAATAATCTATAAATATTCAGAGAATTTAAGCATAAAAAATTAATCATTTATTATTTTAATTTTTTTTATTTTTAATTATACTATTAAACAATTATTCTTGGATTAGAATCATTGCAATGATTATTTTTCTTTTTCAATTTTTTTCAATTGGAATGAATTTTCGGTGTTGATGACCTAAAAGCGTTATCCAAACCTGAACTGGCCGGGTGACTGGTTATGTAAACAACCCCAATTGCATTTGTCCTTCGAGGTCTAACCACCACCCTCACTAACTAGACTGGAAGGACAGTTGTTGGAAACCTTGTTTGTATCAGGAAACAACAACACCAAGTGGTTTTATCAGATGTTCCTACCTTCCAAATCAATGTTTCTCCTTTGAAGAAAAAACAATCTAAAATTCAATGATCCTAATTGTTAACTAATGTAATTGAATACGATCATCCATCGAATTGGAATTTGTTTTGATTTAATTTTAGTTGCAATGAATTCATTTTTTACATATGAAATGGAATTATTTTAAATAAAATAAAAAATCCTAAATTCCTACAACTTAGTGAATTTTTTTTCATTCAATTTCTACTAATTTATACCAATCTCTTTCCGCCGAGCCATTTCTTCAGGTTTGGAAACAAGAAATAATCACTCAGGACTAAATCCGGAGAATAGGGCGGATGAGGGAGCAATTCGTATCCCAATTCATGAAATTTTATGGAAATTCAATTTTTTTTATTTTCTTCTCATACCACAAGGTAGCCTGCTATTAATGGACGTCAAACAAAAACGAAAAGCGGGTTCAAATATCGACAGGTGTCAGTTGATAGTTGCTGACAGGAGCAGTGTTGCCATTTCATTTAAGAGACAGGAAATTCAAAAAGTCACGAACATATTGACCTGCCCTCGCACTATTCTTGTACAAATTTTCAATCCTTAATCAAATACTTTTTATCCATCACTTCAAGTTCAAATACATTTTTTTAAACTTATAGTGGATGACATTTAATATTAATACAATTTTTGTTTAATATTAATTAATTAAAATTTAAATAATTTATTTTAATTTTAATTACTTGAAAAAAATCTTCTAATAGGTATAACATATATAACAGGATATAAATTCATCTTGTAATGGCTAAGATAAATGAGCGCTGGTTTTGAAACTAATAATTTTATAAGTTTTAAGTAGTAATATATAATTTAAATTTTTTTTTATATATTATTTATTTTTCATACAAATGTTCCACAATAATCCCCAATTTCTATAAATAACTTAATCACAGTTATGTTTGATTCTGTAATTTCATTATGTATTAAAAAAATTGCATTGCTTTATTAGTCAAATTAGTAATTTAAAAATTCATATTTAGATTGAAAGTAATATTTTGGGATTTGAAATTAAGGGATATTATTATACGGTTATTTTTAGAGAAATCAATTAGCCTAAACCATAAAAAATCCATATCAAAAAGTAGGAAATTCATTATTAATGTATTGTATGGAGTTTTAGAATTTTATACAAATTTTAGAATTGTCACATAAGTTCATTCGTATTTTGGCGCGCGGATATTGAAATATATTGGACGGAAAAAATTTAGTTGGAGGGGATATATTTTCGCAACGTATAAATTGTAGTGCACACATACTTTTAGCTACATTTTAGTGTAAATAGTTTAAATGTAATACAATCAATAATTTTATCAAGGTTATTACATAGTAATTTTTATTTTTTTAAATTTCAAAAATTTATTTAAACATTGATTTATATAAATATTTAACATTTTTTGAGATACAAATTTCATTTAAGTATGTACTCGTATACACCATATACACAAATATTTACAAATAAAAATAAAATAATTATTGTTATTGTTAATAAGTGTTTTTCTTTTATAATTTTTTGTTTCATTTATTAAATCCCGTAAATTTTCAAAATTAAATATAAGAATATACAAGCTGGTAAAAACAACGTTAAAAAAAATCCACTTTATATTATGTCAACATTATAATTAAAAAAAAAAGATGATTTTTAGAAAATAAATATATATAACCTATCTAAGTTAAGAGTAAATATTTATAGAAGGTTATTTTGTTGGAAATAAACATTCATATTTTATTTAAAGATAATTATAATATTTACTTAAGGATGTTATAGACAATATAACAACATTTATGTGTTAACATCAGTAAAAATATAAATCTTTTAAGTAATATGATAATATTATTTGTTCTATAAATATAAATAAATTATAATTTTATTTGATTAATATTTATAATTATTTATTTATCTATCTATCTTTAGGGCGATATAGTTTTTGGTGGCAGCAATCATTTTCCTCCATCCGTCCCCACCATGAACCATCTTCATCCATTCTCCCTATATATGAGGGCAGGTCAATAAGTCCGTGACTATTTGAATGTAACAGTGGGTTTTGGTTAAAAAATTATTTTATTTTTCAATGTAGTCTCCTTAGAGCTCTATACACTCCAATTTTTTTATCGCTTCCAAAAAATAAGATTTGTCGAGGACATCAATATAGGGATTTGTTTGTGAGATGATTTCATCGTTGGAGGAGAATCTCTTTCCGCCGATCCATTTCTTCAGGTTTGGAAACAAGAAATAGTTACTCTGGAGAATAGTGCGGATGAGTGAGCAATTCATATCCCAATTCATGGATTTTGATGGAAATTCACTTTTTTCCATTTTCTTCTTCAATCACGAGCTAGTCCGCTATTAATGGATGTCAAACAAAAACGAAAAGACTCAGTTGGTTCAAATGTCGACAGGAGTAGGCTGATAGTTGTCTGTTGACAGGAGCAGTGTTGCCATTTCATTTAAGAAACGGAGAATTCAAAAAGTCAGGGACTTATTGACCTGCCCTCGTATTTTATTGATATAACCATCAATCGTTCGGACAATGGAAGAAATATAAATGCAATGTAGGTGCTGGATTAGTTTTAAATTTCATTTAAAATGTCACATTTAGATAAAAGCTATTTAAATAAACAACTATAATTCATAGTCTTTATGAAAAGGAGAAACTCTCTCTAACAATTTTATTTACTTTATTATGTAATCCCATCTTAAGATGGTAAATAATTTATTCCTGTCATTTAAAGTTCTCAATGACATTACAAATAAATATGTATTAGAATAATATAATGATGTCACTTAAAGGTGTTCCATTCCTCCCTCCTCCTCCACCCTTTCAATAGAAAGCGATAATGAATGGACACAACTTAGTTATATTAAATATTTATTAATATTAATAAAAATTGTAAATTTTATTTGACCTAGGGGCGTTGCAAAAGGATTCACACCTGGTCGGCGAATCCTGTTGACCTGCCCGATTCTAGGTAGTGCTCCTGCTACGTGGGGAAAGGGGGGTGGGGGAGGGTTAGAGACCTTGTTTAAATGTTCTTTGTATATTTATTATGTGTGAATAATTTGAAGTACAAGAAATGAAAGTACATATTTATTATTTTACAAGAATAAAATTTCAATTGAATTTCATAAAAACCACCAATAAATGAACAGAATAATGGGTTCCTTTATTTTCACAATGCATGAATATTAAATTAGATATATTTTCTTGATTCTAACGGGCAATAGAAATCTTTAGAATATTCATGTCGCTATAATATAATCGATTATTATTTTACAAAGAAAATTGTTTTTTTTTTAATAGAATATATAATGTTTCTGTATTCGTAGGTTATTTATTAATTATTTTTCTCTTGTCAGAGATAATATTGCGATCACAAAAATTTTCGATGACGAGATTTTGATGTTTTTATACGTTTTGAAGGCCCCGGAGTCATTTTCACTAAGGTTGAGATACATGTCTGTCTGTCTCTCTGTGTGTGTGTAGACAAGATTACTCAAAAACGGTTTGAGCTAGATTAATGAAATTTGGTACACACATATTATTCAAAATTCGTAGTTTTCTATCAACTTTAGAATTTCTGCTTAATTGAATCGCTCAAAATACCGGAATTAATTTTTTAACACGTCAATCAAACACCAGCACGTGACGTGGTGCCATCAACAAAGATCCAAATACGCGCTGGTTTAATAAATATTTTTTTTTTTTTTTTTTTTTTTTTTTTTTTTTTTCCTATTAAGATCTACATCTGCCCTTTCTTTGGGCAACAATAAATCGTTTACAATATATTATATTTACAATAATATTTACAATATAATGGAAAGGGTTTAATAAATATAATTGATTAATTTTAATTTATAATTTAATTAATTTAATTTAATTTAAATATAATATATGTTAATTATTCCAATTCAAATTTGCGAGAGTCGAGTGGAGACACTCCAGATTTTTTTTTAGAAATTTTTATGTTTTAATTAAATATAAAACAATATATTAAAAACACGCTAAGTATTACAAAATAATACTTTAAATAAAAGAGAATTGTATTTCAAATCTTAAACCCCGCTTCATACTGACACTGCATCTGCTTCGTATACTGTTTCCAGCAAATTTATTTAGAAAATGCACTGTTTTTAGAAAAATATAATTAATTTTCATTTACTACAACTAGTTTAGATATCTTTCCACAATTTCTCACCATTACTGCAAGTATTGTATGAAATTTTGTGTCCAGAAATCTAAATCAGTTGTAGAAAATGCATATTAATTATATTGTTCTAACAACATTGCATTTTCTATTAACTGCCTTATTATGCAGAATTGTGTATTAAGATTGATATAATTATTATGATTTATTTTCAAAATTGGCATTAATGTTTATAAAAAATATCGTTTAATAAAATAATATCTAACTTTGTGGTTCTATGAAACTCGAAAGTTCTTGGCCGGAGCAACACATTCTCCAAGAGTCCCTATCCTGAGCCCCTACTCTGTCCCATCTCTCTCTCGTCCCTTCCTATATTGATCACTCACCGCGTCCTTGGTCTTCCAAGCGTACGTTTCTCTTGTTGGTCTCCCTACCAATATATTTTCGCCAGTGTTTCCTCTCCCATTCTAGCCACGTGCCCTGCTCATAGCACTAACTATGTCTGGAGATGCATAGAGGTAATGCAATTCCTCGTTATACAGTCTCCCCCATTCCCCGGTGACCTCATCTTTCTTTGACCCATAAATGCTGCGAAGAATCCTATTTTCAAATACTCTAAATTTAATAAAATAATCATAATAATAATTTTTAACCTACAATATATATATTTGTAATAAAATAATACTTGTTGGAATATTTAAGTATTTGGACATGATAGGTATAATTATATATAAATAATATAATTGACGAGGCCTCATGCCCCCTTGTTGGAGCACGTTTGTTGGCCAATATAGCTGTTGCATGATTAGATATGTATATACTTCTTGAAATGGTTAAAGAAAAATCGATCGTCTTAGAAAGAGCAACCATTTTTATAGGATAGAAGATAAAGATATTCTAAAATTGAGGTTTGTATTGACACTAAACACGGCAAAACCCAATACACGGTTTTGCTTATTTGTCCCACCTTCCCTTCTTCACTTTCCCTCACATTTGTCGTGACATGTGTTTTTATCAGAGCAAAGTTGGTCTTTTGATACACGAGCCATTTTTTTTTTTCGTTCATATAATTTTATTGAATTATTTCGTGACAAAGAACTTCGTGGGTTTTTTTGGTTAAAAATAAAGCTTCGTTCTAACTTTGGTACTTATTATTATTATTATTTTTTTTTTCTTTTTGGTAATTAATAAAAGAAAAAGAAACAAATTGAAAAATGTTCCATTTTTAAACTTATAAATAAAATATTTATTTTAATTAAATAATTAAATGGACTTTTGAGAGAGACAATAATAATCATAATAAGAATAGTAATAATAATAAATAATTGTAAGGATATATATATAGTTGTATTTTGATTGATAGGTGATACACACTTTGAAATCAGTAACAAAAAGAAAAATAATTTAAGTGATGTGTGGGGATATCAAATTTTTTCTATTGTATAAAAAAAAAATGTCCTATAGGCGTATAACAAAAAAAAAATGATCCTGTAACAGGTTGGCCACATTCCTAGGGTGGTATTTTAATTCCGCTCACCTTTTTATAAATGACAGAAGAAAAATTTTGAATAGAGCAAGAAAGAATTTAATTAACCTGAATTGCACATAAAACTTAAAAAAAATAAAATAAAATAAATTATTTTATTTTTATATATTTCACTATTTTAGTCAATAAAAGAACTCAGTCTAATCATATAAAAGAGATGGGAGAGGGTAAGATTTGGATGGATGTAGCTCAGGATAAGGATACTTGGAGAAATGTGGTTGCTGCGGCCAAGAACTTTCGAGTTCCATAGAGCCACACAGATAGATTGTTAGGCAGTCTAATCATACAATTTGAAAAATTCTTTGGCTGGTTTATTTATTTTATAAAAAATAAACAAATAAACATTTAAAAGAAAAAATTTCATAATTGAATAAAACATAATGATATATTATATTAATGAATCTAATATATTTCTATGGCGCTCTTGAACTCGATAGTTCTTATTCACAGAAATTATATTCCACCTTCCGTCCTTGAACAGAGCCAATCTCCCTCGACCCAATTCCCATATTGTCAACCATAGTGTTACTGAAAAACCTTCCGGTCGTTTCCCAATTGCTTTCTCCAATGATAATTTGGATGAATCTACTAATAAAAATAAATAAACGAGAAAATAAATAAAATCAATTCCTATTTAAAATACTAATATCATATTATTTTATAATTTTTTTTTCTCCATTAAAAAATAAAATTAATTCATTCAAATTTGAAAAAAAAACTGTATTATACTTGATGTATAAAAGAATTTAAGAATTTAAATTATTATTTATTAATCAGTAGTAAAATGCTAAAATGAAAGAGAACGAGGGTTCAAACCTCAGCAAGTTTACAAAAATTTATCAAATAAAATGAACTTAAAACTATTTGTTTATTTTAATTAATAGCTTTAATTTCTCTTGGTATAAGGAGTAAAGAATATTTTTTTTTAATATTATTTGAATAATTATTTGTTATTTTTAACGAGGATTCAAACCTTAGCAAGTTTACAAAAATGTCATTGTTTATCAAATAAAATGAACTTAAAGCTATTTATAAGGTTTATTTTAATAAATATTTTTTTTAATATTCTTTGAATAATTATTTGTTAATTTTAACAAGGGATCAAACCTCAGCAAGTTTACAAAAATGTCATTATTTTTCAAATAAAATGAACTTAAATTTATAACCTATAATTTAACCTGTTATAAGGTTTATTTTAATTAATAGCTTTAATTTCTCTTAGTATATGGAGTAAAGAATATTTTTTGTAATATTCTTTGAATAATTATTTATTATTTTTAACGAGGATTCAAACCTTAGCAAGTTTACAAAGATGTCATTGTTTATCAAATAAAATTAACTTAAAGCTATTTATAAGGTTTATTTTAAGGAATATTTTTTTTAATATTCTTTGAATAATTATTTGTTAATTTTAACAAGGGATCAAACCTCAGCAAGTTTACAAAAATGTCATTATTTTTCAAATAAAATTAACTTAAATTTATAACCTATAATTTAACCTGTTATAAGGTTTATTTTAATTAATAGCTTTAATTTCTCTTAGTATATGGAGTAAAGAATATTTTTTTTTAATATTCTTTGAATAATTATTTATTATTTTTAATCTAATCCATGATTGGAATCAATAAATTGGAAATGACATAAACATGCCCGAAATTTAATTACATTGTTATATTTTTAAGAATATTTTTGGATTTTTTAACAATATTAAAGCAAGTTATTATTTTTATTGTATTTTATTTTTTATTAATTGAAATCAAAGTCAGACGATCAATAAAATTTAATTTCCAATGACCAGTGATCGTCAGAGTAGTAACATAGTTTTGTGCTAAACTTAGCACAGGTAAAAGGGAGAGAGAGAGTGAGAGCGAGAATATGGTTAATTGGAATTTCTTGGAATTTTAAAGACAAAGTGTAACAGAAAAGAATTTCAAATGTTAAAAAAAAAACTACGATCGAAGCTGAGTCTAAGATCCTTGACAATAATTGCTAATCAAATGTATTAATGAAAAATTTGTAACATCGCTGGAATTTAAATTGAAGTTTTTATTTATTTATTTATTTATTTAATTTCCAAACTGTTCTTAGTAATTCTTAATAGATATTACGTGTCTATTGTTGAAAAAAAATTCGCGATCTTCACCCGTTTAGCATTTCATTCATAGAACTAATTTTAAATATATTCAAGTATGCCTTTTTGCGTAGTTTCGACTACTTGAGGAATACCGTATAAATCATAAAATTATTTGGTAATTTGCCCAAATACCTGAGTGAAAATGAAAGAGAATTGATATATAAAATTAATATTTAATTAAAATTTTTATTAACTTTTATTTATCTCCTCAAAATGATTTTTAACTTTTACTCGATATCTCTAAATTATAGCTAAGTTCAAGATAAACAATTGAAGTTTTTATCCACATAAACCGCATTACTTCAAATTTCTGATACATCTCCATATTATATTCACTTAAATCATTTATATTTACCAGTATATTGTCCACCTACCATCCTTGGTCTATTCATAGGTCATTTCCCAATTGGTTTCCCTATAAAAATTTCTCACTAAATTTCTCCATCATATCAAACCATGTCTTGTCTATTGATACCTTCTCTATCTTATGATTCTGACTATATTTGGAAAGACCATGTATTTGAAATCTAAATTTTAAAAATATAACATTATAACTTATTTTTAAAATCTGTAAAATAATCATTGTTCTTTTATTCTCCAGATATAGTCTGGGTCAAAAATTCGAGAAGGTTGTGATGGACAGGACACATGGCAAGAATAGGAGAGGAATGGCTGACAAAAATCTATTTGTGGAGAGACTAATTGGGAAATGTCAGGTTGGAAGAGCAAGAACGCGATGGGTGGACAATGTAGGAAGAGACGTAAAAGCGATAGGGGAAAGTAGAAGTTGGATGGGAGTATAGGGATATTTGGAGAAGTGTGTTTGCTGCGGCCGGTTCTGTAGAGCGACAAAAATAGATAGGTATACTTTTACTAAAAAATAAATAAAATTCCACGTTATTACAAATATAGTCGGAAAAAGCCCGCGGACCATATTCAGCCCTCGGTTAATTTTTTAATATTCTTCTAGTCATTAATATAAAAAAATATGAAGTGTCTCTACTGGACTAAGTCGCAAATTTGAATTGAATTAATTAAAATATATTATATATTTAAATTAAATTTAATTAATTAAATTATAAATAAGAATTAATAAATAATATATATTAATCTGTTTGGCTCTCTGTTGATGACACCATGTCACTTGCTGACCCGTGATTGGCAGTCAACATGTTAAAAAATTTAAAAAATAAATTCCGGTACTTTCAGCGATTCGATCATGCTAAAATTCTATATATAGCAGTTTTATACAATTTTTAATCATGTGAAAAACTATCAAATCTATATATTTATTTTTACTGTCAGTTTAGAGGAAATATTTGAAAAAGTAGGTAATGGCCCTCTTCTGAATGAGCTACATTTTCCAAAAGTTGATAGAAAACTACGAATTTTGAATAATGCACGTGTACTGATATGTAAATTTGGTTAGTGGTATTCTTCAATTATTTATTTATTTTATACACATTTATATTCAACATTGTTTTATTAATATTTTCTATTTTAAATAAAAAAACAATATAAAAGTAAGGAATTGGGAAAAAATAGAAATTGGATGGAGGTGGTTCAGGATTAAAACAATTGGAAAAATGTGGTAAGACCTTACGAATTCTGTATATTAGTAGATTGGCTAATGGTAATTTTCAATAAAAATTTAATGTTTTCTCAATAATAAAAGCACCTAACCGGACATAAATCGATGAATGATGGAATTAAATTTAAACAATTCTAATTCAAGTTCGTTTTGGCAACCTTTTTGTGCACGTTAGTGTACTCATAAAAATAATTGTATCAGTGCCTGTTGCGCACCTAAATTTCCATAGCAACTTCTTGCATGTTTTCATGCAACCGCCCCTTTTATGCATAAGCAATTGAATTCAATTGCCAACCCGAATCAATCGCATGCTGAAAATTTCACATAAGCTTTCGGCCATTCATGGAATCAGGAAATCAATTTTCTGTTGAAGGTATTATTTATTCAAACACTTATAATTGACAAGGCTATTTGATTAGAATGAAATCTAGTGAAATAATCTATTCACTTACCTCTTTCATATACTACTTTAAAACCATGAATAGGTAAAGTTGAATTAATTAAAAAAAAAATTTTCTATAGTTCTTCACAAAAAAAAAAGAGGGGAGAAACTACTGAGTTTAACATATATTAATCAATTTAAAGTCTATTTTTCAGGCATTATTTTAATTATACATAAAGTTTAAATCAAAATGTTTTACAAGAATTTTTTATAAAATTTTTAAAGAAAGTTGATGTAAACTTGTATAGAAGTTATTATACTTATTTAAAAAGAACAGATCTATGCTTCATCTGTTTCATTGTATAAAACTGCTATATATAGAATTTCAGCTTGATTGAATCGCTGAAAGTTAATTAAATAAGTAAGTTGAAATTAATTTTTTAAATTTTTTTAAAACGTTGATTGCCAATCACGCGCCAGCACGTTGTGTCATCAACAAAGAGCCAAACACGTGAATAATTTTTTATAATTTTTAAATTTAGACATAAAAATGATGGTAAAGATTTTAAATTTAAATTTAATATATGTTAATTAATTAATTTAAATGAATAACAATACTATACTGTAAATTTAATTTTTTTTTAATTAATTAATCAAAATTAATTATACTTAATTAATAAATTAATTAATTAAATTTAATTTAAATATAATATATGTTAATTAATCCAATTCAAATTTGCGAGATAGTCGAGTGGAGACACTCCAGCTTTTTTTTTTACTATGGATAATAGAAGTTAAAATAGCATAACTCTATTACTAAACATAATAATAATCCTAAACTTAATAATAATAATTTTTACAAATATATCATTATAAATTACCTATCTACTTAAAATAGCAACAAATTTCAACTTATTTAAATAACTCATTAATAATAATAACTTTAAATTAACAGGAAATGTTTCTTATTATATACTGTAGAAGATGTATAGTGAAGGCTTCAAAATTATTTTATTTATGGTATACTATAAATATGTTAGCAAATAAAATAAAGTAAAAGTTGGATTGCTTGCAAATGAATAGAAATTGGATGTATTAAAAAAAAATTGAATAGTTTATAAATAAATTATCGAGGAATATATACCTATACCAACCTATAATGATATAATTAGTTTACAGTATAATTCAAGTTGTTTGAATTAGCAACTGTTAACTTGATATTTGATTTCGAAAGTATGTACTTGAAAAAAGTAATTTTTCAACTAATGTTTGAATACATTATTAAAAAAAAGTAAACAGAAAGAAAAAAGTAAGAAAGAGAAAGAGATTCTTAAAAATAAAAAAAAATTAAAGAATCGTCTATATTTACATAAATTATTATTTGTCTATACTAATTAGAAAGTGGTATGCTTTCCTTTTTCTGGGAATCCCACAAATTTGAACTCGTCTAAATATATTTTGCTTGCCAATTAGGTAAATAAACTCACGGACAAAAAAAAAAACCCCAACAACTTATTTCAGAAAAAAAAGAAATATCACTTATCTCAAATTCAAAACATCAGATTGGAAAAAGAAATGGTATCAAAGTTTATTGGATTATAATTTAATAATAAAAATTGATTGTTTAATTTAATATCAAAACTTTTTGATTTCTTGTAAAATAATAAGTACAAAAAATCTGAAATGTCTCCATTCGACTATCTCAAAATGTGAATTGGATTAATTAACACATATATTATTTATAAATTAAATTTAATTAATTATAAATTAATAAATAATATTTATTAAACCAGCGCATATTTGGCTCTTTGTTGATGACACCACGACACGTCCTGGCGCGTGATTGGTAGTCAACGTGTTAAAAAAATTTAAAAAATTAGTTCCGGTACTTTTAGCGATTCGATCAAGTTGAAATTCTATATATAGCTGTTTTATACAATTTTTAATCATGTGAAAAACTATCAAACCTATATCTTTAATTTTACTGTCAGTTTTTAGAGGAAATAATTGAAAACGTGGTAGGTAATGACCCTCTCCTGAATGAGCTACATTTCTCAAAAGTTGATAGAAAACTACGAATTTTGAATAATACCCGTGTACCAAATTTCATTATGTTAGCTCAAACCGTTTTTGCGTAATCTTGTCTACACAAATACACACACATACATACATACATTCATACAGACATTTTTCTCAACCTTAGTGAAAATGACTCAAGGACCTTCAAAACGTATAAAAACATCTAAATCTCGAAATCGAAAATTAATAATTAATAATATCTCTGGCAAGATAGAAACAAAAAAATTTGGTTTATTTACACCTATGATTAAGAATAATTGTATTTATTTTTATTTTTGAAATTGAAATTTGAAATGAGCATTAAGCACATGTTTTGCAACTTACCACACGAGGTCGCTTCATATGTTACTATCAAACAGCATTATTGCACAACAATTAAATTTAATTTGAAATTTCAAAAAATATTCTCTATTCTTTGAATTGATATTCAGCTTCAATTTCAATCCAATTACAAGTATCCTTTATTATCCAGTAATATTTCATAATGTTAATTTAATTATGCAAATCAAGTAGAAAATAATAAACATATTTAAATAAACAAAAGAAAAAAAAAATAAACAAAAATGTCAATGATTAATTATCATTAATAAATGGATTTCTTATCATTTAAATTATACGCTTCTTTCTTTGATAAAAAGAATCATTGATTTAATTTTTTATTAAAATGTGTCATCGTTTAAGTAAAGAAAAAAAAAAAACAAAAAACAAAAAAACAAAAAAAAAAAAGAAAATTAGAATAAATTCCATTAAATTAGATTGAATTATTCTACGACGTGCGTCGTAATTTGAAAATCGCTTGGGGACAGAAAAAAGCAGGGCCTTGACTGTGATAGAAATGGAATCGGAATATAAAAGAGGAGGGAATGTTATTTGGGATTAGATGGTATCCGACCTACAACGTGTCATCAACCGGTAATAAATAAACGACCGATTTTTTCAAGTCATGTGTGGAGATCGAGTTGCGGCCAACAGTGCTGCTTTTGCTGCTTGTGCCTAGGAAATTTTCTATATATCTCTTGCTATATATTTCATGAGTGCAAAGCAACGTTTCTCTGTTCACCAAGATGGTTGACTCCGATTGTAAAACGCACATCGAAGTTCAAGTTACTTACTCTATGGATGGAATCTCTCTCCCTCCCACAAAATTGCAATGCACGGTTTTTATTTGTACAATAAATAAAAATTGTGATTGTTTATAAAGAAATTTAAATATATACACTACTATATATATTTATTTTAAATACTTAAATTCAATTATATTATTTATCATTTGATATTAAAAAAACAAAACAAAATAAATTGTTTATGTAATATCTTCTATATACTATAATTTTTTAATTGTCCAGATTAGTTGTCATGTCATGGATTTAAATAAAACTGTACCAGTGGATTCCTTTGTTAATTCCAAAGAAACTTTCCTTATACAATTTTTCCAGGTCGCTTTTAGTTTACGGAATAAAAATTATTAAAATTTGCATATAAATCCATTGATGTTCTATTTAGTTACCATGATTTATTCATTTGACCAGCAGATGGTTCCACTAATTTTCGGGGGGTTTTTTTCAGTTCGGATTGGATATATTTAGATAAAATTAAAAAAATTAATTAATTAAATAATTTCTTTATATCCAAACCGAACCGAAAAAACACGAAAATTAATGAATAATTAGTCAATTAGTCAATAAAATATTACTTAATGGCTCCACATTTCAATATTCATAACCAGCTAATCTGTCAAACTTAAAAACTATTTATTTTTCTCGTTAACTAGAAGAGAACGAGAAATATTGCATAAGGAAAGTTTATTTATAATTAAAATCTACTAGCAAAATTTCATCCAAATCCATAATCTGGACAATTCCTTTTTTTTTTTAGATTTAAAGTTGTTATTATATAAATAAAAATGTTAGATAGTCATAAAATCGATAAGTTTTTTTTTTTTTTGGGGGGGGTTCGTGTAGATGGAATGGGCAAGGGAAAAGGCTAGTGAGGAGTTTGTTTATAGGGAAACCCCCCAATTGAGATAAAGCATTGGTTGATAAATCAAAAACGTGGAGGGCTGATAATATAAAGGTAGATATGAAAGAATTGGATGGTGGTGCTTTGGGTTAGGAATGTGATTTGAGTTCAATAGCGTTAATAAATAAATAAAACCCATAGGAAAATTGATTGAATACAATTAATAAAAAAAAAATATAAAAATAAGTAAAAAAAAAAGTTAAAAATATATTTTTATTGGGTGCGATCATGTAATTGAAGTTGACAAGATAGAATTTAAGTCGTCAGACTATTCGATATATATTAACCCATTGGAATTATTCCTAAATGATTTTCTCTCTCTCTACCTGACTTACATTTAAAAAAACCAAAAAAAAAAAAATTTATGCAACTGTTACAGGAAGATTTCGGACTTGAGCAAACAATTAGGTTCCATTGCACGAATTTATTTTAAATTTAATTTGCCAAGTTGTTTGTAAATTCATATGGGAGAAATGAAGTGAAAGATCATTTCAAATTGAAACTAATTGAATGAATTATATATAATTTTATAAGAAAGGATATATATATATATATATTTATATATATATATATGTCTAATTAATTATTTTTATGAATTATAATCATGAAAACGGGACTAAAGATTTTTTTTTTTAAATTCAAATATTCGAGAATTTATGAGGTGATAAAATATTTTTAAGCAAAATAATTTAATGATTATATTATCTTAATTAAAGTAGTTAATCAATAAATGCCAAATATCAAAAAGGTTTCAAAATCAATTATTGCAATGATTCAAGAAGAGGTTTCTTGGATCTATATAGAAGCGTGGAGCTTTAAATAAATCTTTAAGGATTATATATATATATATTAACATTTTTTTTTAAATTAAGTATAGTGATGGAAAAATGTTTTCGCCATGGGGGCGCTTTTGGCAATGGGCTTTTTTTTTTCATCACTATATATATATATATATATCTTATTATATATATATATATCTTATTATTATCATCCGGGCTATGCTCATGTATTTTTGTGAGATTGTTTTCTCGACGTTTCGGCAACCATTTTGGTGCCATTTTCAAGAGGTTATTTAGGTGGGAATATTTTTGATATTCTGGGACTCGAGAAAACAATCTCACAAAAATTCATGAACATATCCCGGATAAATCTGATAATAATAATATTATTAAAATTCACGGAAATTTAAACCAACATATAATATATACATATATATATATATATATATATATAGAAGAATACTTAAAGTTTGGTTTATCCAATTCTAAACATTAATTCTCATAATATTCTCTGAAAGAATATAAATTTATTTCTTCTATTTATGAAATGTAAAGATATCTAAAAAATATAAATACTAAGTAATTAACAGACAAAACCCGTATACATATATCTGAGTACTGAACGTTCAAAAGTTGCTCCGGTTACTTAATATTAATCTGTGCTAATTATTATAATTACAATAATGAATATTTGACTTGAATGTTAAGTAATTAAACATAATTAGTAATTATTATTTACTAAATCTAGATTATAATTATAATTTCATTAAGTAATGTATAAAATAATCATACAAGATTATTATTTAAGTTAAACATAAATAATTTAGGTAGACGACTATTTTAATAAGTATTCATTATTTTTAAAACAATCTTAAAATAAATTTTTCATAACACTTTCTCTTCATTAAAAATTAACTTTTATTGTTAGTCTTTAGATTGGCAGTGGTAAATCATAATTTAATGTTGTTTTTGTTTGCCTATTTAAACTGCGTATTGTCTCTTGTATATTGTAAATGGAATAAAGTAATTCAATGAAAAGTAATAAAATTTTAAATGTAAAAAAAAAGTATTATTGATATTCAAGAATGTTTTTAGATAGTGAAAAAGCTGTAAAGTATGACGATAAGGGAACAACCCTAAAGACAAGATCTTCTAGGAGACATCGTGATGGCTTATCCGAGGGAATTCCATCTTAGAAACAATAAAGAGCATCTTAGATTGGATAACGCATGCATCACGATGCTTCGTTTTCTTTTAGTGTGAACAATGTCTTAAAAGTCTGTCTGATTAGTCAAATGCATTCGGAAACAAAAACAGATAAGAATGATATACTTAACAAGCTTGTAAATTTTCAATTCTAGATTCTAATAAACGAGTAAAGATTTAGGTTATTAAGATTCACCAAATACTAATATAATAATAATTGTAACTACATACATTTACTATATAAATAATGAGAGATTTGAGAGAGATGGGAGAGGGGAGGAGTTGGATGGTTGTAGCTCAGGATAGGGACACTTGGAAAAATGTGGTTGCTGGAGAATAGCGGAGACTGTATAACAAAGAATTGCATGACCTTTATGCATATCTAGACATAGGGTCATAAAATCGAGAAGGCTGCGATGGGCAGGTCACGTGACAAGAATGGGAGATCAAAGACTGACGGAAAACTTATTTGTGGGCAAACCGATTGGGAAACGTCCGGTTGGAAGACCAAGGTTGTGCTTATAAGAGTTAGGAGAAAATAGGGGTAGGATGGTTGTGGATCAGGATAGTGACATTTGGAGAAATGTGGTTGCTGCGACTGAGAACTTAGATAAATAAATTACATTGTATTGAATTTAAAAAACAACAATAATTGTAAATATAGTTTTTGACAAGATTGTCAATGTATTGAATAAACTTTGAATTATAATAAATTACAGATAATACTACTATATTTTTAATATTATTTATTATTATATTATATTATTATTATATGGGTAGGTAAAAAATAATTGGTGAAATTTGGGTGCTGCCGCCAAGAACTTATGAGTTCCGTAGAGCCAGAGAGAGATAAATAATGAGAAATATTAGTGTTATATATTCTTTTCTATCTATCTATAACGCTATTGAACTTAAAACACTTCTTTGTCCATAGAAAACTACAATAACATGTTTGTTTTGATCATAATAAAGTCATTCTTTCGGTAAATTTTATCGATCACATTCCTCCAACTAAACCATCACCATCCAAGTTTTCACTTCTTCACATTCTATCATATTACCTTCCATTCGTATGGGCTTATCTATTTATCTCTATGAACATTCTACCCCTATTTTCTCCTAACTCTTGTTGGTCTTCCAACCGGACTTTTCCCAATCGGTCTCCCCACAAATAATTTTTTCGCCAGTCTTTCATTTTCCATTTTTGTCACGTGACCTGCCCATCGCATCCTTCTCAATTTTATGACCCTATAACTAGATATGCATAGAGGTCATGCAATAGTTCATGGCTATAACAAATGCTTTTCCTCCAGTTGTTACTATCTTGAGCCACTCTTCCATCCAATTCTTACCCTCTCCCAATTCTTCCCTATTTTATATATCTTTATCAATTTATCGATGGTTTACCAATAGATTTCCTTATAAAATAAACATCTCTTTTCAGACACTTATCTCATCCATTCGTTCCTCGTAACCCTCCCATCGCAACCACATCGATTTTTACATTCTACGTTTGAGGATTAAGAGACAAAGCAACGTTTGTAGCTGCTTCAGTTGGAGTATATTTTAAAAAAAGTTTTTATTTCATTGTCAACAAACATCTTTTTGTTATTCACAAAAGATTGGATCATATTTGGATATGATATCAACTTAAATCGCGTTTCTTTGGCTGTTTACCTCTCCTTCTATATGAAGCTTATTTTTATATATAGAATTAGTTTTATTTTCAATAAATTTTATTATACCTCTCAAAGTTGGATGATATTGAAAAATGTAAATAGAATTATCATTTTTTAAGAAAGTATTTTGTAAATCTCTGATGTCCTTCTTTATTCGATGTGAATTTGAAAATTTACAAACTTTTCATGTTTCTTTTATGTTATTATCTAACGGGGAGGAGGGTTCGTTGAAATGAATGGCTTAAATTTTGCAAAAAAAAAATCTGAAGTGTCTCCACTCGACTATCTCGCAATTTGAATTGGATTAAATAATATATATTATATTTAAATTAAATTAAATTAATTAAATTAAAATTAATAAATAAAATTTATTAAACCAGCGCGTGTTTGGCTCTTTGTTGATGACACCGCTGACGCGTGATTTGCAGTGTTAAAAAAATAATTCCGGTACTTTCAGCGATTCAATCAAGCTGAAATTCTATATATACCAGTTTTATAAACAATTTTATCATTTGAAAAACTATCAAACATATAACTTTATTTTTACGGTGAGTTTAGAGGAAAAAATAATGAAAACGTGGTATGTAATGGTCCTCTTCCGAAAGAGCTACATTTCTCAAAAGTTGCTAGAAAACTACAAATTTTGAATAATGCCCGTAAACCAAATTCCATGATTCTAACTCAAACCGTTTTTGCGTAATCTTGTCTATATATACACACACACACACAGACCTTTTTCTCAACCTTAGTGAAAATGACCCAGGGACCTTCAAAATGTAAAAAACATCAAAATCTCGACATCGAAAATTTTCATGATCGCAATACTATATCTGGCGAGATAGTAAAAAAATACATCTGTTTTCATTTTTAATTTTAAATAGATTTTATTTTTGAAAATGATTTTACTAAAGGAAATATAATCCAAGGAATATTATTTCCACTTGCACAAACATGATGAATTTACAAGGTCACCCATCCTTGATTTTTGATTACTTATTATAATGATTATTTTCGACATTTTAAGAAAAAAAATCTGTGGCATTATGTTTAACTATAATCGTGGATCGTTACAATTTCGTCACACTTTTCTAGACAATGATTACGATAATCATAATAATAATGGTTCAATTACATATATGGAGATTGGACCCCCTAAGATCAGGTTAAGGTGTAGGTACTTGAAAAAAAATATTAAGATACAAAGGGGGTAGCTCACAAGTAGATAAAATAAAATTTGAAGTTTAAAAATTAATTATTGTTCTAATTTTAATTAATTTTTTTTTTAATAAATGAATATTTTTGATCACTATGTAGTTAATAATAATAAGTACCTGGAATACCAAGCTACTGCGCGACCCTTTAAAAATTATTGATATACAATTTTTTAATTATTTATTATAATTATGTTACATCATTGCATCAATATGATTCAAATGAATGGAACTTGGGGTCCTCAATAATACATTAATAATATTAATAAAAATTAAAAAAAAATATAATTTATACTTACAATGTTTGCAAGACAAATAAGAAAAATTTTAGATTTTTTTTTTTGGTAATAAAAAACAAAAAAAAAAGAAAGAATAAATATATTAATCTTTAACTCGGTGATGGAACTTTGAATGCAAGTATTTGCCTGCAACAACAATATTCCTCCATCCATCCCTGTTCGAGTCACATCGCTCGGCCATCTAAATGAGTCCTACAACTATATATGAGGATGCATCGAAGTCATGTTATGCAATTTTCCATTATTTTTATCTTTTGTCGATTCATACATTTTTTGTTTCATATATTTTAGTTCTCTTCCCGTCTACAAAAGTCATTCATCTTACATACAAATACTACAACCGGTAAAATAATATTTTTTCTATGAATAAATTGAAAAATGTATATTTTTTTAAATAAATTAAACGGTTTCAATTGAAACTGTCATTATTCTTCATATAAAAAATCTCTATTAAACTAATAATTTTTATTTTTTATTTATTTATTTATTTTTTTTTAATTTTTTTTAATACACACATTGATTATTTTATACAAATATTATTATTGAGATTGAAATTAAATTTTCTAGAGTTTATTTTCACTCTCTTTTCATTCTTTGTCACATTCTTTTCAGCCATTTCCTTTTTTTTAGGCATATATATATATGTATATATATATATATATATATATATGTATAAGTGTATGTGTTTTTTCATTTATTATTAATATTTCTCGTTGGCTGCTCGTCACTCCAGAAGCACTTTTCGTCGTATATTATGTTTTATGTTCAAATCGTCTTGGTTTTAACCCCGTGTGATTTCAATCTCTGCACACTTTACACAATAGCCGTTATTTATTTTATTAGCTTGTGGAACATTGTTTCACATTTTGTAAGGACTGATATAAATTTCCTGCCGGACTCATGTAATTTAAGGGCCGTGGTTGGAAAGTTTAGGAACGTTAACGGTCCTTGGCTTAACCAAACCATCCATGACTGCTTTTACTAAATTATAGAAAAATTCATTTAAAAATTTTCGATATAAAACTTGATATTTTAGGTAGAAAACTACTGGCAAATAAAAATAATAAATATATCATACGAGATATTCTTTCTTTTTTTTTTGTTTTTTATTATTTAAACTTTAGTATATTTGAAACTAAAATTTTCTTGGAACCTTACACTTTAATATTTCCACAACTATATTTAATATAATTTTATTATACTGACAAAATTTGTATATATATATATATATATATATATATATATATATATATGCATATGTCTTGAAAATATCTTAAATCTTATTTATTTTATAAATATATCATTCTAAAAAAAAAATCTCGACTATCTCGCAAATTGAAATTGGATTAATTAACATATATTATATATAAATTAAATTTAATTAATTATAAATTAAAATTAAGAATTATATATTAATTCAGCGCGTGTTTGGCTCTTTATTGATGACACCACGTCACGTGCTGGCGCGTGATTGGCTGTCAACGTGTTAATAAATTTAAAACATTAATTCCGGTACTTTCAGCGATTCAATCAAGCTGAAATTCTATATATACCAGTTTTATAAAAATTTTTATCATTTGAAAAACTATCAAACATATAACTTTATTTTTACTGTGAGTTTAGAGGAAAAAATAATGAAAACGTGGTATGTAATGGTCCTCTTCCGAAAGAGCTACTTTTCTCAAAAGATGCTAGAAAACTACGAATTTTGAATAATGCCCGTATACCAAATTTCATGATTCTAGCTCAAACCGTTTTTGCGTAGTCTTGTCTATATATACACACACACACCGACATTTTTCTCAACTTAGTAAAAATGACTCAGGGACCTTCAAAACGTAAAAAACATCAAAATCTCGACATCGAAAATTTTCATGATCGCAATATTATCTCTGACGAGATAGTAATTACAATTTGAAAACCCCAAGTTTCTGTATTTTATTTTTCTATTTTATTTGATTTTAAAATATTTCACACAGACATTTTTCATAACTTTAGTGAAAATGACTCAGGGTATAAAAACGTATAACAACATCAAAGTCTCGACATTGAAAATTTTCGTGATCGCAATACTAAGATATATATTTAATAATTTAATTAAATATTTTCTGAATTGATAAATCGATCTTTATAGATCTTAATTTAGGAAAAATTTATTTTTTTTTTTAGTTTTTTCTTACTTTTAATTACTCAACATGAGTCAATTAATAATAAAGATTATTAACATGTGAACATTTCAATATTATTTTATTAATCAGACTTTTTGTAAAAAATTATATAAGTATAATCTATATATGTATATTAATAATACTAATTAAATATATGATATTTTAAACTTAATAATATTTTTTTTTTATTTTCATCAATTAATTCATTTAAATGATATATTATTTGATTATTAGAAATTCAAATAAAAATGTATATAATTTATTTATTGTTTGAAATTAATTTTATTTGTATTATATTTTATTTTATATTCTTTGTCGCGTCGTTGATTAGTTATTTAAATATAAGGAAGGATATTATTAAATATTAGATAATTATTATAATAATACATAAAAGACAAATTGTTGTTTTATACTCCTTTTAAAAAATAATTTAGTGATAAATTAATAAACAATATTTTCCTAATGTCAACTTTACAAAACTAAAAACACTAAAAACTCAGGTTACTAAAACCACATATTATGAAACTATTTTACATGTATTGTATATATTGATTAATGTTTAGCACACAACTCAGTAAGTGTATATATAAGAGATAAAAATAGGATGATAGAGGATATTGCTAATAATCGACCCAACCATCTAAGTTTATATATATAGACAGAAAAAAAAATCTTAAATTTTGTATGGTTGTTTCATCCAATCTAGAGAGGAATTGGAAAGCACGCGTGGGAGGTATCCAAAAGCTGCATTCAATTTATTTCCAAGTTGTCCAAAACAAACATTTCAACTCTCATTAATCATTGCTATAAATATTCAATCAAAAGACCATCACGTTCCGGACGCCTGAGTGAAGATCGCAACCAAATGGGGATAGGGATTCCCTCAGACAAAAGGTAAATAGTTTTCGATCCATTTTCCGACTAATGAATATCACTTTACAATCGTGAATATCAGGAAAAAAAGAAGATATAAATCTTTGTGGTGGGGTGGGGGGGGGGGGATGGAAAAGGACAGCAACTGTTTGTCTCCGTAGCATTTTCCCTGTAGCAATTAAGTGCAAATCGAACTCTACGACATTCCCCAACTAATCCCAGTCGTATTTATGAAAGTAATTTTCTAAAAAAGAAAAAAAAAATTTCTATACGAAAAGAATTCGGGACAAATTCAATAACTCAACGACGCTTATAAATAGCATTCTTTTCATCATAATCTTCATATTCGTTCAATTTTTCCAGAGAAACTTATTTTATTCTTTTCGAGGCTATTTGAAGAATTTCAAATATGTTTATCGAGATAACGATTTTTTTTTATTTTATTTTATTTTATTTTTTTTTTTTTAATACATTCAGAATCGAAGAAACAAGTGGTTTGTGATTACTCTGATGATAACGTCGAGAAATCAAGGAATTCATTCCGACGCCTTTCGAAGATAATTATGCGAGATCAGCCAAAGCGTGGATTATTTCAGAGAAGATCAATCACCCGGTGAATACAAAAAAAGAATGTTTGTGGTATATTTAATTTTGCATCGTGTTGATTGGTGATAAATTCAAAATATTTATTTTTTTATTTATTTTTTTTTTTAAATCGATAACCTATGGATAGAACAAGAAAATAATAATGAAAGGAAGTTTAATTAAATATAATAATAGAAATAATTTAACTCTTTTTATATTCTTTTTTTTTCCTTTTTTTTAAAAATTGTTAAAAAAATTGTTTCTATATATTCCGAAAATATATTTAATTTATTTATAATTACACAACATGAACTTATCCATAATAAAATGACAAACATTAATGAATATAAACAAAATAAATAATAAATAATAATTAAATAATTCTATATAAATTATATATATACATGAATTAAGAATTAATTTTTGAATAATCTTGTTCGGAACTTAAAAGTATTTTCTATTTTGTCTTTACTATGAGCTGTTTTTTCATGATCATTTGTTAATTACATATTCAGTTGTTAGTTCGTCTCATTAATAATAGATGACGCTACTAGATAAAACGGCTTAGTGCCAAATTAGAATACACTAAACACTTTGCGTCGTTTCATTTTGCATTTTTCGAAGTTGCGTCGATGTTTAATTAGTACTAATTTTCACTGTGCGTCGTTAGATTTTCGAGGTTGCGTTGTTTTGGGTTCGAGTCTTTAATTTTTTTTTTTTTTTTTTTTTAAATTCTTTGAAATTTTCTTTTTTTCTCTAGAAGAATATCCCAGATGTACATCAAAGTGATTTGTTTTGTGGAAAATTAAGTGAAAAATTAAATACAATGTGTAACAAAAAACAATATTTAAAATATTTATATTTACTAGTGAGATATCGCAAATTTTGTAAATAGTATTTTGTAATTTTAATTTATTTATTTATTTATTTATTATTTATTATATATATTAATTTTAATTCATTTTTAAAAAGATATTAATTAGATTTTTTTGTTTTTAGTATGTATGTAATAAAATTTTATATTATTTTTGTTTTTTAAATGTTTACTTTGTGCTCAATTTCCTTTTGAAAATGTAGTATTTTCGTAACCCTGGAACCTATCTTCGATCTATACATGGTTTGTAATAGAAAAGTCTTAATTCACTTTGCGTCGTCTTTTTTTTTTTTGGAGCGTTGTCCCGACACAAAGCGATTGGTGTATATTATTATTAACGAAAACAACTTTAAAATTTTATTAAAAAAAAATTTATAAATAAATAAAATATAAAAAATAAAAATTAACATAAAGGCAATTGTGATTCGCATTAATATAGTATTAAATAAAATAATTATTTTACATAAAAGAAGATGGGTTAGCAAAAATTAATTGAACAAAGATTTTTACTCCACTCAAAATAATTTTTTTATTGTTGTTGTTAAGGTATTGTTTATACACCGAATTTTGTCCATGTGGAGATCTTTACATATCTCCACCAATCATGCATTTTGTTACCAAAAAGTCTCTCTGTCTGTCCCTCTGTTCCTCTGTCCGTCCGTCTGTCCATTGTATGTGCGTAGAGACCTGTATAGCTTCAACGGCACAATGAATTTTGATAAAATTTGGTATATTTACTTAATGCATCAAAAACATCAATTCATCAGCTTTTGGTGTATATCCGGAAACCGGAAGTGATAGTTTACAAAGTATTAATTGTAATTTTATATATTCATAGTCGGATGATATTTCACTTAAAATATAGTAGTAATTAATAATTGAGTAATTAAACTAAAAATAAAAACTAAGATAATATAATTTAGTCATTTTAATTCTAGTTTTAAAAATATTTTTTTTTTATACTTAATATATATATATATATATAATGTCGTCTGAATTTTATTCAAATCTTCGGTCGGTTCTGTGCCTGGCAACAGCTAATATTTTTGGTACAAATAATTTAAAATCAATTTTTATTAAAATATATCATCTAGGTATTTAGGGGTAAATGTAATGTGATCAATTTTCTTCATCTTTCTTCCTGTTTAAAAAAAAGAATTATTTTTTTTTTTATAGTATATATAGTATAATAAAAAGTTGGAGAGATTTGCTTATAGATGAGAGAGAGAGAGAGAGAGAAATGGAAAACATGAACGGTGATGTTACTAGAGAACAAAAGAGTGAACATTTTGATTAAAGTTAGAAAAGCCGGTGAAAAAATACTTGATTCTCGTATATGAACATAAAAAAAAAAACGTTCTCCTGTATCGAGTATTAAAAGAATGTTCTTGTTTTGATCCAATGGGAGGAATCTTTCATTCATCTTATTTACGATAACACAAGGATATTTAATAGTCTTCGTTAAAATTGAAATACATATATATATATTTGTGTTTATATATAAATAAATAAATAAATTGTTGAAATTTTCAAAATGAAGTCTTTTCAGTGGACATGGACACAATTTTTTTTTTTTTTTAAAGTGAGGAAAATATTTCAAATCACATTTTTGTAATGCTGTTATTCAACAGGTTTTCGAGATTGTTATTTGACCGAAATAAATTGTCAGGTGTCACTTGATATAATATTTATTTTAATAAATAAGGTCGTGTTGCTGTTGCGGATATAAATATGTCGCTCTTTATTTAACACATTTAAAAAGGAAATAAATTGATCATTTTTTTTAATAAGGAATGAGCAGTGATAGTTGTGTAGACATTTTTTGATAAAATTAAATGGTTCAAATAAAAAAAATCTGGAGTGTCTCCACTCGACTATCTTAAATTGGATTAAATAACATATATTATATTTAAATTAAATTTAATTAATTATAAATATTATAAATTAAAAGTAATAAATAATATGTATTAAACCAGCAGGTGTTTGGCTCTTTGTTGATATCACCACGTCACGTACTGGCGCGTGATTGCCAGTCATAGTGTTAAAAAATTAATTCCGGTACTTTCAGCGATTGAATAAAGATGAAATTCTATATATAGCAGTTTTATTCAATTTTTAATCATGTGAGGTAGTCACAGATTTTGTTAATAATTTATTGTATTCTTTATCCTACTTTAAATAAATATATTACAAAGAACATTAACTAGATGTGTAAATTTCCTAACTGCAATTTAAAAATTGTGAAATTTTCAGTTAAATGAAAAATTATTTATTTGGAGATAAAACCAACGTTACGCAATATTAACAATAATATGAAAAACTAAAAATTGATTGATTAAATGTCTCAGTTTTACATCTAAATAAATAATTTTTCACTTAACTTAAAATTCCCCAATTGTTTTCATTCCAATAATTCCTTCTAAATAAAAATAAATTTAAAAAACCAACTAAGCCCCCCACCCGCTTTTTCGTCAATTAGTTATTCTTATCATAGCCAGGAGGCGCTAAATAAGGTTTCAAATGTTAACATGTATCGTGTCAAGTCTGTTATAAGGTCTGTGGTTTAAATAATGCACCAAAAGTTTTATTTTGAAACTGAATCGTTGCCGCAGACTATCGTTGCTATTTTAAGACGAATATTTGGTTGTTATTTTGTGTGTAAATCAAAATCAAATTTAAAAACCTGTGTTTAAAACGTTTATATTACTTATTACCTAGAATATAATTTTATAATTGATAATAGATTAATTAATTAAAAATGGATCTTTATTTAGAAAAAGACAGAAAATATCCAATATATATATATAGGTATTTTTTTTTTAATTTATGTTCTTTTAAATTATTTGAAGTTGTTTCATATATATCGTATGTTGTCGTTTATTTATTTTAAATAATAATCTTAATCTTAAATATTCATAGTTCATGAAGATTAATTATTTTTAAAGTACCGAAGGGTGGCTCGGTGAACCAGGTACTTTTATGAAAGAGAGAAAGAAAAAATATATACATAATCCAATGAATAAACTAAAAACACACTGATAAACAAATGTGAAATAAACGATCTTATATACTGAGGATGACTCAAATTTAGAGATCAAAACGTCGAAAAATTTATTTATTTATTAACTACTATAAACTCCTCTTAAAATTATAATATATTCCTATAGATTCTTTAATTTTTCAGACTCAGGTTAATGTTCCTAATTAATATGAAAATTGATTCTTTTGTATTCAGGTAGATTAGGTCATCTTACCAAAATTATTCAAGCGAGTGCATCTGTGAATTTCCAGGAGCTACTTGGCAAGTTTTTTTTTTAAAAAAAAAAAAAAAAATCTGCCCTATCTGTTTAAGAAATGAGACAGGCGAGAAAATTCAGTGGGCTACTATTTCAATGGATCAAATAACAAGCTATTTGTAAAAGCGAATGACAAAGTAAAAAAAAAAAAAAATAATAATAAAATAGGGCAACTTGGCAAGCAAGCCTCGAATTAAGGATTTCAACAAAAATATGTCCTTCGATTAGTTGAACATCAACGCGGTTGACCTCCCTTTTTGTCTTCCGTCACAATGTATTAGAGGTGACCGTGACAACAGTGTTCATCGAAAAATTGAAAAGATGCCGCTTTCTAAAGATGTTGGATTTGTATAAATTTTGAAACGGGAATCGGAGAGGTTGAGACTTGACGAGATTGATATCTGTCTGAAAGAGAAAAGTTGCTCAAAAGCCTGTCCGGGATACGTTCTACCGCTCGATGATGCCATATTTACATTCACTTTGGATTCGTTGGACATAACTTGGAAATCAGTACACACAGAGAGTGATGGTTATTAGCTCGACACAATTCAGGACAAGAGTTCACTATTCTCAGTTAAGGATTGTTTCTACTTCTTCTTATTATTTATTATTATATTCCATCATTCTTAATGGAAAAGAATGCTTTTCATTTATCCACTTAAATTTTGAAACCTTCCCCCTCAACTCATATAAATAAGTATAATAAAGGTCAACTAAAATAAAAAAAAAATAAAAATATCACATTTTTATAGGTTCCAAAGACTTTTCACCAAAAGAAATTTATAATGGAAATAAAATGACAATAAAAATCAAAAGCTTAATTTCACATGAAAATAATAAATTCACTTATAATTTATTGATTTAATTAATTTATAGATATAGATATATATATAATTTTCTAAAACATTAAATATAATTGATAAGGATATTATAAATTTAATTATCATAAATGAAATATATTTTTAGTGAATGTACTTTATAAAGAGAGATGGGTGAAATTGGATGGAGATGGCTTAGGATAGAAATAGTTGTAGGTATATGGTTGTTACAGCTAATAATTATTGAATCCCCTAGCAATAGAAAAGTTTCTTCTGTAGGAGGAGTTCAACTATAGTCTAGAAAAAATTAACAAAAGCAAAAATTCATGAAAAAACAAATAAATCAATTAATTTAATTTAATAGTATTCATGTAATGTGTATATTTTAAGTTTATATATAAAAAAGGTAATTTTAGTTTTATAAAATGCCTCATGTATCTAATTTTAGATTTCGTAAAATTTCATTATGAAGGCGCCACAGGGTAGGAGGTAGGGTAGCTGGCTCAGATTCTCGTGGTCAGGAGGATTAAAGTCCCGAGCCTGACAAGGGAATTTCTCTAGCTGGGGCCTATGAGGCGGAGTCAATCCAGCCTGGATCAACATTGGGAAAAAAACTATATGAGAGCGCCTCCGATCAAGAAAATCAAGGTAAAGGTTGATAGGACCCGTTCTACTGATCATAGGACACCTCATTGATATAATTGAAAATATTCAATAAATCACTGAATCTTAAATATCAAAATGAAATGATTAAGGAGTATTATACTGTATTATAACATAAAAATGTATAGTTAATTTACTGATTAATTTAAAAAATAAATAAGAAAACAAAATGAAAATGAATGTTTTAATATACTGATTGAAATATAATAAATGTAACCTATTGCATATATACTTTCAACCAAATACAGAACAGTGCCCCCTGTATATATATAAAGCAAAAAAATATAATAATATAATTAAATATAAGTATATATAGTTTCAAAAAATATTCAATTACAAGATGAAAAATACAATGAAAAATATAATAAAAGTTAAAATTAGTTAAAATTAATTTTAATACATAAAAACATGATTGATGGGTAGCGAGTAGATTCTTTTCTATAATCCCAATAGAAAAGATATTTACTTCAGGGAGTAGCGTCCCTGCCCTCGCGTGAGCTCATGAGTTCTCCAGCTCTTATTTTCCTTGGAGAAATCATGTCTTTTACACTTATAACTCCTATCAAACCTTGCTATCCTCTCCCTGAACTTCAAAAAAATCAATTTTGGGGTAAATTCATATATATGCTGATTTCGCTCATTTTCAACTAGCAAAACCTCGTAAATTCACGAGTGAAATATATCTTATAAGTGTCTCATGAGAGTACCCACCTCTCCAACGCTTCTTAATAGTAGATGATTTGGAACTCATATATATATATATATATATATATATATATATATATTATATTCTTTGAAGATATTTAAGAACCAATTTAGTTGATTTTGTTCACTTTATAGAAATTTTAGGCTTGATATTTTAAAATTGAAACCAGAGCGATTGATTCAACATAATTTTCGCCAAATTCTAAATAAAATGGATTTTTATGTAATGAAAAGTGCAAATTATAATATATTTTAATTAGTGTCGTTTGTACACTTTCAATTAATATTTTCTGATAACAATTAATAGAATACATACCAAAATATTCATTATGAAACCTAGATTCATTTTTACTAGCATTCTATAACTTTGTGATGCTTCATTAATTAAATATTAATTAATGAATTTTGACAGTTTAGATGGGATGTCCGCTATGTTGGTTGACCGCACATTTCAAAATCAGTTTTTTCATTCCGCCAAATTATTCTTTGTTTATCCTATCCATTCTTCCCTAGAGAGAGTCTATATTTTATTTCACCACCTCTCGTTTATATATATATATGTATATATCGTTACTTCATTTAAGAACTCTCCAATAAATATATAGATATTGAATCATTTGATAATATAATAGAATAATTGCAAAAAAATATGGAGAGAATAGAAACCGAATGTGAATGGGACTTAAGATAGAGACTTTTAGCCACAAATCGCTGCTATGGTCAATTATGAAAAGCGTTACGCAGATAGATTGGTTAGTACTAGTAAATAATTGCAACTATAAATTATATTTTTTTAAATTGTTAATTAACTACTGGCTATTAATTAGATATATAAATATATTTAAAATTATTTTTTTATTTATATATATATTTATTGTTTAGTATATTAAACACAACAATAATAATACCTATTAACATTTATCAGAGTTGTTATGAAAATTTGAAGGTGAAAAAATATGTATCAAATATTATTAAATACTAGCCGTTCCCGGCATCATATGCTACCGACGGCATAAAACTTATAGTCCCTATATGGGATTGATTAATAATAAAAATTTATAGGAAATTTTGTTTCAAAAACTTACAAAACAACACAATGTTTAAATATAAAATTAATAAATTTAATCAAATCGTAGTAATAATTTTTTTTATTTTTTTTTTTCAATATTTAATAACAAAACAAAATTTACAATGAAGTTAGTAACAAATGTATAATTTTGATAGGTTTCTTTTTATGTTTATTATGTTTAATAAATTCTCTTTTATTAATAAAAAATAATATTAATATCAAATTGTATATAAATTTAAAAATTAGAATATTTCAATTTGTATTTCAATTATTTTTTTATTTAAATTCTATAAAAATTGTAAATTTTTAGCTAACTTCATAATGTTACAGACATTTCATACATACAGGAAATTATATATATATTGATAATTTAATGCACTTTCAATTATTAGTTAATGTTTTATAATTTTATATTATGTTTAAATGTATACCCTATATAGCTATAAATTGCATATTAGAAAATTTTATAAAATATTGGGACTTAAAAATACAAAGAATTAACAAAAACTGAAGTTATTTGATTCAATTATAGGAGGCGCATATTCTAAAGTCTTGTGGGAAATGGTTTAATTCCGGGAACCAGTTCGGAGATAAATTTCGATTTTTGGCGAAAGCAAGCTGCTCTGTTTATTTTACTGGGTAAACTTGCTAGTAAGTCTACATGTTGCTACTCTTTAATATATTAAAACCGCACTGTTTTTTTTTTTTCTGTTTATGAATAAGTGACTGGCCTGCACCCCATAAAGCAGCTCTTTTACTCCTTGGGGGCTCCTCGCTGGACACATACATAGCCGCATATAAAATATAGCGCGACCGTAATAGCACGCAGCTGGGCTACATTTCATAAATTCCCTGGACCATTGACTTTCGCAAGGGCGAAGGGCCGCCATTTGCCGTTATCTTGGAAACAGGAAAAAGAATTCGACCGATTTCCGGAAACTACGCCTCGTCGCTTTCTTTGGATTTATTGAACTGCGTGGATAGAGCAGATAGACTTTTAGTGAATTTCGAAAATGAGCTGAGGGAAATGTAATGGAGACGTAGAGAAAGAGAGGGGGGAAGGGAGAAATGGGTGAGTGGTGGCCGCCCCAAAATGGGTGGTACAAGTGAAATACTGACCCTTTGTTTCGAAAAATTCCACCGAATGAGAAATCCTCTCCATTTAAAATTACAACACACCATCAGAGTGTATTATTCAATTTGGTTCAAAACACACATTGTATGTAAAAAATTTCCAATGGAAAATCAACTTTTCTCAATTGTTAAAACTTAATTGCTGGTAATATCAAACAAGCCTAAATAAACGAGAATCTTTGTGCCACCCACTGCAGAACTTAAAAATGCAGCATCCACACTCCTCCAAATATTCCAATTCTGAGTCACCTCCATCCAATTTCTATCTTCACCCGATTTTCCCATCTATATTTATATTTTCAGCCAGTCCTGTCTATTCTCTACCAACTGGTCGTTTTCTAATTGGTTTCCTTATAAACCAACACCTTCGAGCCAATTGTCTCGCTCAAAAATAAATCAAATATTTTTCGATTATCTTACTAAGTTGTTTTTTTTTATGATTTTTTACTTCAATATCCAAATGAAATTATTTTTCCAGAAGATTATTTTTAAAAACCAAACTAGAAATATTAAATTAAAATTAATATTAAATTATAATAATGAGTCTTAGTATTCATCTAAATATGACTAGATGAAATTTTTAATCATTTTTAATAAATTATTATTATTATTATTATTGGTGGTGGGTTTAAAACACCACTTCAGCATCAAGAGCCATTTGTGCCATGATGTAATCATCCATCAAATATGATTCTATCCAGCAATTAGAGTTTTTTTCCTATTTAATTAGTCCAATCAGGAGTAGTCAATCCATCTTCGCCGGGGCATATTCAGTAAAACAGTGATCGATTCTATTGTGGCAATTTTCACCCTTGCCCCCCCCCCCCAAAAAAAAATATATTATTTTTATAATATATCAAATTAAATAATTAGTTAATGAACAACTCTTAAATATAGACGAGGTCCAATGATAGACTGTTTATGAAATAAATAATATAATAAATAAATAGATCACAGTAGTACTTTAATATAAGTAATAAGTCTAAAAAAGAGGACTAGGACGTAGTTTACGGTGACTATAAGCAAAAATAATAAATAAATAATAATTAATACTAAAATAATTAAGCTTCCCAATAAAGGTTTAATATATAATATTATAATTTTTGTCTTTATGGTGTTTAATATTATTTATAATTTAAAAAGTAATTCACAATTTTATTGTGAATATATATATATAATATATATATATATAATATGTATAAAGTAGTTAAATTTTATAATTATAAAATAATATTGAAAATATAATAAATCTTACAGCTCCCCCCCTCCCTTACCAAAATTACACCAGGACCTTTTTTTAATGTATTTGATTTATCATAGTATTAATTTAAAAAAATAAAAGCTTTTTTATATTTCTTGTTTATTTTATTTATTTTTTTTTATGTGAATGTTTTAAGACAATGTATATATATATATATATATATATATATATATATATATATATATATATATAAGTAATATAAATAAATAAAAGAAAATCCGAAAATTGGTACGTTCTATATATAATATGATTGGATACTTTTTTTCCTAATAGAAACGTAATTGCATCCCATTTTAATTCAAACTAAAGCCAGTCCAAAGATATATATATATACGTTCTCATATGCTGTAGTAATTGATGTCTCTATCGCGAGATTTGCTTCATTATGGCTACGACAGTGCCGTCTTAATGGAGCTTTCTTGTTAAGTTTCAAAAGTTATGATCAAATTTACAGCCACTTCGGTTTTCCGGACAGAGCAACTTACTCTACCACATGGACCTTTCCCAAAGGACTTACTCACGGCGTCAGGTAATTAGATCTCAACTATTATTCCAAGTGCGTACCTTCGATTAATTATTTCACTCGTATAATAATACTTAATCAATTGATTTTAGTTGATTTCTTTTTTTGTTTCTACTGTAATGGCAATCGCTATATCGTTAATCTCTTCTGATTATTTTTTTTATATAGGTTTATAATTCATAATTATTATTGTTTTCAATGATTTTGTAAAACTAATTCAAATTCCAATATAGAAATATTTAAAATTTAAATCGTATTTGTAATTAAGTTAACTAATTTAAATGTTTTTATTTTTGAAAATAGGTCATATGATTTTAATAAAAGTTAATTGTGAAGATACCTATAATAAGGATGATTTTTATTTATTTTTTTTTTATGCAAAATTGATTTTTTATTAATTAATATAATTCATCAACTTGAGTTGATAAATATAAAAAAATATTAAAATGAAAACAAAGCAATAATTTAAGGTGACTTAGTAATCTGACTTTAGAAAACACAATATATACATATATATATATATATTATTTATCAAATATATATAACCTTTTAAAACAAGTTGGCAAATTTTAAAGTTATTTAATTTTTTTAAATAGAATAAAAATTAAACTCAATATTTATATATTTAAATAATTGTGGGAAATGTTAGAATTAGTATTTCAGTATTCGTTGCCAAACTTAAATATTATAGATAGATATGTTATTTTTATTAAGATATTAATTAAATATAATCTAAATATTCATTAAATGAATTAAAATAATAAATTTTATTATAAATTATTTCACCTTAATGATATGTGAATTATAATAAAAAAGTATATAAGTAAATATATTCAAATTTAAATCTTTGAATTGCAAAAATGAATATTTTTATATTCGTTGCTGTACGAGTATGAAATATTCTTTGAACCGATGAAGCTATTAGATTAGCATTATCATGCTTTACATAATACTTTTTTATTGATTTTATACTAAAATTTCATTTTAGATTTTAGAAAATATATGAATGATTGATGATCTAACGGTAATATACAATCTAGAGGGTATACAACATTGAAATAAAAATATGAAAATGGATAATTATCTGACAAACTAATTAATTAGGAATCCATGGTATCACAATATGGCAAGACACACATGAAAAATTCTTTAAACTATATTTAAATAATCCAGTTCAAGATATGTAAAGGTATATAAAAAGTTTATGTTAAATACTAAGCATGTATGCCTATTGAAAAAAATTACCTTTCAACAATTATATCTATCAATTATATTTATATAAACATTAGAAATGTAAATTTACATTCTAATTGTTGTATATGTATTTAATATTTAATATTTTTTTTTATTTTATTATTATAGATTCAGCTTGTTAGATCACTTGAATCAAGGAACATACAATATTTTTCCTTTTCATTTCATAAATATATTGAGTTTAATTAAGTATATTATTTATAACATAACTAATTTGATTAAACAATTATTAATTATTTATTAATATATTAATATATATTTAAAGTAAGAGTTTATATTAAGAAAGACTAAATAACACCATTATAAATAATTTACAATTAATAATGAATGAATGAATTAATATTTAATAATTATATTTGAAACTTTTATATATAATTTCCTATAATTATAATAATAATAAATGCATTATTTGAGTTCAAAAATTAAATTTTATTTTTATTGCTATTTATATGTTTTTAGTATTATTTCTTTATATTTGTTTCTATTATTAAAATTATATTTTGTTCCTTTCAATTCCCTAAAAGGATCGATATTTTATTTTCTTATAAAATAGTGAAAAGTAAATAATTAAAATTCAACCCAAACATCAATGAATTCAAAAAATATTCTATTCATGTCTTGTTAAAATGAATATTCATTTAATTGGTTCTCTCGGTGTTTTGTTTTTTTTTAGATTGATTTCCCAAATATAATCATCTTATCAAAAGGAGAATAATGATTTTGACATTAAAAGAAATCAGAAGATTAGTCAATAAGAAATGGTCAAGAAAAACAAAAACAAAAAAAAAGAGTTGTAATTTTTCTCAGCCAACTATAAATGATGACTCTTCTTGCTAGTTATCAATTAATAAGAATGTAGAGTAAGTAGAAGGCGTGTGTTATCAATTTCCGGGCCTGGACCCGAATCCATCCAAGATTAATATGTTGATAATGCGCCAAATGATACTTCTTTGCTTGAAGACATGATAGATTACAATTTACAAAACAGCCCACACTTTGAAGTTGTGCCGTGCAATTATCCTTGTAAACAAGTTATGGTTAACAGCGGTCGTTGCCACGAGCAAGCTCAAACACATCGGCATGTGTGAATAGACAAACGCAACGATATGTGGGTATATAATTATGGTTATATGGTAGTAAAAACACTCACTTTTATTGGATGTAGTAGAATTGGTTTTTGATGTTAACCTTGAAAATCTCACAAATGTTCTTCCTACTCTTTGTTTCAAATAAATCCCACCAGAGTTAAATTTTGATAAAATCCCATTGAACTAGAGACAAATATATATATATATATATATATTCATTTTATAGTTGTCATATTTACCTTCTTTTGGATAATATCAGCAAGAATGATTGAATGATTATCGACCAATAAAATTTAAAAAAGAAATCCATAAATATCATGGAATATTTAATGGGATTATCTTTTGTACTTTTTTTTTTTTATTTTTTTGAATTTTTAAATTAACTAAATATTTGGATTTTATATTTTAATAAATTGTTTTAAATTAATTTTCTCTTGGTATTAATCTTTTAATATTTATTTTTCTTTAGACATTTCTTAAATTCTACTTTGATTATTAACAGATTAAATCATAAAAAGAATACTTAAATATCATAGAGTAAGTATTTAATGTCATTTTTTCTATTTATTTTTCTTTTCAATTTTTAAAATGCTAAGTATTTGAATTTTATATTTAGATATATTTTTTTTTTATTTTTCTTGGTATTAATCTTTTAATACTTTTTTACTTCTTAATTATGCCTTTCTTTGGATCCTAGAATATATAACAAATCATTTTGAATGTTTAATTTCCAAAGAATATCCCGATGCAGTTGATTTATTAAATTAATTTTCTTTTGGAATTAATCTTTTAATATTTATTTTTTTTTTTTAGATATTTGTCATATTCTGCATAACTTTTTATCAATGAATATTGAAAGAATTATTATCGACAAATTAAATTCCAAAGATAATCTCTACTTCATTAACTTTTTATACTCTCTTTAATTTTTTAATTTTTTTTTTTATAATTTTTAATTATATAAGCAATTTGGAATTTCAATATTTAATCTAATATCACATTTCCCTTGGTGTTAATTATAATTATAATATATTAATAACTATTTAACTTTTCAATAATACTTATTAAATAATAAATTATTATGTTTACCGCTTACTTGACAAAATGCAAAATTGTTATTAATATTTGGGTTTAATATTTAAAGTTTTTCATTCAAGGATGTGAGATTTCATTTTATTATTTTAAAATATATACTTATATATATATAATATAATATAATTAACCACAATATTAACTTTATAAAGAATTAAAATTTTTCACCTGTATATGTATATATATAGTATATTTCAAGGACTTATTAGACATGAACAAATTTAGGAGGCGAGTGTAACCCTCGTAAAAATTTTAAATCTATATAAAGCAGTATAGTTTGTAATAGTTTTAATACAATTATTTTTTTCGAATTATTATAAAATAAGCATTTCAATAGTATTTTAGTTTCTAGAGGAGTGGGGATTAAGGGTGGTGCCCCTTCGTCTCGAATGTACAATTTTGATTATTATCTGTAACACTGTCTATTTTATATTTATTTATATATTAGATTGTTACGAAATTTTTGTCCGTTCTAATGTCGTGTGTTTTTGTCGCTTCATATCTCAATAAATATTTATTCTACCGTGTTGTGGTATATACTGATCGATAGAGAATTTTGTACTCTATACATTGACGCTATTCATTTTTTTCTAACTTTTAATTTTTTTACCTCTCTTCAGCTTGACTACATGATATCGTTAAGCGATTTTGGACCAATTTTTCTTTACGATTTCAAATTGACTCAAAACGCTGCCGAAACAGCCTGAAAAATTAACCAGGCATTTGGCAATGATATTGTTAATTGGTTTGCTAAATTTCGTTCAGGAGATTTTAGCCTCGAAGTGGTCGACCTACAGTAATCCATTTTTGCAAATACGATTCTTTATTGTACTATATTATAAGCGAAAAATACTGCGTGAAGTTTTAAAATACCTTATTGAATGAAAGTTTCATAAATAAAATTTATATCTTTTTATTATATATATATCTTATATATATATATATTATATGACTAAAATGCTACTTACGAACACAATACGAATTTCAAAAATAAAATAATTTAAAATTTTAGTCATCAATACATATTAACTATCATTAGCATATTCAATTAATCGGAGATCTAATAAAATGGATAACATGCAAGCTTAGAATGGAATTGTATAACAAATAGCCTAACCCCCCATTAGATCAAAAAAAAAAACCCTGGGAACATATAAATGGGCCATGTCCCTAAGGAGCATTGCGACCCCGAGGGTGTGACTGCTTAATTGTCCCCTCACGGGCGATTATTTCTTTAAGAACTTGGAAAATAATTTCAAACAGTGGCAAACTATTAGTTTAATATTTTTTTTTTGGGACAAGGAATAGTAGGTGAAGGAATGAGGATGTACATACATACACTTTTCTCCCGTCAACTTTTTACTTTCCCGCATACTTCGTATAAGGGAAGTATTGGAATCGTCAAAAATTTCGACTTCGAGATTTCGATAGATCTTGACGTTTTAGGCATCCCTGAGTCGGAAAATACCATTTTTGGAATTATGTCTGTGTGTATGTATGTATGTATGTATGTATGTATGTATGTATGTATGTATGTATGTATGTATGTATGTATGTAATGTCTGTAAGCAAATTTACTCAAAAACTAATCAAGCTAGGACTTCGAAATTTGGTACACCGATATTATTCACAGTTTGTAGATTTCTATCAAAATTTCGTCAAAATCGGTTAACCGGAAGTGGTACTTTACTTACAATGGTTGCGTTTACCTTTCAAGTAAAGTACCAGTTTGCTTCGAGATATTTGCTTCATATTTTGTAGATAGATTTAAAAATATGATAAAAATTCAGATACCAAATTTCATCATGATCTGACTACCGGAAGTGACATTTTACCTATACAAGTAGCGTTTCCTTTTTACCGACCGACGATAGTAAGGGAGGTATTGTTTTCACACCAAAATTCACCTGTGGATATTTTTAGGTACATATCTCCACGAATCATGCATTAACAGAAAAAAGTATTTTTAGCATGATGTCTGTCCGTCCGTCCGCTGTGTGTCCGTAGAGATGTGTACAGCTTGAATGGCTCAACGGATTTTGATGAAATTTGGTATATTTACTTAATGCATCAGTATGATGAATGGATCAACTTTTGGTGGAAATCCGGAAACCGGAAGTGCTAGTATTGCCGATCGAAGAGAGGAAGTGAAGGGTTATTTTCATATCAAAGGCATATCTCCACGTGTTATTACATTCTAAATATTCATTCACAACTCTTTATACCTATTTATATGCGGGAAAGTCTAGGGGAGGACACTCCCGCTTATTTTTTATATTTTTGACATTTAACCTGTCGGGGGGTGGGGGGGGGCTTGAACCAGTTTCAAATGATTAACAAGCTGGAACCTAATCTTTTTCCTAGTAGTTTACCCCGAGACAAAAGAAAATTTATTTAAAACAATATATCTCACCGGAACGATTTTATTGAGGGGATTTTTTTTTATTTTAATCATGCGTAACTAATTTTTAGCCTACGGGATAAATGTTTGGCATATTGGAGAATACAGATCTGAGTTTTTCAAGTATTTTTTTTTTCTTTTTTCAAAGAAAATTTATGCTTGTTGATATGGTATACAATTAATAAATGCTTGTACATTGGTCATGTACTCAATAAATACTTAACTACTTATTTTTATTTTTTTATATAATATAAATAAATAATTGATAGATACTATAAAACTGTTTTCAAACACTAGAAAAAAGGCATAAATGGGCAATATTATACTCTCATCAATAGTCAATATTTCATTGGATTTGTTTTTTCATTTTTTAATGTTTCTTTTTTCATATGAACAAAACATATTTAATGAATAATTTTTAATTTATGAAGAAATTAATTGATGAATCTCTTGATTATGTTAATTTTACAGATTTTTTTTTTTTTTTTTTTTTTTTTTTAATAAATGAAAATTAATATTTCTATATCATAAGATAAATAATAAGAAGAAAAATATCAAAATAGAGAAAATATAAATAAAAGATAAATCCCACACTTTGGGGAGAACCCAAACCGACATTACATACACCATTATATCGTATAACTAACTCTCTCAAAATCAGTTATATCAAATAATAGTAAAATAATTAAAATATTTTAATATATTTAATTAATATATTATTAAATATATTAAATTTATTATTAATATTAATATGTCACTATATTAACTAATGCTTATATTTTATTTTATTGCAGGGTGGATAAAATCTCAACATATCAGAATTAAATATTTGATCTTATCTTATCTTATATCTTATCTTACTAGCAAAAACTGTATAAGGTATATATTTGTATTTTTGAAAAATTAAACCACTAGAAGGATTTTTTTGAAATTCACACTATAGATAATTTTTATAATGAAAAATCGATCTGTATTGGTTTCAGCCTCGGGAAAAATTATCTTTGTTAGTTTTTTCTTATTAAAAAATAGGAATTGTATTAATAAAATAATTGCGTCGTGCAAAGCCGGACAACGCTTCAATAAATACAAAATGTTATAAATAAAATTAAAAATATTTATTTTAATAATAATATGTAATAAAATTACGAAATATATATTATGTTATATCCACAGGCCATACTTTTCTGTCTTGCATTAAAACGTACGTTTAATGGCTGTATGTTTTATGACTATATTTTTTTTAAATTATTTGAAATTGTTTCATATATTTTGTCGATTATTTATTTTAAATAATAATCTTAATCTTAAATATTCATACATCATAAGGAATAATTTTTTTAAAATAACGAGCGGCGGGTCGGTGAACCAATTACTAAAATATAATAATAAAAATAAAGAAATGTAAAAAAAGACGAAAACAGTTTGCAACTAAAATATATATTTGTGATTGGTTATTGATGAATTAATGATATTTGGCTGTTAGTTGACTTGTTGAGTGTCAAGATGCACACAAAGATGCTGCCGGTCACTTGAATGCCACACGACTGTTGATTGATGTCTTTAGATAATTAATGTATCGGCACAGCAATAAATAAATCCAAATGTCTCTTGAAAAATAGAGTACTTGAATAAAATAACAACATGGAAAAATGTTGAAAAATAAATAAAAAAAAAACAAAAACAAAAATAACAAAATACATAATTCATTTATCTAACACATTGGTATTGTAAACAGTAAGTACCAGGAACACCGATCTATCGCTCGACCCTTTCAAAAATATTGATATACAAATCTTTAATTATTTATTACAATTATTAAATGGTACATCATTGCCTCAATCTGATTAAAAGCATGGAACATGGGGTCCTCAATAATAATATATAATATTAATAAATAATAAAATTAGCTAATACAAATTTATAAAAACAGATTAAAAAATTTCAAATATTTTAGAGAAAAAAAATAATTAAAAAGTATAATAACTAATTAATAAAATAAATATTAAATAATAATTTAAAAAATAAATGAAAAAATTTCAAATATTTTAAATGAACAGGAATTAAAAAATTATTTCCTATTTCTATTTAAATTTTATTAGATCATATTTATTCAATAATTTATTTTAAATAAGATAGTCTTTAATTATCATTTTAAATAAATATTAATTATAAAAAGAAATTGTTTTAAAAATATCATAAATAATATGTATAATATGTTTTCAAGATAGAGAAACACAGAAATATAATTTAAACTTACAATGTTTGCAAGACAAATAAGAGGCAAATTTGGATGACGTAGTTAATGACATCATATAAATTTAAATTAAGAAAAAAAATAATAATGAAGATGATTTTTCCCGAGGCTGAAACCAATACAGATCGATTTATCTTTATAAATATTATCTATGGGGTGAATTTCAAAAAAAATCCTTAGAGCGGTTTAATATCTCTAAAACAGGGATGTCCAACCTTTTAATTTAATGGGCCACATCGCAAACTTAAATATTTAACTGGGCCGCAAAATTACCAGAATATGTTAAGCCTAGCTAGTGAATGTCTCAAAACTTATGGAGATTTTTGGGGATAGAGGTGGATTTTGTTTTTGAATGTTGCACACAACCTTTTTTTTATACGCTCGAAGTTATAGGTCGCTTGCCTGACTGTGAATTCTTTAAAATTTAACTCCGAAATGAGTGGATAGTGGGCCGCATCAAAACTTTGAGTGGGCCGCAATGCGGCCCGCGGGCCGCGAGTTGGACATCCCTGCTCTAAAATATACAAATCTATATATATATATACAAATCTCTCTCTAAAATATACAAATATATATATATATATATATATATAATTTTTGCTAGTATAATAAGATAATAAGATTTATCTTATTTATTTATTTATTTGATTTAAATAAAAAAGCAAAATAGTTTTGAAAGATATTTTCAAACGGATGGATCAACTATTTTCATGCAATGCAGTGAATTTTTCTTTTTGGATTTGACAAAAGCTTTTGAAAATCAGGTGGATCTATTGTAGTGTGATAGAGAACAGAAAAACGCAAGTATATGTGTAATCCAATCACTCTCTCGGACTGACATTTATCCATGTTGACAAACATTGGGACTATTAACAAATTAAGTTACTTTTGTTAAAAAAAGGACAGTTACCAAATTCGTTTTTTTTTTTCTAAACACAAAAAAAAGAAAACAATCATGAATTATTTATATTTTATTTTCTTTTATTAAAATTTTCTAACAATTGTAGAGATGTTTAAATTTATAAAATGTTTATTTATTAAAATATGAGTAAAGTAAATAAATATTAGCTGTTTGAAATGCCTAAGGGAACGTAGGTATACTACCACTCAAAAGTCTTTGTTCTTTTCCTTTTTTTTTAATAATATAATTTATTTGATTAATTATTATTAATTATGAGTAAAGTTGAATATCTCCTTAATTTGTATTTTTACTTCTTTTTCAGTCTTAACATCTTATTTATATATTAAATAAAATGCCAAGTTAAGAATAAAATATTTTCACATATATTATCTTATTATACTAGCAAAAATTGTATATATATATATATATATATATATAAATTTATAAAATGTTTATTTATTAAAATATGAGTAAAGTAAATAAATATTAGCTGTTTGAAATGCCTAAGGGAACGTATACTACCAGGTCTTTGTTCTTTTCCTTTTTTTTTTAATAATATATATATATATATATATTTGTATTTTTGAAATATTAAACCGCCCTCTCTAAATTTTTGTTGAAATTCACACCATAGATAATTTCTATAAAGAAAAATCGATCTGCATTGGTTTCAGCCTCGTGAAAATCATCTTTGTTATTGTTTGTAATCAAATTACGAAATATATATTATGTTATATCCACAGGCCATACTTTTCTGTCTTTCGGTGCATTAATACGTACGTTTAAGGGCTGTATGTTTTATCACTTTTTTTTTTTAATTATTTGAAATTGTTTCATATATTTTGTCGTTTATTTATTTTAAATAATAATCTTAATCTTAAATATTCATACATCATAAGGAATAATTTTTTTAAAGTACCGAGAGGCGGCTCGGTGAACCAGTTACTATATATATATATATATATATATAAATTTAACTAGCTTATAAATTTTATTTAATATAATACCAATAAAATGAAAATAACGCGATCTCGGTAAGAATATTTAGGTGAGTCGTCTTTTCTTCTCCAATCTCGGATTCAATTTAATCAACCCTGCCTTTAGGTGGGGGGATGGGGGTGAATGGTTAATATTTCTGTTCCGTTCTCTGGTTAAAATCCGAGGCCAGGGGGATTTGCAACAAATCGCTGGACCCAATTGCGTATATTTGCTTACGGGTGGCACTGAGCATAGAGAAAGGGGATGGGGGAGGGGGCGAAGCCCTCAAGCCAATTGGAGCTATTCTTCTTTAAAGGGGCGCCGAAGCGCGTGACGGGGCATTTTATAGCCCAGCCGCGAGCTAATCAAGCCGACACGCTTGTACAGGGTGTTTCCTTACTTTTATAGACTCATCGCTCACTTTCGGAACTCAACTTAAAGAGGGAATTTTTCTTTTCTAGAAAATATCTATCGATCATGTGAAGTTTTTCTTTTTCTTTCTTTTTTTTTATTCTTTTTCTTTTTTTTTTATTTATCTTTAAATGTTCCTCGAATTGAAATCAATAGGAAACGAAGAGAAAAAAAGTTTTCTTTTCAATAAATCAAAATTGACAAAAATATTAAATTAGTATTATGAATTGTCTCACAAAAGTCTCGGTTGGAAAACTATTTTTTTTTACTTTTAAACAACTTTGGTATTGTAGTATTTATAATTAATATAGATAGTAAATATTATTACTTCTATTGATACTAATAATAATAACCTAATTCCGCCACCATCTAAGTCATGGTTTCTCAAACTTTTTCCTATATCGACCCCTTTTAAGCTTTCTTCGGTAATTATATAAACTGGTCATCCAGTAATGGATATGGATAAAACTTTACCAGTGGATTCCTTTTTTAATTCCAAATAATTTTTCTAATGCAATTTTTGAGGCTCGCTTCTAGTTAACGAGATAAAAATTATTAAAATTTGCCAGATTAGCTTATTATGAACCTCGAAATATGATATCATTAAGTAATCTTTTATTGACTAATTCAGTAATTATTCGCTTATTTCTAATTTTCGATTGTTTTCGGTTCGGTTTGAATATAGGGAAATTATTTAATTAATTATTTTTTTAATTTTTTAATTTAAAACAAGAATGCTAAAGAGAAATTCCTTTAAAAAAATACCTTAAAACATGGACAACTGTATAGATATATAATCTGCTGGTCAAATGATTAAAACATGGTAGCTAAATAGAATATCAATGGATTTATATGCAAACTTTAATAATTTTTATCTCGTAAACTAGAAGCGACCCGCAAAAATTCCATAAGAAAAGTATATTTGAAATTAAAAAAAGAACCCACTGGTAAAGTTTTAACCAAATCTATGACTGGATGACCAGTTTATATAATTACCCTTTCTTCTTGATTAATATAGTCCTATTTTTTATACATTAAAACTATATTAATAATATTAATAAAAGTTTAACATAGAATTATGAGCATATAATAGAGTATGTAATTTTTTAATAATTTTACAAAAAAGTAAACATTTTCATTGAATTAGTCGTAGTATAGCTAAAATTATTTATTAAAATTTGCATTTCAATATTTTATAAAGTAATAATTTCATCAATGATTAATAGAAATTTCTGACTGAAAAAAATAAGGTGCAGGTGATGTTGAAGTTTTTTGATCATGTTTTTAAAATCATATTTTGTTTAATAATTAATTTCATAACTTTCACATATGATAATATGGCTAATAAATATTATCAAATATTTTATTATATAAAAATTATTGCAAAATATTAATTTACAAAATAAGTAACTCAATCAAAACTAAATTAAATGAAATTTTATTTTGATTGAAAATTTAAAACAAGAATGCTAAAGAGAAATTCTTTTAAAAAAATACCTTAAAACATGGACAATTGTATAAATATATAAAAAGGTAATAAATATAACTTTAATAAATACTATTATTATAGGGACTAGCAGGATTCATTGGCAATTGTATTTGTTTTTTATTTAGTTTTTATTTCGTAAAGATAACTTTACTTTTTTATACTAATTGTAAGAGGATTTTTATGAATAAATATTTTATTATTTAGATCAGTGATTTTCAACCACTGTGCCGCGTGATTTTCAAAAATGTGCCGCCGTGTGAGGCTCTTAAACATTTCCGATTTCTTTTTCTAAATTTTTTCAATTGGGTTCTAAAAAGAAAAAAAAAGGTAAACCATTTTTGGGAACACTTGTTTTCTATATGGTAAACTTTTACGCTTATTTTTTTCTTCGTGTGCCGCCAAATTTTTAAACCGTTAAAAGTGTGCCGCGGTAAAAAAAAGATTGAGAATCACTGATTTAGATTGTCAATTATTTTACCTATTTTTGCATTTCATTAACTGTAGAATTCAAATCATTACACATGTATTTTTAATATTATATATATATATATATATATATATATATATATATATATATATTATATATATTATTTTAAATATTATTAATATATTGTTTATAATCTATAGATTAATGATCAAACCGTTGATCTGGAAGTTTTTGATAGTATTACTAGTGTTAAAGCACTGGTTGGTTAAAATCTATTCTTTCATTTATATTCATTACTAAATACACTTTTTTTTGTTATTTACAAGTTAATTAAAATTAATTTGATAATTTCTAGAAGTTGATAGACAATAATGATTTTTAAAGTTGGTTTTAGAAGGTAGACGAATCAAGGATTAAAAAAAATAAATTAAATTAATTTTTAAAAAAATTTTAAATACATATATATATATATATATATATATATATATATATATTCGTAGAGTTTTCCGAGAAAGTTTTAATAATTATGGTAAGTTATTTCCGCGATATTTTCATGTTTATTTTTATTTTTAATTGATATTTTTAATATTTATTTATATTTAAAATATTTTAAAATTTTTATTAAATTTCGAAAAAAATTCAAAATATTTATTTTAATAATATTTTAGAATAATATTAGGAAATATATTTATCATTCCCCCAAGCAAAAAAAAAAATATACATGAAGTTAGCAACATATAAAGGGAGGAGTCTCAAATAAATTGTTAAATAAATTTGATCTAATAATATTAAATAAATTATATTATATTAATTAAAATGTTTTTTAGATTAAATTATAAATAATAAATATAAATGATATTTGATTATTATAAATAAAAAGAAAAAAATATAATCTACTTTCTTAATCCGCCTATAGACAAGTACAGGTGTCAACACACACAATATAATTTCAGAATTTATATTATTATCAGAAGTAATCCTTTGTCAAAAAAGTGTATAAGCTATTGCTACTTTGAAAAATATAAAACTGAAGCTATCTAATTATAACAACATATACTTATATATAATTTAGGATCAAATATTTTATCAAGTAAATTTGAATATATTTTTCATTTTGAATTGAAAATCAAGTTATTTTAATTAATTTGTACCAATTTAGGAAACAAATTTTTGATGGGTCATTTTTAGAAAACCCATTTAACAATTGTAATAAAAATAATTAAAAAATTGTAAAAATTTTAAAGTTTATAATAATAAATTGTATAAATTTGTTAGAGGGTCAAGCGATAGCTCGGTATTCTAGGTACTTATTATATTATAAATAAATGAAAAGGTTTACCATTATATGTTAAAATACAAAACAAGATAAAGATTTTTTTTCATTTTTTTTTAAATGAACGCGAATGTGTCGGTATAATTTAATTAAATTTTGAATTTCGTTAGTAAGATTAAATTAAAGCTATGTTCCCATTGGATGGCGCTTATCTGTTCAAATTAATTTTCCCTCAATTCCTAATCATCCAAGCTACCCGATAAGATTGAAAGATAATTTCCTATTAAATGTGTCGTAGGTTGACTTTTCGATAAATCAGTTCGATACCTGTAATTTTCAAATTAACTACCTCAATCCTTCAAGTTAATCACCAATCCAAATAAAAAAAATGAATTTGTTGAAGAGATGTAGAGAAATTAAAATTATTGATATTTAAATTGTATTTTATGTTTATATATATAGATATACATATAGGTGTATCTTTTTAATTTTGAAAACGATTTAAATAAATTTTTTATAAAATTTTTATAGTTATTAGATTTTTTAATTAAAAAATAAAGTTTTTCTGGTATCTCTATCTAGTTTTCAAAATCCCCTACCTTTCTTTATCCGACCGAAAATTGCGGAGCCAATTTATTATAACTTGCTAGGGACTATTGTTCATATTTGAGTTTATTGAATGAAATTAGAAGCTATGTATATATATATTTATATCAATAAATATATACATATATATATATATATAAATTCTAAGGGATTTTTTTGGGATTCTGGGTCACACAGACTATGACTAAATATTCTATCTTGAAAATGGCCCCCAAATGGTTGCCGACAATTCTTCTTTATTTAATATAAAGTTATCTCTCTCTCTTGATATCTACAAAAGAAAAAAAGAAAATTTGGGTTTTAATCAAATTTGATATTTCACTACCTGTTACTATTTAATGATTGTTACAGAAAGCAAATCAGTTCTTTGTCTTTATTGATATACGATTGAGAATTGGATATGAATGTATTAATTTTATTTTAGGTAAGTAAAATTGCCTTCCATAATTCTAACCTAATAACCACTAATAAAACACTCGTCAAGATGGGTTGATTTTACTAGTATTTTAATATTGTTGTTGATAATAACAATAAAATACATATACTCCTTATTTATTTTCGATCGTTTAAAATTTAAATTTTCAAAAATGAATTTTAATCATAAAAAATAAAAATCTGGAGTGTCTCCACTCGACTATCTCGCAAATTTGAATTGGATTAATTAACATATATTATACTTAAATTAAATTTAATGAATTAAATTATAAATTAAAATTAATAAATAATATTTATTAAACCGTTGTGTGTTTTTCTCTTTGTTGATGGCACGACGACACGTGCTGGCGCGTGATTACCAGTCAACGTGTTAAAAAATTAATTCCGGTACTTTCAGCGATTCAATCAAGCTGAGATTCTATATATAGCAGTTTTATATAATTTTTAATCATGTGAAAAACTATCAAACATATATATTTGTTTTTTCGGTCAGTTTTAGGTTGTAGGTAATGTCCCTCTTCCGAAAGAGCTACATTTCTCAAAAGTTGATAGAAAACTACGAATTTTGAATAATGCCCGTGTACCAAATTTCATTATTCTAGTTCAAACCATTTTTGCGTGATCTTGTCTAAATACACACATACATACAGACACATTTTTCTCAACCTTAGTGAAAATGATTAGGGACCTTCAAAACGTATAAAAACATCAAAATCTCGACATCGAAAATTATCGTGAGCGCAATGCTATCCTTGATGAGATAGTAAAAGCATTAAATTATTAAAGCATTGGTGGTTGTTTTTATTTATAACGGAATTTTGTAAATTAAACCACATATTGATATTTGTTATTATAAATTTATTCAAAAATACAAACATATACACAACGTTTCGATTGCTACTTCTGCAATCGTTATCAAGCGACTGAACTGTTCGAGTGTCCAGTGACAAGTGACTTGTCACGTTGTGTATTTGTTTGTATTTTTTGAATAAATTTACAATAACAAATATCAATATGTGTGGTTTAATTTACAAAATTCCGTTATAAATAGTAAAAGCATATATATATTTATAATTTGTAAGAAATGTATTTAATTCTTTGTTTAAAAAATAAAAAAAAATTGATTTTTGATATTATAATAAAAAATAAATATTTATTTATTGATTTTTAATTATTAAATTATTAAATATGGTATTGTTTTAATATAAAAAAGTTTTCAACAGGTAAATTACGGTATAGCAAGTATATAGCCATCAGATGGCAGCAGCTGTTACGTCTACAACTCAACCCCTCTTAGCTCTCTCATTCTCACAGTCTCTATCTTAACTCACTTCTTTTTATTCCCCCCCCCCGCCCCATACACACACTCCTCCTCCTTCTCCAACTGCTGTTATTGTTACTGTGGTGTTGTTATGTTATTCAATTCTTCGTACACGCATCCATCCACCTTATCCAGATCATATTTCTCAGCTATTACATATTGATGGAACCTAACATCTTGTAATGGGAGGCGAAATATTCGACCTGGCACATTAGTCTTGTCTTTATAGAATATAGAATAGCATCCCTTGGGTTTAAAACCAATCAATTCTTTCTTTATTTATATATTATATATACAAGGACTGTTCAAAAGAAAAGGTGAATTTTGAATTTTCGCGAGCTGTGTAAATTCGATTATTGAAATTTTTTGTTATGTTGGTACACATATGTTTCTCATATGTTGACATTATCAGTCATTTTGGATTAGTAGTTTGTTTTTGAGCTGCGTAAATTCGATTATCGAAATTTTTTGTTATGTTGGTACACATGTTTCTCATATGTTGACATTATCAGTCATTTTGGATTAGTAGTTTGTTTTTGACAACTGAAAAAGTTAGTGACGATTTTGTGTGTTCTTCTATTTTTTAAAGAATCGGTATTAAATATTGCGTTAAAAAATAGAATAAAGTGATCCAACGCACTTAAAATGTTGACTGTGGCATTCGGTGAGTCTACTTTGTCTCAAAAAAATGTTTATAAGTGTTACAAGCGCTTTACAAAAGGCCGAGCATTACGGCTCAAACGATCGGAATTCTGGAAAAACAAATCATGGATTCTGCATCATGATAATGTACTAGCTCGCACATCGTTGCATGTTCGTGATTTTTGGCCAAAAAACAATACCGTAATCATGCCTCAACAACCGTATTCATCGGATTTGGCTCCCTGTGACTTCCTATTCCCAAAATTGAAGAGACCAATGAAAGGAAAGCATTTTGCCACAATGGATGAGATAACGTCGGAATCGAAGAACAAGCTGATGGCCATACCGAAAAGTGCATTTCAGAAGTGCTGACGATTGGATGAAGCGCTGGCATAAGTGCATTATATCTGAGGGGAATTACTTTGAATGGGACAAAATGGATATTGATGAATAAATAAATACATTTCGACTTTATACTTAATGAAATTGAAACAGTTAAGAAGATGATTTATAATATTATATATATATATATAAAACAAATAAATATGAAAGTATAGTAAAGAGTATAATAAAGGTATATATAAGTGAATTGGGAGAGGATAAGAATCAGATGGAGGTGGATTAGGAGAGTGACGGCTGGAGGAATGTGGTTGCTGCGGCTAACAACTTTCGAGTTCAGTAACACCACAGAGATAGATATTATATTATTATTATTATAATATATTATTAACGGAAGGGGAAATTTAACTATAGCAATCGACAGCACATTGAGCACGGATTGCGGTAAATGCTATACCAGACGACAACTGTGAAAGGGTTAAATAAAATAAAGTTATATCTAATATAAGTTCCTCACCCCATTCCACCCTTCCTCCAATATTACGCATATGCTTGGATCGATCTTTTAATAAATTTGCTGGTTCCTTTTTTTTATCACGATGTAAACTGAAATTATGTATTATCAATTCTACATATTACCACTGAAATATTAAGACTGTGTGTTTTTATTATTTATTTTCAAGTTCCCAAGCGCCACATAGATTATTGATAGATAAATTTATTTTTAGTGAGGACATCTATGGTCTATAAAAAATAGTAAAAGCGAATACGAATTAAAATTAAAATTTAAAAAACAAATTCGCAATTTATTGAGCTATTTGATTGATTAATTATATTAAAATTTAAGCCTATATTTTGGAGAAATGAATTTCTTCATTTAATATTTTTTGAATAAAATTTTTCTAAATGTAAATTTGATATATAAACAAACCGGAATGGACATTAAAATTAAAATTAAAAAAAAAACAAACAAATTCAAAATTTTTGAAAACTTTTGAATTCTATAGGTCATGAAACGTGAAGATATGCAAAAAATTTTAAATTCTGAATAATGTGAAGATAACAGTTATATATATCAGATATATATAGATTGAAAATAAAATTTCTTAGATTTTTTTGACAATTTTTCCGTTTTGATAATGTTAAAAAACCATTAGATATAAAATGTTTTTAATATTTAAAATATTTAAGTAAATCTTGTATATTCATTATACTGAAGCACTAACATTCGTTTAATTAATACAATACAAACTTCGACTATATGAAATTTCACGAATGGGAGGAAAGAACATTCTCGACACTTTAGGATAAGTTAACGCCCCAAAACTCGAGACACGCGATTTGCTTGTCCGTGATCGTTCGGTTCGGGGGGTGGTGGGTTTTGTCCTGAGTAAACATTAGCAAATCTTCTTTTTGTTGTGGACAAAATAGTTCAAACCAAGGCATTGTGTGGTATTTATTTTCTGATTAAAGAAACTTTTGAAATGAATATACCGGTTAATATATGTGTAACATATGTAAAGATATATTGTTTTGTAAAATAATGGCGAGCTCAATTAATAGGTATAATAGGTTCGTTTAGGTTTCCGTAAAAGTTTTGATTAGGATAAGTTAATTCTGGATTGTTTTCACGTTGATTAATGGGATTTGAATCTCGTCGTTTCGGTGCATATTTCTACGTCATTTTCAAGAAGGTATTGGTATTCTGAAACTTAGTCTATATGTGAACAAGAATCAAAGTACTAATTATGATGTCTCACATCCCAAAAGAAAGAAAATAATTTCAAAATGGTCGACAAAACTCTAAATCTTATGCACTCTGTTACATTGAATAGATTTGTATACCAAAATATATATATGCAATTCTTAATATATGTATTTAAATAAATCCTGTATTTTTAGTGTTTATGATTTCAAGTTTTCTATCTACAAAAACCAAAATATAATTTGTTAAAAATTGAAGGCATTTCAAGTAAAACCAATTATTTGACGGTTACTTTTAGCTAAGAACCAAGTTGAGCGAGTCTCGATACCGCGAACTTGATGGAATGAATCCTGGAAGGCTGGGGAGTAGGAGCTGTCGCCTGTGATGGATCACCACCGGAACAATGCCAATCCATTAATTGATTATTCACCAAGCGAGAGGATGACGTCATATGTCCGAGGAGATTGATTGGCTGGCTAGGAAGAGCAACAAAGGAATAAAGTAAAGGTTTCCTACAACCAAGCCCTAACCCCATTATTAAATCGACTAGTAAATCGGTTATTTTCTTAAGAATTCTGTGATTGGTTCCAAATCAATCCGAAAATCCAAATTAATTTTATTTTAAACAGATTATATTGAATGAATAAAAAAAGTTGGCGTCAGAATTAAAGTGCTGAAAATAGAATTTACGATTAAGAGAAGTGTAAATAAATAAATCAATAGGCAGGAACAGGAAGACATTGAGAACAAAGGAGGGGTGGAGTCACTCTGATTTCACACCTAGGTCCTCAAGAGATTAACTCAATCAGCGTTAAAGGCGACATGAGCCCTTGAGTTGGAGGCACCAGGGACATCATGTCCACTTATTAACGACATTTTATAGCAGATCCAATAATAGTCCAACTTACACACACACGTAATGCAATTAAAACAATTGAAGAGTTCCTATGAAAATAACGATATACTTTCTTTGTTAAGAATCGAATGATTTTTAAGAAAAACAATTTTTGTCTTAATGAACCCAACTTGGAACCACAAAAAAAAAACTGGTTTAGTAAAAGATATCTCTTTTATTATATATTGTACCTTGAACAGCGAGCTATCGCTCGACCTTTTAACAAATTTATTCAATTTATTATTATAAACTTTAAAAATTTTACAATTTTTTAATCATTTATTACAATTGTTATGAGTTTTCTAAAAATGATCAATTAAAAATTTGTTTTCTAAAATGGTACAAATTAATTAAAATAACTTGAATTTCATTTCAAGAATATTTTTTTCTTTTTATTTATAATAATCAAATATCATTTATATTATTTATAATTTAATCGAAAAAACATTTTAATTAATATAATATAATTTATTTAATATTATTAGATCAAATTTATTCAACAATTTATTTGAAATTCCTTCCTTTATAATTGTTCATATTTATTATATGTTGCTAACTTCATGAATATATATATTTTTTTTTGTTGGGGAATGATAAATATATTTCGTAATTTGATTCTAAAATATTATTAAAATAATAATTTTAATTTTTTTTCGAAATTTAATAAAAAATTTAAAAATATTTTAAATATAAAAAACTTAAAAAATAATGTCGGGAGGCAAGTTTCAATATGGATGACGCAAATTGTTACGTCATTTAAATTTACTATTTTAAATTAAGAAAATACTAATAAATTTTTTTCGAGGATGAAACCAATACAGATCGATTTTTCTTTATAAATATTATAATATCATATTATGGTGTGAATTCATAAAAGAGCGGTTTAATCAAAAATATACAAATATATATATATATATATATATATATATATACAATTTTTGCTAGTATAATAAGATAATACTTGACCAATTATTATTATATATATTCGTTTATGTTTCCATTAAAGTTTTTATTATTATAAGAAGTATATATTTTCACATTTTATTGTGAGATTTGAGTCTCTTTAGAGTTATAGAAAGCAGCAATAAGTCAAAGATTACCCACCCATTCAACCCAAAATCATAACATTGACTCAGAAACAGATATATATTTAAAATTTTGAAGAAAAACTATTTCATTAATTAATATAATCATTTTCAATAATAATTAAAAAGAAACATTCACAAGTGATAAATTTTAAATTCAACTAAATTTATATAAAATGTTAATTAAACTAAAATTTTTTATAAATAAAAACTTTTATAAATAATTGGGGGGTGGGGGGGAACTTTAGAAAATTCATATTTTTATATTCATTCCCTAACAGAAATATTAAAGTTATGTTATATTTTATTAAAAATTATTAATTAAATATAATCTAATAAATTCATTATATAAATTAAAATGATAAATTTGATTATAAATTATTTCACCTTAATGATATGTGAGATATAATAAAAAATGTATATACATATATATATATATATATATATAAATTTAAATTCTTGAATTGCAAAATTGAATATTTTTGTATTCTTTGTGTTATGAGTAAGAAGATGTATTCTCTGAACCGAGGTAGGCTACCATCAGATGAGCAGCTTGGAGTTTTACATACATCTTTATTTTTCATACTAAATATGGTTTGTTAAATTTTTTAATTTTTTAATTATTATTCATCCCTAGAAACTCTATTTAAAATCACCAACTAATTTTGTTTAATTTTTACTCCCCCTCCTCTATCATTTCTGAAATAAAATATAAAATAAAAACAACTACCCCGAGAGAATTCTGATAGTTTTCAATCAATTTCCTTTTTTTTATTGACTTTGTTTCTGTGCATTTTTTTTCGTTGAGTTGTAACAGAGGCCCTAAGAAGACTATTTCGAAATTAACAGCCAATAAGAGAAACCAATTTCCAGTATTAAGATCGTAAACGTCATTCAAACCCAATAAATTTCCTAAGTTAGTGGGTGTCACTTTCCTTTTTTTTCATCATCATACCTAATTTTATTATATGATTAGACATTTTAAATTTATTTCGAATATAGAAAATCAAATTAATCCCATTTACTACAAATTATTTATTGGATTTATATAAATTATCATCTATTTCTTAAGAGAGTAACCTTTTTTAGTAGTCGGACATATATTTTCTGAAATATAAACTTCAGAATGAAACCCAATTTTATTATAATATGGACATATATTTAAATAAAAATTATATATATTTAGTCAAATAAAACGTATTACAATGTCATACTAATATATAAATAATTGAATTAATATATTTTTTAAATATATATGTATATATATATCGATTAATGATTTAGAGCTCATTTATGATCAAAAAGCCAAATGTGCTTTAGTGTCAGTGCTAATGTGAGAAATTTTCAGAAAGTTCTGAACTCAGTAAGTCAAAGATTATTCACCCATTTAACCCAAAATCCAAGGATTGTCTCTGGGCCACATATACTAAGACCCATAACTCCAAAAATTTCTTAAAAATGACACCAAAATGTTGAGACTCATATCTCACAATAAAACGTCAAAAATAAGCCGGAAACAACTCTACCCTATATACAAGGGCAGGTCAATAAGTCCATGACTTTTTGAATTCCCGGTCTGTCAGTAGGCAACCATTAGCTAACTCCTGTCGTAATTTGAGCCAGCTGGGTCTTTTAGTTTTCGTTTGACTATGATTATTAGCAATAATTAGTACCTCGTAATTTGAGAAGAAAATGGAAAAAAGTGAATTTCGTGTTCTCATTAATGTTTGGCGTTGTTTAACCGCAATATGGAACGGGGATCCACCACAACACCCCCCAGAGACCAAATAGCAGTCAAAACAGTGGGATTTTCGAGGTGAATCGGCACAAATACCTATTTTGATGTACCCGACAAATCTTATTTTTTGGAAGAAATAAAAAAATTGAAAAACGTTGTACAAAGTGTACAGAGCTCAAAGAAGACTACGCTGAAAAATAAAAAAAAAAAATTTATCCAAAAACCTGTGTTTTGTTCAAAAAGTCTCGGACTTATTGTGTTTGTGATCTGCCCTCGTATATATATATATATATATATATATATATTTCCTTTGGTATTAAAAAAAAATTTATTTTTTTCTTTCTTATCTATCATCATAAATAAAAATATTTTTACAACCTCTGTAGAATTAATTAAAAACATTTATTTGATTTACTTAGATATAATAAATCGTTATATATTCTATTTGATTTAATATTTTAATATTAGATACTTAAGAAGCAATTTCAAATTAATTAAGGTATAATTAAAACTCCCACTCCGATTGCTAGATTAATAATCTGTTTTGTACTATAAAGTAATTGTATCTGAAAATGACATTGCGTCCTGGCGTATCAATGAGGATAAGATCTACCCCATCGGATTAAACAATGACTCAGATAATAATAATATTTATCAAATCAACATAGCCAAGGGTGCAAATGATGTGGGAGAAGGATTTATAGAATGCGGGAGCGATGAAAATGCATAAACAACCAGACAAGAGGGGGGGGTGGGGAGTTTTTCATTGTTATCCCATCATCACTCGCTTCCTTCAAGAACAATTGTTAGATTTATTATCTATACAAACATAATAATATGTTTTTCATCAAAGGATTATTATTTTTGAATTATTAAATTTAATTGAAATTCTATGTAAGTATATGTAGTATATATATATATATATATATTATATCTATTTAGAGATTTCTTCATATTATTTGTATGTATTATTAATTTATAAATTAATTAAACTGTAAATAATTAAAATATTTAATTTTTAAAATAATCCAAGTTGAATTCATATTAAATTTAAAACAATATTATGTAAATTTTAAAATTTTCAACTCTTCGACAATTAAAAATCAATGAATATAAAAAAAACCATTATTATTTTTAGGCTATATTTGTATTGTTTCTATTTATTTTCAAAGAATATATATCAATTAATGGAATGGATTATGTTAATAAATATATATAAATAACATATATAATATTATATATGAATAATAATTTATATAAACATATTTATATACTTACATAAATATATTAATAACTGATCTCGTAATATATATTTTTATTACTATCTCGCCAGAGATAGTATTGCGATCATGAAAATTTTCGATGTCGAGATTTTGATGTTTTTATACGTTTTGAAGGTCCCTGAGTTATTTTCACTAAGGCTGAGAAAAATATGTGTGTGTGTATGTATGTAGACAAGATTACGCAAAAACGGTTTGAGCTAGAATCATGAAATTTGGTACACGGGAATTATTCAAAATTCGTAATTTTCTATCAACTTTTGAGAATCGGAAGAGGGTTATTACCTACCATCTCTCTTTTCATTTATTTTCCTCTAAGCTGACCGTAAAAATAAAGATATATCTTTGATAGTTTTTCACAAATATTAAAAATTGTACAAAACTGCCATATATATAGAATTTCAGCTTGATCGAATCACTGGAAGTACTGGAATTCACGCGCCAGCACGTTTCTTGGTGCCATCAACAAAGAGCAAAACACACACCGGTTTAATAAATATTATTTATTAATTTTAATTTATAATTTAATTAATTAAATTTAATTTAAGTATAATATATGTTAATTAATCCAATTCAAATTTGCGAGATAGTCGAGTGGAGACACTCCAGATTTTTTTTACTAATTCAGAAAATACTGATTTGTACATCTTTTAATTTTTGATAATTTTTTTGAATTTTTGAAAATTGAGCTTATAAAGTAACAAAGCATTTCTTAATATATATATATATATATACACTTTAAGAGGTATATTTGATTGAAACTAATGTATTTTGATTGTTAAATATTTATAGATTGTTTGTTTTTTTTTTTGGAAAATTATAATTATAGAAAAGATTCTTTTTTTCGAAAATTTATAAATTCGAATAAAATTGCAATTCCAATCTATATAACTTAATTAGGTTGATCATCGGTGAGTGGGGGTATTGACCTTGGGCTACCTGTGGCGGATAGTTCAGACTACGTAATTTCAGAAATGGAAAGGCATTAGGTGAACCTGAGAAAAATGTGGTTTCAGCTCACACGGCGATGGCATCCATCGAAATGGTTCCCTCCAATGTTTCCTGGACATGTTATTTCACGTTCATGTTTCTGTGCCCTCACGATCACCCGATCTATCAATTTGTAATTTCTTTTGTAGGGCTACCTGAAATCAAGAGTACGTGAACAGGCCTCGCATAATCAATCACTTAAAAATTTCCATTTGCCATGAGATTAAATTTGTGTTGAATGCAATTTTACCTTATTATTTTTCTTTTTTTTAATATTATTAAGTTATTTGGTTTATTTCAAAAATACAGTCAAAAGTTTTCTCATCTCTATTACAAGTTTTGTTCAATAATTTAAATAAGGTCACGAATATATCATCTCCAAATCAAAAGTGATAAAATAGTCAGGAAAAATTCATCAAATAATTTTCCGATATCCAAACCGTGGATTTATGAAAATTAAAAAAATAATTAAATAATTTTCTAATATCCAAACCGAACTTAGATAAACCGAAAATTAGTGCGCCATCTGGTAGCGAAACGGATAAAACATGCTAACACTAAATAGAATATTAATGAATTTATATGCAAATTTTAATAATTTTTATTTCGAAAACTATAAGATGCCGGGAAAAATTTCATAAGAAAAGTAAACTTAATAATTACCAAAAATTAAATGTAAATGAATTCGATTATAGAAAAAGATAGAAATGTCTTTTATTTTTTATTTCAGTAGCACTACATAATTTTATAAAATTGAAAATTTCTCAATAAAAGTGTTTAATTTAATTGTTTGGCAAGGAGACGATCTACTGGAAACATTAATGTAGATATTGGAGAAAATATAAGAATGGAGGTGGGGGATGGTTGGAGGAATGTGATTGCTGGTGCCTTAAAAATTCTCAGCCCAGTGCGTTTCAAAAATTAAATAGAAATTATTAAATATTGTAAAATCAAATTTATTTTACTTTTACCATGTATAATGAAAAAATAAAAAATCTTGAATGTCTCCACTCGACTATCTCGCAAATTTGAATTGGATTAATTAACATATATTATATTTAAATTAAATTTAATTAATTATAAATTATAAATTAAAATTAATAAATAATAATTTTTAAACCAGCGCGTGTTTGCCTCTTTGTTGATAGCACCACGTCACGTGCTGGCGCGTGATTTGCAGTGTTAAAAAATTAATTCCGGTACTTTCAGCGATTCAATCAAGCTGAAATTCTATATATAGCATTTGTATACAATTTTTAATCATGTGAAAAACTAAAAATTTCGTGATCGCAATACTATCTCTGGTAAAAAGAAAAAAAAATAGATTAGCATGATTATTATTATAAATTATCGGGATTTCAAACAATATATATATAATAAATGTATTTGAGTTTTCAAATTTTTCTTTATTAAATGAAATTAAAAAAAATGATAAAAAAGAACTCAATCCGTAAAAGAATATTAAAATTTTGATTGATTTGTTTTTTAATTAGAATTAAATTGATTGATGTATACATTTTAACTTAATAATTGTGTCAAAATTTCTGAACATTTCACCAATATATTTATAACGGTATATTTATCTTGATAAATAAAAGGATGTGCTGGTAAAACGAGTTCCTAGTCTAACAGAGAGATAGAAAGAAGAAATAAAAAATAAACAAATAATAAAGTGAATTGTCTATTTGAAAATACATCACGAACTTGAAGAAAAATCATATACAAATATTCTAATTGTGCACGAATTTGATTTAATCGGAATTGATTTATTTATTGAATATAATGATAACATTATTTAAAAATAATAATAAAAATATAATAATATTAATTTTGGAAAGGTTTATTTTAATTCTAAAAAAAAAAATCTGGAGTGTCTCCACTTGACTACCTCGCAAATTTGAACTGGATTACATATATATTATATTTAAATTAAATTTAATTAAAATTAAATTATAAATTAAAATTAATAAATAATATTTATTAAACCAGAGCGTGTTTGACTCTGTTGATGGCACTACGTCACGTTCTGGCGCGTCATTGCCAGTTAACGTGTTAAAAAATTAATTCAGTGATTCAATCAAGCTGAAATTCTATATCTAGCACTTTTATACAATTTTTAATCATGTGAAAAACTATCAAACAGATATCTTTATTTTTACGGTTAGTTTAGAGGAAAAAAAATCAAAACGTAGTTGGTAAAGAGCTACATTTCTCAAAAGTTGATAGAAATCTATGAATTTTGAATAATGCCCGTGAGCCAAATTTCATTATTCTAGCTCAAACCGTTTTTGAGTAATCTTGTCCACACACACACACATAGAGAGAGAGAGAGAGAGAAAGAGAGAGAAACATTTTTCTCAACCTTATTGTTAGTGAAAATGTCTCAGGGACCTTCAAAACGTATAAAAACATCAAAATCTCTACATCGAAAAATTTCGTGATCGAAATACTATCTAGCCAGAGATAGTAAAAATGAATCCGGATTAAAAAATAATAGAATGAATACAAAATAATATAAATAATTTTTTTATTTTTCTTATTGGGATTTGCATTGATTTGGAATTTGGAATTAATTATAAATTCTTAAATCTAAATGAACTTTGTTAGGTTCGTACCCTCAACCAAATTTGAGGGTTAAAGGACAAGGGTTCTCAAACTTTTCCTGAACATGTTATTTCTCCTTCCATCAAAAAAAAGTCTTTTATTTTCCTTAGCAAAATCGCAGGATGTTTGCAATGGAACCTTGCTGAAATAAGGAGACGCAATGAATTTTTTTCAGTACTTGGAACTGATTTTAAAATTTAAAAATTCAGGAACAACTAAAATGATCTAGTTACTGAACGTAACTGTACTGTAGGTACCACCGTCAGGTTTTAAGGTACCTCCAGTAGTACATTTACCACAGTTGGAAAATCTCTGCTATATGAAAAAGCAATGTTTGTATTTATCACACTTTTATTTTGGTAGGCAAAATCGCGCGCAGGATGTTGACAATGGATTTAGCTGAGGTAAGGAGAAGCAAGGAATATTTCTCAGTACCTGGGACTGATTTTAAAATTTTTAAGACCCAATTAAACAACAATTTATTGAAAACGTCTTGAAATTAAAAAAAAGACTAAATGTTTTCAAGTAACATATCAGTTTTCACATCCATACGATATACAGTGATGTCACGATGTTTTCTCCTATAACCACGAAACTACCTTCTTGGTCAAAAAAAAAGAAAAAAATGAAATATAAATGAAATATATTATATAAAAAAATAAAAAAATAAATAGTAAAAAAAAATTACTTGAAATACTTGAATAACATTCAGTATAAACTTTATAATCCATGCATAATTTTGTCCACCTCTAACAAGCTTTAGCAATGGATTCTAGGTTGATAAGACAATTGGTAGATTTTCGACAAGATTAACCTTCAACATTGGATTACGAGCGGTTTCTAATTGTTCCAATATGAGTCCAAACTCCTCTTTGACTCTTCATTAAGGAATTTAATTAGAAAACAGAAAGCCATTTCTCTAGACAAAAGCGTTGATTTTCCGATAAAATTAACATAACAACATTATATTTTGTTGTCGTAGAGGTTGTTGCAGTTATTTTTTTTTTTCAATAAAAACGTTTTTAATTAAGCACCAATGTATTGTCAATTAGAGAAAAACAATCCCAATCATCATTAATGTTTTCTTTATAGCTCATCACTATGTAAATTAGAATAAGATTATACCTACTAAGTAAAAAAAAAAATTTTTTTGTGAAGAGATTATATTTTGTTTAACAGGAGAGGAGAGGAGAAAAATTTTATGAGAACTTTTTTGAAATGTTCAAAAAGAGACTAATAAGCATTTTCAAATTATATTTACTTATTTATTTTTAACTATTTCGCCAGAGATAGTATCGCGATCACGAAAATTTTCGATGTGGAGATTTTGATTTTTTTATACGTTTTGAAGGTCCCTGAGTCATTTTCACTAAGATTGAGAAAAATGTATGTGTGTATGTGTATGTGTGTGTGTATGTATGTAGATTAAGCAAAAACGGTTTGAGATAGAATAATGAAATATGGTACACGGACATTATTCAAAATTCGTAGTTTTCTATCAACTTTTGAGAAATGTAGCTCTTTCGGAAGAGGGTCATTACCTACAACGTTTTCATGTTTTTACCTCTAAACTGACCATAAAAATAAAGGTATTTGTTTAATAATTTTTCACATGATTAAAAATTGTATCAAACTGATATATATAGAATTTCAGCTTGATCGAATCACTGAAAGTACTGGAATTAATCTTTTAACACTGCACATGACGTGGTGCCATCAACAAAGAGCCAAACACGCGCTGATATAATAAATATTATTTATTAATTTTAATTTATAATGAAAATAAAAATTGATTTATATATTCTGTAATTTGGACTAAATTCTATAAAGTAGCTTTATTAATTTTAGTGATGTACAAATTATTTTGGACATATGTTAGAGCAGGGATGAGCAACCCGCGGGCCGCATGCGGCCCTTTAAAGATTTTTCTGCGGTCCGCCGAGCATTTCTAAAATAGAATTTTATTATTCGTCTCGATTATTTATAAACAATATTAAAATGTTTATAAGTATATATATAAAGCTTTGTAAATTATTAGTAAGTGCGGCCCGACACAAAATTTTAAAATTTAAATTGGCCCGTGGGTTAAAAAGGTTGCTCACCCCTGTGTTAGAGAGTCTAATGACGACTGAAGCCGAATATACACGAACATACCCGATTGAGCGTATATCCAATCGAAGTTTGTCAATTTGTTATTTACTTTGAATAATAAACTTAAACAATTAAAGAGGTATCAATTTTAAAAATATTAAAAAATCTCTCTAGTTTATCTATGTTTGAAAATATAATGTATAGATGTTTATTACATTTCGGATTTCTTTATAAATTTTTCCATTCGTCACTCTAAATATCTTTATTTTTTATAGAGAATTGTTTGCATAAACTATAATATAAAATTATAAATAAATTTATTTTGTGAAAAAATCGATTAATTTTGTAAATCAATTGATACTATTGATTAATCGATTGTCGCAAAAATTGATAGACGTAGGGATTTTACAGGAAAAAAAATAAAAAAAAAAATGATACATCATCGTCAAAAATTATTCTAGGAAATCCATAACCAATGTATAATCCTAAGAGCAGGAGGGGTGTTAATCCTACGCCTAGTTTTGGTCCTTTCCGCTCTCTTGACAAATGATGGGTCGTCATCGCGAATGGGATGCTATTTGCAGCTCGTTGGCTTCGGTCTTTCCCCCCCCCTCCCTCTCTCCTTCTCATCTCTGGACGACGTGGATAAATAAATTGATCTTTATGGGCATATTTGTATACAACTACTATTGTAAAAACCTAGCCCACTCACTTTTTAGCGCATAATATAGTTTATCTAAATTATTACAATATAAATCAAAAATATTTAATGGAAAGTATATATATATGTTATTATTTTATTAAAAATAAAAGAAACCAAATTTAGTTTTATTTTTTCAATAGATATTCACAGAAATACAAAAGAATTCAAAATTTTAAAAATTAATAAATTGTTTTGTATTTACATATTTATAATTGAAGATTTCAAAGGTTTAGTTGTTAGCATTGCCTTTTTCCTGAATAAAATTAATCACATTACCATTAATTATATAATTAATAATTAAAAAAGGAAAAGGAAACAATATAATAATTTAGATTCTAAATACATTTTATTTGTAATATTTCGTTTAACAACGAATGTGCTATATTGCACAATTTTGTTATAAATTTATAATTTCTTATTAAATTGTATATCCCATATGTGTTTATGGATAATCTTCTTTGTAAATATCTTTTGTAATTTGGCTCAATAAACACATTTAAAAAAAAAATAGTGGTTATCACGACAGCCTACCTCACTAAAGACTTGAGTTCAAACCTAAGGATATTTTAATAATAAATAATTTTCAGGGTATAACCGCAAATAATCATAATAATTTCTAAATGTTTGATTCAAATATTACATATTAAAATGATGAATAGATAATAATTAAAATAAAATAATAATTGATTCAAGTAAATTATTAATGTGGTTTTACTATAGAAAATAATTTCAATAAAACATTTTAATTATAAATTGACTTTTGTTGTTTAATGTTGTTTAAGAATTAGAAAATTCTTGACAACAACAACAACATTAAATGAATAGTTAGTTAAACAACTCGGTAATTGAACAAAATAAAAGATGAAGATGAGAGAATTAGGTGAAGATAAAAATTGAATAGTTCAGGTTAGAGACAGATGGAGGAATGTTGTTGTTAGAATCTCCGTTTTATATTTATTTATTTATCTTCAATTCTTATTGAATATATAATCTGTCATAATTCAGGCACATAAAGTTTTCTTCTTTAAAATTTCACGTTTAAATAATTTGATTTTTTTCTTTTTTTTGAGAATTTGACTAGTGAAACAAATCATTTCTAACTTTGCTTGAAAAGGGATAGTAATATAAACACAATTACAATCAGAAGTAGGAGGTGATGACGAATGAAAAATAGCGTAGTGAACTGCCAGAAGGGAGAACAAAAAAAAAAACAAATATTGAATGTAATTGTAACTGGATATTTTTGGAGTTGAGAACATAAATTGGATGAATATAGAACGTTTAAAATTACAATTAGTCAATGGAACAAAAAGAAATTTGATATGATTTCTATATATTCATTATTATTTTAAACAAGTTAACGTATATTAAGTAAGTTAAGTAAGTTAATCTGTTTTTGAAGATATTTTCATCCATATTTTTTAAATGATCAAATATTTATACACTAAAGCGGCGACTATTTCAATGTTACAAATAAATTAAAAATTTAAAGTTTATTATTATATTTTGGATATTTTATATTATATTTTGTAAAAATGGTGAAATATGGGTATATATGAATATTCTAGTAAAATTTCTATAGCCTTACAATTTCTCGGACAGACATACATAAAAAAGGATAGGGCTAGGATGGTTATGGCTGATGATAGGGGTACTTGGAAAAATGTGGTTGCTGCGGCTAAGAACTTTCGAGTTCCGTAGACCCACAGAAATGGATAGATAGATAAATGATTGTATATTTAATCGTTCTTCCATTTTTTCTCCCACCGATACCAATTTTCGGTCTCTTCATAAATAAATTTCTCATTAATATTTCTTCCTTCATTCGCGCCAAGTATTTATACTCTTCGCATTTGTATATATATATATATGTATTTTTGAGTTATTAAACCGCTCTAAGGATTTTAGATAACCATAGATAATTTTTATAAAGAAAAATCAATCTGTATTGGTTTCAGCCTCGGGAAAAATCATCTTTGTTTGTTTTTTTTTTAATTTAAAATAGAAATAATTCAAATAATTTCCTCTCTTTTTGTATCACAAACATCACAAAGTTTATTTCCTGACATACATAATGTATTCTTTTCAATACAATTACACAACTATTGAGGCATTTATTCAATTACTAATATAGCATGTGTTTCTGTGACTTGTAATTCTTTTTGTTTAATCATTTAAATAATGAAATATAGGTTAGGAATAATTTGACGTTATTTTAGGGGACTTTATGATGTAATTAATCGGTTATATTAAACTGATATAAAGATAGATGTTGATAATTGTTAAATTTCTCTTCCTTTTAGTTCTTTATTACTTGTGGGGATATTAAAACATGCCTAAGCAAACAATTAACTATAAAGTTAATTGAAATAGACATTTCAATTTGATGTTTGCATGTAATATAGTTTAATAAATTATGGAATTTATAAAGATTATATATATATATATATATATATATATATATATTCAAGCTAAACTTGGATGATGTTATAGTTCTAGAAATGTTATATTGAATTTTAATATATTCAAGATTTAATTAAATAAACTGTTAATGAATTTCTCAACAATCATATTAGTATAGAAAATTGATAATATCAATTAATTGTATATGGATGTATTAATTAATTAAGATCGTTAATAATTATACATACTCTCTCTCTCTCTCTATATATATATATATAGATAGATAGATAGATAGATATAATTCTATTCTTATCTTATAGTCACTAACCTATTTTAAGTAAGAGGCCACCTTGAATAAGTTCGGAAAAATATTCTTTTATGATATTGTATGCATATAGGATATTTAAATGTTTCATATATATTTTTACATATCGCTAAGTGATATGAAATAAAAAAAATCTTTAAAATCTTTAAAATTTAATATTAAAGTTATATTTTATTATAGATAGATATGCTTATTCAATGTAGTTTAACTAATGTAAGTATATTTAATTATATATATATTATATTATTAATATCTTATTATAATAGCAAAATTTGTATATATATTTGTATTTTTGGTATATTAAACCTCTATAAGGATTTTTTTTGAAATTCACGCCATAGATAATTTTTATATAAAAAAAAAACGATCTGTATTCGTTTCAGCCTCGGGAAAAGTCATCTTTGTTAATTTTCTTATTAAAAAATAGGAATTTTAATAATAAATAAAATGGCGCCGGGCAACGCCGGACAGCGCTTCCTTAAATACAAAATATTATAAATAAAATAAAATTAAAAATATTTGTTTTAATAATAATTTGTAATCAAATTACGAAATATATATTATGTTATATCCACAGGCCATTGTTTTCTGTCTTTCAGTGCATTAATGCCTACTGCTGTATGTTTTATGATTATTTTTTTTAAATTTATGTTCTTTTAAATTATTTGAAATTGTTTCATATATTTTGTTGTTTATTTATTTTAAATAATAATCTTAATCTTAAATATTCATAGTTCATAAGGAATATTTTTTTTAATGACCGAGCGGTAGATTTAGTTTAGTTGAATTTAGATCAATTGTTATTATATAAATAGTCATCCATGTTAGCTATTAGAATTGATTAATTTACGAAGAATTGGAATTTATTTTTTCTTTTCCAGTATTTTTAGTTGAAATAGTTCCTTTCAAATTCAAATTTTTCATTCTACTTTCCATAAAGAATGAAACAGAGACTTTGCTAATGAACTAAATACAGATGCTAATTTTAAAGCTTTACAATCAAATCAGTTTTAATTAAACTAAGCGATTTCGAGTTGTTCTGAAATTTCAGTCGAATTGAATAATCCACCTTCGAACATCTCAAGCATTCCTTTGTTACCTTCATCAAAATGTTAATAAATCCTACTACTATGGAATAATATTACAAAAATGTTTCTAACTTAATACGAGGGCTATTGATAACCAAGTTTCTTAGCCACAGCCACCATATTCCTCAAATTGTATTTATTATGCCCCCTCCATCCAATAATCCACATTTTTCACCAACCTTTCTTTACTCATTTGAACTACTTATCTAACCCATCATTTGTATTATTATTTAGAAAAAGTTCATTTTCTCAAATAATAATAAAAACAAAAACAAAAAAAAAAACACCTGATTTTTTCATCTGTAAATTTCATGACACCTCCCTCGAATTTTTATCCACTCCCAATATTGTTTAAACAAATGTTTCACTAACCTTTCTTTATCCATTTGAACCATTATTCCCACTCATAGTAACATTCACTATTTTAATTTTCCATTTTTATACGTTTTAATGCACTGAAAGACAGAAAAGTATGACCTGTGGATATCATAATATATATTTCGTAATTTGATTTAATTTAATTTTATTTTATTTATAATATTTTATATTTAAGGAAGCGCTGCCCGGCGTTACCCGGCGCCATTTTTTTTATTATTAAAATTATTATTTTAAATTAAGAAAAAACTAAGAGGCTGAAACCAATACAAATCGATTTTTCTTTATAAAAATTATCTATGGTGTGAATTTCAAAAAAAAACCTTATAGAGGTTTAATATATCAAAAATACATATATACATATATACAATTTTTGCTAATATAATAAGATAAATATTATATCTATCAATTAATATATTATTAAGATTCAATTAACAGAAATGCAGAGGATGAAAACGGTTGTATTATCATTTATAAGTTCCTTCTATCAAATAATAATAAATCAATAAAAATAATAAATAAAAAATCAATAAAAAAGAGATTTCATCAAATTAATAATAATAAATAATCGATAATGTGTGACTATTAATTTTCTTTAAAATATATATTTTATTGATTAAACTATTTAAATTAGCATATAAATCATATTACATTCAATCTTTTATAAAATTTTATTATTCGTTAAGTTGGCAGGAATGTGTATGATTAATTCGTTAAAATAAAATTAAAATAGTAAAAGAAACAAAAAAAAAAAAACTTTTAGTGGGTGTTTGTAAATTTCTAAAGAAGACAGACTACAAATGATGCAAAGTTCGCTGTGCAGATTATCAAGGTGGGCTTTTCTCATGCTTTGGCAACAAGTTAATGGAATTGGATGCAGGCCAAATTGACTGGACCGAGGCCCTTGAAGCGCCCAATCGCACCAAATTTATAAACAATAAGTCACCCGTTTGTTCACGTATAAATAGGTAAGTGGATGGTCATGTCATGGACCATTATTCAGCGAGACATTTAACTGAAAAATAATTTATCTATCTGCAATTGAATGGCCAATTAATTAAATACAAATGTCATGATTTATAAAGATTACAAAAATAAAATCATAAAAGCATATAAATATACTAATATCTTTTGTCGAAAATAATTTCAACAAGAATTTAATTTGAAAATATCTAATATAAAAATATAAATATATTTTATGAAATCTTATCAGTTAAGAATATTATTTAAAGGCGTTAAAAAAATCTAAAATAAAGATTTAAGTCATTGGAGAAATGGAGAAGGATAAGAATTGGATGGAGGTGGCTGCGGTTGAATACTTTCCAGTTCAATAACACTCACACAGGGTTTAAAATAGCATTAGAAAACGATTTAAACAATAATTAATTCAATGGTGCAAATTTAAATATAAACCATCTAAAAATAAAAGTTTATTTAATTGGCAATTAATTTAACAAATATAATGAGGCGCCACAGGGTGAAAAGTATCGTAGCTGACTCCCATTTAAGGCAAGGGAATTTCTCAATTCCTAATATGGTACCGAGTCAACGCAGCCTCCAGGATCAAAATTGTGAAGCTACTTAAGAAAAAGTAGCGCCTCCGATCAAGAAAATCAAGGTAAAGGTAGATAGGATCCGTTCTACTGATCATAGGACACCTAATTTATATAATCGATTTAATAGGCGTTGTTCTTTCGTAGGAAGTACAAAAGCCAGAGGGTTTTTTTTTAAAAAAAATATATATATATATATATAATTTATGTATACCTATATATAAGTTTTTATACTAAATATAGTAAGATGTTTAAAATAAGAACAAGGTTGGATGACAAAATAATATTAAATATAAGGGAATAAGGAGAAGGTAGGAATTGAATGGAGGTGGAGTTCAGATAATTTATAGTTAGATAAATTAAACAATATAATAAATTTTAAAATGGGTTAAATAAAGAAAACACAAATTATAAGTAAATTGAAATTAAAAAAAAAAGAATTATCTCGTTTTTATTATTATATCACATTCAAAAAACTGGAATAATTTTCTAAGGAGCATTTTATTAATCGAAAACGTTGAAAAAACCAATTCATACAATAAATAATTAAAAAAAAAATGGAAATAAAAATTAAAAAAAAAAAAATAATAAATAAATAAAATTAAAATTTACAAATAAACTTGAAGATTGAGGCTCTTGAGTTTTGGCTTCGCATCAGCAAACTTTGGAGTAGGCAATTTACATAAAACTTTTCAGATCTCTTAACCAACTAATTAATTTATTATTTTTATAAATTTAATTTAACCACACTTTAAATCATTATATACGATACACATATATTTTTATATAAAATTTTTTATAATTATATTAAATATATATATATATTAGGTGCTTGCATGTATTGTGACTTCGCATCTTCACCAATAGACGTTGCTGATCAAAATACTTGTAAGCATCTATTATATATATATAGTATCGGGACCCCGAGCCTCGGCTCGGTAATTAAGTTAAAAAAAATGATTCAATATTATTGGATTTGGCTGGTAATATTAATACCTGATTCACCGAATCGCCATTCAAATAATTTAAAAGAACATATTATACCTATATTTTTATCAATTTATTATACATTTTTACATAACCCTAAGTGTTATGAGATCTTTTATTTATTTTAGATTTATCTTTAAAATATAATTATATTTTATTATAGGTAAATTTCTCATTCTTTGTAGTTTAATTAATGTAAGTATATATATAATATGGCTAATAAACATCCTATGAAATGATAGAAACTATCAAGTCTGTTGCCATCAAATAGGAGTAGAGTTATTGTATGATCATTACAACGATTCCTCTTAACCTTTTTCTCCATTTTTATGATTGCAATCTATAACTTCGTATTCTGCATAGCTTCCTAACATAGCCTAAGATGATATAATATTTTATATTTAAATTAATATATTTTATATAATCAAAATTTTTAAATGAAACAAAATTACAACCATTTCACAAAAGTATGGTAGAAAATTCTGATGATGACCTAACAGTCAAAAAAAAATTTAATAAAATTTTATTGTGAAACTTAAAACCGTGGGTTTTTAATAAATAACCTATTGATTTTATTATTTATTTACAGTTCTATTTGCAAATTGAAAATAGTTAAACAAAAAAAATTTCAGGTTAAATTTCGAAATATTTCACAAATTGTTTTATAATATATGATTTTAGTAATATATTAAATAAATCATAATTACTATATTAATTATTATAATTTGGTAAATTAAATCAATAAATATTTTATAACTTAATGGTGTCATTTATAGATACAGTTTAGTGACTCATATTAAAACTAATTGAATAGTTGAATTTGTTTCTGTTAACTAAAAACCACGTTTTCCATTTGGTTCTACGACATTAAAATAATTCTGTGTGATTTTAATTTCACCAATTGAAGAAATAAATAAATTAATGGTCGAATTTACTTTGTATTCGAGTTGATGAGTTATATTGCTGTTGAAATGTCCATAATAAGAGAGAGAGGAGCAATTTGTCTGAGAAATGGTTGTCAATTTCATATCATCATCCTCACCCAATCATACCCATTATGACAAATGAAGCATGAAACTAGGTTTGCTGGTATTTGCAATTATACAATTAATCAAAAAATACAAATAAACAACTTATTTATAATTTTGATCTAGTTAAAAATTGGATTTTTGCCGCGAGATTATCAAAATGTTCAGCCAAATTTTACAAATGTAAAGAGGCTCTTAAACATTTTTTTATTTTTTTCCAATCTTTTCAATATGGTAAATAAGTAAATAACTTTTACTCATATCTTTTTCTTTCTGTGCCGCCAAATTTTTAAACCGTTAAAAGTGTGCCGCGGTAAAAAAAAAGATTGAGAATCACTGGATTAGAGGGATAAAGGACGTATAAAAGAGAGCAGATGCGGAAAAAGGGGGTGCCTTCCGAAAGGAGAAAATGTATGAATATTTAATTTGAATAATTATAATGTATAAAACATAATATATGTAATATATTAAAAATTAAATAATTTCAATATTATTTATTTATATATTATTATAATTAAATATGATTTCAATAATTGAGAATACCAAAAGTCATAAAATTTTAATAAATATACCTAAATATTCTGGGTAATGGGTAAATTCTATTCTATAATCCCAATAGAAAAGATATTTACTTCAGGGAGTAGCGTCCCTGCCCTCACGTGAGCTCATGATTTCTCAAGAAGGAATCATGTCCTTTGCCCTTGTAACTCCTAACAAACCATTTCTTTGCTATCCTCTCCCTGAACCTCAAAAAAAATCCATTTTATTTGGATGAAGGAGGATACCTATCATAGATTTATTTAAAAGAAAAAAAAATGAAATCTTCACTTTATAGGAGAATGTGTTAAGAGTCTCCTAAATATATATGCTGACTACGCTCATTTTCAACTAGCAAAACCTCGTAAATTCACGAGTGAAACATATCTTATAAGTGTCTCATGAGAGTACCCACCTCTCCAACGCTTCTTATTAGTAGATGATTTGGAACTCATATATATATATATATATATATATTATATTCTTTGAAGATATTTAAGAACCAATTTAGTTGATTTTGTTCACTTTATAGAAATTTTAGACTTGATATTTTAGAATTGAAACCAGAGTGATTAATTCAACATAATTTTCTCCAGATTCTAAAGAAAATGGATTTTTATGTAATTAAATGTACAAATTATAATATATTTTTAATTAGTGTCATTTGTACACTTTCAATTAATATTTTCTGATAACAATAGATAAAATGCATACCAAAATATTCATTATGAAACCTAGTTTCATTTTCACTATATATTCTATAATTTTACAATGCTACCATTATTAAATATTAATTAATGAATTTTGACAGATGCAATGTGATTTCGGCGGCCATGATGGCACGCCATCATGCCGTCACCTCGAATACACAATTCTTTGATTCGTTTATATATATAATTATTCTTTTTCATATTTCAACCTTTCCCACTAAAATTTGAAATTAATTTGAAATTGTATTTTTCAAATTATTTTCATTTTTATTATAATTTCCATTGAATAATTAATTATTTAATTTATAAATATTATTCAATGCATTGCTATTGCAGTGATACTGGGTGACCTGAGAGGATAATTCCATTTTCTTTTAATTTTTTAATGAATGATTGATTGCAAAGCATTATTCATTTATTTAAGTAATAATTTAATTAATTATTCAAAATTAAAAGATTTGAACAATTAGGATTTTAACTACAATTGAAGTGCGTATATGAAACGTCATGGATCCCCTCGTTTAAAAAATAAAAATCTAAGAAATATTTGCTAATCGTAATGGATCAAACAATACTATTTTTAATATAATATTATAAAAAATAAACCCTCATATTGCTTTGTAACCAGGCATGCGAATTCATATAGACTCGTAAATATAAACCAAATAATATTAAATTTCTTTTCTATTTACTCTTGTTATTATAATAAGTCTTATTCTTCAAATAAAAATAAATAAAAAATAATATTAGGTATTTATATATATTATTTGAAATAATATTTAATTTATTTAATCAATTAGTATAATAATTTATAAAATAATAATCTCTATTTCCACCAAATTTTTTTGGTAATTGTCCAGATTAGTTGTCATGTCATGAATTTGAATAAAACTTTACTAGTGAATTTCTTTGTTAATTCCAAAGACACTTTCCTTATTTCCTTATTTCTCGTTTTTTATAGTTTATGAGATAAATAAAGATTATTTTAGGTTTGACAGATTAGCTGGTTATGAACGCCGAAATGTGCAGCCATTAAATAATGTTTTATTGACTAATTCGCTAATTAAATTATTCACTTATTCTCTAATTTTCGATTTTTGCGGTTCGGTTTGGATATAGGGAGATAATTTAATTAATTAATTTTTTTAATTTTTCTATATCCAGCCCGAACTGAAAACAATCAGAAAATTAGTGGAGCCCTTTGCTGGTCAAATGAATAAATAATGGTAGCTAAATAGAATATCAATGGATTTATATGCAAATATTAATAATTTTTATCCCGTAAACTACAAGTGACCTGGAAAAATTGCATAAGGGAAGTTTCTTTGGAATTAACAAAGAAAACCACTGGTAAAGTTTTATCCAAATCATGACAATCTTTTTTTAACTATTCACAAGATTAATATACATTTTAATTATATTTATTGTAAAAAACAATAATAAAAAATTTCCAGGGTAATATAATGTATAACTGTTTAATTTATACCTTCTTTTTACAGATTCTAGATACCTCCATCATAAAATAAACAATGACTAATTGAAATTAATTTCTTAAATCATAATTAATAAATAAATAATTAAATAAATAATGTATTATATTAAAATTTATAATTATTAGAAATTTTCTATGGATATTATAATAATAATATTATATATATATAGATATATATAGATATATCTATATATATATATATAACATCTATTAAATGGATGAATTTCTTAAAATATCCCACCCACCCCCACTACCAGTACCACCACGGAAATAATGAATTGAAACGGCGACGGTCCATCAAGGCTCCAGATCCGTTGCCATCTCATCTTTCGCCGAAACTTAATTAATTCTCCAAGAGAAGCAACCCGTAGCCCAGCTCTGAAAGAATGCTAATGAAAAAAAAAGTGTTGAGGGATGGGGAAGAATGTTAAGCGAAAACTAAAAAATACACTATCTTAATTAAAGAGTATACTTAATGTTTCGTTGAGAAAATTTGAAAAGAATTCAGCGGATGAGGAAGCGCGTACTCACCTGAAACAACAAATTGAAATTAACATTCTTTATTCTCAAAAACATACGAAATAATAAATCCACTATTGTTTAAATAGGTTATATAGAGAAATAATAGATATAATAATTTATGTGTATAGATTATAAGTTAATTTATATAATAACAAGCATAATACGAATAATTTTTAATTAAACAATTATTGTGAAATTTCAAGTCAGAAAAAAGTAGTATTTTCTTTATGCGCATTTCGATTGTTACATCATCATCAGAAGCTTTCTACTCCTTAATGTCTCTAATGATGATGATATAACAACTAAAATGTGCATAAAGCATATATATATATATAATTTAAATTAATTAATAATTTGAATAAAATCTATAATTACATATTATAATACGTAAAATAATATAATTATATACTTCGATTTTTACATCATCATCAGAAACTTTCTACTTCTCAATGTCTCCAATGATGATGATATAACTACTAAAATGCGCATAAAGCAAATAGCTCTATGCTAATTCGTTTTCGAAACAAGATTTTATTAATAAAGTTTTAACTACATAATTATGATATTTATAAAAGCATTTCCCGGAACAAATTAGTTTTTACATTAATTAATAATATTCAAGTAATATGAATTATTAAATATTGAAAATCACATTTAAATCTTGCTTTATGAATATTGAAACGAGAATTAATTTATTCTAAGCTTAATGGATAACAACCTAATAAAAAAATAATAATATTATTTTACATATTTATATATATATAAATATTATTATTTAAATTAATTAATAATTATCATTTGATTAAAATCTATAATTATATATTATAATACGTAAAATAATATAATTATATACTTCAATTATTACAATATTTTTTAATACATAAAATTAAATATAATATTATTATAATATATGTATATATATATGTTATATTATAACCTATATAGTTTCCTTCATTAACCTTAAATATAAATATAAGTTTAAAATTAATAAATATTATAAATTATAAATTATAAGCTATTTATTTGTTAATATATCTTTTTAGAATATTATATAATAATTCAAAATTTATTATGTGTTAGGACCAGAAATACTGATTAATTAATTGGCATTTTTTTAGTAATTATATTAATTTAATATTTTATTATTATTTTGAATTTTTTGTATTTATTTATATTTTTCCATTGGTGGTCATGTTTTTTTTAATTTATATTATTATTAATTCCCCCCTCCATATTTATATACATTATATATTATGTGTAGATGTATTATTATGAATATTATATGTATATTTCTCTTCTATCAATTTTCAATCGTTAAATAAAATACCTTTTATTGATCCACTCATGTTTAAATACATTTTTTTTAAACTTGTAGTGGATAACACTTGATGTTAATAGACTTTTGACAAATATCAAATATCAATCCATAAATTAAATTTAATTAATTTTAGTTTTATGAGTATCCTCTTATATAATAAGATATTTAGCAGAATTTAAATTTGTCTTGCAATGTCTTAAGATGGTTGAGCTTCGGTTTAGAAAATTCGTACCTTTGGATCGAATCTCATCGAAGGATAATTTTTTTTTATTTAAATCTCAAATAATTTTCAATATTTTAAATAGAATTTTAGGTAGGAATTGACTTTAAATATTTTTTTTTATTATTATCTTATTATACTAGCAAAAATGGTGTATATATATATATATATATAAATTTGTATTTTTGAAATATTAACCCTAAGGATTTTTTTGAAATTCACACCATAGATAATAATTATATAAAAAATCTATCTGTATTGGTTTCAGCTTCGGGAAAAATCATCTTTGTTAGTATTTTCTAAAATTAAAATAGATTTTTAATAATAAAACAATGGCACTGACCAACGACGGACAGGGCTTCCTTAAATACAAAATATTATAAATAAAATAAAATTAAAAATATTTATTTTAATAATATTTTGTAATCAATTTACGAAATATATATTATGTTATATCCACATACCATGCTTTGTTGTCTTTCAGTGCATTAATTAGTACGTTTAAGGGCTGTATGTTTTATCACAATTTCTTTTAAATTATTTGAAATTATTTCATATATTTTGCCGTTTATTTATTTTAAATAATAATCTTAATGTTTAATATATTAATAGTTCATAAGGAATAATTTTTTTAAAATACCGAGCCGGGTACCAGGTACTTATTTATTAATATAGAAGTTTCAAGTTTATTGATATATTTTTACTTTATGCGCATTTCAGCTGTTTCACTATCATTAGAGAATAAGGGAAGAAGAAGAACAAGTAATACCCGAAAAAGATTTAAAACGAATATATCAATAAACTTCCATGGGGATTAATTAAAAATTATTTTTATTAAGTTTTATATTTTTAAATTTAGATTTTTATTTACCTGACTCTTTTGTTATTTTTCTCAATAAAAAAGTATAAATTATTAATTACAAGAGACGTGGAAAAATGTTGTATAATGTTTAGAATTTGTTGCACGCATTAGAAACCAAAATCATGCTTTTGTTTTATTCTCGGTATAGTTTTTAGATTTGCGTTAAATTATAGTATAACAAAGTCTTATTTGTCATTTCTATCATCCAAAATTTCCTGACATAGAAATGCAAGTATGAATTTTCAGAGAAATTCAAGCTCTAATCTCTCTTTTTGGGTATTACTTAAAAATTATTTTTATTACGTTTTATCAGTTTTAAATAGAAATTGATTGTAATTTTTTTTTTTAATATCTTCCATAATTTAATTTTATTTTAAATTATAGAAATATTTTGAATTGTACATAAAATTTTCTCAAACTTTATGTCAAACTATTTATTAAGGATCATTGAGAAATAAGATACAATATAATTCTAGTAAAACAACCCATTCTTTCTAAAACATTTCTTGCGTTCTTTGTGAGCGCTTATCTTTTGAAGTGTTGCATATCATCATCTCATAAATTGTCTCGATTTTCTTTCGATTACAATTGTTTCAGGATCGGAACGATCTTAGAATTCTTTCAGGACGAAAAGGAAAACAAAAAAACAAAAAACAAAATAAAAAAATCGTGGTTAGTTTAGTTAATTAACTTTTGCCGATGTTGTGGAGTATTTCTTCGGTTTAATTAGTCCATTGGATGGGATATCTTGGTCTTTTGCTCCGCCATTTTGAATTTCCGGGTAAAAATAGAATCATTTCTGAAAAAGCGAGGCGTGTGTAATTTTCTGCCGACTATTGGATGCTCTCGATAAATGACTTTCCCCCCCCCCCCTCTCCCCGAAAACTACCAACATGTCTCTCTCTATCTCTGCCACACACACACACACACACATACATACATACACACAATTTTGAGATATTAATCTTGATTTTTAGCTGGAGATTCATTCTGAAAATTGTTATTCGCGCCAACTTTTTGCCAAGATGACAATCAGAGAACGAAGATATATAGAGACGGTCTTGGACAGGAAATAAATTTTCAAGCATTGTTTTTAGTATAATGGAAAAATTAAAACAATTGACTATTTGCTTATCAATGTTTTTTTTTTTTTTTTTTTTTTTTTTTTTTGAGTAATTTATTGGAATCGACTAAAAGCGATTACCAAATACAAATTTTTATATTTATTATTATTATTATTTTTGTTCTTTTTTTGTTGTTTTTATAAAACCGATAAAAAAAGATTTATTTAATAGAGAATGATTAGACGAGAAAACTTGTTTTTTTTTTGTTTTTTTTTTTCTGTGCCGCTTTGGCTTGCTAATGTAATGGCAGCTTTTAAAAGTAGATGTCAAAAGTTATTTTACTGAAACTTGGAGAGGATCGTCTGCCTACATAGAAAAAGCATCCGTATAACGTAATCGTAAATTACTCTCCAAATTCTAACGCTTACTTTTTAAATTGTCTGATAAGAAACTCGACTTATAAAAATACCGTTTTTTTTTTAAATATAATTTAATGCACTGCAGGTAATAGAGATTTTTATAGTATAAAAATTAATTGATGCCAATCTAAGAATACTTGTAAGAATTTTATTCAAACATCCGTAATTGAAGATATTAGTATATTAGTATATACATATAATAGTAATACCATCAATTATAGAAGGAAAGTAGAAATAATGGTAATTGTACACTTATATGTATGTATGATGGATTTTGATAAAACTTTATCAGTAGATTCCTTTTTTGATTCAAAACAAAACTTTTCTTAATCATTATGTGGCGGTTGTTTCTAGTTTACCAGATAAAAATTATTAAAATTTGACAAATAACTAGTTATGAATAAGCAGCCATTTAATAATGTTATTTCTTACTAATTCACCAATTATTAACTTATTCACTAATTTTCGGTCGTTATAAGTTCGGTTTGGATATGGGGAAATTATTTAATTAATTATTTTTTGAATTTTTCTATATCCAATCCGAACTGAAAAAATCCCGAAAATTAGTAGAGCCCTCTGCTGGACCATTGGTATACTTGTTATATGTTTGTAATCAAAAAAGAGGAATCTAATGGTAAAGTATTGTCAAAATCCATCATCCATACATATAAGTATACAATTAACGAAATAATTATTAAAATAATTCACACATCGTTATATTAATATATATATATATATATATATATATATATATATGTAGGCATCAATAATATATATATATATAATATTACTTTACTATGCATTTATAAGTACTCACTAATTCCCTTATCATCTATTCACCAGTCAGACTAAAGAGTTAGGATGGGGATGGTTGGAGGAAGGTTGTCACTGTATTAAAACGCAACCAACTTATTTTCTCATACTAATTAATAAATTTTACATTGAAATATATATATATATATATCCCCGGGGGGCCGCGTTGCCGTCATTAGGGGCCGCCAATTAGATATTTTATATTATCCCAAAGAAAATAGTAAGTACATATAAGTTTTTAATTTTTATACTGTTAAATGGGTAATCTCTTTTAAATAAGTTGACCTGTGGCCAGGTCCGAACCGACCGACGGTTTGAAAAATTAATTTCCAGCTACAGAAACAATTTCAAATAATTTTAATATATCTATTAATGTAATGAAAAACAGATATGAATATAACATAAATATTTTTAATTTTATTTTATTTATAATATATATGTAAGACCAGGCTGTGACGTCATGAATGGCTGGATGACGTCATATAATTTTAAATCAAGAAAAAACTAATAAATATGATTTTCCCGAGGATAAAACCAATACAAAGTGCATGATTCGTGGTGATATATAAAAAAATCTCCTCATGTGAAATTTGGTGTGAAAATAACCCTTGCCTTCCTATCGTCGATCGCTAATACTACCACTTCCGGTTTCCGGAATTGCACCAAAAGTTGATCAATTCATCCCACTGATGCATTAAGTAAATATACCAAATTTCATCAAAATCGGTTGAGCCGTTCGGGCTGTACACATCTATACGGACGGACAGACGGACAGACGGACGGACAGACATCATGCTAAAAATACTTTTTTCTGTTAAGAAAATGCATGATTCGTGGAGATATGTAAAAATCTCCACATGTGAAATTTGGTGTGAAAACAATACCTCCCTTACTATCGTCGGTCGGTAAAAAGGAAAGTTTTCCAATTTGTAAAGAAAGTAAAAAATTTAGTGTAGGATCTAGAGGTTTTGTTAATAAAAGATATATTGTATTTTAAATATAAGAATATTTATTATATATGATAATATATACAGATGAACGTAGAGGTGAGTGAGTATTCTGCTTGCGGTGTTAATCGCTCAGCATTGAGATATAAAAAGTGTGTGTCGTTTGACCTTGATCAGCTGTTCAAAGCTAGTGGAGTGCTTTGAAGTAATGACACCAGGGGGGTTTCTTCATATTAATATATGAGACTAATTTTAAAAATACAACACGCCCCCTTAAAATTAGTCGATATTGAATTTAATACAAAACGTTCAGACCAAGTCCTTTCGAACAAAAATTCATGCTTCGTTGAAGGAAGTCCTTTCGTTAATACATCAGCGAACATTTCTTCTGTTGGCTTATACTTTACTTCAATATCGCCGTCATTATTCTTTTATTTTAAATAAATCTGGGAGTTTATATTTTTTTTTTTAAATTTTCAATAATTTTCATATTATTTTATGCTAAGATCAGATCGTCCACGATCAAGGCTAAAATTGTTACGTTTTTTTTTTATTTCTTAAATATAAACATTTATTTTTATTTTAAGAAAAAACTTTCATTCAGGATTAATTTTTTCCTTGGAAATTTTATTATTAAATATTTATTATTATTTTTCAGGAATTTCTATATATATATTTCTTCCTTTATTTCTCAATTTAAATAAGCATTTATAAAAATCTATTTTCAATCGATGACATTTTTTTTACCTTTGGTCGATCAATCAACTCCCATGTGTGATTTTTGTTCATTTCATTAATTTCTGTTTTAATTTGCCTTTTTTCCATTTATACTTGTTGGGGCCTTCTAATGCATCTTGAAATATTAAATTAGATATATCTGGACTTTCAAGGCTTTCCTCGTCTTGAGTATTTTTATTCTTGGGATTTTTTGTTTTTATATAATTATGTACCTTTTTTGGTCTCCCTTTCATATTTGTTTTAATAAATTTTGGCCTTCCTGGACCTTTTTTCAAAATTATTTCATCATCTGAATTTTCTTCATTTTCATTTTCACCTATTTCAAGTTTTTCTTCATCTTCAAGATTTTCATTTTCATTTTCGTTTTCATCTTGAATTTCATTTTTATTTTCATTGAACAGGTTATAGAGATTTACAGAATTTTCTTCAAGTTTTTCTTCATTTTTAGCAGTGGATTCAAATATAGGATTTATAATGTATAAACCATCTTTCTTGAATGTACTAATAATGGTTTCTCCTATTTCATTCTTTATAACTGCTTTTGAATGAATAAAAAATATTTTCTTTCTTTTAGATGTGGCTTTTGAAATGGATATAAGATTTCTTTTTAAATTCGGTACATATAAAACATTTTCTAACTCTATTTCAGTTATTTTATTATTATTTTTTAATTTAAAATAAACGTTTCCGATTCCTTTTACTTCTGTGCAATCATTATTTGCTAATCTTACCTTTTGATCAGATTTCTTGAAATTTTTAAATTTTTTTCTATCATTACACATATGTGATGTCGCTCCACTGTCGAGGCACCATGAATCATTCGAATCGTTGTTGTTCTCAATGTAGTTTGCAGCAAACATTGACTCTTTGCTTTTTATATTATCTCGTTGAATTTTTTGTTCATTATTTTTCTTATTAAAACATTGAGATGCTTTATGCCCGACTCGATGACAATAATTACATTTAAATCTGAAAAAATATTTATTTTCATTATTTTTATATTTAAAATCTGGTTTGCCTTTTATTGAATTGTTAACTGTGTAATTTTTCATAATAAATGCATCCTGAACTTCAGGCGTATTATTTCGTTTCTTGGAATTTGCTTCTTCCAATAATTTTATTTTTAGGTTCTCTGGGTCAGGTAATATATCACGTGTTTCTATTGCACATCTAAAATTTTCGTAACTTGTTGGAATGCTATAAAGTAAAATAATCGTTAATAAATCATTTTGTATTTCAATATCCATTTCTTTGAGCTTATCTATAATATTAAAAAATTCATTTAAATGCTCAGACATGCAATCATCTTCGTTCATCTTTTTAAAAATTAATTGTTTTAACAAGGTTGCCTTTTTAGCTGGACCTTTAGATAAATAAATATCTTGTAGTTCTTTCCATACCTGATTTGCAGTCTTGCATCGTTTAACATGAATCAGCTCTGGTGGGCTTATAGCTAATATCAGATCAGCTTTCGCTTTTTGATCGTTAATTAAAATTTCCTCACTTGCACCTTCAGTCTTTACAGTTCCTGATACATATTTCCAGAGATTATTCTTCACGAGAATTGCTTCCATGTGAATTCTCCATGTATCATAATTATCCTTCGATAATTTTTCAATGTAAACTTGACTGACTGCCATCTTGAGAATTTTTTCTCTTCTTCAAATATTTAACTCTTTTTATTAACAATTTCAATAGATCACTTAATAAGCGCAGTGTCCTGGGCCCATAACCTTTGTAGGATCTAGAGGTTTTGTTAATAAAAGATATATTGTATTTTAAATATAAGAATATTTATTATATATGATAATATATACAGATGAACGTAGAGGTGAGTGAGTATTCTGCTTGCGGTGTTAATCGCTCAGCATTGAGATATAAAAAGTGTGTGTCGTTTGACCTTGATCAGCTGTTCAAAGCTAGTGGAGTGCTTTGAAGTAATGACACCAGGGGGGTTTCTTCATATTAATATATGAGACTAATTTTAAAAATACAACATTTAGAAAAAAATCTAATGTATTCAGGGCGCCGGGTAAAAAATCGGATTATTTAGGGAGCCGCAAACCGGAAAAGATTGGGAACCTCTGTATTATATTATATAGTTTATATATATATTATAGTTATTATATTATATAGTTTATATATATATATATTATAGTTATTATATTATATAGTTTATATATATATATGTATATATATATGCATATATATATAAACTATGTTTCAAATAATACTAATATACTCAAAAGCGCTCTCTTTAGTCTTTTTGCCAATATAAACAAAAATCTATGACCATGATTATATAAATTAGGTGCTCTATGATCAGTGAACCCGGGACCACGAATATATGGGTTAACGCCGTTAACCCCCACGCTGCGTGGCGTCTTCTATTTATCAATTTGCTCTTGAATAATAAACATTTCACTAATCTTTCCTCACTCTAATTAATCGATTTTGAATTGAAATTTATTAAATAATAATTAATTTACTATAAACAATTTCTTTTGTTTAAAAAAAAATAATTGATTATTCCAAAAAAAAGCATTTCAAATTCTTGGATAATTAGAAGAGATGTTAATTAAATGGAAACGAAAGTGATATAATCGATCCTCTACTTCGTTTTTGATTAAACAAATTAACTAAAACAAATATCTTTTTGTTACATTAATTCATCTCGTTGTGATTGAATCCGAGAATTGGAGGATGGGGGGTGAGAGAGCGCGGAGTGGAAGGAGGGGGGGGGGATTGGAAGTAGGAAAAAAGACAAACGCGAAGCCACTGTAACACATAATCCCTTCAAAGAGTCGTCTCGTCGATAGAAGCCCACAATCCGTTCTCATTTCGCCCACTCTCCTCCACCCCTCCCACCAAAAAAAAACCCTCCCCCGGCCACTTTGAATAGTGACTCAATTAAATTAAAGAGCTCCGCTTTCAGATGAATTTTCACAAATAAAATATCTTAATTTAACTCGAATATTTGAGAAAATAAATGAAACGCCTTTCGAAAAATAATTTTGAATTCAATTTCCTTATTTATGACGAAAGAAAATTAAATAAATGGAATAGTATTTTAAATATTAACAATAGATTAATTATTATCTACACAATTGTGAAATTAATAACAAAAACAAAATATCTTCACTCATACTCCCATATTTCTATACTCCCAAATACCCAATAAAAAAAATCTGGAGTGTCTCCACTCGACTATCTCGCAATTTGAATTGGATTAAATAACATAATATATTATATTTAAATTAAATTTAATTAATTATAAATTATAAATTAAAATTATTAAATAACATTTATTAAACCAGTGTTTGTTTGGATCGTTGTTGATGGCATCACGTTACGTGCAGACGCGTGATTTGCAGTGTTAAAAAATTAATTCCGGTACTTTCAGCGATTCAATCAAGCTGAAATTCTATATATAGCAGTTTTATACAATTTTTAATCATGTGAAAAACTATCAACTATATATCTATATTTTTACGGTCTATTTAGATGAAAAAAAAATCAAAACGTTGTAGGTCAGTGATTCCCAAAGAGGGCGCTACCGCCCCCTCGTGGGCGCTGGAGCGATCCAGGGGAGCGGTGATGGCCACAGATGCATTTAGGGTAAATTACTTGTTTATTACTTTTTTATTGTGAGACCAATAAATAGATACATAAATTCAATGTTTCTAATTTACACCTTTATTTATAATATTTATAATATTCTACGTTTATCTTTCTGTTTAATTATTATTAAAATGATAAAAAGTTAATTTCTAAGGGGCCGCTGAGTAAAATTTTTACTAGAAATGGAACGCTTGGCCAAATAAGTTTGGGAACCACTGTTGTAAGTAATGACTCTCTTCCGATTAAGCTACATTTCTCAAAAAGTTAGAAAACTACGAATTTTTAATAATCCCCGTGTACCAAATTTCATTATTCTAGCTCTAAATACCCCCCCCCCCCACACACACACTCACACACATACTGAGACAGACATTTTTCTCAACCTTAGTGAAAATGACTCAGAGATCTTCAAAACGTATAAAATCATCAAAATCTCGACATTGAAAATTGTCTGTCTCTGGCGAGATAGTAAAAAAAAATAGTTTATTATATTTTTTTTTTTATAAAATTTATACATTTTTAATAGTAATATTTTGTTGTTAAATGTGTCCCGAGGGCTGGATATTTCTCTCATTTACCTAAACTGCAATATTAATTAACTACTTTTTTATTTTTCATTAATTTATACATTACTTATATGACGATGGAAATTGTGCCTTTACGATGCATTTATTTAAAATAGTAATCCCAGGGGCTGTTATACTCTATTGGAGGGTTAATAATGTTAAATGCAATGAAACAACCAAATGAAATCTTTAATTGTGGCTGATGCTAATGAAACACATTTTTTTATTTTTTATTTTTTTTTTTTATTGAGAGAGAGAAGGGGGGAATATATATTTAATATAAATTTTGATTTGCATAATTTGTTTTAAAATAACTACTCTAAGAAATTAGGGGGAAAAGTAGGAAATTAAAATGGGAAAGAGGTAGTGGGGAACAAGGAAGACTTGAACGGTACGGATTAATTCATTATTACACACTATTACACTTACTATCCTTATTTTAATTTTTATTAGGAGAAGATAGGAATTGGATGGATATGTCTAAGGATAGGGATAGTTGGAGGAATATTTATTGGGTATAGTTGTTTCGGGCAAAAATTCAACTGTTATACCCAAGTGACTTTATTAATATATTATTTACGCTCCCCCTCCTCTACGATTTATTATGTAAATAAATACTAACCATATCCCAAGTTATTGAATATTTTTTTTTTCAATTCTTCAATAAAATTAAAATCACTTTTTAGATTCAAAAAATAAAAAACAACTCTTATTTATGAATATAAAGTATATATATTTATTATAAATTAATATTCAATTAAATTACTATTAATATTTACTATTATATTTACTATTATAGTACCTGGTTCACCTAGCCGCGGCTCGGTACTTTAAAGTATTATTCCTTATGATCTATCAATTTTTAAGATTAAGATTATTATTTAAAATAAATAAACGACAAAATATATGAAACAATTTCAAATAATTTAAAAGAACATAAATTAAAAAACAATAGTGGTAAAACATACAGTCCTTAAACGTACGTATTAATTCACTGAAAGACAGAAAAGTATGGCCTGTGGATATAACATAATATATATTTCGTAATTTGATTACAAAATATTATTAAAATAAATATTTTTAATTTTATTTTATTTATAATATATTGTATTTAAGGAAGCGCTGTCCGGCGTTGCCCGACGCCATTTTTTTATTATTAAAAATCTATTTTAAATTAAGAAAAAACTAACAAAGATGATTTTTCCTGAGACTGAAACCAATACAGATCGATTTTTTTTATAAAAATTATCTATGGTGTGAATTTCATAAAAATCCTTAAAGCTGTTTATTATCTCAAAAATATACAAATATATATTCAATTTTTGTTAGTATATAAAGATAAGATATATATATATATATATATCACATTTAAAACTTAAAATATTTTTTGTTAAAATGTATGATTTTTTTCTTTTGTATGGTTTGGTTTATAAGAAGAAAGATAAGTAAAAAACGGTAGAATGGCTTTTTTTCTAGTTGCAACGATGCACAGATGCAGTAGGCATTTCGAGGGGATGCACCGGGAGCCGAGATGGCGGAGAGCGAGCGAACGCGGGGAAAAATCGATAACGCTACGGGCGGAAGTGAGCCTCCGCGTCGACGACGTCTTCTTGTGCGTGACATTTGCCGTTGTCAGGGTGAAAACACCCTTTTCTAAAAAGGAAGGGGAAGCTGTCGTACTATATACTGACACGACATACTGGATTTCTTTCTTCTATTCATTAACGGTGAAAAGCGTCAGCAGGGAAACTGCAAACCCATCAATGTTCAGCACATACGCGATTTATAAGGGGCGGTACCAAAGGCCCTACCCTCCTCTCATTGCACCACACCCAGGAAACTGAAGAATGAAGTTATTATAACCATTGAATCGCTATGCCAACAGATACCAATCGATGAGAAACAACCATCCAACATCAACTTTCCAATTTATTTAATTCTTAGTATTCATCAAATTATTTTATTTGAATTAAATATATTATTATTATTATTATTATTATTATTATTATATATTAGATATTAACAACAGGTCGGTAACTCAAGCCGTTAACGTCTCATTTAAACTTCGTCGTTATCAATTTTATCCATTAAAGAAAAACTAAATAAATAGTATAATAAACAAAACTATTATAAAACTAATTAATTAATTAATTAATTTAACCTAATATCAATACAAATAAACTGAAATAGCAAATAAAGTTGTCTCCTTACACCAAATGTTACTTTCTATCGATAATCTAGTCAACATTGATAATGACTAAAACAATTAAAGTGGCTGTAAAGGGACCACCTAGGACTAAATTAGAATAAATAAATCATTAAACTAAATCATCTTTTAACAATCAACAAGCTGTACTGTACTGTACATTTATTATATAAAAATCTAGTGTCTATACTCGACTATCTCGCAGGTAAATTTGACTAATTAACATATATTATATTTAAATAAAATTTTATTAAAAAATTAAATTATAAATTAAATTTTTTTAAATAATATTCATTAAACCAGCGCGTGTTTGGCTCTTTGTTTGATGGCACCACGTCACGTGTTGGCGCGTGATTAATCAACGTGTTAAAAATTTATTTTCGGTATTCATGTGAAAAACTATCAAACATACATATATTTTTATTTTTACCGTCAGTTTAGAGGAAAATAAATGAAAACGTGATAGGATGACCCACTTCCGGATGAGCTACATTTCTCAAAAGTTGATAAAAAACTACAAATTTTAAATAATGCCCGTGAACCAAATTTCATTATTCTAGCTCAAACCTTTTTGCATAATCTTGTCTACATACCTACACACACACACACAAACATTTTTCTCAACCTTAGTGAGAATGACTCAGGGACCTTCAAAACGTATAAAAACATCAAAATCTCGACATTGAAAATTTTCATGATCGCACTACTATCTCTGGCGAGATAGTAAAAAGGATATTCAGGCATAATATTTAACCTGCATAATAAGATTGTAATTAAAATTAAATTTGTTCCACATTGAAATACTTATATTAATTTTTATTTATATACCTATTAAACTTAAAATAATAAATAAATAATTTAGTTTATGAATGGTTTACTTTAAATATGTTACCTATACATATATAATATATCAACATTTATGTAATTTTATTACACACTTAACATAAACAAAAATTTTTTTGCACATATCCAAGTGGTTGAATTCTAAAAAAAAAAACTGTTATTTCAATTTCTTTTAAAAAATAAACTTCCTACAGCGACTAAAAGCTTTTTAGGTTTAAGTATGTAGATAATAAAATTCAAAATTATCCATTATTGTCTCAACAAACAATAATCTTCTAAAGTTAATTAATATTCTTCCATTTTAATGAAATTCACTGTTTTGTATTTACAATACTCAAATAAACAAAATAATATTTTATTTTTTTTATTATTTTTAACTAACTACACATTTTTATATGAATTTATTAATTATAATGTGTGAATTATTTAATTAATATACTGATTTAATTAATAATAATTACGTATTTTTGAAACGTGAAATTTAGATATCCATTTATATATTCTACACCTAATACATTATTCATATTAACTCATGTAAAAATATTAATTATATTTTATATATATGTGGATATGTGAAAAAATTAATTGAATTCTATTTTCTGTTGAATTAATTATGAATAAGGTATTAATTTAAAGAAAATTCATATTTAAATATATTTTTAATAGTCTAAAAAAAAATAAAAAACCTTTGACTTTTTGTAGTTCTTACAAAAAACAGCGCCTATCGGAGTAGTGTTCTATGATCAGTAGAACGGATCCTCTCAAAAAAAAATTTTATACTCTTTTTATTAACTTCACTTTTCTGTCTGTCTATCTGTGATGTCAAAAATTAAATTAAAATAAAAAACAAAGATAATATAATTCAGTCATTTTAATTGAGGTTTTAAAAATTATTTTCACTTCATAAAATACTAAATAATATTTTTTTTTTTATTATTCAATGATAAAATTTATATATTATTATATATATATTATTATTATAGAGAAGAAGAAATATTCAATTAAATAAAAAATAATTTAAGATAAAAATATGATCTAATAAATATTTTATTAAATTAATTAAAATGAGAACTTTTAGAATAAATGATTTAATTGAATTGATATTTGAATATTAGAATTTAAAATAAAAAGTAAAATATTATAATAATTCTTTGATTGGGAATCGCTATGATAATTCAATGTTTAAAATGATTCCCCTAGGGTCAGTGAGCCGCGAGATGCTCTTGAATGAACAACATGGAGAATTAAATAAACTTTAAAAAATTAATTTCTGCGGTTATTGATTAGATATTAATAAAATTTATAGCCTATGTTATACTCTAGAGGTATATAAGAATATTGCGATGTAATTTCAAAGAAATCGGTTCAGCCAATTCTGAGTCTATAAAATAGTAATTTTCCGGACAGACAGACATGAAAAATTCTAAAGTCACTTTTGGATTCTAGAGGTCATGAAACGCGAAGAAAAAGAAAATTTTTAAATTCTGATCAATGTGCAGACAAAAACCTTTTTTTATATATATAGATTGTCTATGCATTTACAATACAATGTGCTAAGGTTGTTCTGTGATTCCGAAAAGAACTCAGTGCCGCATAGTCGGCATAGTACACGGCAGTAAGCCAATGACTTAATAAGCCACTTGCATAAAAAACGTCATCTAGAAAAGGTCTAGTAACTTCGCGAAGAATCTGGTAGGTATATGTTCGAGAATAATAGATTTAGTAGTCAATAGTGCAATGTTTTGCATTTGGGGAAAAAAAATATAAAAAAAAAATAAAAACTTGAAAATAAATTAATAAAAAACTTTTGAATATATACGCTTTTTAATAAAAAATGCCCTAAAAATAGAAAATAAAATATTAATTAAACCTTGAATATTATCGTTTATATATGCTCAACAAAAAAGCGTGGACGCATATAATAATATTAAGTTCTTTACCTACTACTCATGTTCATATGCGCCCACTTCTGGGCATATATAAAGGATAATATTCAAGGTTTAATTAATAATTTATTTTCTATTTTTTTAAATCATTTTTTATTAAAAAGTGTGTATATTAAAAATTTTGTTTTATTAAATTGATCAATTGTTTAATAATTCAAAAAATATTTAAATTAATATAATATTTTTCGCAAAATGTAATTTTCGTTTTAAAAAATTTGTAATATGTTAATATTAATTTGTTAACAAATCTCTTCTTGTATTTTCTTTACAAGTATCATCTTTGATAATTATGTAGTTATAAAAATACAAATTACTAAATTAATTCATATCTTTTTTTTACTTTATTTATTTATTCATTTTAGCGTGCGATGCTTTTATGTAACTCGAATAAATTTTTATAAACTAGAGGGAGAAATGAAAATAAATAAATTAAATTGATGGAGTATTATTTTCATTTGATTCTATCAACGGACTGCTTTTTATTCCTATTGTATAAAAGATCAAATAAAGGAAGGAAGGATCTTCGCAAAGAATCTGTCAAAAAAAAAACACATATGGATTATAATTTCATGCGTTAAATATTTATTGGAAAATGATCAGTGTTATTATAATGATAATTTTGAAGTAAGTTGATCATTACGATTTTAGCACAAGTATAAAAAATTCAAGAATATTTTTATAATTGATAAGAATTTGTGAAATTATTTATTAACTTTTTTTAGTTTAAAAGCGCATTAATTTAAATTTAAATATTTTAAGTGTACATTTTTAAAAACTTATAATCAAATTCGATATATAATTAATTTATTGTAATGGTTATATAGAAAAAAAACCTGGAGTGTCTCCACTCAACTATCTCGCAAATTTGAATTGGATTAATTAACATATATTATATTTAAAATAAATTTAATTAATTAAATTATAAATTAAAATGAAAAAATAATATTTATTAAACAAGCACGTGTTTAGCTCTTTGTTGATTGCACCACGTCACGTGCTGGTGCGTGATTGGCAGTCAACGTGTTAAAAAATTTAAAAAATTAATTCGGGTACTTTCAGCGATTCCATCAAGCTGAAATTAATAGATAGCAGTTTTATACAATTTTTAATTAAGTGAAAAACAATCAAACATATATCTTTAGTTTTAGAGTCAGTTTAGAGGAAAAAAAAAAAATTTGAAATTAATATGATCTTTGTTTAAACTACAAAAGTCAAAAGTTCTTGGCCGCAGCAACCATATTTCCCCCTTTTCTTAGCTACCCCCATCCAACTCCTACCCTCTCCCATCTCTCTTACATCCCTTCCTACATTGTCCGCCCACCGCGTCTTGGTCTTCCAACCGGACATTTCCCAATTGGTCTCCCCACTAATAAATTTTTCGCCAGTCTTTCATCTCCCATTCTGCGTTTTATAAAATTCATTTTTATAAATTTTTAATGATATATATTACTTATATATACATTTAAAAATTTGATAAATTTTTCATTAAGACCTTTAAATAAAATTAAGCTTAAATATTCCATCAATTCGATTTAAAATATTTGGTTAAGTTACAATACAATACAATCAAGTATATTTTATTATTATATAAAATAAAACATATTTTTCAATCTTTCTCTCTCTATCATATATTTTATTAAAAATAAAATTGTTAAAGTATTGGAAACAAAGAATTATTTGATACTGCCATCCTTTTTCGAAATAAAAGAAACAAGATATTCTCGATTACCTCTCCTCCCACACTCCTTAAAACAATAACAAAGAGAAAGAATCAATAATCTGAAATCCTTTTAAGAGAGCCACCTCTGAGGCGTAAGAACATGTATGTAAGATAACAAACGAGTGAAAAGTCATTTAAGGTATCCGATATCGATTGACTGGTTATTGATACGAGCGGGAGAGAAGGTAGATTGGGAGGGTGAGAAGTTGGAACCTCTCACCATTAACTTATAACAAGCCACCCTATTAAATTGGGACTATCGATTTAGGTTTAACAATAAACACGAATCGCTATGCAACATGCTTTTAACACTAATCAAATTTACTAGATAGGTAATATTTTCTCCCAGAAAAGATAGAAAAAAAATGCAAACAAAACGTCAATTATATATTTTCCTCCTTCATCATGAATTGTTTTCGGAATTTTGCCATCAGCACCTGTTACAATCCTGCAGTTATTCTGGATTCTTAGTTTATCTATCAGGTCAACTAGTTACTCCCATGATAGTAGTTTGATCGCTTCCTTCAAGTTTACGTGCACGCGCCGCTCCAAAACGGCCCGGTACCAGCCGCGCCCAGCGTTGCCTAACTTCGGCAACTAGGGGGGAGAAAGAGAGCTGGTGCACTCAACGAGATATGCCCCAACCCCAAGTTTTATCGCTTCCGTCAGGTTTACGCGCACGCGCTGGTCTGAAGCGGTCACCACTTCCAGTACTTGCCGCACCCAATGTTGCTTAACGTTGGCGATCATGGATGTTTGAAGTATTTGTTGTAATAGCTTCTTGACTAAATCAAATCACTATTTAGAGGATATTGTTGTTTGTTATTTGGGCTGAAAATAAAAATTGGTGACATAACCTGTCTACTACCTGTAAATATTTATTTACGTGTGTATACAAGATATGGCCCAATATCCGGAGAAATTAAACATTTTTTTTGAACTTTTACATAAAAGTTTATTGTTTTTTTTTTTTTTTTATTTATTTATTTAATTATTTTGTAAATTGTTTGTTAGGTCATAAATAACAGATTTTGTGCAAATAGAATCGTATGGTCTGACCCATTTTAATAATTTCGGCCAGTGAATATCGCTTCAATAACAGCTCTGATTGTTGTAACTTTTGGATGTCTGAGCTTGGTGATGACTCTTTCAGCCAAAAAATTTGCTATTCAGTCTATTTAAATGATTTTAGATCCGCTCCTTCAAGTTTGTCAGTGTTGAAAAAACATAGCTCCATTATATGTCATACACAATTGATCATGGCTACCTAATTTCTATCGATAAATGTGTTCCTCTGTTATAATCCGCATTTGGTTTCAATATTTCGATTGTTTCAAGATTCCTTTTTGGACGTCAAAGGCGGCTTATCAATATGATATACAAAAACGATAAATTCCAATTGAAATTCGTCAGGATTTTGGCGCCACATCCTGTATAACAAAATGTACAATTTACATATAATCTAAAATCTAAAATTTGTAGTTAAAAAAATAAAAGATAGCTTATTAGTTATTCACATCGACGTTCACCATTCATCACAATTTGAATGAAAATCCTATTTTATTTCAAACTCACTCACCAATTACTAATCAAAATCATAATCACTATTTGTTAATAATAAGGATTTTATTATCGATATGTGATGACAAGTTACAACAAAGTCAATAACGTGAAAATATTATCCATAATAAATAACTCTATATACCACTATTCACGGTAATCGGTTAAATAGTATAGAAGTTGTAAGTATACAAGAGTTAAAACTTTATTATAAACATTTTCTATTGAAAAAATATAATGTACTTCTTTTATTGTGATTTTTCTAACGGTGTGGAAGTCTAATAAAAATATACCATACATTTTTATAAATACCCATATATATATATATATATATATACTTACAATTTCATATACAATTGATCATTATATATATATATATAGATATAGATATAGATATAGATATAGATATAGATATAGATATAGATATAGATATAGATATAGATAAAGACTAGAGATTTGATATTTCAGACATTTTTAATATTAAAATTTCTTTAATAAAACTTAGTTCTCTTTTTACGTTTGAATTAACTCATTGTTTTGATTACTCCTGAGATTTGTATTTTTTAACATTTTATTGTTATAATCAGATTTTCTAACATATTAGACTTGTTTAGTGGAATTAATGAAGAATCTCTCTATCTTTCGTAGTAACTTTTGCAGTTTGTAGACTATGCTCAATCAGGGCATTTAGTTGCTAAAGATGGGTGACTAAGTGGAAAAGGCAAATCAAGCCCCGCCATCTTGCTTTCAACTCCTCTAAAGAAATAGGAGATAAAAGTTCTACACCAAAGAAAAATGGTGCAGAATTTGCACAGAAAGAAGAGAGCAAGAGATGAAGAGGGTGAATAGGAAGTGGTATGGGCAGAGAATTATAATCAAGCTCGAACTTGAGATAAAAAATATTAGCTGGGTTTTTAAATCCAATTTCTAAGGTTTAATTTCATTCTCACGAGAAGATTTAGGCAGCGATAAGGAAGGACACCTTTTAAGAATTCACAAGGGACCACTCGGGTTGAAAGAAGAAGGGGAAGGAGGGTGACTCCACTAATTAAAACGAACGTATTCAATGCACTTTCTCAATATATTGAAACGAGATTAAAATTCCAATAATTTAAATAGTAATTCAAGTATCTTGTTTAGTGATTTTGGAATTCAATCAGTCATGATGAAAAGAGAAGAAAAATTCTACTAAATAGCATATATTAAATAGGTTAAAGAAAAAGTTGGGAGTTATAAAATTAATTAATTCATCAATTTTTAGATATACCTATATTTGTAAAGATAATTTTATAAACATATTTAAATATATATTTAATATTTTTAACTTTTGGAAGGGTATATTGAGAAACTATGATACTAAATAGTAAGAATTAAATTTTCTGATTTATAAATTAAAGTAATTATTTAAAATTTTTCCTAATTAATTTTTATAAATAATTTTTGAACTACTAAATTTTGCAATTTATTCACATGTCAAGAGGGAATATGTGGTTTTGAGCGTCTTGTAAATTTTGTTTAGTAAAATAATTTCTTATGTCGTTAATTTAAACAATGAGCAAAAAAGACTATTTCTTGTGTAAATTTTTTTTATTTTTGGAATTGTTTAGTCATATAAATGTTTGAACTTTTGAAATCAATAAATTCATAGATTTAGATAACCGAAGACACTTACATACGTACATATATATATATCATTATTATTATTATTTGCCGATAGACCCTGAGCATCACGCAGAGCTATAAAAAGAAATTATTAATTATTGAATTTCCTTAGGCCCGAACTCGAGTCATCAGTGTAGTAGACAGTCGTACTAACCACAATTTCAATTTTTAATTTAAAAAGTATGTTTATTAGCCAAAATCTACATTAGTTGATATATATATATATTTATCAGAACATACAAAAGATGAAAGTTACAATATTCACAAAATTAAATGGTTTCTTTTTGGGATCATTTATTAATACGCTATTGCAATTTTACTTAATTATATTTAATTTTATTTACATTTTTTTTTTTTTTTTTACTTAAGCATATTTTAAGTTTAATATACATATAATCAGGGTTGTGAATATCAACAAAACCTGGAAATTGTTACGTGCTAACCACTAAACCACTGAAGATTCTATATATACATATATACATTAAAATTTAATATTGTTTTTTATATGAAAAACACTTTCTTGTCAAGCTTCTGATGATGGTGGAACAAGCGAAATGTGCACTAAAAACAATAAATATATCAATCAATTTAAAACTCCATCGAGTGTTTAAGTTAGAGTTGTAAATTCCAAGTTTATATAATAATAATAATAAATAAATATAATATATTATTTTTAATATTTATAAATATGATTTTCAAATGAGATTAAATTACCATTAATTTAAAATATAAAATATATTTTTTTTTATAATAATCAGTTAATAACCTCGGTGGAATCATTCCACACACACACACACACACACAAATAGAAGAGAATATTCTCTTTATGTACAACCTAAATATATATATATATATATATATATAGTATTCTACTGATAGTCATTTCATTAATAGAATATATTGTCTGCCGAATTTGCTTTTAAACATTGAATGCATAGAATTAGTCCGGTGGTACTTTTGTAAAATGATTTCCTCTCTAAAGTTATTGAATGTATAGAAAAGTTGATATATCGTCTATTTTGGTTGTATGGGTTAATACGAAAGTCAAGTGCAGGACAATATGTAGCATGAAATGTCTGTGTGGCAGTATGAAATGAATTGATGGAATACCGAGGTTGATTGGTGTTGGGAGAGTTGCAGGTCAGCCAAATGACATGTGATTAGATGTCATTTAACGAGGACCATTCTTATGGGGCACAGAAATGTGTATTTTATCCAACATATCACTAACATTTGGAGACAATCCTTGCAAAAACATCGAATAAAAATTAAATGTTCCAATGAGACTATCATATCTGATATTGGCAAAAAATATCTACTCTTATCAGAAATATAATAATACTTATTGTTAGAAATATTTTACAAAAAATACAAAAACATTGGTTTAGTCTTGATCATTATCAATTACATATTTTATTAGTTAGAATATATATATTTATATGAATATTTTTACTATCTCGCCAGAGATAGTATTGCGATCACGAAAATTTTCAATGTCGAGATTTTGATGTGTTTATACGTTTTGAAGATCCCTGAGTCATTTTCACTAAGATTGAGAAAAAAATGTCTCTGTGTGTATGTATGAAGACAAGATTAAAACGGGGTGAGCTAGAATGATGAAATTTGTAGTTTTCTTTCAACTTTTGAGAAATGTAGCTCTTTCGTAAGAGGGTCATTACCTACCACGTTTTCATTATTTTTCCTCTAAACTAAGCGTAAAAATATAGATATATATTTGATAGATTCTCATATGATTAAAAATTGTATAAAACTGCTATATATAGAATTTCAGCTTGATTGAATCTCTGAAAGTACCGGAATTACTTTTTCAGCACATAACGTGGTGCCATCAACAAAGAGCTAAACACGCGCTGGTTTAATAAAGATTATTTATTAATTTTAATTTATAACTTAATTAATCAAATTTAATTTAAATATAATATATGTTAATTAATCCACTTCAAATTTGCGAGATAGTCGAGTGGAGACACTCCAGATTTTTTAGGATTGTAATCAAAGATTGTCAATTCTTGATTGTAAAGTATATTAATCATAAAATGAGTTAAATAAAGAAATAAAATTTAATTTTCGTTTCTATAGACCAGAGATGCGCAAACTGGGGCACCCCAGATTATGTGAAGGGCTCAATGATTACTATTACTAAAAAAATAATAGAAAAATTGAGTTATATTCTAAAATAAATTTGATTTTATCTTGTATTTATTATTATTTATTATTATCTTCATGTTATACCCTTCAAAAAATTTTCATAAAAATTATACATAATATGTGAAAGGGCCCAAGTTTTTTTTGCGAAAAAAAGAAAAAAGTATAGCGCGCCACGAAAAATTTGTGCACCCCTGCTATAGACAGTACCAGTGCGGATTAATTATGTCCCACAGGCGAAATTAATCAATTTGGCGCCCTTAAACAAAACATAGAAAATAAGTTTCAAACAATTGGCGCCCCTACGAATATGGCGCCCCAGGCTGTTTAGTCGGCCTTGTCAATAGAATAAATATGTAAATCAATTAAATATAAAATACTTACACCAATTATTTTTGTTTAGTATAATTATAAATATTTTTTATATTTATTATTTTCAACCTTTACAATATATTTTGTTATTTGATAAATAAGCCCTTGGAATTGTATATTTGGGAATCCTATAAAAATATATAAATATAATTTATTTTAATCAAATTTTCTACTTTAATGAATTATACAAATTATTTATTAGTGAAGGTATAAATAAGTTATCTCACAATTCCTAAATAATGTTAAAAAGTTTTTTTTTTAGGTCTTCATCTTCAACTTCAAAAACAATTCATTAATTTATTCACCCTTTGCTTAGATCAACAAATTATTCACTCTTGAATTAATCATGTATAAATAAACAGTTAATAAACTTTTATTAACGGGGTTGAGGAAAAAAAAGCAAATGAAATATTGAATCATTTAGTAAATAAATAAATTAAATCATGATCAATGGAGGAAAATGACCAAAAATAATAAATAAAAAATAAACACTTGGAGATTAATATTAATAATATAATATATTTAATTATAATTCGATGTATCGTTTAGATAATTAATTTTATTTTCGAACTCAATTTTTTTTTTTTTTTATTTTAATTTTCTTACATATAAAATACATAATTGGTTTTTAGAGCGTTTCTATAAGTTCTAAACTCTATTTCACTTAAATATCTTATTAATTATACTAGATTTAAACTAACAAACAGTGGATTTCGTATGTGGGGGAGGGGGAAATCCTTATAAGTTTTACAATAAAAATTAATATCTAGAATGTTTGAATAAAAATTGGTAACAACTTTAGTACAATTTCAAACAGAAATATATAGGAATATTGAAAAGGTAATCAGCCAAGTCAATTTTCTGCCTATCGAATCATAAAACACATGGTTCTAATCGAATGAGGAAAGTTTGACTAGAAATTTATTGGTAGGGAAACCAAATGGGAAACGACCAGCGGGTAAATAAAGAACACGACGAATGGACAATGAACATACATACATGCCTTTTTTAAATTCAATTCAGTTCTATCATAGAAATAGAAAGATAAAATTTTAGATATACAGACAGAAATAATATATTAGGTTCTTCAATTTATGAAACACAAATTTTAAATTTTATTACATATAAAAAACATATCTAATCTATCTAATCTTATTATACTAAAAACAGCGTATAAGTATAATATATATGAAGACGCCACAGGGTGGAAGGTAGCGTAACTGGCTCACATTCTTGTGGTCACGGGCCTGGTAAGGAGAATTTCTCTAGCTGGGGTCTATAGGACGGAGTCAACCCAAAATTGAGAAGCTATTTGATAAAAAGTAGCGTCTCCGATCAAGATAATCAAGGTAAAGGTTGGCTGATAGGACCCGTTCTACTGATCATAGGACACCTAATTGATATGACCGACTTGATAAGCGTTGTCCTTGAGTAAGACGTACAAAAGTCTGAGGTTTTATATATAATTTTATATATTTCTGATTTCAAAAATTGTGCACAGCATTTTTATGAAAAATTAAGTAAGTAATAGTATTAGGAGGTTTTTGAGTTGATGATATTGATCTGTATAGAACTCATTTAATAAATAAATAATTTAATTTTTTTTTAATTAAAGTAATTAATTTATTAAATAATAATTATAATAGATAATAATAAATATACATAATAAATAATTATAATAGATGGCAATTAATATTCAAATTAAAGAAATCATTCAATGATTGGAGGTGGCTTTGAAAAACATTATACATATTATATGAATATTATTATAATTATTATTATTAACATTTATATAAAAATTAATTTTTTTAATAAGAATCAGAGAGAAAAGGGATTCATTTAACTTTTCTGAGTTAAAGAAAAAAAAATATCCATGAAGTTAGCAACACAATAATACATTTGAATAATTAGAATTGAAGAAACTTTAAATATATTATTTCTTTGAAATATTAATATAAAAGTTATATTATCATAGCCTATATATATATATATATATATATATATATATATATATATATATAATGTCTTTCTGATTTTGAAAATTGTAAACATATTATAAATTATTATTTAATAACAATTTCTTTCTTTAATTGATATTCATTTAAATTAATAATTATTAAAAATATGTTTATTAAAAGATTCATCTAATAATTTTTAATTATAATAATATTAATTAAAATGAAGACTTTTTCAATAAATTAAAATAATTTAAATGATATTTGATTATTAAAAATAAAAGTACAAATTTAAATATTTGAATAATTTTGTTTGCAAATTAATATTTTTATATTCATTGGCAAATACGTATCACAAAATTCGACACCAACAGCACGGGACTTTTAATAAATTTTTATAAAAATGTTTTATTATACCAAAAGATAATTTCTCTTCTGTTTAATTGTCTAGATTAGTTGACATGTCATGGATTTGGATAAAACTTTACCAATGGATTCCTTTGTTAATTCTAAAGAAACTTTCCTTATGCAATTTTTTCCGGGTCGCTTCTAGTTTTCGAGATAAATAAATAGTTTTTAAGTTTGACAGATTAGCTGGTTATGAATGTCGAAATGTGTGTGTGTGCAGCCATTAAGTAATGTTTTATTGACTAATTCACTAATTATTCACTAATTTTTGTTTTTTTTCGGTTCGGTTTGAATATAAAGAAATTATTTAATTAATTATTTTTTTAATTTTTCTATATCCAATCCAAACTGAACCCTCCCCCCTCCGAAAATTAGTGGTATCCTCTGCTGGTCAAATGAATAAAACATGGTAGCTAAATAGAATATCAATGGATTTATATGTAAATTTTAATCATTTTTATCCTGGAAACTAAAAGCGACCAGGAAAAATTGCATAAGGAAAGTTTGGAATTAAAAAAGGAATCCACTGGTAAAGTTTTATCCAAATCCATGAAATGACAACTAATCTGGACAATTACCACCATTTTGAAGTTAATTTTGTTTTTTTATTTATATATTTTTGAAAAATGAAATTGATTGATATTTGTTTTACGTTCAAATAAGAACAAGGGAGATTATAAGATAAGAATAGTATACCTTTATAATTAATTAATCAATGATAATAAGATTTTTCTAACGAATCCAATTAAAAAGTCTTGGTTGTTCTAGAAATAATCGACTTCGTTGAACAATTTGTTATCATCATAATTTTTTTCCCCCCGTTTTTCTTTTCTTATTTGCGCAGCTTTGCAACGGGTATATCTAGGAGTAAAGAAAAAAAAAAGGGATGATTTCGATCAAAAGCGATCCCGATCTGCAAAACATGTCCACAGCGACGTTGTTACAAAGAGCAAATAAGCCGGCAGATTTATTTCGGCTCAAATCACGATCGGTTATCTGACGAACTTGGTTTACGAGCGTTATTAACATGGGGGTCTAGGGCCGACTTAAAGGAAATGCGGCCCGACAAGCTTCGTGCTACAAGTTGCATGTGATTCATAATGAATGAAAGCATTTTTGGCCGGAGAGGCAAAGGCTCGGCCGATTTGAATGAAAGACGCTCATCAAGCGGGCCCCGTATATCAAGATGACGAGACAGGCCGATTCTCCACTCGACACACATAAAGTTGTTCACAATGTATTTATGGCCAACATTGTTCTCCACTCGCTCCTTTGTGCTAGGCAACTGCTAACAATTATAAATCACATCCTCCGTTTTATTTGCTTTCAGATGGCATTTCCCAGGATCTGGAAGATATGTTAATAATTTCGACGGAGTTTATGAGCGTTATTAAAAAATAATCTAAATCTATCTTCCTCTTTCTCTCTTATTTGGAACATCCAGTAACATGAACATAAACACATGATTTATCAAAATAATTTGCTATTGACCATCTAAGGAAAAACAACTACATAGTATAAAATAAAAATGTTTAATTATATAGGTATGTTATCTTATTATACTAGAAAAAATTTTATATACATATCTTTATATTGGTATTTTTGAAATATTAAACCGCTCGAAGGATTTTTTTTTTAACTTCACACCATAGATAATATTTATAAAAAAAAATCGATCTATATTGGTTTCAGCCTCGGGAGAAATCATCTTTGTTAGATTTTTTTTTAATTTAAAATAGAAATTTTAATAATAAAAAATAGCGCTGGGCAACGCGAGACAGTGCTTCCTTAAATACAAAATATTATAAATATTTATTTTAATAATATTTTGTAATCAAATTACGAAATATATATATATGTTATATACACAGGCCATACTTTTCTGTTTTTCAGTGCATTAATACGTACTTTTAAGGGCTGTATGTTTTATGACTACTTTTTGTTAATTTATGTTCTTTTAAATTAATTGAAATTGTTTAATATATTTTGTCGTTTATTTATTTTAAATAAATAATCTTAATCTTAAATATTCATAGTTCATAAGGAATAACTTTTTTAAAGTATCGAGCCGGGTACCAGGTACTTACTTATAAATATGTATAGCACTCGTAGAAGTTTCAAGTTTATTGATATATTTTTACTTTATGCGCATTTCAGCTGTTACACTATCATTAGAGAATAAGTGAACAAGAAGAACAAGTAACCAGGTACTTCCTATTTAAAACTGATAAAACTATATTTAAATTATTAAAAATTATTTGAAAATAAAATAAAAAGATTTTATTCTTGCAAGACAAATTTACATCCTGATAAATATCTTATATAAATTTTTTTTTCTCTCATATAAAACTAAAATTAATTAATTAAATATAATTAATGAATTAATATTTGGAAAAAAAATGTATTTACATAAATTCTCATCATTTACTGCAAGGTTAAAATAATATATTTGAATTTATGTAAGTATTTAAGTAAGTAAAAAGAATTTTATTAACAATTGATAATAGATAAATATATAAATTATATAAGGATAAGGTTGTATTTATTTTCAGAAAAGTAAAAATGACACACGAGGCTACTTATAGTAAATATGGATACTAGTATATTATTAGAATGTATTTTTTGGTTAACAATTCACAAACAAGCAAGAAAGAGTGAGCAGGTGGATTATAATGATCAAAAACCACATCTGGACCTTTTATTTCGCAAAGTTGTAAGTAATACTTTTTTGTTAATTTTAGATTAGTTCCATCTTAGTTTTTTTTTTTAGGAAACATCATTCGCTTGTATTACATATAATTTAAGGATGATTTGGAATTTTTTTTTTTTTTTTTTTTGGGAATTATCAGAAAATGAATTAGAACTGGAAATAATGAATACAGTATGATAATTATTATAAATAAACAGATGTACTTGTATTAAATAAAATAATACTAATGATATATATAAATAATATTTAATTCCATTATTTAATTACAATGAATGAGTAATTTTTCATCTTGACTAAGTTTTTTCTTATTATTCTAGAAAATTCTTTATGGAAAGGACTTAACAAGGAAGACACTTGGAAAATTAATTGATTTCAAGATTCAACAAACAGAACATTAAAAAAATTACTACAGGTTGGAATTGGTAATTTACGTTTTATTTTATATACTATATACTTAGAAAATATTATTTGAGATAATGAATTTACATTATTTATAAAATCAAAAAATAAAATATACAATTTTAAAAAATTTGATTAAATACAAATACAATATATATTTATAATGTTGAAATTCAGTTAAGAAATTGTGTTAAATATTGAAAAGAATTATAGGGAATATAAATACGTATATAAATAATATCTGTAAGTATTACTAATGGACAGTGCTTATCAAGTCGGTTGCCGCCTAAGTGGAGTAAAGGTGTTATATGATCAGTAGAACGACTCCCTTCAACCTTAATCTTGATTTTCTTGATCGGTGTCGCTACTTTTTATTAAGTAACTTCTCAATTTTGATCCCGCTGGGTGGATCCGCTCGAGATATTACTTACAAGACTTGGGACTTAACCCAGGGATGATATATATATATGTAAATGTGTGTATGTGTATTTGTGTATGTAGACAAGATTACGCAAAAACGGTCATGAAATTTGGTATACGGGCATTATTCAAAATTAGTAGTTTTCTTTCAACTTTTGAGAAATGTAGCTCATCCGGAAGATGATCATTATCTACCACGTTTTGATTTTTTTTCCTGTAAACTGACTGTAAAAATATAGATATATAGTTGATAGTTTTTCACATGATTAAAAATTGTATAAAACTGCTATATATAGAATTTCAGCTTGATTGAATCGCTGAAAGTACCGGAATTAATTTTTTAACACTGCCAATCACGCGCCAGCACGTGAAGTGGTGCCATCAACAAAGAGCCAAACACGTGCTGGTTTAATAAATATTACTAATTAATATCTAATTTAATTAATTAAATTTAATTCAAATATAATATGCTATTTAATCCAATTCAAATTGCGAGATATTCGAGTGGAGACACTCCAGATTTTTTTTAATTAGGTGAACTGAAATCTCATTTATTGCCATTTTCCATGTTAGCATGATTGTTTATTTAATTTATTAACTTTTTTTTGAAGTTGTTAGAAGTTATATTAACGAATATTTAAAGAATTAGGGTAATATCTTAGGACATGATCGAATATCTTTAAAGTATCATGATGGATAGTGGGTTTAAATTTTTATTATTTTCATCTCGTTAAGTTGCACCCTGCCCATGGGCTCTGTTATCGGCCCATCTCCTAACTCGCCGCCATCATTAATTAACAACATGTCTCCAGTAATGGATTTGTTTTATTTTGCTTCAGAGCCTTGATTCACATCGAATAAACAAAAAATAAAATCATTTTAACTTGAAAAAATTAAAATAAAAATATATTTTATAAATAAATATATAGGAGTTTTTATTTTTATTTTTTATTTTTTTACTAAAAGACAAATTAAATCTTTTTTTAATTAATATTTATAATTATCAAGTTCATTTAATGGTCTTTATTTTTTGTTTTTAAATTTTGTTTATTTTTATTTTTTCTAAATAAAAATATCGATCTTCTATTTATAGATTTATATATGCGTTAAAATCTCTTTTCAACATCAAAAAAATGATATTTTAACTAAGAACTTTTTAAACAATCTTGAAACAATATACGAAGATGGCGACAGTGAATAGATAAGTGGAAAAGAATAAAAAAATAAAAATTTGATATTTCGATTACTGACTAATACTTACTTCATTTTTAATTTTATAAAGGCCGAAAAATTATAGGAAATATCATATAAGATTAGGAATTAGGAAAAAAATAATTTAAAAAGAGCTCTTCACCGAAAAAGAACAATTTTCAAGGTGATATAAAGATTATTATCTAAATATTATATATCAAATACAATAAATAATATTTAAATATATTTAATAAAAATTTTGGTCTTGAGGAAGTATATAATTCAAATTCGAAATGTCGGCCAAAATATAATTCTTATCCTCTTTTTAGCTACATCTCCACTTATATCCACAATTATATTTAATATATAAGAACCTGGAACACCGAGCTATCGCTCGACCCTTTAACAAATTTATACAATTTATTTTTAAACTTTAAAAATTTTACAGGTTTTTAATTATTTATTACAATTGTTAAATGGGTTTTCTAAAAATGACCCATCAAAAATTGGTTTCCTAAAATTGTACAAATTAATTAAAATTATTTGAGATTCATTTCAAGATGAAAAATATATACAAATTTACTTGATAAAATATTTGATCCTATATTTTATATATTAAGTATATGTTGTTATAATTAGATGGCTTCAGTTTTATATTTTTCAAAGTAGCAATAGCTTATAGACTGTTTCGACCAAAAGATTACTACTGATAATAATATAAATTCTGAAATTATATTGACATCTGTACTTGTCTATATTTTAATTAAGAAAGGATGTTATATTTTTTCTTTTTATTTATAATAATCAAATATAATTTATATTATTTATAATTTAATCTAGAAAACATTTTAATTAATATAATATTATTTATTTAGTATTATTAGATCAAATTTATTCAACAATTTATTTGGAATTCCTTCCTATATTTATGTATTATATGTTGCTAACTTCATGAATATTTTTTTTTTTGATTGGTAAATATATTTTTAATTTTATTTCCAAATTAAATAAAAAAATTTAAACTATTTTAAATATAAAAAATATTAATACAATATCAATTAAAAGAGAATTGGCAAGAGGAAACTTTCAATATGGATGACATTATTGATGACGTCATTTAAATTTACTATTTCAAATTAAGAAAATACTAATAAAGTTGATTTAACTCGAGCCTGAAACCAATAAAGATCGATTTTTCTTTATAAATATTATCTATGGTATAAAAATTCTTAGAGCGGTTTAATATCTCTAAAAATATACAAAGATATATATGTATACAAATATATATATATATATACAATTTTTGCTAGTATAATAAGATAAGATTTATAGTTAGATAGCCTCATAATTAAAATATTAGCAAATAATTCAACAAAATGTTCGCCATTAGGAAATGATTGTTTCGTTATATCCATGTCTTGTTGGGCTACAATAACAAACTTTCTTGCAGACTTGGCTTTAATTTATTGCTTCCATTGCAGAAATAACTCTCGCCCTCTCCCTTACTTACTCTTCAATAATTCTAATGAACATTGGTTTTCCCAATGGTCATCACTTGTCAGATTAACAATATCATGTAAGTACCATTTCTTTATTTTTTGATGTCAATAATATGTTAAGTAAATAATAATCTCGAAATTAGACCTGTAACTAGAATAAGAAGCATTGATTTATCATTAGTCAACAAAATATTGACAATAACAATATACCCCAAATACAAAGGAAAAATAAACTTTTATCAAAAATTTTTAGATTCTCATTTTGTTACAATCAGTAAATTCCACAATTTCCAGGCTAATGATGGGGAGAGGCGACATGAACAATAAATTATAATAGTATATTCATATTCATCCTAACTAAAAATATTACATATTACACATCTCTAAGGCAGACAATTGTTTAAAGATGTTTAATGCTTATTACTATTATTATTATAAAATTCTGTGATTTTGGTTTGTTTGTAGGAATCTTTTAAGGTAATCCGCACACTGTTATTCGTGTATGTATTTTACCATCCAATTTATGTGTGTTGGATTTTATTTAATAAATTATCCTATATTTTAAATATGATTTCTTTAAATAGAATTGATATTATTAATATATACCATATTATGCATGTAAAAATATTGGTTTTTGTCCGTCGTCTGATTGTGTTGTCAATGTTAGGTAACAAAACCCTGTGAACCCTACTAATATATCTTCCTCGAGTGACAATGTAATGCATTACAGATAGTGAGACCCATATTATGCTGTAAAGCCCATCATAATAATATTAATGTCGAGATTAGGCTTAAAATAAACTTCTTAAATCACTTCAAGTAGTTCTCTGACAGACCATTGAAATTTAGTTCTAATCATAAGGATTAGATAGGCAATTATAGTTAAGTTAAGCCATTCATTTACTAATTCTGGATTTTGATCATAGAGATGGCTGTTATGAATCTTCAAGAACATTTTTATAACGTTTTGCTAAACATCACTTGGCGCCTGTCTCTCTGTCTGTCTGTCTGTTCGCTCTTTTGACAAATTGAAATCGATTTTTCATCATTTTAATATTGAGATAGACTTTTTAGATAGAAATTTTTATAGATATTTCAATGGATCCCTAGAAGGTATAGAAGAAATATAATTGAATTATAATTAATTAATTGTAATTAATTAGCGATTGATTACTTTTAGTAACTAACTCCTTTTGTATTGCTCCGATTAATTTTATTTCAACGGATTCTGAAACATAAATATTGATTTCAGGATAGATTTTCATTTTGAACGTATTTAAAAAATTTTTATAGCATTAAAATTAATGATGAATTCTTATTAATCAGTTGTAAAGATAATAATAAAGAGGGGGTTCTTCCCCTCAGATGGCATAGGTCGCTAATTGGTTTATAGCACAGGGAGCCAATATTGATAAGATCGGTCCTGGATCTTATTGGGATTCACTTTCGATATGCAGTTTTTGACAGATGTCCACTTTTCAATTCATTCTGGCTTCAAAAATATGGTTTTTCCGTTGACGTATCTGTGTGTGCCTGTGTGTGGGTGTATTTTTTTTTGCCCCCCCCCCCCTTCATCTTCCTATTCCGCTTGACCTTACAAGCACATTTTGTTTTTATTGCTCACACAATTTTTCTTTTTCAATTATTTTTTATCATAATTCGTTTTTTTTTATTTATCGTTTTAAAAGTCCTCTTTATTAGATAATAATTTTTTACATTTTAGTTAATTTTTAAATAATAATAATAATTTTTTACTATCTCGCCAGAGATAGTATTGCGATCACGAAAATTTTCGATGTTGAGATTTTGATGTTTTTATACGTTTTGAAGGTTCCTGAATCAGTTTCACTAAGGTTGAGAAAAATGTCTGTGTGTGTGTGTGTGTGTGTGTGTGTGTGTGTGTGTGTGTGTATGTATGTAGGCAAGATTACGCAAAAACGGTTTGATGCAATTTGGTACATGAGCATTATTCAAAATTCATAGTTTTCTATCAACTTTTGAGAAATGTAGCTCAACCGGAAGAGGGTCATTACCTACAACGTTTTGATTTTTTTCCTCTAAAGTTACCGTAAAAATAAAGATATATGTTTGATAATTTTTCACATGATTAATAATTGTATAAAACTGCTATATATAGAATTTCAGCTTGATTGAATCGCTGAAAGTACCAGAATTAATTTTTTAACACTGCAAATCTCACGCGCCAACACGTGCCATGGTGCCATCAATAAAAAACCAAACTAGCGCTGGTTTAATATTTATTATTTATAATTTATAATTAATTAAATTTAATTTAAATATAATATATTATGTTATTTAATCCAATTCAAATTGCGAGATAGTCGAGTGGAGACACTCCAACTTATTTCAATATACTATACTTTTTACTATTTCTGGTTTAATAAATATTATTTATTAATTTTAATTTATAATTTAATTTTAATTAAATTTAATTCAAATTTAATATATGTTAATTAATCCAATATAAATTTGCGAGATAGTTGAGTGGAGACACACCAGATTTTTTAAAAATTTTACTATTTTAATGCTTAAACCATTTTTTAAAATATATTTAGAAAGAGGATAGTCAATTTGAATACAAATATATTTAAAGTCCTCTTGTATATTGATTGAAAAGTCATATGCAGCTACCACATATATTCAACTGAAATAATCTGAAATTAATTGAGAATTTTAGTTTTTGTACCAATTAACTGTTTTGTCTTTTTATGAAATAAAATCATTATAATACCATAATAGATATTCTTAGTTTTCAATGGAAATAAGCCAAACAGTTTGAATATATAATAAATATTAAATACAAAATAATGAGAGAAATCGATAAATGTAATTATAGGTACTTTGTTGATACATTTTACTTTTCGGCTTAAACAATTGAAGGTTTATGGCCATTATATGAAGGCTTAACAAAGTTATTGAATAGGGGGAAAATGATATAAATCTTTCCCAACTAATATTTTATTTAGCAGAGAGTTTAGTGAACAGTTATCAGATGAAACCGCATGAGTAATGGAACAAAAACCAAATTAATTACTACAAGATACAAGATTGCCTTTCTTAATGGGCAAAAAATGTATTCCTCGAATTTTAATTTAATTGCATTGGCTCTAACACACCAAATATGTCATCCATCTTGGTCTTAATTCTATTCGTCATGACACATGAGATTTGGAGACCTTTTATGACGGTAACTATAGCAGGAATCCATAGGATTCTTGAGATTCCATCGTTCGCTCAAAAGCGGACAGAACTATTGTGGAGGACTTAATCCCGTGCAATCTGAATGAGAATGGGGTGGTTTATATTATAGTACATTGGGTTTTAGTTTGTTAAAGGACGTTGAAGGGGGAATCTTAAACAACGCATACAAATCAAGATTTGGTTAAGTTTGCTACAAACAAATAACATGTCATTTTAGACCTATTTATAGGAAAATGATTGTAAATTATTATTGTTTGTATGGTATTATATAACAACGGTGGTCAAACTGTGGCTGGCGAGTCACATGTGGCTCTTTTTGAGTTTATTGTGGGCTCAATTAAAAAAATTTCATAAATACTTTCTAGTAGGTTCTGAGCATGTAAAATCTCTTTAAATAAAATTCAATAAAATAAATAAATAATAAAAATAATTATTAATTAGATTTAATTTTATTTTAAATAGAAAATGAGTTTCTTTTTATTATTTATTTATTTATTTATATTTTTAGCTGTTGACATTTAAGTTTAATTCAGTGATAATTCGTTATTTTCTAGAACTACGAACCCCGTCGATTTTAGAAACTTCATGTCTTTGGAGTGGATCACTACTACCAAGCAAAAAATTTTCTTATTAGATTTTCAAATTATTTTTAATACTTTAAATAGGGTTTTACAATTTTAAATAGACATTGACTTTAATTTTTTTTTATATATTATTACTTATTAATATAGCATTCGCGTAGAAGTTTCAAGTTTATTGATTTATTTTTACTTTATGCGCATTTCAGCTGTTAAAGTATCATTAAAAGATTAATTCCCCCTCTCCATATGTATATATACATTATATATTATGTGTAGATGTATTATTATGAATATTATATGTATATTTCTCTTCTATCAATTTTCAATCGTTAAATAAAATACTTATTATTGATCCACTCAAATACATTTTTTACCGACCGACGATAGTAAGGGAGGTATTGTTTTCACACCAAATTTCACATGTGGAGATTTTTACATATCTCCACGAATCATGCATTTTCTAAACAGGAAAAAGTATTTTTAGCATGATGTCTGTCCGTCCGTCTGTCCGTCTGTCCGTCCGTCTGTCCGTCCGTCTGTCCGTCCGTATAGATGTGTACAGCCTGAACGGCTCAACCGATTTTGATGAAATTTGGTATATTTACTTAATGCATCAGTGGGATGAATTGATCAACTTTTGGTGCAAATCCGTGAACCGGAAGTGGTAGTATTAGCGATCGACGATTGGAAGGGAAGGGTTATTTTCACACCAAATTTCACATGAGGAGATTTTTTTATATATCACCACGAATCATGCACTTTGTATTGGTTTTATCCTCGGGAAAATCATATTTATTAGTTTTTTCTTGATTTAAAATTATATGACGTCATCCAGCCATTCATGACGTCACAGCCTGGTCTTACATATAAATATATACATATATTATAAATAAAATAAAATTAAAAATATTTATGTTATATGCCTATGTTTTTTATTACATTAATAGATATATTAAAATTATTTGAAATTGTTTCTGTAGCTGGAAATTAATTTACTTCAAACCGTCGGTCGGTTCGGACCTGGCCACAGGTCAACTTATTTTAAACTTGTAGTGGATAACATTTGATGTTAATAGACTTTTGACAAATTTCAAATATCAATTCATAAATTAAATTTAATAAATTTTAGTTTTACATGAGAATCCTCTTATATAATAAGATAAGCAGGATTTAAATTTGTCTTGCAATGTCTTAAGATGGTTGAGCGTCGGTTTAGAAAATTCGTACCTTTGGATCGAATCTTATCGAAGCATAATTTTTTTTTATTTAAATCTCAAATAATTTTCAATATTTTAAATAGCATTTTAAATAGGATTTGACTTTAAATATTGTTTTTTATACTATTACTTATTAATATAGCACTCGTAGGAGTTTCAAGTTTATTAATATATTTTTACTTTATGCGCATTGCAGCTGTTACACTATCAATAGAGAATAAGTGAAGAAGAAGAACAAGTAATATCCGAAATAGACATAAAACGAATATATCAATAAAATTAATTAAATATTATTTTTATTAAGTTTTATAATTTTAAATTTAGATTTTTATTTACATGACTCTTTTGTTATTTTTCTGAATAAAATTGTATAAATTATTAATTACAAGAGACGTGGAAAAATGTTTTTATAATGTTTATTTAGGATTTGTTGCACAAATTAGAAACCAACATTCTCATCATGCTTTTGTTTTTTTCTCGGTATAGTTTTTTGATTTGCATTAAATCAACATATACTATAAGTCTTATTTGTCATTTCTATCATCCAAAATTTATAACATGGAAATGCAAGTATGAATTTTTAAAGAAATTCGAGCTCCAATCTTTTTGTTAATTATGAAAAAAAAAATTTATTTATTTATATATTTTTGGTTTAAAATTCGGAGATTAGTGAAAAGTTATGAACAACACTTTGAAATGAGCAATACTACAGCTTAATCTGCCATTATAAACTTTTATAAACTTTGCTTAAGACATTAATTATCGAATATCAGGTCCCCCTTCTTTGATTTTTGCGTATGACAATTTTGAAAACAACTTTGTTAAGTACTCAAAAGCCGGTCCTTCACGATTGAGCGCTTTTGAAGAAGTTGTTTATAGATCAAGTTTGATGTGAAGAGGACGTAATAAAATGTCCTGTGAGTTCACAACAAATGATGGGAAAGGATAGGTTTTTGTTTTCATGCCTCATGACTAGGACTTGGGACTTGGTGAAATCTTTATCCCATAATAATAACTCCACAACTATCCTAAAGGGATAGCAAAAAAAAAAAGAAAAATTAGGTTAATTCATATCTTATCTTATTATACTAGCAAAAATTGTATATATATATATATATATATATTGTAATATATAAGAAGAAAAATGCCTTTTAATAGACAATATTCTAAGGACAATTACAACAAACATCACCACATGTGGATGATTTAAAGATATTTGCTAAATTCGGGAATGAAAGACCTTTTGTCATAAAACATCAAGTGAACCAGCCGACTCATACAATAGAAGGTTTTTTCAAATAAATAGTTAAAAGTTCTTTAATTCCTGTTGTATTCAAATTCATAAAATGCAGCACATTTGATCGCCAGATGTACAGAGACCCATCCGTGTATCCAAAGTGGGGGAAGGGGTGGATAATGCAATGGGAAGGGATGAAGAGTTTTCTTTATTGGTGTAACAATAATTTTTGAATCAGTCTTGATTAGAATTGGAGAAGGAGACACCAAATCCCTTGCAGGAGTGACATCCCGGCCAACCCCCTGAGGAGCACCGCCGTGAGAAGAGATGTTCCAAACCAAATCCGCAAGACGACATACAAGACTCACGTCTCTTAGAATTCTCCATTTATTCCTATCAATCATAAAGCTAAGTGGTCGACCCTTGCTTATTAATATAATTGCAATTGCTTAATGAAATTAAATTTCATTTAATTTATAATATTCATATTTACAACGGTACCTTCTCAACTCTTTATAATTACTATGTATCAATTCTTATAATATTAATTATTTTATTAAATATTTAATTTTAGTTTAATTTTATATCTGCATTTTCTCAGATGATTTATTTATTTGACCAGCAGAGGGCTTTCTGGGTTTTTCAGTTCGGATTGGATATAGAAAAATTATAAAAATTAATTAATTAAATAATTTCCCTCTATCCAATCAAATCGAAAAAAAACGAAAATTAGTGAATAAATGAATAATTTAATTAGTGAATTAGTCAATAAAACATTACTTAATGGCTACACATTTGGACGTTCATAACCATCTAATCTATCAAACTTAATAAATTTTTATATATATATTTATCTCGAAAACTAGAAGCGACCCGGTAAAAATTGCATAAGGAAAGTTTCTTTGGAATTAACAAAGGAATCCACTGGTAAAATTTTATCCAAATTCATTATATGACAACTAATCTGCACAATCACCATTCTAATCTTTTGATTTGGACATTTATTGACACCTGTTATTAATTAATTACTTCACTTAAAAAAAAATCATTTAAAATTATTTTTTTTCTTTGAAATGTAACATACAGAGATAGATTCTTCACCTGAAATAATCATTAATACGGAATTTCATAAAAATCTTGTGCGCAATTTTACAATATATATATATATACAAAAAAGGTAACATTTTCAATTTTTAAATTTTTTTTGCGATCAGGCTTTTAAACACTTTTGATTTTTTTCAATTTTGTCAATACGGCTCTTAAAAAAAAAGAAAATTTTTTTTCGATTTGGCTCTTAACAATTTTCGATTTTTCAATATGGCTCTAAGTATCACCAAGTGTGGCCACCCCTCTTCTAAATCAATTGATTTCAAAACTATAAAAATAAAATATAATAATAATAATAATAATAATAAAGAGTTCGCCATTTGTTGTTTTGTTAAATTTCAATCTTTGTCTTTTCTAAATGCTCTTAAAAACGGTGAAGAAGACATGAAGAAGAATTAATTAAGAATAAATTGCTCTAGGCTACAATGTGATTAAAACTCTGCTTATAGACCGCGAAAATTAATGAAATGTCCTGAAAATTAAATTTGAAATTACAAAGATATCAAGGCTGCAAATAATAATAAACCAATTTTTGGCCGTAGCTGAGAACAAGTGGATTTAATTTGAATTCTGTTTGGGGGAGTGTACGACAAGGGGATTGTGGCCTAAGCAAGTCTCGTATTTCTTTAGTACAAAAGCAGAGATGGTTGTAGCGCTTTGTTCAACAATGAAGAAAAGAATTTCAATAGTTACATGTAATAAAGAAATCGAATATCGTCAAAGTAATGAATTTAATGAAATCATCCACAACCCCTCCCTCCTCACTCTTCCTCTCCCCCATCCCACCCACTTCTTCATCCATCTTAATCTTAATCCCTCACTTTCTTTTCTTATTCTCATTTTTCATAAGGCTTTTCTTAAAAGAATGAATTATATCCATGATAATTTTTTTTTACATATTACATTTAATATCAAAATAAAGAGATGCTTTTTGAAATGATAAATTTGAATTTAGTTTTTTGGACATATTTTTTTTTATAAAACAAGTAAGGACAATTTATATAGAATACATCCTTAAACATAGTTAGAATAATAAAATTTTATGATAAGTGGTTTGAAGTGGTGAAGAAACTGATGTGGAATTGGTTTAAGGGAAACCAATTGGGAAAAGGTAGGTGAGTTAAGATAATATTAAAAGAAATAAGAGAGAATAGAAGATATGAATTAGTTGAAGATGGTTCAGATTAGGGTGAAATTTGGAAATAGGTGTGATTGACTTTCAGTACCGATACAAAGATAAACCTATTATATCTTAAATTAACTTGGATTATAAGTTAAGAGTTACTACAGAATTTAAAAATTTATTACTAAAGATAAAAATTTTGATCAGGATGGTAGCTTAGTGATTATAGTCCCTTGAATTTGAGGTTCCACCAAGCTCATTTTTTTAAAATGAAATAATTAATTTCAAGTAGACACAAAAGTGAATAAAAATCAAATTATTTCATTTAAAGTTATTTTTATAAATGTTTTTTTTTTTTAAAAAAAAAAGGTTATTGTCCAGATTAGTTGTCATATCATGGATTTGGATAAATCTTTACCAGTGGATTCCTTTTTTAATTTAAAAAAATCTTTCCTTATGCAATTTTTCCAGCTCGCTTCTAGTTTACCTGATAAATAAAGATTTTTTAAGTTTGACAGATTAGCTGGTTATGAACGTTGAAGTTTGCAACCATTAAGTAATGTTTTATTGACTAATTCACTAATTATTAACTTATTCACTTATTCACTAATTTTCGTTTTTTTCTGTTCGGTTCGGTTTGGATATAACAAAATTATTTACTTAATTAATTTTTTAATTTTTCTATATCCAATCCGAACTGAAAAAAAACCAGAAAATTAGTGGAGCCCTCTGCTGGTCAAATGAATAAATCATCATAGCTAAATAGAATATCAATGGATTAATATGCAAATTTTAATAATTTTTATCCTGTTAACTAGAAGAGACCCGGAAAAATTCATAAGGAAAGTTTCTTTGGAATTAACAACGGAATCCAATGGTAAAGTTTTACCGAAATCCATGATATGAGAACTAATCTGAACAATTACAAATAAAAAAAGTATAATAATACCCTCGTGAATCTTAGTAAATGTTATCATTAAAATATAAAGGGATTAATAAATAATGCCGGCACATATCAGAAATTCCAAAAAAAAATAACATAATATTATAATTGTCGAATTAAAACCGATCTAAAAATAGAACATTTTAATCGAATCGGTTCGAAATGGGTGAGGTTATAAAATTCAATCTGAACGAATTTTTTAGGGAAATGGCTTAATTTTAATGACTCCATTATCAATCCCTATGACAGAGAATGGGGAGGGGGTGAAAAATATGGTCTTGATGTGAAACATTTGTTTAAGCTCTCAATTTAAAAATATGTCTCTCTATCATTGTGTGAATATATATATATATATATATATATCGCGTGTAATCGGATTTAACAGTCTGACCCGGAATCTCTATTCTAAAACGAGAGTAGCTGGGGGATTAATCTCTTTATTCTCTCAAGACTAATTAAAGGGATAATTGAACTATATATATATATATATATATATATATATGATAGAAAGATTTTATATATTTATATAGAGAATAATTGTTCTATATTTACTAACATTACAAAAAAAAGTTCAGCTGATATTTATGTCAATGTTTGTTTTTGTTTGTTTATAGTTGTAATTTAAGATCCATTCTATTTTTAAGATTTTGGATTGTGCGTTCAAATGTTTATTATTGTAATATTTTTTTGTAGGTCAGGAAATCTATAAAAATAAATTCACCATAAGTTTCTAGAAACATAGTGACAAATTAACTTGACTTCTTTATTAATAGGAGTTATAGAGAAAATAAAATAAAATACGTATTAAAAAATATAAATAAATATATATATATATATATATATCTAATCTTATTAAGCTAGCTAAAAAATTGTATATATATATATATATATTGTTTGTATATATGTAAATGTGTTCTCAGATTGATGCAATGATGCAACATTTAATAATTGTAATAAATAATTAAAGAATTGTATATCAATATTTTTTAAAGGGTCGAGCGAGAGCTCGGAGTCCCAGGTATTAATATTACGAGCCAAACCCAATAATAATGAATCATTTTATTTTAACTTAATTACCGAGCCGAGGCTAGGAGTCCCGGTATTCTTATCTTATTTTACTAGCAAAAATTGTATATATATTTGTGTATATTTTTAAGATATTAACCCGTTTTCACACAATAGATAATATTTATAAAGAAAAATCGATCCATATTGATTTCAGCCTCAGTAAAAATCATTTTTGTTAGATTTTTCTTATTTTAAAATAGGAATTTTAATAATAAAAAATTAAAAATTAAAATTTATTTTAAATAATTCTTAATCTTAAATATTCATTGTTGATAAGGAATACCAGGTGAACCAAGTACTATATATATATCTTATATATAACATTTTATTTTATCGGTTGTATTATATGAATATAAGGCCTGGTCTATGACGAAAATAGTTTTAGAAAATGTGAAAAGTGGGTTCTTTGTAGTATTTATTTTACCATAATGTCAAAAAGGTTTTGATATGAGGGACACCTGGTTAGTATGGGAGAGGAAGAAGATTTTTGAAAAACCTATTTGTGCGGTGACCGATTGGAAAGCGAATGGTTGATAAAACAAGGACAGAGTAGACAGACAACTCAGGGGAGGTAAGGAAAAATATGAATTGGATGGGAGTAGCCCATGAAAGAGGCAGGTGTGGAGGAAATGTGGTTGGTTGCTGTGGCTAAGAACTTTTATGTACCGTTGAGATACAGGGATAAATAGATAGATAAATAATATCTAGAGATATGATTAAAAACATTGAAAATTATTATTAGATATAAATATTAGTATTATAATTATTATTAAATATTTTTATTATATATACAGAGGATTTAAAAATTATTATATAATTAGAGATATATCCAAAAATTTGTAAAATTTCTTATAAAATTGAATCAAATTTATTTTATTCTTGTACTAATCCTGAGTATGCAAAACATACATATATCTGGTTCTTCATTTTAAAACCAATAGATTTTTATTTTCAGTAATTGGTTGGCTGTAAAGGGGTTCTAGCAAGCAGTTCAAAATAACAAGAAGAGAAACTTTGCCTACAAAGAATAAGTATTCATTTTTACTGGGATTCCACCCTTGTTAGGTTTTGGCAAAGATTCTAAAAGAAAATTCTATTTATAGGAAATACTTAAAGCTTCAATCCTTTTGTGAAGTTAATGTTTTTCTGACAGATTATTTTTTTCTTTAAATAGAATTGAGTAAGATGAATCCGGAAATATTATGTAGTAAAAGAAAAAGAAAAATCGATTTCTGTCAAAAAAAGAAGAATTAAGAAATTGTATTCATGTCTTATATATCTATATTATATACTAATTTATATATATATATATATATATATTAATTTTCTTTTTTTGCTATCCTAACCAGTTGCGTTTATCACCATTTCTATAAACAACTTTTGATAAGAATATGAATTAAGAAAAAAATATAACACAATGTACTTACAATTATATTCAAGGAAATAAATTTTTATAGGAAAATTAATTAATGTAAAAAAAAACTTTGCAATGCACAAAATTTAACTAGAATAGGGTAATTAAAAACGTATTTAATCTTTATTTTTTTTTTTATAAAATCTTCTTAAAAATTTGAATTCTCAATATAATGGAAACTTTATATCAAAATTGTCAGGTTGATATATATATATATGAAGACCTTAGAGCGAAACAATGGTAAGCCACATTTGTAGAAAATTGTTTTATTCTTAATTATATATATCTAAGAAATAATAATTGCTGACTTTTTCCCTTTACTGATATTACATATTGAGCAAATTTGAAATATATGCAGTAAACCCAATGTTTTCTATCTTTTTTCTACACTTTAAACTGCAATATCTCAACATTTTGATTTTGTGGCTTACCACTGTTTCGCTCTAAGGTCTTCATATATATAGTGCTGGAAAATCTTTAAAGCTTTAAAACTCAATAAGTCGAAGATTACCCACCCATTCAATCCAACATTGACTCTTGTTACACATAATCCCAAAAACTCCCTTATCAAAATTCAAAATTCTCTTGAAAATGGTACCAAATGTGCACTGAAAAATCTAGACCTGAAATTTAATTATAATAAAAAAAACCCTCTGTTTTGTACGTCCTACGCAAGGACAACGACTATCAATTCGGTTATATCAATTAGGTGTCCTATGATCAGTAGAACGGGTCCGATCAACCTTTACCTTGATTTTCTTGATCGGAGACGCTATCAAGTAGCTTTCCCAATTTTGATTCCGGAGGCTGGGTTGATTCCGTCCCATAGTCCCCAGCTAGAGAAATTATTATATATATATTCACTTCTGAGTGATTGTTACTTAATCATCTAATTTCTATAAAGATAATTTCAGTTTATCTCATTCCGCTATTAAGTAAAACATGAATGTTAGGTCAAGGAAAACTTAAAATGATTTTTCGTCAGGTTTATCTAACGATTGCTTACACTTTGAAAATCAATTAAAAATCTTTATGTCCCTAATTTCTAACACCCCCACCCTTCAACTCGAAGTCTAACGTCTTTTTCCTCTTATAATAATAATTCATATTAGATATATATTGATTCCTAATTAAGAATTTTGAATGAATGAAAGGTGAAAAGGGCGAATTGCAAAAATGTTGAAAATTAGTGAGTGGAATCAATTTCGTATTGAATGTCTCCATTGGGCGCTAATCTCTACTACCGGAGATCATTACTTCTAACCTGGTAGGCCCTAACAAGACAAGAGTGTTTCCATTAGTTTTGATAGATGATGCTCCACCAGTCAGCAAACATGCTTTCGAGATTAGCCTCCCTTCTTGCTTGCAGCATTTTGGCCAATGATCCGATCATGTGCTCTAATGACAAGGAACGAAGAGATAATGGCACTTTTTATCATGAGATTTTCGGAACCTTAACCCCCACCCCCTTCCCAGCTCCCCTCGCTCTCTCTGGTACTGGCACCACATTACCATCCTAAAACAACGCTTAGGAGCGTCTATCAGCAGCACAAGCCATCTCAGCACAAAGCAAGCCGACCGCTCATTTATTTTTATTGATTAGCACGTGGCTCTTTTTTTTCCTCTCTTCATCCATTTCACTTTTCCATAATTAATTATTCTAAATTCTTGATTTATTTTTTTTTTATATTTCCAGAGTAAATAAAAATAAAATAAATGATATAAACCAAAAAGAAAACAAAAACATTGACATATTATGCTAAATTTAAAATTATTTATTTTCTAATTGAACAAAGGTTTTTGATATTAATTTAATTTTACAATATATGTACCACTCAGAAGCCAAACCGATTAACTCGAATTTTTTAAATTTTGCTAGTAATGTAATGTAATGTAATCTACAACCTATGAAGTGAATAATGAACTTGATATTCTTAATATTACATTTTTCTGTAATCAACTTCCTACAAGCTGTGAACTTTGAACTTCATTTTCTCAGTTTGTTTATATGTGGAGTTAATTCCTTTTGGCTTCTAAGTGGCATATATATATATGTTTGTTTCAGGATTGTTTTATATTGAGAAGTTATTTCTGGGTTATTTTCAAGTTTTAATGTGAGATTTGAGTCTCGACATTTCAGTGCCCATTTTGAGATTCTGGATCATAATCTGTCTCTTGAAACATGGGCGTCAAAACGTCGAGACTCAAATTTCAAAATTTAATGTGAAAATAACTCGAAAATAACTTCTCATAATATATATATATATATATAATAATATAGTCAGAATCACAAAATCGAGAAAGTTCGAATGGGCGCAGAAAGGTGTGCTAAAAGTTTATTTATAAAGAAACCAATTGGGAAAAACGAAGGATTCCGAGAGATGACAATATAAAGGGAATTAGGGAAAACATAGAAATTGGATGCAGGAGGTTCGACCTAGGGATAGTTGAAGGAATGTGATTGCTTCGGTCAAGAACTTAACTATCCTCACAGAATTAGCTAGATAAATTATATAAATTTAATGAACAAATCTCTTTTAATGGACAGATTATATTATTAGAGTGAAAGAGTAAAATGAATAAGTATAATATTAATGGATATAAATAATCGTTGTTGATTTTATTAATTTTAATTAATGTGGGTTGTGTTGAAAGAAGTAGAAATTAATTGCAATCAGGAATAGCAAACTTTTATTACTATGTAATAAAACTTGCAGGTGGGCGAGAAAGAGAGGTGGGGATATGGTGGTAGAAGTGTTGAAAGAAAGTTGATACTGGGATGATTTTCGGCACCTCTTCAAGACAATATATATATATATATATCAGTCAGTTAAATTTATTTTTTTTAACCAGTTTTATTCTAGTAAGTACAAGATAGTCTATTTTAAATAATTCAGATGGTTGAACTTTTATTAAATTTAATTATTTATAGAATTCTGAAAATTTCAATTTTATTGATATATATATATATATATATATATATATATATATATGCTCTATGCGCATTTCGTCCCATTATCGTCAGAAACTATGCTGAGAATACAATCAATTTCTAGATATATTTATATAAGTAAAAATAAACTAAAATAAAACCTAAAAAATAATAAAACTTAATGAGAATAATTTTTAATTAAACCTTCGGAGGAAGTTTCAATTTTATTGAAATAATTGCTTTATGCGCATTCCAACGATCACATTATCATTAGAAGCTTTGTAGAGAAGAAGACAAACAAAACGAACGAAGTGATTTGCGGTGATAAAAAATTAATTCCGGTACTTTCAGCGATTAAATCAAGCAGAAATTCTATATATAGCAGTTTTATATAATTCTTAATCATGTAAAAAATTATCAAACATAAATCTTTATTTTACGGTCAGTTGAGAGGAAGGAAAATGAAAACGAGGTAGATAATGACCCTCTTTCGAATCATCTACATTTCTCAAAAGTTGATAGAAAATTACGATTTTTGAATAATGCCCGTACACCAAATTTCATGATCGTTTTTGCGTAATCTTGTCTACATACACAAATACACATCCACACACAGACATTTTTCTCAACCTTAGTGAAAATTATTCAAGGACCTTCAAAACGTATAAAAACATCAAAATCTTGACATCGAAAATTGTCGTGATCGCAATACTATCTCTAGCGAGATAGTAATGAAAGAATAATCTAAAATTTTTGAGACATGTGAATTGGCTGCTCACTAATTCCTTTGGAGAACGAAGTATCCTTTAGTCTTCAACCATATAATCTCAGGTCAATAAACATCTCCATAATTCCCAAATAAAATTAAAAAAAAATAAAAATAAATTTGAATATATATATATATATATATATATGAAATATATAATTTATTATAAATTATAAAATAATTTAATTTTAAAACACTTAAGAAATGACAATTTATAAAAAAAAGTATATTTTAATATGAAATCACAATTTGAAACTAAATAAAATTTTATTTGAGGTATAATATTAAGATATATAAGAATGTAAATGTAAAGGATATAAGAAATATTTGATTAAATGCATATTGATTTTTTAATTCATCAGTTCAATAATTTTGATATGATTTTAAATTATTAGTTAATTGGAAAGGATTTCATTTGAAGAGATAATCATTAAAATATTATTTATTATTATCAATAAGTCTAATACAGGAACAAATCAAAACTAGTATAATTTATATATATATTTGTAAACAATAGAATTGCCTAAATTTAAATTTCTTAAAATAAAAGAATTATGAAAAGAGATATAAAAAACAATCATAAAATAATGACCTGAAAAATTAAGAGATATCAGACATATTTTTATGAAAATAATTAAAAATGCTTTATGAATATTATTTAAAAAACATTTATTAATAAAATTTTTATATTATAATTATATTTAATTTGGATTACATTTATTTTATTACAAATTTAAATTTTCGATAATCATTACAAGTCGGAATATTATGTAACTAAATGAACTAGCGGCCTCTTTATCAAAAGATTATAAGTTACCTATCCATTTTCTTGTTTCTATGGATTTGAATGGGTATATAAAGAACTGCGAACAGCATATAAACTCAATTATCATTAAGCATTTTTATTTACTATATTTTATTAATTTAAGACTTATAGAAACCCTCAATCAAACCATTTTTAAACCAATATATAAATAAAAATAAACAAATATATTAATTGAAATTATCGAATTAAAATAGAATATTCAATAGAATTATTATTTTTTCAATCTATCGAGCTATTCGATAATTTCTAATTCAATTAAAATATGTCAAAAATGGAATTGAAATATATATATATATAATAAGAATAGATAATATATATTTAATAAAAAATATAATAAAATTTATTTAAAATAAGAATATAGATATTATCTATTCTTAATATGTATATATATATTTCTATTTGAAACAATTTTTTGACATTTTAATTGAGATAAAAAATATCGAATATTTCGATATATTGAAAGAAACTATCAATATATATTTATATATATATATGTTTATATGATTATATATATTGTAGGAAAATTATTTTTTTCCTTCTTTTTCTTTCTTTTATCTTTTTAGAAGTAGATCTTCATAAATGATAATTCAATAAATTGGCTGCATAAATCCTTTTATTAAAATATTACATAAATGTAGCAAATTAATAAAACATAAAATGCTTGCTTAACATAAACGTGAGTAAACGAGTAATATAAGTGATCATAACTCTCAACTCTTCAACTGATCATAACTTGGTCAACTGGCAAATCGAACATTACTCTTCAATTATTTGTCATAACTGATTCAACTGGTTCAAATGCAGAATATCTTATAAATACTAGCTAGGCATATTCAATCTTGTCGCTCATTGGCTAGTTTTACAGCCAAGCATAGCTTTTACATTTTCTATTATACTAATTAATACATAAATGTTATTACAATAGGATTTATTTATTCACATATATTATAATATTAGTTAACTTAATATATTAATCTTAATCTAAATATAAGTTCTTCTAATTAAATATTTAACATAAATGCGTTCTCGTCTGTGATTGGTTCAAATGGATTCACTTGTTCTGAGTGTAAGTTATAAAAACCTCCGACAGTGACAAGTTCTCCGTTCTTTTCAAATTGGACGTGATGATGGTCGGATACGAGCGCCATCTTTCCAAAACAACTGCTCTTCAGAACAAACTTCCATTTAATATCAAGAAAAACATACATTTTTATTAAAATTTCCTACAATATATATATATATATATATTGATAAAATATGACAAAATTGTTTCAAATAAGAATAGATATATAACCTATTTTCCTCATTTCTAATATAATTTTCTTTTTATCTCAATTTAGATAAATATATATTATTTTATAATTATTATATATTATATTACACATATACAGGGCCGGCCCTAGAGCCGAGCCAGTAAGGCCATGGCTCGGGGCGCTTGGCTGGCAGGGGCGCCATTATGAAAAAAAAAATTAATCCTTCGCAAGATATCAGGACTGATAAGACTTAATAGTAAATAAAAAATTATGGTACGCAATAAAAAAATTGCGTTTATTTAAAATAAGTAGTAAATTATTACATTTTTAAAAATATAATGTTGATATCATACCAAGATATCTCCTTTTTAGGAAGATCAATCAATATGTGGATCCAACTAAAATAAAATATATTTTCAAATATAAAAATATTTTTTTAATAACAAACAAAAATTTTTTAGTTGATTCTTTTTTTTTTGCTTGTTAAAACATATGGGGCGAACTTTAGGCCCGATTCACACACAAGTGGCGTATGGCACTGGCGTGGTTCTGGCGTGGAACAGGTTTGTTAATGTAATTGCATTAGCTTATGACTCAATACCCACAGATATGGCGTGTTGGAGGCGTGGAAAATGGCACGAAGACCACTCCAAATGAATAATGAAATGGTCTAGAAGTGGCGTGCCAGTCCTACGAGCCACCGGTGGCGTCGGAGTGGAGTGGTCTTCGTGCCATTTTCCACGCCTCCAACACGCCATATCTGTGGGTATTGAGTCATAAGCTAATGCAATTACATTAACAAACCTGTTCCACGCCAGAACCACGCCAGTGCCATACGCCACTTGTGTGTGAATCGGGCCTTAGACCCTTGGCCTAGGGCGCCATAAGAGCTCGGGCCGTGCCTGCACATATACATATATATAGTATAATAAGAATAAATAATATATTATATTCTTATTTGAAAATATTTTTTGACATATTGAGATAAAAATTATCGAATATTTCGATAGATTGAAAAAATATATTTTTATATATATAAATAACAAATTCAAAGTATATTTAATTATTTTTTGTTTTTATCAATTTTCTCCTATAGTTAATTTTTTAATTTGAATCAATTAATAAAAATACCTAAAATGAAACCATGTATTCATTATAGTTTTGAATATATTATATGCTAAAGAAAAATACGATTTATATAGTATCTTTTATTTATAAGATTAACATAAATGCTAAGTAAATATATAGAATGGTAGTTAAAAATATATATATTATTTCTATTATCTTCTAAATAATATTTTTAAATGGCAAATAATTAAATTTAGTGTCAATTTCAATAAGATCTCTAAATATTATTTTGAACACATTCGATCATGTTTTTATCTTTGTTAAAGATTTTGTGGTAAGAAGTCTTTTGTCTATTCAATTTATTCAATTTTTTATTTTATTCCCCTTTTCTATTTTTTATGATTTCCAACCAAAGGACTGACTCCATCTCTCAAGTTTTGACCCTAAAGTGTATCTAATCTTATTATTATTATATTTTATTAATCTTCAATTATAATAATTCAATTGGTTTTAAACTAATTTTTGTTTTTATTATTTTAATTCATGTGTGAATTTATTTAAGAGAATTTAATGATATATTAATTCTTAAAAGTTATATATCTAGTGTAAAGAAAAAGGATAAATGTAAAAAATCCAATAAATAATTAAGGGATTTTGCCCGATGTCAAATTCAACAAATTCAAGAGTTATAAATTAGGCCACCAGTGGTCGCTCGCTATTAATATTTAACATTTTTTGACAGCAAAATTAGAACATCGAATTTGAAAAAAACATCATAGAATTATCTATAATAATAAAAGCAAGTGTAATGTGTGTGTCTGTTTGTCTGACCGAGCTCTCCAGGCAAATCTATCGCACGCAGGGACATGGAATTTTTTACACGGAAGCACAAAGGGGCTGGCCACCAGACCTCGAAGCCCGATTTTCGATTTTTTAATTAGAAAAATTTTAAAAAAATTATAAAGAATATTAATTAAAAATAGTTTAGTTACCATACTAGATCATAGAGGCGCTGGTGGCGATATTTTGGCGGTAATTTAAATTCTGAGCAATGTGCAGATAAAAATCTTTTTATATATCTATTGATATTTACAATATCTCAATTGATCTTATTGGCCTTTTAAACTTAGAAAACATTCACATTACGGCTATAATTTAATACTATTAATTTTTAAGATTATGTGAGTAAATCATTTTAATTAAGAAAATTTGATCTCATAATTGGATTTTCACGTAAGATTTTAATATATATTTTTTAATATTATTTTTATAGTAGTTTAGTGTTATGCTAATTTTATATTTTATTTTTATTTTGTTTACTCTGATTTTTTTTTAAATAAATTAATAACATTTAAAGTAGCATAAAATAATTAATCGAGGCAGGAAAATTGATGGGGTTTGAAATTAATAGTGATAAGACAAAATAATTAGTATCAGAGAGAATAATATTTGCATAGAATTTAAATCGAGGTTGCAATCTGGAAATTATTATCAAAGGGGATCAAAATTATTAAATTATTAATTGTATTATATGGGTGGGAGGCATGGTCTATAACCCTGGGAGATGAGAGTAGATTCAGAGTATTTGAGAATAGGATTCTTCCCAGCATTTATGGGCCAAAGAAAGATGAGGACACCGGGGAATGGCGGAGACTGCATAACAAGGAATTACATGACCTCTATGCATCTCTAGATATAGTTAGGGTTATAAAAGCGAGAAGGCTGGGATCGGCAGGGCACATGGCTAGAATGGAAGGGGAAAAATATATTGGTGGGGAGTTCGATTGGAAAACGTCCGTTTGGAAGACCAATTGTGAACAGGGCGGACAATGTAGGAAGGAACGTGAGAGAGATGGGACAGGGTACGAGTTAGATGGTTATAGCTCAGAATAGGGACACTCGGGGGGGTACAGGGGGCGGAGCCCCCGTCTAGGTGTGGAGAGCGCAGAAGGCGCTCGAATCAGCTAGTTAATATATAATTAAGTAATTCAATAAATTCTATATCTCTATTAAGAATTATGAGAAATAAATAAAAAGTGAAAAATGAATTAAATATCATAAATTAATATTTTTCAAATTAATTTAAATCCATTTAAAAGATAAAAATAGTATATATATAAATAAATATATAATAGTAAATTATATAAAATTATATTCTAAATTTGACTTATATTATGATTTTTTAAGATATTTATACATTTTTGATGAATATCGTTTCTTCTGGTATTTATTTGACTATTAATATAAATATATAATTATTTAATTTTAGATCAAAAGAAGAAAATATTAAGAAAGAAACATTTTTAGGGATAGTATGCTTCTAAAATAGCATAAAATTAGAAAAACATGAATTTATGAACGACAAGTTACAGAATTAGATTCGCATTACATAATAAACTTCTTAAAAGGGTTGTCCAAATTTTTCGGTACCAGTCATTGATTGAAAATTCATTCGACTGATTGATAATCATTTCTGAATAAGGAACATTTATATAATTAATTTTTTTCTGAAGATATTGTTGGAGAAAATGATAGAAATAAGATTTCTGAAGCAAAAATCCACCAGTGGGATGTAAGAAATATTTTATTAAATGCATATTGACTTTTTAATTTATCATTTCAATAATTTTGATATGATTTTAAATTATTAGTTACTTGGAAAGGATTTCATTTGAAGAGATAATCATTAAAATATTATTTATTATTATCAATAAGTCTAATACAGGAACAAATCAAAACTAGTATAATTTATATATATATTTGTAAACAATAGAATTGCCTAAATTTAAATTTCTTAAAATAAAATAGGCGTAAGAAATATGAAAAGAGATATAAAAAAGAATCTTAAAATAATGACCTGAAAAATTAAGAGATATCAGACATATATTTTTGAAACTAATTAAAAATGCTTTATGAATATTATTTAAAAAACATTTATTAATTAACTTTTTATATTATAATTATATTTAAATTGAATTACATTTATTTTATTACAAATTTAAATTTTGGATAACCATTACAAGTCGGAATATTATGTAACTAAATGAACTAGCGGCCTCTTGAACAAATGATTATAAGTTACCTATCTATTTTCTTGTTTCTATGGATTTTAATGGGTATATAAAGAGCTGCCAACAGCATTTAAACTCAATTATCATTAAGCATTTTTTGTTAAAAAGAATAAATCAAAATAAACAAATATATTGGTTGAAATTGTAGAATAAAAATAGAATATTCAATAGAATTATTATTTTTTAATCTATCGAACTATTCGATGCTTTCTATTACAATTAAAATATGTCAAAAATTTAATTGAAATATATATATAATAAGAATAGATAATATATTATTTAATAAAAAATATATATAATAAAATTTATTTAATATAAGAATATAGATATTATCTATTCTTAATATATATATATATATATATATTCCTATTTGAAATACATTTTTGACATTTTAATTGAGAAAAAAACATCGAATATTTCGATATATTGAAAGAAACTCAATATATATATATATTGATAAAATATGTCAAAAATTTGTTTTAAATAAGAATAGATATATAACCTATTTTCCTCATATCTAATATAATTTTGTTTTTATCTCAATTTAGATCAATATATATTATTTTATAATTATTATATATTATACATATACATATATATAGTATATAATAAGAATAAATAATATATTATATTCTTATTTGAAAATTTTTTTTGACATATTGAGATAAAAATTATCGAATAATTCGATAGATTGAAAAAATATATTTTGATATATATAAATAATAAATTCAAATTATATTTAATTAATTATTTTTTGTTTTCATCAATTCTTTTCTTATAGTTAATTTTTTAAAATTTGAATCAATAAGTAATAAAAATACCTAAAATGAAACCAAATTGAGTATCATTTCTGAATAAGATACATTAAGGGATATATAACTTTTTTTCTGAAGATATTGATGGAGAAAATAATAGAAATAAGATTTCTCAGACACCTTGTAGCAAAAATCCACCAGTGTGATGATTGAAATATTTTATTAAATGCCTATTAATTTTTTCCATAATTTTGATAACATTTTAAATTATTAGTTAATTGGAAAGGATTTCATTTGAAGAGTGAATCATTTAAATATTCTATTTATTATTATCAATAAGTCTAATTCAGGAACAAATCAAAGCAAGTAGGTATAATTTATATATATATTTGAAAACAATAGAATTACCTAAATTTAAATTTCTTAAAATAAAATAGGCGAAAGAATTATGAAACTTAAACTCTTCAATTGTTGGTCATAACTGATTCAACTGGTTCAAATGCAGAATATCTTATAAATACTAGCTAGGCATATTCAATCTTGTCGCTCATTGGCTGGTTTTACAGCCAAGCATAGCTTTTACATTTTCTATTATACTAATTAATACATAAATGTTATTACAATAGGATTTATTTATTCACATATATTTTAATATTAGTTAACTTAATATATTAATCTTAATCTAAATATAAGTTCTTCTAATTAAATATTTAACATAAATGCGTTCTCGTCTGTGATTGGTTCAAAAGAATTCACTTGTTCTGAGTAAGTTATAAAAACCTCCGACAAGGACTAGTTCTCTTTTATTTGCAAATTGGACGTGATCATATTCGGATATGAGCGCCATCTTTCCAAAACAACTGCTCTTTTCAGAACAAACTTCCATTTAATATCAACAAAAATATACATTTTTATTAAAATTTCCTATTATATATATATATATATATATGTAGGGAATTTCGTTGTCTAGGGGTTGTTTAGTAAAAAATATCTGATTTGTTTTAAATGGTTGCAAAAATATCGTTTTATTGAATGAAGATGAACAAGATAAAAACGATGTAAAGATAAATGAAATTGTAACTTCTTCGTTTCTTGTATACTTCTTCGATATACTGATGACTGGCGATGAACACTAACCAGCGGGGGGTCACGCAATGTTAAATTCGTGAAACAGCGTTTAGCGCTGCTGCTAAAAAGTGGCCCCTATATGAACTATGATGTAAAAAAATAAGTTGACCTGTGGCCAGGTCCGAACCGACCGACTGTTTCAAATAAATTAATTTCCATCTACAGAAACAATTTCAAATAATTTTCATATATCTATTAATGTAATAAAAAACAAATATGGATACATAAATAATAAATATAAACATTTTTAATTTTATTTTATTTATAATATATATGCAAGACCAGGCTGTGACGTCATGAATGGCTGGATGACGTCATATAATTTTAAATCAAGAAACAACTAATAAATATGATTTTTCTCGAGGATAAAACCAATACAAAGTGCATGATTCGTGGTGATATATAAAAAAATCTCCTTTGGTGTGAAAATAACCCTTTCCTTCCTATCGTCGATCGCTAATACTACCACTTCCGGTTTCCGGAATTGCACCAAAAGTTGATCAATTCATCCCACTGATGCATTAAGTAAATATACCAAATTTCATCAAAATCGGTTGAGCCGTTCAGGCTGTACACATCTATACGCACGGACAGACATCATGCTAAAAATACTTTTTTCTGTTTAGAAAATGCATGATTCGTGGAGATATGTAAAAATCTCCACATGTGAAATTTGGTGTGAAAACAATACCTCCCTTACTATCGTCGGTCGGTAAAAACCGGCCTGGCACCATTTTTAAAATCCATTTTGAATCATTTGAATGAGGGGAGCGAGAGGAATGAAAAAATTATGAAATTTTTCAGTTGAGTGAAAAATTATTTATTTAGAGCTAAAACTGACATTTCATAAATACATTTTTTTTTTCAGAAAATTGCTGAAATGTTGGTCTTATCTCCAAATAAATAATTTTTCACTTAACTGAAAAATTTCATAATTTGCATGTCTAGAAGAAAAGAATAATGTTCTATGTAACCTATTTATTTAATAAATAGATTATTATTGTGACATGTTTTTTTTAACAAAATTAAAAAAAATTTATAAAATTTATACAACTGAGGTGTATATTCCTCTGTTTTCCCAACCTTGGATATTCCATTATTAAATATCACAAAACCTACCATCTTGATTTATATTCAAGGGTTAATTAATTTCTTCTTTTCAGGTGTGTAGAAATCATAATCATTAAAATGAAGTTTGCATACACGATATTTTAGCAGACTATTATACTTATTATTATTATTATACTCGTTGGCAACCAGAACAAGTGTCCTCGTTCTTCTCCAGGTAGAGAAAACTGCAAAATCAAAAATTTATTTATATGTACATATATTATATAACTTTATCAATATCAATAATAGTAAAATTATATTAATTATACTTACTTTATTATTATTCATATTGATCGCAATTGGAGGGTGTCGGATCAGTCAGATAATATAATATTTACAATTGTTTCAAATTGTTTAGGTTAGACAATCAGATGTTTACATGTTTACGACACTTCACAATATTTAAAATGATTCAAATGGATTTCATGAATTTAAAAATGAGCCTGGTGCGGCATCTGTTGGTGGTTTTATGAACAACTTTCGGATTTAAATAAGTGCCAGCAGCGCCTCTTGTGGCCCCCATGTGCTTAACATGTTTTCAAGGGGTCTGGGGCTGTGTCCGGGGGTTGACACTAACTGTACTGAATAAACTGTAACGATGCTCTGTGGACTGACTGTCAACTGTAAAAACGTAAACTCCTATATACTGACTAACTTAAAACCACAGAGCATCCGTATCAGAGGGGGTCACTCAATGCTATTTTTTTCTCACCCTTAGTGATGGCAAGTGATGGCAATGATGGCAAACAGGTTGGACATGTGGGAGCGTTTTTACCGACAGGCGAGAGAGGCATTTTTAAATTTTTTTTGTATGAATATTGGGAATTTAAAAATTATTTATTGAGATATAAAATTAGCATTACAGAAATCAAATATGCTTTTAATTTATTATCTATATTGAGATAAAAAAGAAAATTATATTAGAAATGAGGAAAATAGGTTATATATCTATTCTTATTTAAAACAAATTTTTGACATATTTTATGAATATATATATATTGTAGGAAATTTTAATAAAAATGTATGTTTTTCTTGATATTAAATGCGAGTTTGTTCTGAAAAGAGCAGTTTTGGAAGGATGGCGCTCACATCCGAGCAGCATCGCGTCCAATTTGCAAAGAACGGAACAAGTCCCTTGTGGAGCTTTTTATAACCTTTCTCAGACCAAGAGAATCCAGTTCAGCCAATCACAGACGAGAACGCACTTATGTTTAATATTTAATTTATAGAACTTATATTGATATTAAGATTAATATATTAAGTTAACTAATATTATACTATATGTTAATAAATAAACCCTATTGTAATAACATTTATGTATTAAATAGTATAATAGAAAATGTAAAAGCTATGTTTGGCGGTAAAACTAGCCTATAAGCGACAAGATTGAATATGCCTAGCTAGTATTTATAAACGGACTTGTATCTATATTCTGCAGTTGAACCCACAGAGTATCCGTACCAGAGGTGATCACTCAATGCTATTTTTTTCTCACCCTTAGTGATGGCAATGATGGCAAACAGGTTGGACATGTCGGAGCGTTTTTACCGACCGGAGAGAGGGGCATTTTTAAATTTTTTTTGTATGAATATTGGGAATTTAAAAATTATTTATTGAGGTATAAAATTAGCATTACAGAAATCAAATATGCTTTTTTCAAATATCCAAATAAATAATTTAAATTAACAGAAAACTTCACCTACTTTTATGTAATTTACATAAATAAAATAAACGAATAATGTTCTTGTTAATATTTTATATGTATGAATTAAAAATTTTCAATGCCAATATTTGAAACGAGAGAAACACATACGAATTGTTCTTAGTGAGAAGGAAATTTATAAATAAATAATCATTTCTATTTCCAAAAAGATACTATTTAAAAAGATCACAAGAAATCCATAAATCATTGATTAACTAAGAATAATTAATCCAACGCATTTTTAATCATCTAAGTTTATCAAAAAACTGAATTACGAACATTTGTGTAAATTTATAAATGAAAAAAATGTGGGATGTCTCCGGTCGGCTATCATGCAAATTCCAATTGGATAAATTAACACATATATATTATATTTAAATGAAATTATAAATTAAAATTAATAAATAGTATTTATTAAACCAGCGCGAGTTTGGCTCTTTGTTGAGGGCATCTGGTCACATGCTGGCGCGTGATTGTTAGTCAACGTGCTAAAAAATTAATTCCGGTACTTTTAGCGATTCAACCAAGCTGAAATTCTATATATAGCAGTTTTATGCTATTTTTAAACATGTGTGAAAAACTATAAAAGATATACTGAGAGGAGTACGTGAATATATTTGATTTAATAGTGCTTATTATGAATTTCTATATTGCTGTGAAATTTGTATTTATTTATCAAATATTAAATAATTTGATAATCAAATAATTGCAGGGAATTCGCAAGGCCTGTGGGAGGGGGTGATCTTCGGCCATTTTTTTTTTTTGCGGTGCCATCTATTGGACGCCTGAAGAGTCGACTTTTTTCATGTAACGCCATCTGGTGTTCGAGTTACGCCTGTCCCATAAGAGTGATACTGGGGTGCTTAAAACTAACTAGAACCGTGCCGGTGTCCTTTTTATATGGAAGCACAAACAGCTGGAACTCGGTTGCTATTGGCCGGTGGCGTGGAGTGGGAGAATGCCAAGACCATAATAGTAGCGCATGGGGGGGGGGGGTGCGGCGACATCGTCTGGGGCGCTCGCTGCTTGGAGCTGCGTTGAGAGGAAGCAACAACTCCGATGATATTGTGGTTGAGAATGGCCGACTTTGAGGCAGTAAGATGCGCCAGGCGTTTGCCGACTCCGTCGGTCGGACGCTCGAGTTGCTTTGGGCTTTTTGATGAGCCAAAAAGATCCATTCCCACATATATATATATATATATATATATTGATAAAATATGTCAAAAATTTGTTTCAAATAAGAATAGATATATAACCTATTTTCCTCATTTCTAATATAATTTTGTTTTTATCTCAATTTAGATCAATATATATTATTTTATAATTATTATATATTATACATATACATATATATAGTATATAATAAGAATAAATAATATATTATATTCTTATTTGAAAATTTTTTTTGACATATTGAGATAAAAATTATCGAATAATTCGATAGATTGAAAAAATATATTTTTATATATATAAATAATAAATTCAAATTATATTTAATTAATTATTTTTTGTTTTCATCAATTCTTTTCTTATAGTTAATTTTTTAATTTGAATCAATAAGTAATAAAAATACCTAAAATGAAACCAAATTGAGAATCATTTCTGAATAAGATACATTAAGGGATATATAACTTTTTTTCTGAAAATATTGATGGAGAAAATAATAGAAATAAGATTTCTCAGACACCTTGTAGCAAAAATCCACCAGTGTGATGATTGAAATATTTTATTAAATGCCTATTAATTTTTTCCATAATTTTGATAACATTTTAAATTATTAGTTAATTGGAAAGGATTTCATTTGAAGAGTGAATCATTTAAATATTCTATTTATTATTATCAATAAGTCTAATTCAGGAACAAATCAAAGCAAGTAGGTATAATTTATATATATATTTGAAAACAATAGAATTACCTAAATTTAAATTTCTTAAAATAAAATAGGCAAAAGTATTATGAAAAGATATAAACAATACCTCCCTTACTATCGTCGGTCGGTAAAAAGAATCATAAAATAATTACCTGAAAAATTAAGAGATATTAGACATATTTTTATGAAAATAATTAAAAATGCTTTATGAATATTATTTAAAAAACATTTATTAATTAACTTTTTATATTATAATTATATTTAAATTGAATTACATTTATTTTATTACAAATTTAAATTTTCGATAATCATTACTAATCGGAATATTATGTAACTAAATGAACTAGCGGCCTCTTGAACAAAAGATTATAAGTTACCTATCCATTTTCTTGTATCTATGGATTTGAATGGGTATATAAAGAACTGCGAACAGCATATAAACTCAATTATCATTTAATTTAAATGTAATATAAATGGGTTAATTTGTCATGAATAAAAATAGAATATTCAATAGAATTATTATTTTTTAATCTATCGAACTATTCGATGCTTTCTATTACAATTATAATATGTCAAAAATTTAATTGAAATATATATATATATATAATAAGAATAGATAATATATATTTAATAAAAAATATATATAATAAAATTTATTTAATATAAGAATATAGATATTATCTATTCTTAATATATATATATATTCCTATTTGAAATAAATTTTTGACATTTTAATTGAGACAAAAAATATCGAATATTTCGATATATTGAAAGAAACTATCAATATATATATATATATATATATATATATAAAATATGTCAAAAATTTGTTTCAAATAAGAATAGATATATAACCTATATTTTCCTAATTTCTAATATAATTTTCTTTTTTATCTCAATATAGATAATAAATATTAATTTATAATTATTATATATTATACATATACATATATATAGTATATAATAAGAATAAATAATATATTATATTCTTATTTGAAAATTTTTTTTGACATATTGAGATAAAAATTATCGAATAATTCGATAGATTGAAAAAATATATTTTTATATATATAAATAATAAATTCAAATTATATTTAATTAATTATTTTTTTGTTTTCATCAATTCTTTTCTTATAGTTAATTTTTTAATTTGAATCAATAAGTAATAAAAATACCTAAAATGAAACCATGTATTCATTATATTTTTGAATATATTATATGGTAAAGAAATACGATTTATATAGTATCTTTTATTTATAAGTATAACATAAATGCTAAGAAAATATATAGAATGGTAGTTAAAAATATTATTTCTATTATCTTCTAAATAATATTATTAAATCGCAAATAATTAAATTTAGTTTCAATTTCAATAAGATCTCTAAATATTATTTTGAACATATTCGATCATGTTTCTATCTTTGTTAAAGATATTGTGGTAAAAAGTCTTTTGTCTATTCAAAGTAAGAATTACAAAGCAAAAATCAAAATGAATGAAATTAATAATATTTTAGATTTACTTTTGAAGAAACATTATTTTTGCCATTGAATCTTTTTCTAGCTAAATTAAAGGCAATCATGATTCAGTATACACTTTATGAATATTATTTAAAAAACATTTATTAATAAAATTTTTATATTATAATTATATTTAAATTGAATTACATTTATTTTATTTCAAATTTAAATTTTCGATAACTATTACAAGTCGGAATATTATGTAACTAAATGAACTAGCGTCCTCTTGAACAAATGATTATAAGTTACCTATCTATTTTCTTGTTTCTATGGATTTGAATGGGTATATAAAGAGCTGCCAACAGCATTTAAACTCAATTATCATTAAGCATTTTTTGTTAAAAAGAATAAATCAAAATAAACAAATATATTGATTGAAATTGTCGAATAAAAATAGAATATTCAATAGAATTATTATTTTTTAATCTATCGAACTATTCGATGCTTTCTATTACAATTATAATATGTCAAAAATTTAATTGAAATATATATATAATAAGAATAGATAATATATTATTTAATAAAAAATATATATAATAAAATTTATTTAATATAAGAATATAGATATTATCTATTCTTAATATATATATATGTTCCTATTTGAAATTAATTTTTGACATTTTAATTGAGACATATTTAGATATATAACCTATTTTCCTCATTTCTAATATAATTTTCTTTTTTATCTCAATTTAGATAAAGTACCGGGACTCCGAGCCTCTGCTCGGTACTTAAGTTAAAAAAAATGATTCATTATTATTGGGTTTGGCTGGTAATATTAATACCTGGGATACCGAGCTCTCGCTCGAAAAAACGTTTAGACATTATTATAGACATTTTCATTCTGTAAATTAAATAATTTTATTTCATTTAAATAAATATCTATATTTAAATAATTTTTCTCTCTACATTATTTATCTAATTCTGACAATATATTAAGATCACACCGGCACCCCGAGCCTCGGCTAGGTAATTAAGTTAAAAAAAAATAATTCATTATTATATTGGGTTTGGCTGGTAATATTAATACTTGAGACACCGAGCTGATATACAATTCTTTAATTATTTATTACAATTATTAAATGTTGCATCATTGCATCAATCTGATTAAAATGTATTATTAGGTATGTTTCTAAGTGCATGAATATTTTTTTTTTATTGGAAGAATGATAAATATATATCGTAATTTATAATTATAAAATATTATTAAAATATATATTTTTAATTTTATTTCGAAATTAAATAAACAATTTTAAAATATTTTTCTTTTAAAAAAAGGCGGGAGTCAAATTTCAATATGAATGTCATATAAAAATAATATTAATACAATATCCTTTAAAAAAAGGCGGGAGTAAAATTCCAAATTATATGTTTTTTTGTTTTTGTTTTTGTTTTTTTTGAGAGAGATTAATAAATATATATATATTTTATTAAAAATAAATATTTTTAATTTTATTTCGAAATTTATTTTATTTTAAAATATTTTAAATATAAAAAAAATATTAATATAATATCCTTTAAAAAAAGGCGGGAGTAAAATTCCAAATTATATGTTTTTTGTTTTTGTTTTTGTTTTTTTTGATAGAGATTAATAAATATATATATATATATATATATATATATATATATTATTAAAAATAAATATTTTTAATTTTATTTCGAAATTTATTTTATTTTAAAATATTTTAAATATAAAAAAAATATTAATACAATATCCTTTAAAAAAAGGAGGGAGTAAAATTGATGACGTCACCCATATATAATTTAAAATTAAGAAATTAATAATGAAGCTGTATGTTTCAAGAGATATGATCAATAAAACTTAATTTTTCTTTATAAATACTATATCTAGTGTGAATTTGAAAAAAATCGTTAGAGCGGTTTTTGAGAACCAATGGCTATAGATAGATACAATTTTAGCTAGCATAATAAGATAAGATATATATTATTTTATAATTATTATATTAATTAAGGATTTCATTTGAAGAGTGAATCATTTAAATATTCTATTTATTATTATCAATAAGTCTAATTCAGGAACAAATCAAAGCAAGTAGGTATAATTTATATATATATTTGAAAACAATAGAATTACCTAAATTTAAATTTCTTAAAATAAAATAGGCAAAAGTATTATGAAAAGATATAAACAATACCTCCCTTACTATCGTCGGTCGGTAAAAAGAATCATAAAATAATTACCTGAAAAATTAAGAGATATCAGACATATTTTTATGAAAATAATTAAAAATGCTTTATGAATATTATTTAAAAAACATTTATTAATTAACTTTTTATATTATAATTATATTTAAATTGAATTACATTTATTTTATTACAAATTTAAATTTTCGATAATCATTACTAATCGGAATATTATGTAACTAAATGAACTAGCGGCCTCTTGAACAAAAGATTATAAGTTACCTATCCATTTTCTTGTATCTATGGATTTGAATGGGTATATAAAGAACTGCGAACAGCATATAAACTCAATTATCATTTAATTTAAATGTAATATAAATGGGTTAATTTGTCATGAATAAAAATAGAATATTCAATAGAATTATTATTTTTTAATCTATCGAACTATTCGATGCTTTCTATTACAATTATAATATGTCAAAAATTTAATTGAAATATATATATATATATAATAAGAATAGATAATATATATTTAATAAAAAATATATATAATAAAATTTATTTAATATAAGAATATAGATATTATCTATTCTTAATATATATATATATTCCTATTTGAAATAAATTTTTGACATTTTAATTGAGACAAAAAATATCGAATATTTCGATATATTGAAAGAAACTATCAATATATATATATATATATATATATATATAAAATATGTCAAAAATTTGTTTCAAATAAGAATAGATATATAACCTATATTTTCCTAATTTCTAATATAATTTTCTTTTTTATCTCAATATAGATAATAAATATTAATTTATAATTATTATATATTATACATATACATATATATAGTATATAATAAGAATAAATAATATATTATATTCTTATTTGAAAATTTTTTTTGACATATTGAGATAAAAATTATCGAATAATTCGATAGATTGAAAAAATATATTTTTATATATATAAATAATAAATTCAAATTATATTTAATTAATTATTTTTTTGTTTTCATCAATTCTTTTCTTATAGTTAATTTTTTAATTTGAATCAATAAGTAATAAAAATACCTAAAATGAAACCATGTATTCATTATATTTTTGAATATATTATATGGTAAAGAAATACGATTTATATAGTATCTTTTATTTATAAGTATAACATAAATGCTAAGAAAATATATAGAATGGTAGTTAAAAATATTATTTCTATTATCTTCTAAATAATATTATTAAATCGCAAATAATTAAATTTAGTTTCAATTTCAATAAGATCTCTAAATATTATTTTGAACACATTCGATCATGTGTCTATCTTTGTTAAAGATATTGTGGTAAAAAGTCTTTTGTCTATTCAAAGTAAGAATTACAAATCAAAAATCAAAATGAATAAAATTAATAATATTTTAGATTTACTTTTGAAGAAACATTATTTTTGCCATTGAATGTTTTTCTAGCTGAATTAAAGGCAATCATGATTCAGTATTGCTGACCCAAATTTAGAATCATTTCTGAATAAGATACATTAAGGGATATATAACTTTTTTTCTTAATATATCGTTGGAGAAAATGATATATAGTATAATTATATTATAATTATATTTAAATTGAATTACATTTATTTTATTACAAATTTAAATTTTCGATAACCATTACTAGTCGGAATATTATGTAACTAAATGAACTAGCGGCCTCTTGAACAAATGATTATAAGTTACCTATCTATTTTCTTGTTTCTATGGATTTGAATGGGTATATAAAGAACTGCCAACAGCATATAAACTCAATTATCATTAAGCATTTTTTATTATAAAGAATTAAGTCAAAATAAACAAATATATTAATTGAAATTGTAGAATAAAAATAGAATATTCAATAGAATTATTATTTTTTAATCTATCGAACTATTCGATGCTTTCTATTACAATTAAAATATGTCAAAAATTTAATTGAAATATATATATATAATAAGAATAGATAATATATTATTTAATAAAAAATATATATAATAAAATTTATTTAATATAAGAATATAGATATTATCTATTCTTAATATATATATATATATATATATATATTCCTATTTGAAATAAATTTTTGACATTTTAATTGAGACAAAAAACATTGAATATTTCGATATATTGAAAGAAACTATCAATATATATATATATATATTGATAAAATATGTCAAAAATTTGTTTTAAATAAGAATAGATATATAACCTATTTTCCTCATATCTAATATAATTTTGTTTTTATCTCAATTTAGATCAATATATATTATTTTATAATTATTATATATTATACATATACATATATATAGTATATAATAAGAATAAATAATATATTATATTCTTATTTGAAAATTTTTTTTGACATATTGAGATAAAAATTATCGAATAATTCGATAGATTGAAAAAATATATTTTGATATATATAAATAATAAATTCAAATTATATTTAATTATTTTTTGTTTTCATCAATTCTTTTCTTATAGCTAATTTTTTAATTTGAATCAATAAGTAATAAAAATACCTAAAATGAAACCAAATTGAGAATCATTTCTGAATAAGATACATTAAGGGATATCTAACTTTTTTTCTGAAGATATTGTTGGAGAAAATAATAAAAATAAGATTTCTCAGACACCTTCTATCAAAATTCCACCAGGTGATGAATGAAAAAATTTTATTAAATGCATATTGATTTTTTCTATAATTTTGATATCATTTTAAATTATTAGTTAATTGGAAAGGATTTCATTTGAAGAGTGAATCATTTAAATATTCTATTTATTATTATCAATAAGTCTTATTCAGGAACAAACCAAAGCAAGTATACTTTATATATGTTTAGCTAAATTTAAATTTCTTAAAATAAATAGGCGAAGGAATGAATTGAACTCTCAGATATGACCAGATATTTCCTCAATCAATCAAGGTAATTTAAATATACATTACAATCATATTAGTTCATAATTGATTCTTATCAGAAAAACAATACTTCAATTAATTGAAATTAATCAATAAGAATCAAAGAATTCAAATAGTAAAGAAATCGAAGATAATTTCTATAATTATAGACCAATCAAGTTTGGATCATCCAATCAAGAAATCAAATATCAAAATAAAGAAGCTTTTCATTTTTTCTAAAGCTCTGACTTTTCATAAAAGTGGAAAAAATATAAATTATCAATAAATAAATCTCATAATATAAAAAACAATATAATAGGAAGAGGAATAAAAAGTATCCATTGCTAACTAAGGCCTTAATGATGATTTCAAATCTTATAAAGAGTATGAACGTTTTTAGAAAAAAATCAAAATATCTTTTTTTAAAATTTAATATAGTGATCAAGAAAATAATTCCTTAATCACAATCATTTACAAATGGTTATTATATCTTTGTCAAAAAAAATAAACCCCCCAAACGACTAAGGTAACAAAATCCATTTTTTTTTCATGTTCATTTAATTCATATTTATTTTTTGTCTTTTTATTTTTTATCTAATATTTACTTATTTTTGTATCATTGAAATTTTTTTCATTCTCTCGTCCAATTGGGCCACTTTATTTTGTTACATTAATTATTGAATGTTTAGAAATTTTTAGCATTGTAGTTGATTTACTTGTTACTACTTTTAACACCACTGAATTTTGTTCGTTTATTTCATTATATTAATTTCTTGTATTTTCTATCTTTTTGTTAATCAATTATTATTATTATTATTATAATACATTGATTTAAATTTAATAGATACTAAATTCTCCAAATTATTTTCATTATATATTACATTTTTCAGGAGTTTTTATTGAATTCAATACGAACTTCCTAATTGATTATTAATTGATACTTTAGCTAAATAGGAGAGTATTTGAAAAATGGCCTGCAATATAACAAATCCTTCTGGAATGTAAGTAGATCATCTAATTACAGAGCTTAAATTGAATGAACTTATAAGGTACTCCAAAACCTCCTTTACTTTATTCTATAAAAATAAATATAAACAATCAATTAAGTTATATTCAATTTGAAGAAGACCTGCATTACTATTTAGTTACTGGATTGTCTATTTATTGTCAATTTCAGGAAAGGATCTCTGATCTTTCCTTCAAAATGCCTAGAAAACAGAACTTGGTGGTTGTTTATATTGATTAACAAATAAACAAACCATTATGCTGAAATTTCGAAAAATTAATAAATATATTTAATATATTTTTTGAAGAAATTGTTTATGTAAATCATAGAAAAATCTGCTGCATGTGATGCAAGAGGTATTTAATTTTATTTTTAATTCACCATCACCATAATTCTAATATCATTTAATTTTAGATAGTCGGAAGGAATTCCACTTGAAGAAACAATTGAAAGGAGAATCAATAGAATATAAATATATATATCAGTAAAGTTCATTTTTTATAAAAACTTTTGTTTGATAAGCTTGAAATTGAATTTAAAAGACAAGGAAAAAAATGGAACTCGAAATTATTTGGATTGTAACTTTGAATTTACCAGATCTTTGTCCAGCTCTTAAATATATTTTAGCACACTTTTAATCCATGATTAATTTACAAAATAATTTTTAAGAATTAGATTTGGAATAAAAAAAAGTCGAATTGGCAGTCGTGGGACTGGCCGACAGAAGTGAAAACTTGTGCGTAAGAAATTTGAAAGCAGACGGAATGCGCACCAGCTTCACGAGAAAAATGAAATTTATATACGTATATATATATATATATAAAATTCATAATTATTTTTTTCAGCAAACTGATTATTATTACAAAAATATTAAAAATACGATGTGTATGAATATATATATATATGTCTGTCTGTCTGTGTGTCTGTCTGTCTGTGTGTCTGTCTGTGTGTGTGTCTGTCAAAAACTCAAAAACTACCCGTCCGATTGCGATGAAACTTTCAGGGATTGTTGTGGGCGTCCCAGGGAAGGTTTTAGTGTAGTTAAATCCAAAATTAATTTATCCAAAATTAATTTAAATAGTAATATTTTGGTAAAAGTCTATTTATGGTTACCATGGTTACATTGAAAAATTTACAATAAATAAATAAAAATAATTGGAAATCTTTTCAACTTATTATTTTGATAAATTTTATTAATATTTTTAATTTTTTTTAAACTGCCAAAAATAACATACCCATAATAATAGTTGCAATAAAAATAAAAATATAAATCACAATGTAAGTAAAATATTGAATCGTTTTATTTATATTGTTTCAATTATTGTTTGAATATTTATTAAATTTATATATAGATTAATTTACATGTTTAAATGTATATTTGATAAATTTATTTATTGATTCTTAATATTAATAATTCCAATTACTTTCTTGAAATTTTTTTTTATTTAAAAGCATATTCAGCATATCTCGCAAATTTGAATTGGATTAAATAACATATATTAATTTAAATTAAATTAAATTAATTCAATTATAAATTAAAATTAATAAATAATATTTATTAAACCAGCGAAAGTTTGGCTCTTTTTTGATGGCACCACGTCACGTGTTGGCGCGTGAGATTTCCAGTGTTAAAAAATTAATTCTGGTACTTTCAGCGATTCTATCAAGATGAAATTCTATATATAGCAGTTTTATACAATTATTAATCATGTGAAAAATTATCAAACATATATCTTTATTTTTACGGTCACACACACACACACACACATATTTAAAAATTAATTTATTAAAATATATATTATATAATATATTATATATAGTATATAATTTAATATATATATATATATATATATATATATTCTGAAATTAATTTTAAATTATATAAATATATTAGAAATTAATTTAATATAATTTAACACATAATAATATATTAAAATATTTTATTTTATATATACATAATTTAGTAATACTGATTATTAATGTAAATATAAATAATAATATTTAATATGGCAAATATGTAAAATTTTGTAAAGAATGTATCAGAAGGTTAGTGTCTAACATTCTGGCGTATTGCGCATGCGTATATCGGTCGGGTCGGTCGGTCGGGTCGTTTTGGAACGGTCGGGTCGTTTTGGAATCTCACGCGAAATCTATATTTTTTCCCCATCCCGCAAAAGTGCTCAACGCCGCTAAAGAAGTTTTCACTTCAAAAATTAATAAATAAAATGATTTACAAGGACCAAATATAAATTAAATAAATAATAAATTTGATAAAATAATATGATTTCTATAATTGACTTCAAAAATCAATTTTTTTTAGTTAAAATATTATGATTTCTTTATCTTCTTAAGGTGAAATATTTGTTCTTATTTGGAATCGAACGCCGACTTCTTGTGTAGAAAATTGCTATGCTACACTCTCGGCTAGCTGCCTCCATAATTTCTTTATAATTATGCTTAAACTTTATAAGAAATTTCATGAAAACTTGAATACAAGCATACAACTTTATATGATCATAAATGGAAATTATCTGTGAGTATCTAAGATATATTTTTTTGTGATCCAGATTTATTATCTCTTATTTTTATGCATATTTTCTATCAAATCTTATATTAAATGAAATTTTTCTAAAACATTTTTTTCTTTTTATAGATGAACTTCAAAAATTAAATCATCTTAAATCATAGACAAAATTGTTTGATCCTGCATTAGAATTCAAGTAATTTTATTTTCAACAAAATCAGTATTTATAGGTCAATTTTGTGAAAAAAAGACATTAATTTGTTATAAAGCTCTCACTGATCATAAAAGTGAAAAAAACAAATTAACAATAAATAGACTACAAAATATGAAATATAATATAATGAGAAGAGAAATGAACATTTTCAGTTGCTACTGAAATTTAAAAAGATGATTATAAATAGTAAATATGTATTTTTAAAAGAAAATTATTCAATAATTGAAAGATTAAAAAAAAAATTAATGGTTTGTAGTAGTAAATATTTACAAAGAAGATATATATTTTAACAAAATATATTTTTCTTTATCAAAATTGAATACTATGAAAGAATTTATTTGTCTAAAATTGAAGAGAATGAAAAATTCACCATTAAGATATATGATGCCAGTAAAATTAGAAGTATTTATTTAATATATTTTCAGGAGAAATTATTTATATAAATGATAGAAAAATCTGCTGCACGTGATGTAAGAGGTATTTAATTTTATTTTTAATTCACCATTACCGTAATTCTAATATCATTTAATTTTAGATAGTCGGAAGGAATTCCACTTGAAGAAACAATTGAAAGGAGAATCAATAGAATATTAGAATATATAAATCAGTAAAATTCATTTTTTTTAAATAAATATTGTTTTATAGACTTGAAAATGAATTTAAAACACCTGAAAAAACTATTTTTCAAAATCATATTTAAAATCTTTTTATATGGAATCTATAATAATCTATAATATATATATAAGTGTATATATGTAGGAATATTATAATCACGGACGAGCGACTAAAATAATGTAGAAATATTTTGATCCTGGACGATCCACCAAAATAATGTAGAGACCGTGTTCGGTGTCTAGGGTTAAATTTTTTAATGAGCAACAGGTGACTTCTTCTTTGGGCTTTTCAAATGAAGGCTTATAGATTTCTTAAATAACGGTTTATTTACAATAAATATACAAATTACTTCACAGACACAATTCAAACACTCTCAATACCTTCGGTTACATTGATCTCTCGTCAAATCAATTTCTTAAGTCATATCATTCTCTCCCGTTGGTGTCCACTCTCCGATTTATATATCTATCCCGCTCTTAGCATTAATTGTAGTGGGAAAAGGATCGGGAGTCTTTCCCTTGGACTTCACCAAAGGCCCTATTTTAAACATCATTTGGGACGTGGCAACCTGCGGCATTTCTGGTGACGTAGATTAACGCGGGGGGGGGGGAGAAAAACATTTTACAACACAGGCCATTCCCAGAGTGAGTGAAGTGAGAAGGTCGCGATACCCCCGTCACAGAGAATCCCTCTGCCACAACTTTCACTTCACAATATATTATTATATTATTATTTAAAAAAAAAAAGAAAAATTTTCTAAATATTTTTAATATTTCAACAGTAAATATTGATATTAGTTTATACTCTCTTTTCTACACGCCATTTTCATTTAAATTCGGTAAGACTTTTTATACTACATGAATTTTTTATTGATAATTCTCAAACAAAGAAAAACAAACAAACACTACATTAAAAAAAATATACTTATATGAAATAAATAATTTATTATATAATAAGAAAGTTTATTTATTTTTTTTTTAAAACAATTAAGAAAATAAAAACAATTTTAAAAAAAGCATATTTTTATATAAAATCAATTTGAGAGTTAATAAAATTTCCTTTCCGATATAATTTCGTGATTGACAGCATCATAAATTCTGTCTTCCCTTCGCTCACCGCCTCCCTTTGCCCTTCTTAACCATCACCATCGTCTTTAAAGAAACTGGCATTCATTCATTCTTTATCTCCTCGAGGATATAAAATTTTTCACACCAAATCGTTTTAACATATAACAATAAATAAAGATAATTGATTTCAATTCTAATTTAATATATATTGTTCGTTAACTCAAAACGATGCTTTTAATTGAAAATACACAAACCCTCTTTCTCTCTCTTTCTCTTTCTTATTACGAGTATAATTAGCGTTTTTATTTAATTATAATTACTCTGTTAACGTGATGGAAACCCATTATACTTATTAAATAATTGTAAGATTGATCATAGAGATAGAGAAGTTCTTTGAATTCTAATAATAATTAACTATAATCATTATACGAGCAGTATAATTTTATGGAAACCAATTGGGAAATGAACAGTAGGTGGATTAATAATGATGAGGTCGATTGAGAATAAAAAGAAAGGTAAAGGAATTGGGGTGAGATCGATGGAAGTAGCTCAGGATAGGGATGGTTGAAGGAATGTGACTGCTGTTGATGTGATATTAATATTGATTGAATTTAAAAATGTTTGTTTTGTTTTTCTTAAAATAATATACATTAATATTTCGCTTTGCGTCGTTTCGCATTTTTTTCGAAGTTGCGTCGCTGCTTAATTAGTACTAATTTTTACTGTACGTGGTTAGATTTTCGCTGTTTTGGTTCGAGTCTTTAATTATTTATTTTTTTTTTTTTAAATTTTCTTTTTTTTTTTCTAAAAGATGGCACCCCTTTTGATTCTAATTGCGCCATGCCATCAAAAATCGGGGATTCCCTTTCTAACTGAAAATCAACTCAATTTTAATACAGTTTTTTTTTTACTTTGTTTTGCTATTTTTAGCGTTCAGTTTCAATTATGTAGTGTGTTGTGCTCAGGGCTTCGAACCGGAACTGAACCGAAAACCGAAAACCGAAAAAAACCGGTATTTTTGTCGGAACGAAAACCGGAGCTGAACCGAAAAAAATAATATCGGTTTATTTCAGTTCAGTACGTGTTCAATCCAGAGTTGCCACAAGAGGTGTTTTGGCAACACCCAAGCCCGAATTTTTTTCAATTAGTTATGCCTCGCACTGCATGGTGTCGCTAAAAACTTTGTTTCAAAAATTAGCGTCCTAGTCATACTCTCCCTTCGGTTGTGTTGGCAGCGTCTCGTAGTCGCAATACAGAATTTAATGTTTTCATCGTTTGTTTAATACTGATATTTTGATTTAATGATAGTATTAATTTTTTAAATTATTTATTCCATTTGTTACAGGGTTATGTATTGATATAAAGAAAATGATTCATAAATATAAATAAAATTATTAAATAAATTTAAACAAATATTGAATACCTTTGACCAAGTACGAAGATTAGACAGTAAAAAACTTATTTTAGAATTTTGGGAGGAAAATAAAAATACATATCCTCATTTTAACAAAATTGCAATGGTGGTTTTAGGAGATACTCCAACACAAGTTAGTGTTGAAAGAGCTTTCTCTGGTTTAAAGTTTATTTTACGAGACAATAGAAATAGTTTAAATCAGAGGTTCTTAAACTGTGGTCCGCGGACCCCTGGGGGTCCGCAAAGCCATCGTACAGGTGCACGAGAAAATGATGAGTCGGTTAAAACTTTATTTAATATAAAAGAAGCGATGGCATGGCTTTGTGAGGAAACAGAGATCAAATACCCAAATTCAACGAAATGTGCAAGAAAACTATTGCTACCGTTTCCATCTTCATATTTAGCAGAATTTTCTTTCTTCAATATTATAATTTCTAATAAAATGTGTTCTACAATATGCAAAAAAATCGTTATTCACCAATCACTGTTAGAAATATTCATCATATATCCTTGTTCTTATGAGATCGTAAGCCAGAAATTAACTAATAAAATGACGTAAAGTACCTAAAGTTGGAATGGGGTCCGTCAAAAAAAATTTTTTCAAGTGGGGGTCCGCAGAGTACATAAGATTAAGAACCTCTGGTTTAAATGAAAATATATTAGAAGATATTTTAATAATTAGAGGTATAATTTTCATCTTTTATAATTCTAGTTATAATTATAAGTAAATATATCCAAGAATCCTGTATACTTTAACATTAAATATACGAATTTGTTTCGTTTGTTGAGTGTTTTGTGTGTGAAAGTAGAAGGATGTAAAAAAATATTCATACTTATTTGTTTCGTTTAATAAATTATATTAACATCTTATATTATATACTTCTAATTATTATACCTTTAATTAATTATTATTATTTATATTATATTGTATCAATTCATGTAGTATGATTTAGGGTGGTAGCAAGAAATATTTTTATATATTTATGGCAGACTCGGCATACCCCGACCTAAATTTCTAATACAAATAAAAGGTCTTTAAAATTAATTAATCGGAGCTGAACCGAAAACCGAAAACCGAAAAAACCATTATTTTTTCCGGAACGAATACCGGAACCGAACTGATATTTTTTTTTTTATTGAACCGGAACGAAAACCGAAACGAAAAAAATAACGGTTCGAAGCCCTGGTTGTGCTTTTCGTATAAGGGAAGTATTGGAATATATCGTCAAAAATTTCGACTTCGTGATTTCGATAGATCTTGACGTTTTAGACCTCCCTGAGTCGGAAAATACCATTTTTATGTCTGTGTGTGTGTGTATGTATGGATGTATGGATGTATGTACTGTTTGTCTGTGAGCAAATTTACTCAGAAACTAATCAAGCTAGGACTTCGAAATTTGGTACACCGATATTATTCACAGTTTGTAGATTTCTATCAAAATTTCGTCAAAATCGGTTAACCGGAAGTGGTACTTTACCTACACTGGTTGCGTTTACCTTTCAAGTAAAGTACCAGTTTGCTTCGAGATATTTGCTTCCTATTTTGTATATAGATTTAAAAATATGAAAAAAATTCAGATACCAAATTTCATCATGATCTGACTACCGGAAGTGACATTTTACCTATACAAGTAGCGTTAGGTGTAAATTATAAATATATATATAATAGTGTTAAACCATTTTACTTTATAATTTAAATTAATTAGTTTGTTTATTTTTATTGTTGTTAAAACATAATAATAATAACCTAATTACCTATTTATATGCGGGAAAGTATAGGGGAGGACACTCCCGATTTTTTTAAAAGAGAATAATAAATTTTTATAAATTTTTACCGGTTATTTCTGGTTACAAAAAAGGTGAATATTTTTCCAATTTATTTATTGCCAGAGTTATATTATTTTTTTTTTACATACACTTGTAATTTTTTTAGCCAAATGAGTGAAAAAGGCGCTGCTGGTCGAGTTACGATAACTATGAACTCATCAGACAGTGGGATTAATTTTAATTTTGTTTTTCATAAATTAATTGAATTATTTTTTTGTATGTATATAATAAAATTTTATTTTGTTTTTTAAATATTTCCTTTGTTCAATTTTCTTTTTAAAAAATAGTATTTTCGCGCGTACCCCTGGAACATATCTTCACTTTGCGTCGTGTTTTTTTTTTTTGGAATATAACCCAGGCGCGTGAGGTATTGGTATATTAAAATTGAAAAACATTAAAATAAAATATTAAATTGTTCATAAATTTCTTTTTCCTTTTTAGGTCAACTGATATTTATTAAAGTACAATTGAACTTTCATCGCAATTTCGAGGTGCTATTGTTTCGTGAAATCTTTCCTTTGGCATGTGACCAAAACATTTTCCAGTCAATGAAGTGGGAATGAATGAATCTTCGAAAGATTCTAACGCGCATTCATCAATGACTCTATATTTTGGGCCTGCCGTCCTTCCTGCTTTAATGGCCAATTGCCAGGCATTCTGGGCCGAGGACCGCTATCATTTCCCCTATTCTTTAAACAGTCTAGTAATTCGTTCATCTATTGTTTCAAATAATGGTCCCTATCCTCTCTTTCTTTCTCTCTAACCATTAATTTCCATTGCAACCGCTTAAATATTTCAAATAAATATTCAAGTCAATCAGCACAAATAAAAAGAAATTGAAATTTCCAGAAAATAAAATAATTTTTAAATAATCAAGTTTCAATATATAAATGGATTGTTCATATATTTTGGAAATGATTTTTTAAATGAAAAAAGAAAAGAACTGAGTTTAAATATTAAATAAATAAAAAGAGTTTATATATATCTAGAGCTTGATTGATATTAACATGAGCGGGGCGGGTATTTATACCCGTTGCCACTTATATAAGGGATATATATTAGTTATCGTTTAAAATAAGTAATTTTAAGTGACACAAGGGAAAATATATATTATATAAGTGGCAACGGGTATAAATACCCGGCCCGCTTATAAGTGGCAGTCCCCGCAACGGATACAAATACCCGCCCGCTCATATTGTGTTAAAAAGAAGGATATTGAATATTTATTTTTAAAGAAGAAATATAGTTATAATGCTTTACTATACTATACCTATTTTTTCTTTTAAACAAATATTTTGTTTTATATATCATATTTATTATTAATATGAATCAAACTAACAGAAAATTTCTTTAAATATAACAATTTATTATTTTATTTTATAATTTTTCTTATTTACTTTAAATTAAAAAGTACCAGGTTAATCGAGCCGCCGCTCGGTACTTTAAAAAAATTATTCCTTATAAACTATGAATATTTAAGTTTAAGATTATTATTTAAAATAAATTAACGAGAAAATCAAACAATTTCAAATAATTTAAAAAAACATAAATTAAAAAAAAAAATAGTCATAAAACATACAGCCCTTAAACTTACTTATTAAATGTATGGCCTGTGGATATAACATAATATATATTTTGTAATTTAATTACAAAATATTAAAATAAATATTTTCAATTTTATTTGATGTATAATATTTTGTATTTAAGGAATCGCTGCCCGGAGTTGCTCGGCTCATTTTTTTTTATTATTAAAATTCCTATTTTAAAATAAGAAAAAACTAACAAAAATGATTTTTCCCGAGGTTGAAATCAATATAGATAGATTTTGATCTATGGTGTGAATTTCAAAAACATCCTTAGAGCTGTTTAATATTTCAAAAATACAAATATATATACAATTTTTGCTAATATAATAATATAAGATTTGTATAGAGAAAATTTATATTTAAAATATTAAAATTCTTAAATTTTTGAATTCCAAATGAAAGAAAAGGTTTAGATGCTATAGATTTAGGAGTCGATTACATTTTTTATACCTTGTATCACATTATATTAGATTTTAATTATATAAGTATATATTATCATATATTATATTTTAACCAATTTTTTGTATTTAAAGAAGCGTTATCCGCCGTTGCTCGGCGACATATTAAAATTATTATTTTAAATTAAGAACAAACTAACAAAAATGATTTTTCCCGAAGTTGAAACCAATACAGATCGATTTTTCTTTATAAATATTATTTGTTTTGTGAATTCAAAAAAAAACTCAAAAGAGATTTAATATCTTAAAATATACATATACACATTTTTTGCTAGTATAATAAGATAAGATTTACAAAAATATCAAAGCTTATTGGATTATTTTTACACTGTAAGTAATTATTCTAATTTGCCACTAAACAATTTTCTTATCTTGTAACACTTTCTATTATTAATGAGACAATTTCTGCATAAAAACAAATTTAAGAATAACATTTAATAAAAAAACTTGATAAAAAAGAGATACTAAATTTCATATTTTATATTAATTTATTTATTATTCAGCAATTTAAACTGAATTATCTATTTTTTTTTTTATCATTATGTTTATTTATTTTTAGGTAAAATCTTATCGGATGGTCAAAAAATATGTAATAATATTTAAAAGTCAATAAACTAAAAAAGGTGTTAAAAATTATATTAGTGATGATATTATTTTTACGACATGATAAATATTTTTACATTAAATTACTAATAAGAAAAATCTTCATTCCAACACCTTATTTATTTACACATCTACAACATAATGAGAGAAGAGATGGGCGTAAAGTCTGAAAAGGAATATTATTTACAAATTGAAATGAAGAATAATAATGTTATTTGTAGGGATTTTTTAAATATGAATCTATATACACATTTTTAAAATATTTAATATTTTTTTTTCTTTTTTGGTTTTAATATTTTAGTTAGCCGCAGTGTCGGCGCCCTTACGAAATTGGTGCCCGCGATGTCGTCTGATTTCTTTAGTAAAAGAACATTTTAATACACATTCTATAATCATAGAAAACCAAAGATCAATTCATCTAAATAACACTACTAAACTAGGAAATAATACTTGGCCGCAGCAATCACAGTCCTCCAACTATCCCTATCCTGAGCTTTTTTATCCATCTATTTCCTCCTATCTTCTTCTAATTCTCTTATAATATCACCTACCTGTTAATCTTGTATCAAATATCAAAATGAAATAAAAATTAATTTTTAAAAAAAAAAAAAAATTAGTAGTAATTCAAAGAATGTTATTATTATTGTTGAAATCTATAATTTATTTAAGTGCAAAAGTGAAATTGATCTTTTTTAGCTATACTGAAATGTTCTTTCTATCTACCTATGTGGTTCTAAAGTTCTTGGACGCAGCAACCACACTTCTCCAAGAATCCCTATTCTGAGCCACAACCCTCCAATCCCTACTCTCCCCATCTCTCTCACGTTCCTTCCTACATTGTCCACTCACCGCGTCCTTGGTCTTCCAAGCGGACGTTTCCCAATCGGTCTCCCCATCAATATATTTTTCACCATTCTTTCTTCTCCCATTCTATCCACAGGCCCTGTCCATCGCCGCCTTCTCGATTTGATAATTCTAACTATATCTGGAAACGCATAGAGGTCATGCAATTCCTCGTTGTGCAGTCTCCGCCTTTCTCCGGGGACCTCATCCTTCTTTGGCCTATAAATGCAGCGAAGAATCCTATTCTCAAATACTCTAAATCTACTCTCGTCTTCTAAGGTTATAGACTATGCCTCACACCGATATAATACAATCGGCAAAATAATTGTTTTATATATTTTAATTTTTATCCCCTTCGATAATAATTTTGACACAAGATAAGCCTCTTTACTGCATGATAACAGCCGCAACTTCGCTTTAAATTCTTCTCGAATATTATTATCCTTCGTGATTACAGAACCTACTGAAATGTTCTGTAATGATTAAAATTGATTTGATTAAATAAATTTTTAAATATCTAAGGTGATAGATAATTTTATTTTTTATTTTTTTTATTTTTTTTTTTTTTTGTTAATTGGATGAATGAATTTACTCATTCATTGCAAGATTTTGCTTTTTTTTTTATTATTTCTTTGAGGCGATGCCTTGTCAAAGGCGTGTCCCTTTGTTACATCGTCACGGTGAACTGAATCTTGTCTGTCTGTATTTATAACATCCTTAACTATTTTTGTTGTTACGAGCAAGTTTAAATCGGTTTAAATCATTACTCGTTGTGGCATTTGGCCAAATCTTACACCGTGAATTTCTCTGCAAAAGCGACATCCTTCTAAATCGAGAGTAAGCTGTCAACTTGGGGCAAGCTACAATGTCTTTCAAACCGCCCCCTTAACATATAAACATGTCAGCTAGATAAAATAAGATTTAAAGTCAATTTGACAATGCTTCCAGGTAAGATCTCTTAAGGGAATGGAAGATACCGACAACTCCGTTGAAAGTGTTTTTAGGCTTTTTATCTACAGGTTCCATTAAAATAATACTCGAAAGTTTGTTTGTTTTTTTTTTTTGTTTTGGATTATGTAAAGAACCACTTAATTAATTCCAATTCAAAATACAACCGAAGTTTTCTTCTGAGCTAACTACTATAAACATTAATGTTTCTTTATAGAATAACTTTACCAATAAAAAATGAAAAATTTTAGAAAGAATTCAGTTTCCGAGAGGTTGAAATGAACCTCTCTCTATTGCCCTTAACTACTTCCCCCCCCCCCTATATTGCCTAAAGTGTCAAAATAAAATTGGTATTCTTTTTGCATAAATAATATTTACATGCAATATTAAAAGATCAGATGAAATTTGCTTAACATTCCGCTTCATGTGAATTTGAAACAACATTCATATTAAAAAATTAGCTTAAGTCAAGTAAGATACCTGGTATAAATCAACTATCTTCTATTTATTACTGTATTTTTAAAATTAATTGATGTTATTTTATCTTATTACACTTGCAAAAATTGTATATGTATATATATTTGTATTTTTGAAATATTAAACCGCTCAAAGAACTTTATGAAATTTACACCATAGATAATTTTTATAAAGAAAAATCGATCTGTATTGATTTCATCCTCTGGAAAATCATCTTTATTAGTGTTTTCTTAATTTAAAATGGGAAAATAAATGACGTCAAATCAAATTACGATATATATATTATGTTATATCCACAGGCCATACTTTTCTGTCTTCAGTGCATTATTACGTACGTTTAAGGGCTGTATGTTTTATGACTATTTTTTTTTTAATTATTGCAATTTGAACGGCGGCTCGGCGAACCAGGAATTAATATTATCAGCCAAACCCGATAATAAGAAATCTTTTTTTAGTGACCGAGCATTGGCTCGATGAACCAGGGAATTTTTAGTTAATTATATATATTAATAATAAAAGCAGACATTTATTTAAAATTATTATAAATTTCAAATAAGAATTAAATAAATAAAGTATTTATTTATAGTCTAGATATAAAGAATAGTCAATCTTATTTTTATAGGAAAAAAAAATTTTGTAACATTTTATATATTATAGCATCTTCATCATCATTTAATATCATTATTTTTCTCTTAATTCATACTCTGTTGTAGGATTAAGATTATATATTAGTACCAACACAATATAATCCTTATCAATTTATTACCCAAAGAAAGTAAGACCTCCTTATTTATGAATAAATGACATTATTTAACTCAATTTTATTAGCTTAACCTAGGTTTGATATCCTTGAAAATATCTTTTTAAACTATACTATGAATAAATAAGAGGGAAATAATAACAAAAATATTTATTTATATCTGACTCGTATATAAAGGGGCAACTTATTATATTTTTTTAAAAATATTCTTTCTATTTTCGCCTCTACGATAGTATAATCTATTTAGTTAGATAAATGAGGATATCTATGAAATTTTAGTAATTGGAAATTAAAAGTAATAATTAACAAAAAAATTCACGAAACAATGAAAAAAGTGGAAAACTTTTATAAAATTTGAGATTAATTTTAATATTAAGACTTAAATATTCTGGGTAACGAGTAAATTCTTTTCTATAATTTCAATAGAAAAGATATTTACTTCAGGGAGTAGCGCCCCTGCCCTCACGTGAGCTCATGATTTCTTCTATCTCGTATTTTTCTTAGAGAAATCATGTCCTTTACCCTTGGACTCCTATCAAACCATTTCCTTGCAATTCCCTCGCTGAACCTCAAAAAAATCCATTTTATTTGGATGAAGGAGGATCCCTATCATAAATTTATTTAAAAGAAAAGAAAATTAAATCTTCACTCTTATAAGAGACTTTATTTGAGATTTGAGAGTCTCATATATATGCTGATTACGAGCATTTTTCAACTAGCAAAACCTCGTAAATTCGAGTGTCTCATAAGAGGACCCACATCTCTACGCTTCTTATTAGTAGATGATTTGGAACTCATATATATATTATATTCTTTGAAGATTTTTAAGAACCAATTTAGTTGATTTTGTTCACTTTATAGAAATGTCTCAATATTTTAAAAATTAACCAGAACAATTGATTCAACATAATTTACGCCAGATTCTAAATAAAATGGATTTTTATGTAATGAAAAGTGCAAATTATAATATATTTTTAATTAGTGTCATTTGTACACTTTCAATTAATATTTTCTGATAACAATAGATAAAATGCATACCAAAATATTCATTATGAAACCTAGATTCATTTTCACTATATATTCTATAATTTTACAATGCTTCCATTATTAAATATTAATTAATGAATTTTGACAGATGCAATGTGATTTCGGCGGCCATTTTGGCAAGGCATCAGCCCGTCACATCGAATACACAATTCTTTGATACGTTACGTACGGATACTCTGTGGTTTCTATATATAATTATTCTTTTTACTATTTCAACTTTTCCCTCTTAAATTTGAAATTAATTTTTAATTTATTAACTCTCGCATTGTAATATCAATTAAATCCAACATTATTAATTTTTTTATTCATAATTATTTTCCAATGCATTGCTTATGCAATGAGACTACTGCGTGGCCTTGCGAGGATAATCTATTTTTTGAATATCCAAATTACATATAATTCTTAAACTTTAAAACACTCTATTTATTGGTTTAAATAAGAATTGATTGATTATTTAAGAAATTAATCAAAATGTAGGTATGTGTTAAAACTTAGCATTTTTTAGTTAGAAAAACATTTTAAAATATATTATTTATATTAATGGGTTCATTATTTCAAATATTCATCAACCAGGAGCGTATATAATATAAGATGGGTTCGTACTCTCTTCTTCACCCTCCCCCTCCCACTCCCGAAATGAGATAAATTTAGACAATAATAAATATTTGATTTTCTTTTATTTATATTTACTTTTTTTTTTTTTACAATTCGTTAATACTTAAGACACATGTACCATAAATATCTCATATTCGCAAAACACGAAAGAATTTGCATGTTTTCTTCCCTTGACACACGACCATATAGAGATTCTGGATATTCCTCTCGGTTGTCGTTTTCTTTGCCTCATTTGAAGATTATAACCAAAATCAAATCACGTAGGTTAACCTTAATCACTAATTCACTTCAAATTTAGTATATTTTTCTCAATCATAAAAATAATGGAGTAACAAAAAAATGAAATGTACACTTGTATATATTCAGATTTTTTTTTGCTACAGCCTAAACAAAAAGTTATAAAAATCTCAAATTTCATATTTGAAAATGTCTTTCTTTCTTGACTCGGAAATTGACTTTTTGTTGTTGTTTTATTTTTGTGATTTTCTCTCAAGGCAAATAATAAATATTTGATTTCCAATTATTTATATTTATTTATTTAATTTTTTTTTGTTGTTCATTATATATATAATTGCCTATTTTATATATGTAATTTTAAAATTACCTCTACCACTCTACTACAACGCCATCTCATCACACCAATGAAATTCTATTTACTCACTTAACCTCACCTATGACATTATTATTATATTAAGATACATATTATTACATTAAGATATTATAATTATATTAATTCCATCTCTTAATAAATACTTGTAATTTAATTATTCTTTAACAGGTATGATATTTTGTAAATATTGTAATATTATTTTATTGTAAATACTTATTAATAAACAATTCTTTAACAGAATAATAAAATCAAGCAAAATCCAACTTACAAATTAAATTACATCTACTACAGAAGAGGATGGATGATATTGAATTATTTTTCCACATTATAAGGAGAACTGAAGATGATTTCGAATTGGCTGGAATTTCAAAAGATAAAATTTTATGGTGTGTTTTTCCAGATGAATACAAAAACTTAAAACATCACAAAGTGTTGCTTCAAAAGAATACAACTTTATCCGCAAGATCTTCCATCAAACCAATCAATGGATACAGGAAAATTGGTGTGAAATTGGATCAATACTTAAAGAAGGAATATTTTGATGAAGATAATAATCTTTCATTTAAAGGTATGATTTTGGAAGAACTTGATGAAAAGTCAGAGATAGAAAAATTTATTTTAACCGAAAAAATAAAAGAGTTAGAATTAAAACTGTTACAAAATACAAAAATAAATCTATTTGAATTAGAAAAAAAGTTTATTCTTGAAAAATTTAATAAAACCCAGAATCCTGAAGAATGGCTTGAACAATTCGAAAAAGAATGTTCAAGACATAATGTTTATGATGACTCCAATAAGATTGAGCTTCTCCGAATTTTTCTTAGTGGATCTCCAAAAGAATGGTATGGAGTTAATATTAAAACTATTGGATTATCGAATTGGGATTCGTGGAAAAAATCATTTTTTTTTATTTTCAAACAAAAAGGATGGTGTAAGATTAGAGAAGCCCACAATTTTAAATACATCGGAGGCTCACTCATAGACTATGCTTTAAAAAAGGAAAATTTAATTTTAGATATTGATAAATCATCAACAGTTTTATCGAGGATTCATTTAGTAGTATTGGGTCTACCAGTAGACATTCAAAATAAAATAGATAGTGAAGAAACAACATCAATGGAAAATCTTTTTACTCAATTAAGGAAATTGGAAGATTCATACAAAAAAATGACAAAATTTAAAGAATTTGATAAGCCTGACTCGGAAAAAAAGAAAAAAAGTGATAATCTTAGACTCCCTTGCTTTATATGCGAAAAACTAGGATGGCGGGACAGATATCACCCTTCTGATAGGTGCAGAAACAAAAGTAGATTAAATGAAAAGAAATTAGTGAACTTTCAAGAGGATAAAAACGAAGATTTTGCACCTATTAAAATTGAAGTTGAAGATTCAGTTTTAAACTAGACTGCCCGGGAAAGGTAGATTCATTGATAAAAATAAATGCAATTGTGGATAATAATATGAAAATAAGAGCAGTGTATGATTCAGGCTCAAATATCAGTTTAATAAATGAGAGAATCATAAATCTCTTAAAATCAAAACTTGTTAGAAGTAATAATGCATTTAGGACTATTAATGGATATAACTTTTGCTCAACCCGGGCAAATATCATTCTTAAAATTGGAAAATTAACTGACAAAATTAATGCTTATGTTATAAAGAACAAAAAATTTTCATATGATTTGCTTCTTGGATTAGACTCTATTAAAAAATTTAAAATGATCCAAGATGATAAATTAAACATTTTACAAAAAATTAATGAAAATAAAATAATAACTTTAGAAGAAAGAGACAAAATGTCAAGAAACCCCTCAAATATTTTAGAGGAGATGATTAAAGATAATAATAATAATGAAAATAAACCCTCAAATATTTCAGAGGAGATGAATTTATTAGAACATTTTGATATAACCGAATTAAAAAATAAAACAGAACATATAAAAGAAAAGAAAAAAAATATTCAAATTTTGAAAATTATAAAAGAGTTCAAGGATTTATTCGCCAAAGATAAATTTGATGTAGGTCAAGTAAAATCTCGAGTAGCTGAAATAAAACTGGTCAGGGATGAATATGTTACTTCCCGTGCCTATAAGTGTTCAATTCCGGATGAGAAAGAGATTAAAACCCAAGTTAAAAAACTACTCGAAGCAGGACTTATAGAAGAATCGGAATCTTCATTTGCATCACCTGTTACTTTGGCTTATAAAAAAGACGATGGTCGTAAATCGAGACTTTGCATTGATTTTCGAAAACTAAACAAGCTAGTTGTACCGGAATGCTATTATTTCCCTACAATAGCTGACGTTATAGACAAAGTATCAAATTGTAAATATTTCACGGTCATAGATGTCAATTCTGCTTTTTGGAGCATTTTATTAAAAACTGAGGATAGAGAAAAAACCTCTTTTATAACCAAGTTTGGAAAATTCATGTTTAAGGTTCTACCTTTTGGGCTTAAGAATGCACCTGCTATATTCCAACGAATTTTATCTAATGTGATTCGACGAAATGGAATGGATGAATTTTGTTTGAATTACATAGATGACATATTGTTGTTCTCAAAATCATGGGAAGAACACATTAAACACATTGAAAAACTCTTATATGTAATAAAAAACGAGGGATTTAAACTAAATCTTCGAAAATGTACATTCGCAGCGAATTATGTCAAGTATTTGGGTCATTTTATTGAAGAAAATAAAGTCTCTCCAGCGAACGAAAATTTAGTTTCAATCAAAAATCTTAAAAGACCAAAAGACAAAACAGGTGTTCGAAGTATTCTTGGATCGATAAATTTTTACTTAAAATTTATTGACAACAGTGCAATAAAATTCGAACCACTACATAATCTCCTGAGAAAAAATGTGCAATTCAAATGGACGGAGGAATGTGAAAAGAGCTTTAATTTAATAAAGGAATATTTATGTTCTTCGCCCATTTTATCTATCTATGATATAAATAAGGAAGTTTATATAGAAACAGACGCAAGTCAGAAAGGTATTGGAGCGACCTTGAAACAACCACAAAATGACGGCATTCTACATCCGGTAGCTTACTTTTCCAGAAAGCTTTCGGAAAGAGAAAAAAAATTGGAGATAATTCATTTAGAATGCAAAGCCATAAAGGAGGCTATCAAGTATTGGCAATATTACCTTATTGGTCGAAAATTTACTGTATGCACTGATCATAAACCTCTAGAGAACTTAAAGACAAAATCAAGAACTGACGAGATTCTAGGTGATCTAATTCATTATTTATCACAATTTTACTTCAAAATTATTTATAAAAAAGGAAAAGATAATGTTATGGCGGATCTTTTATCCAGACAGCCGGTACTAGAGTATTTTGAAAATGAAGATGCATTTGAAGTGGTAAATCTTATACAAAAATCAGAGATTTTAACAGATCAAAAAAATAATAGAGATGAATTGAAATCAGCAAATAAAACCGAACAACAACACGACTTAATATTTAAAAATTTAAAAGGTCGAACTAGGATATTTGTTTCAAAAGAGTTCGGTATTGAAATTATTAAACGAGTGCACAATTATTACGGTCACATTGGGGTGTCACAATTAAGGGAAAAGATTAGACCATTTTATTATTTTAAAAACCTGGACAAGATTTTAGAAGATTTTTGCAAAAGTTGTCGAATCTGTATTGAAAATAAGGTACGCAGAAGAAGGACGATAGGTTTAATGTCAAAACTGGGACCTCCAAAAGAACCCTATGAAATAATGTCTTTGGACACAGTGGGTGGTTTTGGTGGAAACGGGTCAAAGAAGAAATATATGCACATTTTGGTGGATCATTTCACTAGATACGCCTGGATCTCAACTACACAAGGTCAATGTGCAAAAGATTTCATAAAACTAATTGACCCGATCGTAAAGAAGAATAAAATTAAAATAATACTAGCTGACCAATATACAGGGCTGAACTCGGAAGAATTTAAAAGCTATTTAGACGGTTTTGGTGTACAAATGATTTTTACTTGCATTGACTGCCCTCAGTCTAACGGACTGAATGAAAGACTAAATCAGACACTGGTAAACCGTATAAGATGTAAGCTAAACGAAGGAGATCGGCGGGCATGGTCAGTGGTTGCTGCAGAATGTGTAAAAGAATATAATCAAACCATTCATAGCACAACAAAATTCAATCCAGCCTACCTTCTTTTTGGCGAACAATCGATCATATGTCCAATTGATTCCATGAACAAAAGTGATTTACAAAAAGATAGAGAACAAGCCTTTTGGAATTCAAAGAAAAGCTTCGAATCAAATAAAAAGAGATTTGATAAAACTAGAAGAGAATATGAGTTCAAGATAGGAGACAAAGTTTATGTAGAAAATGGCAGCAGATTAAATAGAAATAAAATGGACAAGATAAGGCTGGGTCCATACCCCATCATTAGACGGATTTCATCATCTTTTTACGAAGTTGATTGTGGAAAGAAAAAGAAGATGTCAAATTTTTTCCATTGTAGCAAACTATCAGTTTATTCTCCCGTAAACTGACTTCAGGGGGGTAGATGTAATTTTAAAATTACCTCTACCACTCTACTACAACGCCATCTCATCACACCAATGAAATTCTATTTACTCACTTAACCTCACCTATGACATTATTATTATATTAAGATACATATTATTACATTAAGATATTATAATTATATTAATTCCATCTCTTAATAAATACTTGTAATTTAATTATTCTTTAACAGGTATGATATTTTGTAAATATTGTAATATTATTTTATTGTAAATACTTATTAATAAACAATTCTTTAACAGAATAATAAAATCAAGCAAAATCCAACTTACATATATATATTTAAATTATTTACTGAAACGTGGTTGGTTGAAAATATTATATAGAGGGGACTTGAGGAATTAGGGAGAGAATTAGGAATTGGATGGAGGTAGACTTTGTTATATAGACAAGTTGGAACTTTGAACTCTATTCTGATCATTTATTAAGCATTATCAAAAATACATATTATTAAGTCTGAAGAAATTCGAAAATGGATATGTTATCATTAAATGAATTACTTGTAATTTCTACTATATTAATAAAATTTACAATTTGGAAAATGGCTGAAATAACAAATCTTATCTTATTATGCTAGCTAAAATTGTATATATAGCCATTGGTTCTCAAAAACCGCTCTAACGATTTTTTTCAAATTTACACTAGATATAGTATCTATAAAGAAAAATTGAGTTTTATTGATCACATCTCTTGAAAAATACATTTTCATTATTAATTTCTTAATTAAAAATTATATATGGAAAACGTCAAAATTGGCATCCATTTTTATTTTTTAACTGAAATTGTATTAATATTTTTTTTTATTTAAAATATTTTAAAATTTATTATTTAATTTCGAAATAAAATTAAAAATATTTATTTTTAATAAAATATATATAGATATTTATTAATCTCTCTCAAAAAAAAAAACAAAAACAAAAACAAAAAACATATACGTCTTGCTAAGAAAGTAAAAAATGTCGTTTTCATCATCTAAGTATTATTAGTCTATTGGGTAGAGCGACTGTCTGAAGATTCAACTTCGCAGGATCGAAACCGGCGGAAAATAGTTTTTTTTTTTTTTTAATCTATTATTTTTTAATAAATTACTATTTTATATTTATTTATTCATTGTTCTTTTATTAAATTTAATATTTATTAATATTATTTATTATTAATTTATATATGGACAAATGGCACTCATATTGAAATTTGACTCCCGCCTTTTTTTAAAAGATATTGTATTAATATTTTTTTTATATTTAAAATATTTTAAAATTTTTTATTTAATTTCGAAATAAAATTAAAAATATATATTTTAATAATATTTTATAATTATAAATTACGATATATATTTAACATTCTTCCAATAAAAAAAAAATATTCATGCACTTAAAAACATATCTAATCTATCTATATACATATTTATGTATTATTGAGGACCCCAAGTTCCATTCATTTTAATCAGATTGATGCAATGATGCAACATTTAATAATTGTAATAAATAATTAAAGAATTGTATATCAGCTCGGTGTCCCAAGTATTAATATTACCAGCCAAACCCAATATAATAATGAATTATTTTTTTTTAATGAATTATTTTTTTTTAACTTAATTACCTAGCCGAGGCTCGGGGTCCCGGTGTGATCTTAATATATTGTCAGAATTAGATAAATAATGTAGAGAGAAAAATTATTTAAAAATAGATATTTATTTAAATGAAATAAAATTATTTAATTTACAGAATGAAAATGTCTATAATAATGTCTAAACATTTTTTCGAGCTACAGCTCGGTATCCCAGGTATTAATATTATCAGCCAAACCCAATAATAATGAATCATTTTTTTTAACTTAAGTACCGAGCCGAGGCTCGGGGTCCCGGTATGTAACTTAAAGTAACTGGGAAGTAAAGTCAACTCAAAGATTCACTATTATCACCTAGTCTCTTATTATTTGCTTAATCTGTGAATTTTCTATTACCCAAACAAGTAATTCCGAATTCCTTCTAATACCTACATTCTTATATTTTAAAATAAAAATTATAATGCAATATTTTCCCCTATATATATATATATATATATATATATATATAGAGAGAGAGAGAGAGAGAGAGAAAGAGAGATTGTAGGAAATTTTAATATAAATGTATGTTTTTGTTGATATTAAATGGAAGTTTGTTCTGAAAAGAACAAATTGTGTTGACAAGATGGAGCTCACATCCGAGCTCAATTTGCAAAGAACGGAACAAGTCCCTCTTGCGGAGGTTTTTATAACTTACTCAAAACAAGTGAATCCATTTGAGCCAATCAAAGACGAGAACGCATTTATGTTAAATATTTAATTAGAAGAACTTATATTTAGATTAAGATTAATATATTAAGTTAACTAATATTAAAATATATGTGAATAAATAAATCCTATTGTAATAACATTTATGTATTAATTAGTATTGTAATATTTTAATTTATAAATACTTATATATTATATATAATATATAAAAATAAATATAAATCGATTTTTTTAAATTATTTTTCTAAAATAATCGAGATTCGCAGAAGAGGGGAGTAATGTGGACAAAGTGCTTGAGGGGTCGATTGGTAGGTTCTGGGTGCTTGGAGGACATTCAAGAAGGAATCGTCTTGGTGTGCGGGCTTACCTGTGAGTGTGACCCTTTTCCCTTCCCCGCTGCACGTCTGGCCTATACTCAGTGGAGTGCGTATATATATTTGGTTTAAAAGTGATTATTTGTGAAGTATTACAATAAAATTTATATTATTTATCAAACAATATTAAATTAAGTGTTAATTAGAATTTATATTTATACTTATCAATTAATAAGTAATATAAATTCACAAGTTAAATAGTGTTAAGTGAAGATTAAAACTAAGTCAAGAAATCAAGTTAATTGGATTGGTGTTATAAATAAATAAGTTATTTTTATAGAATTAAACTATATTGTATTATATTAAGAGTAAATATTTATAGTTGTTAATTTTAGTAATATATTAGTTAATTAATTATTTGTATGTATAAAATATATTAAATTAAGTGTATCATTTTAGCTATAAGGATTACAACTAAATGTTAATTTAAAATTTTATTAATTTTTTTTATTATTAAATCAAATAATTTAATAATATGTACATTAATAAAAGTTAGTGGTGTCTTAATTTAACAACAATATTTTCCCACATTACAAATGGTGTCAGTAGTGAAATCTTTGAAACAAGAAGTGTTAATAGAACCCATCACAAAAAGTAAGTGCAATTAACTTTTATAACTTATTATACCATTAAATCACAATGCCGCCAAAAGTTGACCCTGGAACAGTCTCGGATGTATTAAATGAATTGAAAGATCATCTTTCGAAAATAAGTATTCAATCAACTAGTACTATGTCTGCAGCTCCTGATTTGTCCCTACAAGCCCTCGTTCCATATTGGTCCGGTTCTTCCGAGTCAGAACCTATTGAGTCATTTTTATTAAACTTTGATAGAGTTGCACAGTTAGGTGGATGGTCAATAGTTCAAAAGAAGCTTATTCTTCTAATGAAATTGAAGGATAGAGCAGCTTTGGGTATTAAAGATGAGTGGACATATGAGGAATTAAAACAAGAGTTAACTAAGAAATTTGAAAGACCTTCAACTAAACTTTTATTGAAAAAGAAACTACTAAATCTATCACAAAACCCTGAGGAGAGTGTACGGGAGTTCGCAGATAGAATTATTAATGTTCAGAGTTTAGCATCCAAGGAAGGAGTAAAGGAAGATGAAACAACTATGTTAGAAATTTTTCTATTAGGTTTAAGAGGAAAATTAGGAGTGGAGGTTAGATGTAGTTCGCCCACTACTTATGAAGAGGCGTTAGATAGAGCTATAAAAAGAGAGCGTGAATACAATGAAATTTCTCCTATAATGGGAGTAAGTGAAGCTTCTTATATAAATGAGCAGCAATGTATTTGTTGTGGCTTGAAGGACCATTGGATGGCCGATTGCAAGAGCCCAGTTGCAGTTGCTTTGTTAAAAACAAATGAACTTAGCAATAACTGCCAAGTTACGGGTTTATCATCAATAAAATGTTTCAATTGCAATCAGGAAGGCCATGTAGCAAGAAACTGTAATAAAAAAAAACAGGTTGTGAGCGATAAGCAATGTTTTATATGTGGGAGCCCAAGACATTTAGCTAAAGAGTGTTCTGGTAGATTTGATAGAAATTCTAATCGCATCCCTCGAGGTACTAACAATAACCAACGATACCCAAAAGATCAGGGTCGTTAGGATTCCCTGACCGAACGACCCAAAATAAGGAGAACAGTAGACGAGTTCCGTCTGTTCTGAAAGGGAAACCTGCAGGGGTCATACTGACAATGTTATGCCAAGATAAAGCCTATCATTTATTGGTGGATACAGGAGCAGATATTTCTATATTAAAAACTCCCATTGCGGGGGTGAAAATTCATCAATCAAATATAAAAGCTAAAGGGGTTAGTGGAGAAGTATTAGTGGTTAGAGGAGAACAAAATGTATTAGGTAAGATGGATAATGTGGATATCGAACATAGATTTCTAATTGCATCTATAGAAACACAACATGATGGACTCGTTGGACTGGATTTCCTAGAAGCGGTAGGAGCTGTTATCGACTGCACTAACAGAGAAACCAAAATATCAAAAATAAAAACAAACCGTTCTCCTTATAACGAGACTGGGCAACAAGTATGTTAGATTGAAAAAGTAATTTTACCTCCTTGGAGTGAATTTGTTTGCTCCGGAAGGTTAACTAAGGGAAGGGGCAAGAATATTGCAGGTGACTATATTCTAGAGCCTCAAAACGAAACTCTTATTCCGATGAGAGTTGCACGGTCAGTAATCCGATTAAAGGATAATAAAATTCCAATCAAATTAATAAATACTAGTAATAGTAACATTACTCTCCCCCGAGGTAAAGTAATCGGAACACTTAGTAATATAGCCGAAACATTAAGCGATTTTGGACCTGGTGAAGAAGAAGAAAACTTGAGAGATATTGCCAAGGAAAAATTGAAACACTTAAACAACGAAGAATATAGGACTATGATTAATCTCTTAGAAAAATATAACTCAATTACCTTTAATCAAAACCTTAAACAAGGTACCAACATCAACGTTTTTCACAACATAAGAACAGGCGATGCAAAGCCGATTTATAAGCGAGCCTATCCAATTCCATTTCATCTCAAAGAAGAGGTCAAAAGTCAAGTTTCAGATATGTTAGAAAATGGAATAATTAAACATTCGACGTCTCCATGGTCTGCTCCTGTTGTCCTGGTTCCAAAAAAAAATAATGGCGAAGGAGTTAAATATCGTTTTTGTACTGATTTCAGAGAATTGAACGCCGTAACGAAACCTGATGTTTATCCTTTACCTCGGATTCAAGAGACCCTTGAACAGTTAGGGAAGGCCTCTATATTTTCTACTATAGACTTGGCATCTGGATACCATCAAATACCAGTTGCCAAGGAAGATGTGGAAAAAACCGCCTTCTCTACTCCAGATGGACACTACGAATATGTTCGATTGCCATTTGGATTATCTGGATCACCCGCCACGTTCCAACGAACAATGGATTCCATTCTTGTTGGACTTAAAGGAACAGAATGTTTTGTCTATTTAGACGATGTGATAGTCTTTAGTGAGACTTTTGGAGAGCATGTTCAACGTTTGGACAGACTCTTAAATACGTTAAGAATGGCTAACTTAAAAATAAATATAAGAAAATGTGAGTTTGCTAAAAATAAAGTCAAATATTTAGGCCATATTGTGACGGATAAGGGCGTACAACCAGATCCTGAAACAGTTAAAGCAATTAAGGAGTACCCTCGACCTAAAACTGTGAGGCAAATCCGAGCCTTTTTGGGATTAGCAGGTTGGTACAGGCGTTTCATCCCTAGGTTTTCTGAAATAGCTAAACCTCTTCATAAGGTAACTGGAAAACATGCAAGGTATGAATGGAACGAAGAGCAGGAAACCGCCTTTACGTCATTACGACAACTAATACAATCAAAGTTAATTTTAGCATATCCAGATTTTAGCCTTCCTTTTATTTTAAATACAGATGCATCAGATGTCGGACTAGGAGCGGTCCTTTCTCAGATGCAATATGAAGAAGAAAGGCCCATTTGTTTTGCAAGCCGAACGCTTAGGAAAGCAGAGAAAAATTATACAACGACTGAAAAGGAATTGCTTGCTGTTGTATGGGCTACGCAGCAATTCCGTTGTTATATATATGGACGAACCTTCAGATTGATCACCGACCACTCTTCTTTAAGATGGATGCTAAACCTCAAAGATCCTTCGTCACGGATACATAGATGGGCTTGGAAACTATCACAATACACATATACCGTAGAACACCGTCCAGGAAAATTACACCATCATGCGGATGCCCTGAGTAGAGCCGTATTAGTTACAGGGGTAGAAGTCGTTCCCCACTGGGATATATCTCATATCGCTCAAGAACAACTAAATGACACGTTCTGTCAGCGGATAATAAATGATCCCAACAGGGAGACTATTCAATATGAAACGCTGTGGTATGTAAAGCAGAAGGATAAATCCGATGAGAGATATTGGTACAAATTGTTGGTGCCCAAGAAATTTGTTCATTCTATCTTGGATACATATCACTCAGAACCATTAGGGGGTCATAGAGGAATTGAGTCCACATTAGAACGATTGAGAAAAAGATATGTCTGGGAATCTATGCGTCATGATATAGAAACATTTGTTAAAAATTGTTCCTCTTGTGCTCAACGGAAGAGTCCAGTAAATTTATCCGCCCCGATCGGTCTCCCTCACGAATCAGTCAAACCAATGGAGATGATATCCCTAGATATCGTGGGACCTCTACCCTTAACAGACCGAAAAAATAAATTTTTATTAACAGCCATTGATCATTTCACTAAATATGCCTCTGTAATTCCACTACCTGATCAATCTGCTAGGACTGTAGCCAAAGCATTTGTGGATCACATTATTTGCCGGTACGGTACACCTGAAAGGCTCCTTACTGATCAAGGAAGAAATTTTATCTCAATCTTGATGTGCGAAGTTTGTAGATTTCTAAAAATAAAAAAAATTAATACTACAGCTTATCATCCTGAAAGTAACGGAATGATTGAGAGGTTCCATCGAACACTGATAGAGCAGCTAGCTCATTTTGTTAAGGCAAGTGGTCGTGATTGGGATGAGTGGACTGCCATGGAGGTATTTGCCTATAACAACACCCCTCATTCCTCTACTGGATTCTCACCTCAATTTTTATTTTTTGGAAGAGAGGCTGGTATGCCTAATGAACTTCCCCAACCTCCCTTGGGAACAGAAGAAGAATATTTACAAAAGTAAATGAATAAAATACATGAGGCAGTACTTAAACGTGAACAGAAGCAAAGAGAACGAAGAAACATATTAAGAAACAGAGGTAGAAAGGAAAGATCTTTTGTTAGAGGCGATTGGGTTTGGCTTTACGTCCCGTCTATTAAACCCTCAGAGGCAAAAAAATTTCGGAAACCCTGGAAAGGACCTTTTCAGGTAACAGAGAAATTGCCAGAGCAAGTTTACGAAATAGAAACATCCCCAGATAATCGCTTAAGGGTTCACATCAACCGATTAAAACTCTCCACAATCAAGGGTAAATCTACTAGTCCGATTTCAGAGAAAAATGAAAACCTCTTTAGTCATCCGACTGATGAGCCTATTGGAGTCTGCATTGGTGCTGATTTGATTATGACCAAGGGCTTAGCTCTTGAAGTGAGAGAGAAGTTCAATGGATTAGACACTCTTAAAGTCCAACAACCCGAAGAGGGTAAAACCCTACAATTAAATAGAGGAAGTAGAAAAATATACTACTTGGTTACCAAAACCCGAAGCCATGAAAGGTCAAATTATGGCAATCTTAAAAGAGCATGTGAGTCAATGCTCAAACATGCAGAAGAGTTAGGGGCTAGCCTAATAGGCCTCTCAAAAGAGGATTTAGTAACAGATAGACTACGTTGGAACGTAATAAAATCTATCCTTACTAAGTTATTAAAAAGAAATTTAATCCCTTAATGTATCTTATTCAGAAATGATTCTCAATTTGGTTTCATTTTAGGTATTTTTATTACTTATTGATTCAAATTAAAAAATTAACTATAAGAAAAGAATTGATGAAAACAAAAAATAATTAAATATAATTTGAATTTTGTATTTATATATATAAAAATATATTTTTTCAATCTATCGAATTATTCGATAATTTTTATCTCAATATGTCAAAAAAATTTTCTAAATATGAATATAATATATTATTTATTCTTATTATATACTATATATATGTATATGTATAATATATAATAATTATAAAATAATATATATTGATCTAAATTGAGATAAAAACAAAATTATATTAGAAATGAGGAAAATAGGTTATATATCTATTCTTATTTAAAACAAATTTTTGACATATTTTATCAATATATATATATATATATATATATATTGATAGTTTCTTTCAATATATCGAAATAGTCGATGTTTTTTGTCTCAATTAAAATGTCAAAAATTTATTTCAAATAGGAATATATATATATATTAAGAATAGATAATATCTATATTCTTATATTAATTAAATTTTATTATATATATTTTTTATTAAATAATATATTATCTATTCTTAATATATATATATTTCATTTTTGACATATTTTAATTGTAATAGAAAGCATCGAATAGTTCGATAGATTAAAAAATAATAATTCTATTGAATATTGTATTTTTATTCGATAATTTCAATCAATATAATTGTTTATTTTTATTTATAAATATTAACATAAAATGCTTAATGATAATTGAGTTTAAATGCTGTTGGCAGTTCTTTATATATCCATTCAAATCCATAGAAACAAGAAAATAGATAGGTAACTTATAATCATTTGTTCAAGAGGCCGCTAGTTCATTTAGTTACATAATATTCCGACTTGTAATGGTTATCGAAAATTTAAATTTGTAATAAAATAAATGTAATTCTATTTAAATACAATTATAATATAAAAATTTTATTAATAAATGTTTTTTAAATAATATTCATAAAGTGTATACTGAATCATGATTGCCTTTAATTCAGCTAGAAAAAAAATTATATGGCAAATATTGTTTCTTCATAAGTAAATCTAAAATATTATTAATTTTATTCATTTTGATTTTTGCTTTGTAATTCTTACTTTGAATAGACAAGAATTTTTACCACAATATCTTTAACAAAGGCAGAAACATGATCGAATATGTTCAAAATAATATTTAGAGATCTTATTGAAATTGATACTAAATTTAATTATTTGCGATTTAAAAATATTATTTAGAAGATAATAGAAATAATATATATTTTTAACTACCATTCTATATATTTACTTAGCATTTATGTTAATCTTATAAAGATACTATATAAATCGTATTTCTTTACCATATAATATATTCAAAAATATAATGAATACATGATTTCATTTTAGGTATTTTTATTACTTATTGATTTAATATAAAAAATTAACTATAGGAGAAAATTGATAATAACAAAAAATAATTAATTAAATATAATTTTAATTTATTATATATATAATATATTTTTTTCAATCTATCGAATTATTCGATAATTTTTATCTCAATATGTCAAAAAAAAATTTAAAATAGGAATATAATATATTATTTATTCTTATTATACTATATATCTGTATATGTATAATATATAATAATTATAAAATAATATATATTTATCTATATTGAGATAAAAAAAAAATTATATTAGAAATGAGGAAAATAGGTTATATTTCTATTCTTATTTGAAACAAATTTTTGATATATTTTATCAATACTTATATATATATTATAGGGTATTACTTAATAAAATAAATACTTAACAAACAAAATTAACAATTTTTAATCGTAAATAATCATAAAACATAAATCGTCCGTTACATTCATCTGCATACAAAAGAGACGGCCAGTGCATAAAACAACCACAGGTCGAAAGTAGTGTAGCATAGAGGTCGCTTCCATAGCCTTCACGCAGCGCCCTCAGTTAACTTCAACTTTAAATGAAATAATTTAAATTATTTCCTACAATATATATATATATATATATATATATATATATTGATAGTTTCTTTCAATATATCGAAATATTCGATTTTTTTTGTCTCAATTAAAATGTCAAAAATTTATTTCAAATAGGAATATATATATATATATATATTAAGAATAGATAATATCTATATTCTTATTTTAATTAAATTTTATTATATATATTTTTTATTAAATAATATATTATCTATTCTTATTATATATATATTTCAATTAAATTTTTGACATATTTTAATTGTAATAGAAAGCATCGAATAGTTCGATAGAGTAAAAAATAATATTTCTATTGAATATTGTATTTTTATTCGATAATTTCAATCAATATAATTGTTTATTTTTATTTATAAATATTAACAAAAAATGCTTAATGATAATTGAGTTTATATGCTGTTGGCAGTTCTTTATATACCCATTCAAATCCATAGAAACAAGAAAATAGATAGGTAACTTATAATCATTTGTTCAAGAGGCCGCTAGTTCATTTAGTTACATAATATTCCGACTTGTAATGGTTATCCAAAATTTAAATTTGTAATAAAATAAATGTAATTCAATTTAAATATAATTCTTATATAAAAATTTTATTAATAAATGTTTTTTAAATAATTTTCATAAAGCATTTTTTTTTATTATTTTCATAAAAATATGTCTGATATCTCTTAATTTTTCAGATCATTATTTTATGATTGTTTTTTATATCTCTTTTCTTTCGCCTATTTTATTTTAAGAAATTTAAATTTAAGCAATTCTATTGTTTACAAATATATATATAAATTATACTAGTTTTGATTTGTTCCTGTATTAAACTTATTGATAATAATAAATAATATTTTAATGATTATCTCTTCAAATGAAATTCTTTCCAATTAACTAATAATTTAAAATCATATCAAAATTATTGAAATGATGGATTAAAAAGTCAATATGCATTTAATAAAATATTTCTTACATCCCACTGGTGGATTTTTGTTTCAGAAATCTTATTTCTATCATTTTCTCCAACAATATCGTCAGATAAAAATTATTTATATAAATGTTCCTTATTCAGAAATGATTATCAATCAGTCGAATTAATTTTCAATCAATGACTTTTACCGAGAAATTTGGACAATCTTTTTAGAAGTTTATTATGTAATACGAATCTAATTGTGTAATTTGTCGTTCATAAATTCATGTTTTTCTAATTTTATGCTATTTTAGAAGCATACTATCCCTAAAAATGTTTCTTTCTTAATATTTTCTTCTTTTGATCTAAAATTAAATAATTTTATATTTATATTAATAGTCAAATACCAGAAGAAACGATATTCATCAAAATTGTATAAATACCTAAAAAAAAATCATAATATAAGTCAAATTTAGAATATAATTTTATATAATTTACTATTATATTTTTATTTATATATATACTATTTTTATCTTTTAAATGGATTTAAATTAATTTGAAACATTAATTTATGAGATTAAGGGATATTTAATTCATTTTTCACTTTTTATTTATTTCTCCAAATTCTTAATAGAGATATAGAATTTATTGAAATACTTAATTGTATATTAATAATTCTATGCTGTTTTTTTTCAAATTCGATTTTCTAATTTTGCTGTCAAAAAATGTTGAATATTAATTATATATTGGATTTTTTACATTTATCCTTTTTCTTTACACTAGATATATAACTTTTAAGAATTAATATATCATTAAATCTCATAAATAAATTCACACATGAATTAAAATAATAAAAACAAAAATTAGTTTAAAATCAATTGAATTATTATAATTGAAGATTAATAAAATATATTAAGATTAGAGACACATTTAGGGTCCAAACTTGAGAGATGGAGTCAGTCCTTTGGTTGGAAATCATAAAGAATAGAAAAGGGGAATAAAATGAAAAATTGAATACATTGAATAGACAAAAGACTTCTTACCACAATATCTTTAACAAAGATGAAAACATGATCGAATGTGTTCAAAATAATATTTAGAGATCTTATTGAAATTCAAACTAAATTTAATTATTTGCGATTTAAAAATATTATTTAGAAGATAATAGATATTTTTAACTACCATTCTATATATTTTCTTAGCATTTATGTTAATCTTATAAATAAAAGATACTATATAAATCGTATTTTTCTTTACCATATAATATATACAAAAATATAATGAATACATGGTTTCATTTTAGGTATTTTTATTACTTGATTCAAATTAAAAAATTAACTATAAGAAAAGAATTGATGAAAACAAAAAATAATTAATTAAATATAATTTGAATTTTGTATTTATATATATAAAAATATATTTTTTCAATCTATCGAATTATTCGATAAATTTTATCTCAATATGTCAAAAAAAATTTAAAATAGGAATATAATATATTATTTATTCTTATTATACTATATATATGGATATGTATAATATATAATAATTATAAAATAATTTATATTTATCTATATTGAGATAAAAAAGAAATTTTAATAAAAATGTATATTTTTGTTGATATTAAATGGAAGTTTGTTCTGAAAAGAGCAGTTGTTTTGGAAAGATGGCGCTCATATCCGAGCAGCATCGCGTCCAATTTGCAAAGAACGGAAGAAATCCCTTGTGGACCTTTTTATAACCTTACTCAGACCAAGAGAATCCAGTTCAGCCAATCACAGACGAGAACGCATTTATGTTTAATATTTAATTTGTAGAACTTATATTTAGATTAAGATTAATATATTAAGTTAGTTAATATTATACTATATGTTAATAAATAAACCCTATTGTAATAACATTTATGTATTAAATAGTATAATAGAAAATGTAAAAGCTATGTTTGGCGGTAAAACCAGCCAATAAGCGACAAGATTGAATATCCCTAGCTAGTATTTATAAACGGACTTGTATCTATATTCTGCAGTTGAACCAGTTGAATCAGTTATGACTAATAGTTGACGAGTTGACCAAGTTATCTCTAAGTTATGACCAAGCCTTGATTTCGTTATGATCACTTATATTACTGGTTTACTCACGTTTATGTTAAGCAAGCATTTTATGTTTTATGAATTTGCTATATTTATGTAATATTTTAATTTAATAAAGGGATTTATGCACAAAATTTATTGAATTATAATTTATGAAGATCTACCTCTAAAAAGATGAAAGAAGTAAGAAGGAAAAAAATAATTTTCTTACAATATATATAAACATAAACATATATATTGATATTTTAGTTCAATATATCGAAATATTCGATATTTTTTATTTCAATTAAAATGTCAAATATTTATTTAAAATAGAAATATATATATATTAAGAATAGATAGTATCTATATTCTTATTTTAAATAAATTTTATTATATTTTTTTTTAAACATATATTATCTTTTCTTATTATATATATATATTTCAATTACATTTTTGACATATTTTAATTGAAATAGCTCGATAGATTAAAAAATAATAATTCTATTGAATATTCTATTTTTATTCGATAATTTCAACCAATATATTTGTTTATTTTGATTTATTCTTTTTAACATAAAATGCTTAATGATAATTGAGTTTAAATGCTGTTGGCAGCTCTTTATATACCCATTCAAATCCATAGAAACAAGAAAATAGATAGGTAACATTTGTTCAAGAGGCCGCTAGTTCATTTAGTTACATAATATTCCGACTTGTAATGGTTATCGAAAATTTAAATTTGTAATAAAATAAATGAAATTCAATTTAAATATAATTATACTATAAAAAGTTAATTAATAAATGTTTTTTAAATAATATTCATAAAGCATTTTTAATTATTTTCATAAAAATATGTCTGATATCTCAATTTTTCTGGTCATTATTTTAAGATTCTTTTTTATATCTCTTTTCATAATTCTTTCGCATATTTTATTTTAAGAAATTTAAATTTAGGTAATTCTATTGTTTTCAAATATATATATAAATTATACCTACTTGCTTTGATTTGTTCCTGTATCTTATCTTATTATGCTAGCTAAAATTGTATCTATATATATATATTGGTTCTCAAAAACCGCTCTAACGATTTTTTTCAAATTCACACTAGATATAGTATTTATAAAGAAAAATTGAGTTTTATTGATCACATCTCTTGAAACTTACAGCTCCATTATTAATTTCTTAATTAAAAATTATATATGAGTGACGTCAGAAATGGCATCCATTTTGAAATTTTACTCCGCCTTTTTTTAAAAAATTTTTTAAAGGATATTGTATTAATATTTTTTTTATATTTAAAATATTTTAAAATTTATTATTTAATTTCGAAATAAAATTAAAAATATTTATTTTTAATAAAATATATATATATTTATTAATCTCTCTCAAAAAAAAAACAACAAAACAAATAAATGTCTTTGAAAGATGGTAAAAATCTCTTTTTAATTATCAAAATATCATAGACTAATGGTAAGAACAATTGTTTTTACTCCCCGAGTTCGAAGGATCGAAACTCGCCGCCTGCATTTTTTTTTATCTATTTTCGTGATTTATTTATTCATTGTTCTTTTATTAAATTTAATTTATTTTATTTTATTTTATTAATTAAAATGATGCAACATTTAATAATTGTAATATTGTAATAAAAAAACCGGAGGAAAATAATTTTTTTTTTTTTTTTTAATCTATTATTTTTTAATAAATTACTATTTTATATTTATTTATTCATTGTTCTTTTATTAAATTTAAATATTTATTAATATTATTTATTATTAATTTATATATCGATGACATATGACATTCATATTGAAATTAGACTCCCGCCTTTTTTTAAAAGATATATATTTTTTATATTTAAAATATTTTAAAATTGTTTATTTAATTTCGAAATAAAATTAAAAATATATATTTTAATAATATTTTATAATTATAAATTACGATATATATTTACCATTCTTCCAATAAAAAAAAAATATTCATGCACTTAGAAACATACCTACCCCAAGTTCCATTCATTTTAATCAGATTGTTGCAATGATGCAACATTTAATAATTGTAATAAATATTTAAAGAATTGTATATCAGCTCGGTGTCCCAAGTATTAATATTACCAGCCAAACCCAATATAATAATGAATTAATTTTTTTTAACTTAATTACCTAGCCGAGGCTCGGGGTCCCGGTGTGATCTTAATATATTGTCAGAATTAGATAAATAATGTAGAGAGAAAAATTATTTAAAAATAGATATTTATTTAAATGAAATAAAATTATTTAATTTACAGAATGAAAATGTCTATAATAATGTCTAAACATTTTTTCGAGCGACAGCTCGGTATCCCAGGTATTAATATTACCAGCCAAACCCAATAATAATGAATCATTTTTTTTAACTTAAGTACCGAGCCGAGGCTCGGGGTCCCGGTACTTAGACTTATTGATAATAATAAATATTTTAATGATTATCTCTTCAAATGAAATCTTTTCTAAGTATCTAATAATTTAAAATGATATCAAAATTATGGAAAAAATTAATATGCATTTAATAAAATCTTTCATTCATCACACTGGTGGATTTTTGCTACAAGGTGTCAGAAATCTTATTTCTATTATTTTCTCCAACAATATCTTCAGAAAAAAAGTTATATATCCCTTAATGTATCTTATTCAGAAATGATTCTCAATTTGGTTTCATTTTAGGTATTTTTATTACTTATTGATTCAAATTAAAAAATTAACTATAAGAAAAGAATTGATGAAAACAAAAAATAATTAAATATAATTTGAATTTTGTATTTATATATATAAAAATATATTTTTTCAATCTATCGAATTATTCGATAATTTTTATCTCAATATGTCAAAAAAATTTTCTAAATATGAATATAATATATTATTTATTCTTATTATATACTATATATATGTATATGTATAATATATAATAATTATAAAATAATATATATTGATCTAAATTGAGATAAAAACAAAATTATATTAGAAATGAGGAAAATAGGTTATATATCTATTCTTATTTAAAACAAATTTTTGACATATTTTATCAATATATATATATATATATATATATATTGATAGTTTCTTTCAATATATCGAAATAGTCGATGTTTTTTGTCTCAATTAAAATGTCAAAAATTTATTTCAAATAGGAATATATATATATATTAAGAATAGATAATATCTATATTCTTATATTAATTAAATTTTATTATATATATTTTTTATTAAATAATATATTATCTATTCTTAATATATATATATTTCATTTTTGACATATTTTAATTGTAATAGAAAGCATCGAATAGTTCGATAGATTAAAAAATAATAATTCTATTGAATATTGTATTTTTATTCGATAATTTCAATCAATATAATTGTTTATTTTTATTTATAAATATTAACAAAAAATGCTTAATGATAATTGAGTTTAAATGCTGTTGGCAGTTCTTTATATAGCCATTCAAATCCATAGAAACAAGAAAATAGATAGGTAACTTATAATCATTTGTTCAAGAGGCCGCTAGTTCATTTAGTTACATAATATTCCGACTTGTAATGGTTATCGAAAATTTAAATTTGTAATAAAATAAATGTAATTCTATTTAAATACAATTATAATATGAAAATTTTATTAATAAATGTTTTTTAAATAATATTCATAAAGTGTATACTGAATCATGATTGCCTTTAATTCAGCTAGAAAAAAAATTATATGGCAAATATTGTTTCTTCATAAGTAAATCTAAAATATTATTAATTTTATTCATTTTGATTTTTGCTTTGTAATTCTTACTTTGAATAGACAAGAATTTTTACCACAATATCTTTAACAAAGGCAGAAACATGATCGAATATGTTCAAAATAATATTTAGAGATCTTATTGAAATTGATACTAAATTTAATTATTTGCGATTTAAAAATATTATTTAGAAGATAATAGAAATAATATATATTTTTAACTACCATTCTATATATTTACTTAGCATTTATGTTAATCTTATAAAGATACTATATAAATCGTATTTCTTTACCATATAATATATTCAAAAATATAATGAATACATGATTTCATTTTAGGTATTTTTATTACTTATTGATTTAATATAAAAAATTAACTATAGGAGAAAATTGATAATAACAAAAAATAATTAATTAAATATAATTTTAATTTATTATATATATAATATATTTTTTTCAATCTATCGAATTATTCGATAATTTTTATCTCAATATGTCAAAAAAAAATTTAAAATAGGAATATAATATATTATTTATTCTTATTATACTATATATCTGTATATGTATAATATATAATAATTATAAAATAATATATATTTATCTATATTGAGATAAAAAAAAAATTATATTAGAAATGAGGAAAATAGGTTATATTTCTATTCTTATTTGAAACAAATTTTTGATATATTTTATCAATACTTATATATATATTATAGGGTATTACTTAATAAAATAAATACTTAACAAACAAAATTAACAATTTTTAATCGTAAATAATCATAAAACATAAATCGTCCGTTACATTCATCTGCATACAAAAGAGACGGCCAGTGCATAAAACAACCACAGGTCGAAAGTAGTGTAGCATAGAGGTCGCTTCCATAGCCTTCACGCAGCGCCCTCAGTTAACTTCAACTTTAAATGAAATAATTTAAATTATTTCCTACAATATATATATATATATATTGATAGTTTCTTTCAATATATCGAAATATTCGATGTTTTTTGTCTCAATTAAAATGTCAAAAATTTATTTCAAATAGGAATATATATATATATATATATTAAGAATAGATAATATCTATATTCTTATATTAATTAAATTTTATTATATATATTTTTTATTAAATAATATATTATCTATTCTTATTATATATATATTTCAATTAAATTTTTGACATATTTTAATTGTAATAGAAAGCATCGAATAGTTCGATAGAGTAAAAAATAATATTTCTATTGAATATTGTATTTTTATTCGATAATTTCAATCAATATAATTGTTTATTTTTATTTATAAATATTAACAAAAAATGCTTAATGATAATTGAGTTTATATGCTGTTGGCAGTTCTTTATATACCCATTCAAATCCATAGAAACAAGAAAATAGATAGGTAACTTATAATCATTTGTTCAAGAGGCCGCTAGTTCATTTAGTTACATAATATTCCGACTTGTAATGGTTATCCAAAATTTAAATTTGTAATAAAATAAATGTAATTCAATTTAAATATAATTCTTATATAAAAATTTTATTAATAAATGTTTTTTAAATAATTTTCATAAAGCATTTTTTTTTATTATTTTCATAAAAATATGTCTGATATCTCTTAATTTTTCAGATCATTATTTTATGATTGTTTTTTATATCTCTTTTCTTTCGCCTATTTTATTTTAAGAAATTTAAATTTAAGCAATTCTATTGTTTACAAATATATATATAAATTATACTAGTTTTGATTTGTTCCTGTATTAAACTTATTGATAATAATAAATAATATTTTAATGATTATCTCTTCAAATGAAATTCTTTCCAATTAACTAATAATTTAAAATCATATCAAAATTATTGAAATGATGGATTAAAAAGTCAATATGCATTTAATAAAATATTTCTTACATCCCACTGGTGGATTTTTGTTTCAGAAATCTTATTTCTATCATTTTCTCCAACAATATCGTCAGATAAAAATTATTTATATAAATGTTCCTTATTCAGAAATGATTATCAATCAGTCGAATTAATTTTCAATCAATGACTTTTACCGAGAAATTTGGACAATCTTTTTAGAAGTTTATTATGTAATACGAATCTAATTGTGTAATTTGTCGTTCATAAATTCATGTTTTTCTAATTTTATGCTATTTTAGAAGCATACTATCCCTAAAAATGTTTCTTTCTTAATATTTTCTTCTTTTGATCTAAAATTAAATAATTTTATATTTATATTAATAGTCAAATACCAGAAGAAACGATATTCATCAAAATTGTATAAATACCTAAAAAAAAATCATAATATAAGTCAAATTTAGAATATAATTTTATATAATTTACTATTATATTTTTATTTATATATATACTATTTTTATCTTTTAAATGGATTTAAATTAATTTGAAACATTAATTTATGAGATTAAGGGATATTTAATTCATTTTTCACTTTTTATTTATTTCTCCAAATTCTTAATAGAGATATAGAATTTATTGAAATACTTAATTGTATATTAATAATTCTATGCTGTTTTTTTTCAAATTCGATTTTCTAATTTTGCTGTCAAAAAATGTTGAATATTAATTATATATTGGATTTTTTACATTTATCCTTTCTTTACACTAGATATATAACTTTTAAGAATTAATATATCATTAAATCTCATAAATAAATTCACACATGAATTAAAATAATAAAAACAAAAATTAGTTTAAAATCAATTGAATTATTATAATTGAAGATTAATAAAATATATTAAGATTAGAGACACATTTAGGGTCCAAACTTGAGAGATGGAGTCAGTCCTTTGGTTGGAAATCATAAAGAATAGAAAAGGGGAATAAAATGAAAAATTGAATACATTGAATAGACAAAAGACTTCTTACCACAATATCTTTAACAAAGATGAAAACATGATCGAATGTGTTCAAAATAATATTTAGAGATCTTATTGAAATTCAAACTAAATTTAATTATTTGCGATTTAAAAATATTATTTAGAAGATAATAGATATTTTTAACTACCATTCTATATATTTTCTTAGCATTTATGTTAATCTTATAAATAAAAGATACTATATAAATCGTATTTTTCTTTACCATATAATATATACAAAAATATAATGAATACATGGTTTCATTTTAGGTATTTTTATTACTTGATTCAAATTAAAAAATTAACTATAAGAAAAGAATTGATGAAAACAAAAAATAATTAATTAAATATAATTTGAATTTTGTATTTATATATATAAAAATATATTTTTTCAATCTATCGAATTATTCGATAAATTTTATCTCAATATGTCAAAAAAAATTTAAAATAGGAATATAATATATTATTTATTCTTATTATACTATATATATGGATATGTATAATATATAATAATTATAAAATAATTTATATTTATCTATATTGAGATAAAAAAGAAATTTTAATAAAAATGTATATTTTTGTTGATATTAAATGGAAGTTTGTTCTGAAAAGAGCAGTTGTTTTGGAAAGATGGCGCTCATATCCGAGCAGCATCGCGTCCAATTTGCAAAGAACGGAAGAAATCCCTTGTGGACCTTTTTATAACCTTACTCAGACCAAGAGAATCCAGTTCAGCCAATCACAGACGAGAACGCATTTATGTTTAATATTTAATTTGTAGAACTTATATTTAGATTAAGATTAATATATTAAGTTAGTTAATATTATACTATATGTTAATAAATAAACCCTATTGTAATAACATTTATGTATTAAATAGTATAATAGAAAATGTAAAAGCTATGTTTGGCGGTAAAACCAGCCAATAAGCGACAAGATTGAATATCCCTAGCTAGTATTTATAAACGGACTTGTATCTATATTCTGCAGTTGAACCAGTTGAATCAGTTATGACTAATAGTTGACGAGTTGACCAAGTTATCTCTAAGTTATGACCAAGCCTTGATTTCGTTATGATCACTTATATTACTGGTTTACTCACGTTTATGTTAAGCAAGCATTTTATGTTTTATGAATTTGCTATATTTATGTAATATTTTAATTTAATAAAGGGATTTATGCACAAAATTTATTGAATTATAATTTATGAAGATCTACCTCTAAAAAGATGAAAGAAGTAAGAAGGAAAAAAATAATTTTCTTACAATATATATAAACATAAACATATATATTGATATTTTAGTTCAATATATCGAAATATTCGATATTTTTTATTTCAATTAAAATGTCAAATATTTATTTAAAATAGAAATATATATATATTAAGAATAGATAGTATCTATATTCTTATTTTAAATAAATTTTATTATATTTTTTTTTAAACATATATTATCTTTTCTTATTATATATATATATTTCAATTACATTTTTGACATATTTTAATTGAAATAGCTCGATAGATTAAAAAATAATAATTCTATTGAATATTCTATTTTTATTCTACAATTTCAACCAATATATTTGTTTATTTTGATTTATTCTTTTTAACATAAAATGCTTAATGATAATTGAGTTTAAATGCTGTTGGCAGCTCTTTATATACCCATTCAAATCCATAGAAACAAGAAAATAGATAGGTAACATTTGTTCAAGAGGCCGCTAGTTCATTTAGTTACATAATATTCCGACTTGTAATGGTTATCGAAAATTTAAATTTGTAATAAAATAAATGAAATTCAATTTAAATATAATTATACTATAAAAAGTTAATTAATAAATGTTTTTTAAATAATATTCATAAAGCATTTTTAATTATTTTCATAAAAATATGTCTGATATCTCAATTTTTCTGGTCATTATTTTAAGATTCTTTTTTATATCTCTTTTCATAATTCTTTCGCATATTTTATTTTAAGAAATTTAAATTTAGGTAATTCTATTGTTTTCAAATATATATATAAATTATACCTACTTGCTTTGATTTGTTCCTGTATCTTATCTTATTATGCTAGCTAAAATTGTATCTATATATATATATTGGTTCTCAAAAACCGCTCTAACGATTTTTTTCAAATTCACACTAGATATAGTATTTATAAAGAAAAATTGAGTTTTATTGATCACATCTCTTGAAACTTACAGCTCCATTATTAATTTCTTAATTAAAAATTATATATGGGTGACGTCAGAAATGGCATCCATTTTGAAATTTTACTCCGCCTTTTTTTAAAAAATTTTTTAAAGGATATTGTATTAATATTTTTTTTATATTTAAAATATTTTAAAATTTATTATTTAATTTCGAAATAAAATTAAAAATATTTATTTTTAATAAAATATATATATATTTATTAATCTCTCTCAAAAAAAAAAACAACAAAACAAATAAATGTCTTTGAAAGATGGTAAAAATCTCTTTATAATTATCAAAATATCATAGACTAATGGTAAGAACAATTTTTTTACTCCCCGAGTTCGAAGGATCGAAACTCGCCGCCTGCATTTTTTTTTTTATCTATTTTCGTGATTTATTTATTCATTGTTCTTTTATTAAATTTAATTTATTTTATTTTATTTTATTAATTAAAATGATGCAACATTTAATAATTGTAATATTGTAATAAAAAAACCGGAGGAAAATAATTTTTTTTTTTTTTTTTAATCTATTATTTTTTAATAAATTACTATTTTATATTTATTTATTCATTGTTCTTTTATTAAATTTAAATATTTATTAATATTATTTATTATTAATTTATATATCGATGACATATGACATTCATATTGAAATTAGACTCCCGCCTTTTTTTAAAAGATATATATTTTTTATATTTAAAATATTTTAAAATTGTTTATTTAATTTCGAAATAAAATTAAAAATATATATTTTAATAATATTTTATAATTATAAATTACGATATATATTTATCATTCTTCCAATAAAAAATTAGCTGGAGTGTCTCCACTCGACTATCTCGCAATTTGAATTGGATTAAATAACATAATATATTATATTTAAATTAAATTTAATTAATTATAAATTATAAATAATAAATATTAAACCAGCGCATGTTTGGCTTTTTGTTGATGGCACCACGTCACGTGTTGGCGCGTGAGATTTGCAGTGTTAAAAAATTAATTCTGGTAATTTCAGCGAATCAATCAAGCTGAAATTCTATATATAGCAGTTTTATACAATTATTAATCATGTGAAAAATTATCAAACATATATCTTTATTTTTACGGTCACTTTAGAGGAAAAAAAATCAAAACGTTGTAGGTAATGACCCTCTTCCGGTTGAGCTACATTTCTCAAAAGTTGATAGAAAACTATGAATTTTGAATAATGCTCATGTACCAAATTTCATCATTCTAGCTCAAACCGTTTTTGCGTAATCTTGCCTACATACACACACACAGACACACACACACACACACACACACACACACACACAGACATTTTTCTCAACCTTAGTGAAAATGATTCAGGAACCTTCAAAAAGTATAAAAACATCAAAATCTCAACATCGAAAATTTTCGTGATCGCAATACTATCTCTGGCGAGATAGTAAAAAATATTCATGCACTTAGAAACATACCTACCCCAAGTTCCATTCATTTTAATCAGATTGTTGCAATGATGCAACATTTAATAATTGTAATAAATATTTAAAGAATTGTATATCAGCTCGGTGTCCCAAGTATTAATATTACCAGCCAAACCCAATATAATAATGAATTAATTTTTTTTAACTTAATTACCTAGCCGAGGCTCGGGGTCCCGGTGTGATCTTAATATATTGTCAGAATTAGATAAATAATGTAGAGAGAAAAATTATTTAAAAATAGATATTTATTTAAATGAAATAAAATTATTTAATTTACAGAATGAAAATGACTATAATAATGTCTAAACATTTTTTCGAGCGACAGCTCGGTATCCCAGGTATTAATATTACCAGCCAAACCCAATAATAATGAATCATTTTTTTTAACTTAAGTACCGAGCCGAGGCTCGGGGTCCCGGTACTTAGACTTATTGATAATAATAAATATTTTAATGATTATCTCTTCAAATGAAATCTTTTCTAAGTATCTAATAATTTAAAATGATATCAAAATTATGGAAAAAATTAATATGCATTTAATAAAATCTTTCATTCATCACACTGGTGGATTTTTGCTACAAGGTGTCAGAAATCTTATTTCTATTATTTTCTCCAACAATATCTTCAGAAAAAAAGTTATATATCCCTTAATGTATCTTATTCAGAAATGATTCTCAATTTGGTTTCATTTTAGGTATTTTTATTACTTATTGATTCAAATTAAAAAATTAACTATAAGAAAAGAATTGATGAAAACAAAAAATAATTAAATATAATTTGAATTTTGTATTTATATATATAAAAATATATTTTTTCAATCTATCGAATTATTCGATAATTTTTATCTCAATATGTCAAAAAAATTTTCTAAATATGAATATAATATATTATTTATTCTTATTATATACTATATATATGTATATGTATAATATATAATAATTATAAAATAATATATATTGATCTAAATTGAGATAAAAACAAAATTATATTAGAAATGAGGAAAATAGGTTATATATCTATTCTTATTTAAAACAAATTTTTGACATATTTTATCAATATATATATATATATATATATATATTGATAGTTTCTTTCAATATATCGAAATAGTCGATGTTTTTTGTCTCAATTAAAATGTCAAAAATTTATTTCAAATAGGAATATATATATATATTAAGAATAGATAATATCTATATTCTTATATTAATTAAATTTTATTATATATATTTTTTATTAAATAATATATTATCTATTCTTAATATATATATATTTCATTTTTGACATATTTTAATTGTAATAGAAAGCATCGAATAGTTCGATAGATTAAAAAATAATAATTCTATTGAATATTGTATTTTTATTCGATAATTTCAATCAATATAATTGTTTATTTTTATTTATAAATATTAACAAAAAATGCTTAATGATAATTGAGTTTAAATGCTGTTGGCAGTTCTTTATATAGCCATTCAAATCCATAGAAACAAGAAAATAGATAGGTAACTTATAATCATTTGTTCAAGAGGCCGCTAGTTCATTTAGTTACATAATATTCCGACTTGTAATGGTTATCGAAAATTTAAATTTGTAATAAAATAAATGTAATTCTATTTAAATACAATTATAATATGAAAATTTTATTAATAAATGTTTTTTAAATAATATTCATAAAGTGTATACTGAATCATGATTGCCTTTAATTCAGCTAGAAAAAAAATTATATGGCAAATATTGTTTCTTCATAAGTAAATCTAAAATATTATTAATTTTATTCATTTTGATTTTTGCTTTGTAATTCTTACTTTGAATAGACAAGAATTTTTACCACAATATCTTTAACAAAGGCAGAAACATGATCGAATATGTTCAAAATAATATTTAGAGATCTTATTGAAATTGATACTAAATTTAATTATTTGCGATTTAAAAATATTATTTAGAAGATAATAGAAATAATATATATTTTTAACTACCATTCTATATATTTACTTAGCATTTATGTTAATCTTATAAAGATACTATATAAATCGTATTTCTTTACCATATAATATATTCAAAAATATAATGAATACATGATTTCATTTTAGGTATTTTTATTACTTATTGATTTAATATAAAAAATTAACTATAGGAGAAAATTGATAATAACAAAAAATAATTAATTAAATATAATTTTAATTTATTATATATATAATATATTTTTTTCAATCTATCGAATTATTCGATAATTTTTATCTCAATATGTCAAAAAAAAATTTAAAATAGGAATATAATATATTATTTATTCTTATTATACTATATATCTGTATATGTATAATATATAATAATTATAAAATAATATATATTTATCTATATTGAGATAAAAAAAAAATTATATTAGAAATGAGGAAAATAGGTTATATTTCTATTCTTATTTGAAACAAATTTTTGATATATTTTATCAATACTTATATATATATTATAGGGTATTACTTAATAAAATAAATACTTAACAAACAAAATTAACAATTTTTAATCGTAAATAATCATAAAACATAAATCGTCCGTTACATTCATCTGCATACAAAAGAGACGGCCAGTGCATAAAACAACCACAGGTCGAAAGTAGTGTAGCATAGAGGTCGCTTCCATAGCCTTCACGCAGCGCCCTCAGTTAACTTCAACTTTAAATGAAATAATTTAAATTATTTCCTACAATATATATATATATATATATATATATATATATTGATAGTTTCTTTCAATATATCGAAATATTCGATTTTTTTTGTCTCAATTAAAATGTCAAAAATTTATTTCAAATAGGAATATATATATATATATATATTAAGAATAGATAATATCTATATTCTTATTTTAATTAAATTTTATTATATATATTTTTTATTAAATAATATATTATCTATTCTTATTATATATATATTTCAATTAAATTTTTGACATATTTTAATTGTAATAGAAAGCATCGAATAGTTCGATAGAGTAAAAAATAATATTTCTATTGAATATTGTATTTTTATTCGATAATTTCAATCAATATAATTGTTTATTTTTATTTATAAATATTAACAAAAAATGCTTAATGATAATTGAGTTTATATGCTGTTGGCAGTTCTTTATATACCCATTCAAATCCATAGAAACAAGAAAATAGATAGGTAACTTATAATCATTTGTTCAAGAGGCCGCTAGTTCATTTAGTTACATAATATTCCGACTTGTAATGGTTATCCAAAATTTAAATTTGTAATAAAATAAATGTAATTCAATTTAAATATAATTCTTATATAAAAATTTTATTAATAAATGTTTTTTAAATAATTTTCATAAAGCATTTTTTTTTATTATTTTCATAAAAATATGTCTGATATCTCTTAATTTTTCAGATCATTATTTTATGATTGTTTTTTATATCTCTTTTCTTTCGCCTATTTTATTTTAAGAAATTTAAATTTAAGCAATTCTATTGTTTACAAATATATATATAAATTATACTAGTTTTGATTTGTTCCTGTATTAAACTTATTGATAATAATAAATAATATTTTAATGATTATCTCTTCAAATGAAATTCTTTCCAATTAACTAATAATTTAAAATCATATCAAAATTATTGAAATGATGGATTAAAAAGTCAATATGCATTTAATAAAATATTTCTTACATCCCACTGGTGGATTTTTGTTTCAGAAATCTTATTTCTATCATTTTCTCCAACAATATCGTCAGATAAAAATTATTTATATAAATGTTCCTTATTCAGAAATGATTATCAATCAGTCGAATTAATTTTCAATCAATGACTTTTACCGAGAAATTTGGACAATCTTTTTAGAAGTTTATTATGTAATACGAATCTAATTGTGTAATTTGTCGTTCATAAATTCATGTTTTTCTAATTTTATGCTATTTTAGAAGCATACTATCCCTAAAAATGTTTCTTTCTTAATATTTTCTTCTTTTGATCTAAAATTAAATAATTTTATATTTATATTAATAGTCAAATACCAGAAGAAACGATATTCATCAAAATTGTATAAATACCTAAAAAAAAATCATAATATAAGTCAAATTTAGAATATAATTTTATATAATTTACTATTATATTTTTATTTATATATATACTATTTTTATCTTTTAAATGGATTTAAATTAATTTGAAACATTAATTTATGAGATTAAGGGATATTTAATTCATTTTTCACTTTTTATTTATTTCTCCAAATTCTTAATAGAGATATAGAATTTATTGAAATACTTAATTGTATATTAATAATTCTATGCTGTTTTTTTTCAAATTCGATTTTCTAATTTTGCTGTCAAAAAATGTTGAATATTAATTATATATTGGATTTTTTACATTTATCCTTTTTCTTTACACTAGATATATAACTTTTAAGAATTAATATATCATTAAATCTCATAAATAAATTCACACATGAATTAAAATAATAAAAACAAAAATTAGTTTAAAATCAATTGAATTATTATAATTGAAGATTAATAAAATATATTAAGATTAGAGACACATTTAGGGTCCAAACTTGAGAGATGGAGTCAGTCCTTTGGTTGGAAATCATAAAGAATAGAAAAGGGGAATAAAATGAAAAATTGAATACATTGAATAGACAAAAGACTTCTTACCACAATATCTTTAACAAAGATGAAAACATGATCGAATGTGTTCAAAATAATATTTAGAGATCTTATTGAAATTCAAACTAAATTTAATTATTTGCGATTTAAAAATATTATTTAGAAGATAATAGATATTTTTAACTACCATTCTATATATTTTCTTAGCATTTATGTTAATCTTATAAATAAAAGATACTATATAAATCGTATTTTTCTTTACCATATAATATATACAAAAATATAATGAATACATGGTTTCATTTTAGGTATTTTTATTACTTGATTCAAATTAAAAAATTAACTATAAGAAAAGAATTGATGAAAACAAAAAATAATTAATTAAATATAATTTGAATTTTGTATTTATATATATAAAAATATATTTTTTCAATCTATCGAATTATTCGATAAATTTTATCTCAATATGTCAAAAAAAATTTAAAATAGGAATATAATATATTATTTATTCTTATTATACTATATATATGGATATGTATAATATATAATAATTATAAAATAATTTATATTTATCTATATTGAGATAAAAAAGAAATTTTAATAAAAATGTATATTTTTGTTGATATTAAATGGAAGTTTGTTCTGAAAAGAGCAGTTGTTTTGGAAAGATGGCGCTCATATCCGAGCAGCATCGCGTCCAATTTGCAAAGAACGGAAGAAATCCCTTGTGGACCTTTTTATAACCTTACTCAGACCAAGAGAATCCAGTTCAGCCAATCACAGACGAGAACGCATTTATGTTTAATATTTAATTTGTAGAACTTATATTTAGATTAAGATTAATATATTAAGTTAGTTAATATTATACTATATGTTAATAAATAAACCCTATTGTAATAACATTTATGTATTAAATAGTATAATAGAAAATGTAAAAGCTATGTTTGGCGGTAAAACCAGCCAATAAGCGACAAGATTGAATATCCCTAGCTAGTATTTATAAACGGACTTGTATCTATATTCTGCAGTTGAACCAGTTGAATCAGTTATGACTAATAGTTGACGAGTTGACCAAGTTATCTCTAAGTTATGACCAAGCCTTGATTTCGTTATGATCACTTATATTACTGGTTTACTCACGTTTATGTTAAGCAAGCATTTTATGTTTTATGAATTTGCTATATTTATGTAATATTTTAATTTAATAAAGGGATTTATGCACAAAATTTATTGAATTATAATTTATGAAGATCTACCTCTAAAAAGATGAAAGAAGTAAGAAGGAAAAAAATAATTTTCTTACAATATATATAAACATAAACATATATATTGATATTTTAGTTCAATATATCGAAATATTCGATATTTTTTATTTCAATTAAAATGTCAAATATTTATTTAAAATAGAAATATATATATATTAAGAATAGATAGTATCTATATTCTTATTTTAAATAAATTTTATTATATTTTTTTTTAAACATATATTATCTTTTCTTATTATATATATATATTTCAATTACATTTTTGACATATTTTAATTGAAATAGCTCGATAGATTAAAAAATAATAATTCTATTGAATATTCTATTTTTATTCGATAATTTCAACCAATATATTTGTTTATTTTGATTTATTCTTTTTAACATAAAATGCTTAATGATAATTGAGTTTAAATGCTGTTGGCAGCTCTTTATATACCCATTCAAATCCATAGAAACAAGAAAATAGATAGGTAACATTTGTTCAAGAGGCCGCTAGTTCATTTAGTTACATAATATTCCGACTTGTAATGGTTATCGAAAATTTAAATTTGTAATAAAATAAATGAAATTCAATTTAAATATAATTATACTATAAAAAGTTAATTAATAAATGTTTTTTAAATAATATTCATAAAGCATTTTTAATTATTTTCATAAAAATATGTCTGATATCTCAATTTTTCTGGTCATTATTTTAAGATTCTTTTTTATATCTCTTTTCATAATTCTTTCGCATATTTTATTTTAAGAAATTTAAATTTAGGTAATTCTATTGTTTTCAAATATATATATAAATTATACCTACTTGCTTTGATTTGTTCCTGTATCTTATCTTATTATGCTAGCTAAAATTGTATCTATATATATATATTGGTTCTCAAAAACCGCTCTAACGATTTTTTTCAAATTCACACTAGATATAGTATTTATAAAGAAAAATTGAGTTTTATTGATCACATCTCTTGAAACTTACAGCTCCATTATTAATTTCTTAATTAAAAATTATATATGGGTGACGTCAGAAATGGCATCCATTTTGAAATTTTACTCCGCCTTTTTTTAAAAAATTTTTTAAAGGATATTGTATTAATATTTTTTTTATATTTAAAATATTTTAAAATTTATTATTTAATTTCGAAATAAAATTAAAAATATTTATTTTTAATAAAATATATATATATTTATTAATCTCTCTCAAAAAAAAAAACAACAAAACAAATAAATGTCTTTGAAAGATGGTAAAAATCTCTTTATAATTATCAAAATATATCATAGACTAATGTTAAGAACAATTTTTTTACTCCCCGAGTTCGAAGGATCGAAACTCGCCGCCTGCATTTTTTTTTTTATCTATTTTCGTGATTTATTTATTCATTGTTCTTTTATTAAATTTAATTTATTTTATTTTATTTTATTAATTAAAATGATGCAACATTTAATAATTGTAATATTGTAATAAAAAAACCGGAGGAAAATAATTTTTTTTTTTTTTTTTAATCTATTATTTTTTAATAAATTACTATTTTATATTTATTTATTCATTGTTCTTTTATTAAATTTAAATATTTATTAATATTATTTATTATTAATTTATATATCGATGACATATGACATTCATATTGAAATTAGACTCCCGCCTTTTTTTAAAAGATATATATTTTTTATATTTAAAATATTTTAAAATTGTTTATTTAATTTCGAAATAAAATTAAAAATATATATTTTAATAATATTTTATAATTATAAATTACGATATATATTTATCATTCTTCCAATAAAAAATTAGCTGGAGTGTCTCCACTCGACTATCTCGCAATTTGAATTGGATTAAATAACATAATATATTATATTTAAATTAAATTTAATTAATTATAAATTATAAATAATAAATATTAAACCAGCGCATGTTTGGCTTTTTGTTGATGGCACCACGTCACGTGTTGGCGCGTGAGATTTGCAGTGTTAAAAAATTAATTCTGGTAATTTCAGCGAATCAATCAAGCTGAAATTCTATATATAGCAGTTTTATACAATTATTAATCATGTGAAAAATTATCAAACATATATCTTTATTTTTACGGTCACTTTAGAGGAAAAAAAATCAAAACGTTGTAGGTAATGACCCTCTTCCGGTTGAGCTACATTTCTCAAAAGTTGATAGAAAACTATGAATTTTGAATAATGCTCATGTACCAAATTTCATCATTCTAGCTCAAACCGTTTTTGCGTAATCTTGCCTACATACACACACACAGACACACACACACACACACACACACACACACACACAGACATTTTTCTCAACCTTAGTGAAAATGATTCAGGAACCTTCAAAAAGTATAAAAACATCAAAATCTCAACATCGAAAATTTTCGTGATCGCAATACTATCTCTGGCGAGATAGTAAAAAATATTCATGCACTTAGAAACATACCTACCCCAAGTTCCATTCATTTTAATCAGATTGTTGCAATGATGCAACATTTAATAATTGTAATAAATATTTAAAGAATTGTATATCAGCTCGGTGTCCCAAGTATTAATATTACCAGCCAAACCCAATATAATAATGAATTAATTTTTTTTAACTTAATTACCTAGCCGAGGCTCGGGGTCCCGGTGTGATCTTAATATATTGTCAGAATTAGATAAATAATGTAGAGAGAAAAATTATTTAAAAATAGATATTTATTTAAATGAAATAAAATTATTTAATTTACAGAATGAAAATGACTATAATAATGTCTAAACATTTTTTCGAGCGACAGCTCGGTATCCCAGGTATTAATATTACCAGCCAAACCCAATAATAATGAATCATTTTTTTTAACTTAAGTACCGAGCCGAGGCTCGGGGTCCCGGTACTTAGACTTATTGATAATAATAAATATTTTAATGATTATCTCTTCAAATGAAATCTTTTCTAAGTATCTAATAATTTAAAATGATATCAAAATTATGGAAAAAATTAATATGCATTTAATAAAATCTTTCATTCATCACACTGGTGGATTTTTGCTACAAGGTGTCAGAAATCTTATTTCTATTATTTTCTCCAACAATATCTTCAGAAAAAAAGTTATATATCCCTTAATGTATCTTATTCAGAAATGATTCTCAATTTGGTTTCATTTTAGGTATTTTTATTACTTATTGATTCAAATTAAAAAATTAACTATAAGAAAAGAATTGATGAAAACAAAAAATAATTAAATATAATTTGAATTTTGTATTTATATATATAAAAATATATTTTTTCAATCTATCGAATTATTCGATAATTTTTATCTCAATATGTCAAAAAAATTTTCTAAATATGAATATAATATATTATTTATTCTTATTATATACTATATATATGTATATGTATAATATATAATAATTATAAAATAATATATATTGATCTAAATTGAGATAAAAACAAAATTATATTAGAAATGAGGAAAATAGGTTATATATCTATTCTTATTTAAAACAAATTTTTGACATATTTTATCAATATATATATATATATATATATATATATTGATAGTTTCTTTCAATATATCGAAATAGTCGATGTTTTTTGTCTCAATTAAAATGTCAAAAATTTATTTCAAATAGGAATATATATATATATTAAGAATAGATAATATCTATATTCTTATATTAATTAAATTTTATTATATATATTTTTTATTAAATAATATATTATCTATTCTTATTATATATATATTTCAATTAAATTTTTGACATATTTTAATTGTAATAGAAAGCATCGAATAGTTCGATAGATTAAAAAATAATAATTCTATTGAATATTGTATTTTTATTCGATAATTTCAATCAATATAATTGTTTATTTTTATTTATAAATATTAACAAAAAATGCTTAATGATAATTGAGTTTAAATGCTGTTGGCAGTTCTTTATATACCCATTCAAATCCATAGAAACAAGAAAATAGATAGGTAACTTATAATCATTTGTTCAAGAGGCCGCTAGTTCATTTAGTTACATAATATTCCGACTTGTAATGGTTATCGAAAATTTAAATTTGTAATAAAATAAATGTAATTCTATTTAAAAACAATTATAATATAAAAATTTTATTAATAAATGTTTTTTAAATAATATTCATAAAGTGTATACTGAATCATGATTGCCTTTAATTCAGCTAGAAAAAAAATTATATGGCAAATATTGTTTCTTCATAAGTAAATCTAAAATATTATTAATTTTATTCATTTTGATTTTTGCTTTGTAATTCTTACTTTGAATAGACAAGAATTTTTACCACAATATCTTTAACAAAGGCAGAAACATGATCGAATATGTTCAAAATAATATTTAGAGATCTTATTGAAATTGATACTAAATTTAATTATTTGCGATTTAAAAATATTATTTAGAAGATAATAGAAATAATATATATTTTTAACTACCATTCTATATATTTACTTAGCATTTATGTTAATCTTATAAAGATACTATATAAATCGTATTTCTTTACCATATAATATATTCAAAAATATAATGAATACATGATTTCATTTTAGGTATTTTTATTACTTATTGATTTAATATAAAAAATTAACTATAGGAGAAAATTGATAATAACAAAAAATAATTAATTAAATATAATTTTAATTTATTATATATATAATATATTTTTTTCAATCTATCGAATTATTCGATAATTTTTATCTCAATATGTCAAAAAAAAATTTAAAATAGGAATATAATATATTATTTATTCTTATTATACTATATATCTGTATATGTATAATATATAATAATTATAAAATAATATATATTTATCTATATTGAGATAAAAAAAAAATTATATTAGAAATGAGGAAAATAGGTTATATTTCTATTCTTATTTGAAACAAATTTTTGATATATTTTATCAATACTTATATATATATTATAGGGTATTACTTAATAAAATAAATACTTAACAAACAAAATTAACAATTTTTAATCGTAAATAATCATAAAACATAAATCGTCCGTTACATTCATCTGCATACAAAAGAGACGGCCAGTGCATAAAACAACCACAGGTCGAAAGTAGTGTAGCATAGAGGTCGCTTCCATAGCCTTCACGCAGCGCCCTCAGTTAACTTCAACTTTAAATGAAATAATTTAAATTATTTCCTACAATATATATATATATATATATATATATATATTGATAGTTTCTTTCAATATATCGAAATATTCGATGTTTTTTGTCTCAATTAAAATGTCAAAAATTTATTTCAAATAGGAATATATATATATATATATATTAAGAATAGATAATATCTATATTCTTATATTAATTAAATTTTATTATATATATTTTTTATTAAATAATATATTATCTATTCTTATTATATATATATTTCAATTAAATTTTTGACATATTTTAATTGTAATAGAAAGCATCGAATAGTTCGATAGAGTAAAAAATAATATTTCTATTGAATATTGTATTTTTATTCGATAATTTCAATCAATATAATTGTTTATTTTTATTTATAAATATTAACAAAAAATGCTTAATGATAATTGAGTTTATATGCTGTTCGCAGTTCTTTATATACCCATTCAAATCCATAGAAACAAGAAAATAGATAGGTAACTTATAATCATTTGTTCAAGAGGCCGCTAGTTCATTTAGTTACATAATATTCCGACTTGTAATGGTTATCCAAAATTTAAATTTGTAATAAAATAAATGTAATTCAATTTAAATATAATTCTAATATAAAAATTTTATTAATAAATGTTTTTTAAATAATTTTCATAACGCATTTTTTTTTATTATTTTCATAAAAATATGTCTGATATCTCTTAATTTTTCAGATCATTATTTTATGATTGTTTTTTATATCTCTTTTCTTTCGCCTATTTTATTTTAAGAAATTTAAATTTAAGCAATTCTATTGTTTACAAATATATATATAAATTATACTAGTTTTGATTTGTTCCTGTATCTTATCTTCTTATACGAGTAAAAATTGTTTGTTTGTTTGTTTCATTGTTCTCAAAAACCGCTCTAACGATTTTTTTGAAATTCACAACAGAGATAGTATTTATAAAGAAAAATTGAGTTTTATTGATCACATCTCACGAAACTTTATTAGTTTTTCTTAATTTAAATTTATAATATATGGATGACGTCACAACCACCGCCTGTGAGATATATATATCTATTCTTAAAATAAAATTAAAAATATTTATATTATATTCATATATTTGATTTTTTAATTTCATTAATAGTTTTACATTTAAATTATTTGAAATTGTTTCACACAACGTTTAAAAGAAGATTTATCTTTATATTCGATTCGATATATAGTAGGAGAATTAAATGACGTTATCAATTTATTATACTCCGGTAAATATTATAAAATATTATTTACTAAATATTCAAACAATATCAAATATTCAATTAGATAAAACATTTATTTGTTTTTGTGTTCTTATTTAAAATACATTTTAATTTAATCAGTAAATTAATTATATATATTATTATTGTAAATGTTATATCTATCTATGTGTCCCTTTTGAAATCACCCATAATATATCTTATATTCTTATATACTTACTTGAATATAATTTAAAAAGTTTTAAAAGTTTTTTTTTAATATTTTATGAATTCAAATCGTCAATTGAAAATGAAAAATCCAATTATGAGATCAATTATTCATATAATTTTAAATGTTTTCGTGTTTTATAAATAAAATATTAAAAAAATAAAATTATAAACAAAATATTCTTTGAAATATTTTGAAACATTTTAGGAAACAAATTTTTAATGGGTCATTTTTAGAAATTCCATTTAACAATTATAATAAATAATTAAAAAATTGTAAAATTTTTAAAGTATATAAAAATAAATTGTATAAATTGGTTAAAGGGTCGAGTGATAGTTCGGTGTCACAGGTATATATTTTATATTAACACGCCTACTTTTCTGTTTGTATGTTATTATTTGAATGGGGATTCGGTGAATGGTTAATGGTTAATTAACGGTCCATATAACATCATCGACTGGGCCGCTACCATAAGGAGTGAAAATAGTGTCGAATAGAAATAGACGATATTACTTGGATTAATCTTATTATACTAGCTAAAATTGTTTGTTTTATAACCACTTGGGGCGCTAAACAGTTTTTCAAAAAAACACTATAGAAAAAAAAATATATGTATTTATTATATATTTATGTATTATTGAGGAGCACAAGTTCATTCATTTTAATCAGATTGATGCAAATGTGTAACATTTAATAATTGTAATAAATAATTAAAGAATTGTATATCAATATTTTTCAAAGGGTAGAGCGAATGCTCGGTGTCCCAGGTATTAATATTACCAGCCAAATCCAATAATAATGAATCATTTTTTTAACTTAAGTACCGAGCCAAGGCTCAGGGTCCCGGTATATATTATAAAAGTGCAATGTGGGTATGTTTTGTGGAGGTAAAGGTTCTAAGGAAACAAACATACTATCAACAAAGCTCAGGGCCAGACACTCAAGTGCTGCGGAATTCATTTGCAATCCCCATGTTTTTCCCACAAGGGACAAGGGCTCAGGATAGGGACATTTGGAGAAATGTAGCCAAGAACTTTCGAGTATCTTTGAGTTATATAAATAGATAGATATAACATATACAATAATAATATATATAATTAATTTACTGATTAAATTAAAATATATTTTAAATAAGAACACAAAAAGAAATGAATGTTTTATGTAATATAATGATTGAAACAAAATGGATGAAAACCTTTTACTACTTTTAACCAAATACGATGTACCACTCGGGGGTACAGGGGGCGGAGCCCCCGTCCAGCTGTGAAGAGCGCCGAAGGCGCTCTGACCAGCTGGTTAAACTTATTGATAATAATAAATAATATTTTAATGATTATCTCTTCAAATGAAATTCTTTCCAATTAACTAATAATTTAAAATCATATCAAAATTATTGAAATGATGGATTAAAAAGTCAATATGCATTTAATAAAATATTTCTTACATCCCACTGGTGGATTTTTGTTTCAGAAATCTTATTTCTATCATTTGCTCCAACAATATCGTCAGATAAAAATTATTTATATAAATGTTCCTTATTCAGAAATGATTATCAATCAGTCGAATTAATTTTCAATCAATGACTTTTACCGAGAAATTTGGACAATCTTTTTAGATGTTTATTATGTAATACGAATCTAATTGTGTAATTTGTCGTTCATAAATTCATGTTTTTCTAATTTTATGCTATTTTAGAAGCATACTATCCCTAAAAATGTTTCTTTCTTAATATTTTCTTATTTTGATCTAAAATTAAATAATTTTAAATTTATATTAATAGTCAAATACCAGAAGAAACGATATTCATCAAAATTGTATAAATACCTAAAAAAAATCATAATATAAGTCAAATTTAGAATATAATTTTATATAATTTACTATTATATTTTTATTTATATATATACTATTTTTATCTTTTAAATGGATTTAAATTAATTTGAAACATTAATTTATGAGATTAAGGGATATTTAATTCATTTTTCACTTTTTATTTATTTCTCCAAATTCTTAATAGAGATATAGAATTTATTGAAATACTTAATTGTATATTAATAATTCTATGCTGTTTTTTTTCAAATTCGATTTTCTAATTTTGCTGTCAAAAAATGTTGAATATTAATTATATATTGGATTTTTTACATTTATCCTTTTTCTTTACACTAGATATATAACTTTTAAGAATTAATATATCATTAAATCTCATAAATAAATTCACACATGAATTAAAATAATAAAAACAAAAATTAGTTTAAAATCAATTGAATTATTATAATTGAAGATTAATAAAATATATTAAGATTAGAGACACATTTAGGGTCCAAACTTGAGAGATGGAGTCAGTCCTTTGGTTGGAAATCATAAAGAATAGAAAAGGGGAATAAAATGAAAAATTGAATACATTGAATAGACAAAAGACTTCTTACCACAATATCTTTAACAAAGATGAAAACATGATCGAATGTGTTCAAAATAATATTTAGAGATCTTATTGAAATTCAAACTAAATTTAATTATTTGCGATTTAAAAATATTATTTAGAAGATAATAGATATTTTTAACTACCATTCTATATATTTTCTTAGCATTTATGTTAATCTTATAAATAAAAGATACTATATAAATCGTATTTTTCTTTACCATATAATATATACAAAAATATAATGAATACATGGTTTCATTTTAGGTATTTTTATTACTTGATTCAAATTAAAAAATTAACTATAAGAAAAGAATTGATGAAAACAAAAAATAATTAATTAAATATAATTTGAATTTTGTATTTATATATATAAAAATATATTTTTTCAATCTATCGAATTATTCGATAAATTTTATCTCAATATGTCAAAAAAAATTTAAAATAGGAATATAATATATTATTTATTCTTATTATACTATATATATGGATATGTATAATATATAATAATTATAAAATAATTTATATTTATCTATATTGAGATAAAAAAGAAATTTTAATAAAAATGTATATTTTTGTTGATATTAAATGGAAGTTAGTTTTTATTCGATAATTTCAACCAATATATTTGTTTATTTTGATTTATTCTTTTTAACATAAAATGCTTAATGATAATTGAGTTTAAATGCTGTTGGCAGCTCTTTATATACCCATTCAAATCCATAGAAACAAGAAAATAGATAGGTAACATTTGTTCAAGAGGCCGCTAGTTCATTTAGTTACATAATATTCCGACTTGTAATGGTTATCGAAAATTTAAATTTGTAATAAAATAAATGAAATTCAATTTAAATATAATTATACTATAAAAAGTTAATTAATAAATGTTTTTTAAATAATATTCATAAAGCATTTTTAATTATTTTCATAAAAATATGTCTGATATCTCAATTTTTCTGGTCATTATTTTAAGATTCTTTTTTATATCTCTTTTCATAATTCTTTCGCATATTTTATTTTAAGAAATTTAAATTTAGGTAATTCTATTGTTTTCAAATATATATATAAATTATACCTACTTGCTTTGATTTGTTCCTGTATCTTATCTTATTATGCTAGCTAAAATTGTATCTATATATATATATTGGTTCTCAAAAACCGCTCTAACGATTTTTTTCAAATTCACACTAGATATAGTATTTATAAAGAAAAATTGAGTTTTATTGATCACATCTCTTGAAACTTACAGCTCCATTATTAATTTCTTAATTAAAAATTATATATGAGTGACGTCAGAAATGGCATCCATTTTGAAATTTTACTCCGCCTTTTTTTAAAAAATTTTTTAAAGGATATTGTATTAATATTTTTTTTATATTTAAAATATTTTAAAATTTATTATTTAATTTCGAAATAAAATTAAAAATATTTATTTTTAATAAAATATATATATATTTATTAATCTCTCTCAAAAAAAAAACAACAAAACAAATAAATGTCTTTGAAAGATGGTAAAAATCTCTTTTTAATTATCAAAATATCATAGACTAATGGTAAGAACAATTGTTTTTACTCCCCGAGTTCGAAGGATCGAAACTCGCCGCCTGCATTTTTTTTTATCTATTTTCGTGATTTATTTATTCATTGTTCTTTTATTAAATTTAATTTATTTTATTTTATTTTATTAATTAAAATGATGCAACATTTAATAATTGTAATATTGTAATAAAAAAACCGGAGGAAAATAATTTTTTTTTTTTTTTTAATCTATTATTTTTTAATAAATTACTATTTTATATTTATTTATTCATTGTTCTTTTATTAAATTTAAATATTTATTAATATTATTTATTATTAATTTATATATCGATGACATATGACATTCATATTGAAATTAGACTCCCGCCTTTTTTTAAAAGATATATATTTTTTATATTTAAAATATTTTAAAATTGTTTATTTAATTTCGAAATAAAATTAAAAATATATATTTTAATAATATTTTATAATTATAAATTACGATATATATTTACCATTCTTCCAATAAAAAAAAATATTCATGCACTTAGAAACATACCTACCCCAAGTTCCATTCATTTTAATCAGATTGTTGCAATGATGCAACATTTAATAATTGTAATAAATATTTAAAGAATTGTATATCAGCTCGGTGTCCCAAGTATTAATATTACCAGCCAAACCCAATATAATAATGAATTAATTTTTTTTAACTTAATTACCTAGCCGAGGCTCGGGGTCCCGGTGTGATCTTAATATATTGTCAGAATTAGATAAATAATGTAGAGAGAAAAATTATTTAAAAATAGATATTTATTTAAATGAAATAAAATTATTTAATTTACAGAATGAAAATGTCTATAATAATGTCTAAACATTTTTTCGAGCGACAGCTCGGTATCCCAGGTATTAATATTACCAGCCAAACCCAATAATAATGAATCATTTTTTTTAACTTAAGTACCGAGCCGAGGCTCGGGGTCCCGGTACTTAGACTTATTGATAATAATAAATATTTTAATGATTATCTCTTCAAATGAAATCTTTTCTAAGTATCTAATAATTTAAAATGATATCAAAATTATGGAAAAAATTAATATGCATTTAATAAAATCTTTCATTCATCACACTGGTGGATTTTTGCTACAAGGTGTCAGAAATCTTATTTCTATTATTTTCTCCAACAATATCTTCAGAAAAAAAGTTATATATCCCTTAATGTATCTTATTCAGAAATGATTCTCAATTTGGTTTCATTTTAGGTATTTTTATTACTTATTGATTCAAATTAAAAAATTAACTATAAGAAAAGAATTGATGAAAACAAAAAATAATTAAATATAATTTGAATTTTGTATTTATATATATAAAAATATATTTTTTCAATCTATCGAATTATTCGATAATTTTTATCTCAATATGTCAAAAAAATTTTCTAAATATGAATATAATATATTATTTATTCTTATTATATACTATATATATGTATATGTATAATATATAATAATTATAAAATAATATATATTGATCTAAATTGAGATAAAAACAAAATTATATTAGAAATGAGGAAAATAGGTTATATATCTATTCTTATTTAAAACAAATTTTTGACATATTTTATCAATATATATATATATATATATATATATATATATATTGATAGTTTCTTTCAATATATCGAAATAGTCGATGTTTTTTGTCTCAATTAAAATGTCAAAAATTTATTTCAAATAGGAATATATATATATATTAAGAATAGATAATATCTATATTCTTATATTAATTAAATTTTATTATATATATTTTTTATTAAATAATATATTATCTATTCTTAATATATATATATTTCATTTTTGACATATTTTAATTGTAATAGAAAGCATCGAATAGTTCGATAGATTAAAAAATAATAATTCTATTGAATATTGTATTTTTATTCGATAATTTCAATCAATATAATTGTTTATTTTTATTTATAAATATTAACAAAAAATGCTTAATGATAATTGAGTTTAAATGCTGTTGGCAGTTCTTTATATACCCATTCAAATCCATAGAAACAAGAAAATAGATAGGTAACTTATAATCATTTGTTCAAGAGGCCGCTAGTTCATTTAGTTACATAATATTCCGACTTGTAATGGTTATCGAAAATTTAAATTTGTAATAAAATAAATGTAATTCTATTTAAAAACAATTATAATATAAAAATTTTATTAATAAATGTTTTTTAAATAATATTCATAAAGTGTATACTGAATCATGATTGCCTTTAATTCAGCTAGAAAAAAAATTATATTTCAAATATTGTTTCTTCATAAGTAAATCTAAAATATTATTAATTTTATTCATTTTGATTTTTGCTTTGTAATTCTTACTTTGAATAGACGAGAATTTTTACCACAATATCTTTAACAAAGGCAGAAACATGATCGAATATGTTCAAAATAATATTTAGAGATCTTATTGAAATTGATACTAAATTTAATTATTTGCGATTTAAAAATATTATTTAGAAGATAATAGAAATAATATATATTTTTAACTACCATTCTATATATTTACTTAGCATTTATGTTAATCTTATAAAGATACTATATAAATCGTATTTCTTTACCATATAATATATTCAAAAATATAATGAATACATGATTTCATTTTAGGTATTTTTATTACTTATTGATTTAATATAAAAAATTAACTATAGGAGAAAATTGATAATAACAAAAAATAATTAATTAAATATAATTTTAATTTATTATATATATAATATATTTTTTTCAATCTATCGAATTATTCGATAATTTTTATCTCAATATGTCAAAAAAAAATTTAAAATAGGAATATAATATATTATTTATTCTTATTATACTATATATCTGTATATGTATAATATATAATAATTATAAAATAATATATATTTATCTATATTGAGATAAAAAAAAAATTATATTAGAAATGAGGAAAATAGGTTATATTTCTATTCTTATTTGAAACAAATTTTTGATATATTTTATCAATACTTATATATATATTATAGGGTATTACTTAATAAAATAAATACTTAACAAACAAAATTAACAATTTTTAATCGTAAATAATCATAAAACATAAATCGTCCGTTACATTCATCTGCATACAAAAGAGACGGCCAGTGCATAAAACAACCACAGGTCGAAAGTAGTGTAGCATAGAGGTCGCTTCCATAGCCTTCACGCAGCGCCCTCAGTTAACTTCAACTTTAAATGAAATAATTTAAATTATTTCCTACAATATATATATATATATATATATATTGATAGTTTCTTTCAATATATCGAAATATTCGATGTTTTTTGTCTCAATTAAAATGTCAAAAATTTATTTCAAATAGGAATATATATATATATATATATTAAGAATAGATAATATCTATATTCTTATATTAATTAAATTTTATTATATATATTTTTTATTAAATAATATATTATCTATTCTTATTATATATATATTTCAATTAAATTTTTGACATATTTTAATTGTAATAGAAAGCATCGAATAGTTCGATAGAGTAAAAAATAATATTTCTATTGAATATTGTATTTTTATTCGATAATTTCAATCAATATAATTGTTTATTTTTATTTATAAATATTAACAAAAAATGCTTAATGATAATTGAGTTTATATGCTGTTGGCAGTTCTTTATATACCCATTCAAATCCATAGAAACAAGAAAATAGATAGGTAACTTATAATCATTTGTTCAAGAGGCCGCTAGTTCATTTAGTTACATAATATTCCGACTTGTAATGGTTATCCAAAATTTAAATTTGTAATAAAATAAATGTAATTCAATTTAAATATAATTCTTATATAAAAATTTTATTAATAAATGTTTTTTAAATAATTTTCATAAAGCATTTTTTTTTATTATTTTCATAAAAATATGTCTGATATCTCTTAATTTTTCAGATCATTATTTTATGATTGTTTTTTATATCTCTTTTCTTTCGCCTATTTTATTTTAAGAAATTTAAATTTAAGCAATTCTATTGTTTACAAATATATATATAAATTATACTAGTTTTGATTTGTTCCTGTATTAAACTTATTGATAATAATAAATAATATTTTAATGATTATCTCTTCAAATGAAATTCTTTCCAATTAACTAATAATTTAAAATCATATCAAAATTATTGAAATGATGGATTAAAAAGTCAATATGCATTTAATAAAATATTTCTTACATCCCACTGGTGGATTTTTGTTTCAGAAATCTTATTTCTATCATTTTCTCCAACAATATCGTCAGATAAAAATTATTTATATAAATGTTCCTTATTCAGAAATGATTATCAATCAGTCGAATTAATTTTCAATCAATGACTTTTACCGAGAAATTTGGACAATCTTTTTAGAAGTTTATTATGTAATACGAATCTAATTCTGTAATTTGTCGTTCATAAATTCATGTTTTTCTAATTTTATGCTATTTTAGAAGCATACTATCCCTAAAAATGTTTCTTTCTTAATATTTTCTTCTTTTGATCTAAAATTAAATAATTTTATATTTATATTAATAGTCAAATACCAGAAGAAACGATATTCATCAAAATTGTATAAATACCTAAAAAAAAATCATAATATAAGTCAAATTTAGAATATAATTTTATATAATTTACTATTATATTTTTATTTATATATATACTATTTTTATCTTTTAAATGGATTTAAATTAATTTGAAACATTAATTTATGAGATTAAGGGATATTTAATTCATTTTTCACTTTTTATTTATTTCTCCAAATTCTTAATAGAGATATAGAATTTATTGAAATACTTAATTGTATATTAATAATTCTATGCTGTTTTTTTTCAAATTCGATTTTCTAATTTTGCTGTCAAAAAATGTTGAATATTAATTATATATTGGATTTTTTACATTTATCCTTTTTCTTTACACTAGATATATAACTTTTAAGAATTAATATATCATTAAATCTCATAAATAAATTCACACATGAATTAAAATAATAAAAACAAAAATTAGTTTAAAATCAATTGAATTATTATAATTGAAGATTAATAAAATATATTAAGATTAGAGACACATTTAGGGTCCAAACTTGAGAGATGGAGTCAGTCCTTTGGTTGGAAATCATAAAGAATAGAAAAGGGGAATAAAATGAAAAATTGAATACATTGAATAGACAAAAGACTTCTTACCACAATATCTTTAACAAAGATGAAAACATGATCGAATGTGTTCAAAATAATATTTAGAGATCTTATTGAAATTCAAACTAAATTTAATTATTTGCGATTTAAAAATATTATTTGGAAGATAATAGATATTTTTAACTACCATTCTATATATTTTCTTAGCATTTATGTTAATCTTATAAATAAAAGATACTATATAAATCGTATTTTTCTTTACCATATAATATATACAAAAATATAATGAATACATGGTTTCATTTTAGGTATTTTTATTACTTGATTCAAATTAAAAAATTAACTATAAGAAAAGAATTGATGAAAACAAAAAATAATTAATTAAATATAATTTGAATTTTGTATTTATATATATAAAAATATATTTTTTCAATCTATCGAATTATTCGATAAATTTTATCTCAATATGTCAAAAAAAATTTAAAATAGGAATATAATATATTATTTATTCTTATTATACTATATATATGGATATGTATAATATATAATAATTATAAAATAATTTATATTTATCTATATTGAGATAAAAAAGAAATTTTAATAAAAATGTATATTTTTGTTGATATTAAATGGAAGTTTGTTCTGAAAAGAGCAGTTGTTTTGGAAAGATGGCGCTCATATCCGAGCAGCATCGCGTCCAATTTGCAAAGAACGGAAGAAATCCCTTGTGGACCTTTTTTTTTATTTATTTGTTCCTGTATCTTATCTTATTATGCTAGCTAAAATTGTATCTATATATATATATTGGTTCTCAAAAACCGCTCTAACGATTTTTTTCAAATTCACACTAGATATAGTATTTATAAAGAAAAATTGAGTTTTATTGATCACATCTCTTGAAACTTACAGCTCCATTATTAATTTCTTAATTAAAAATTATATATGAGTGACGTCAGAAATGGCATCCATTTTGAAATTTTACTCCGCCTTTTTTTAAAAAATTTTTTAAAGGATATTGTATTAATATTTTTTTTATATTTAAAATATTTTAAAATTTATTATTTAATTTCGAAATAAAATTAAAAATATTTATTTTTAATAAAATATATATATATTTATTAATCTCTCTCAAAAAAAAAAACAACAAAACAAATAAATGTCTTTGAAAGATGGTAAAAATCTCTTTTTAATTATCAAAATATCATAGACTAATGGTAAGAACAATTGTTTTTACTCCCCGAGTTCGAAGGATCGAAACTCGCCGCCTGCATTTTTTTTTATCTATTTTCGTGATTTATTTATTCATTGTTCTTTTATTAAATTTAATTTATTTTATTTTATTTTATTAATTAAAATGATGCAACATTTAATAATTGTAATATTGTAATAAAAAAACCGGAGGAAAATAATTTTTTTTTTTTTTTTTTAATCTATTATTTTTTAATAAATTACTATTTTATATTTATTTATTCATTGTTCTTTTATTAAATTTAAATATTTATTAATATTATTTATTATTAATTTATATATCGATGACATATGACATTCATATTGAAATTAGACTCCCGCCTTTTTTTAAAAGATATATATTTTTTATATTTAAAATATTTTAAAATTGTTTATTTAATTTCGAAATAAAATTAAAAATATATATTTTAATAATATTTTATAATTATAAATTACGATATATATTTATCATTCTTCCAATAAAAAATTAGCTGGAGTGTCTCCACTCGACTATCTCGCAATTTGAATTGGATTAAATAACATAATATATTATATTTAAATTAAATTTAATTAATTATAAATTATAAATAATAAATATTAAACCAGCGCATGTTTGGCTTTTTGTTGATGGCACCACGTCACGTGTTGGCGCGTGAGATTTGCAGTGTTAAAAAATTAATTCTGGTAATTTCAGCGAATCAATCAAGCTGAAATTCTATATATAGCAGTTTTATACAATTATTAATCATGTGAAAAATTATCAAACATATATCTTTATTTTTACGGTCACTTTAGAGGAAAAAAAATCAAAACGTTTTAGGTAATGACCCTCTTCCGGTTGAGCTACATTTCTCAAAAGTTGATAGAAAACTATGAATTTTGAATAATGCTCATGTACCAAATTTCATCATTCTAGATCAAACCGTTTTTGCGTAATCTTGCCTACATACACACACACAGACACACACACACACACACACACACACACACACACACACACACACAGACATTTTTCTCAACCTTAGTGAAAATGATTCAGGAACCTTCAAAAAGTATAAAAACATCAAAATCTCAACATCGAAAATTTTCGTGATCGCAATACTATCTCTGGCGAGATAGTAAAAAATATTCATGCACTTAGAAACATACCTACCCCAAGTTCCATTCATTTTAATCAGATTGTTGCAATCTCAAAAAAAAAACAACAAAACAAATAAATGTCTTTGAAAGATGGTAAAAATCTCTTTTTAATTATCAAAATATCATAGACTAATGGTAAGAACAATTGTTTTTACTCCCCGAGTTCGAAGGATCGAAACTCGCCGCCTGCATTTTTTTTTATCTATTTTCGTGATTTATTTATTCATTGTTCTTTTATTAAATTTAATTTATTTTATTTTATTTTATTAATTAAAATGATGCAACATTTAATAATTGTAATATTGTAATAAAAAAACCGGAGGAAAATAATTTTTTTTTTTTTTTTTTAATCTATTATTTTTTAATAAATTACTATTTTATATTTATTTATTCATTGTTCTTTTATTAAATTTAAATATTTATTAATATTATTTATTATTAATTTATATATCGATGACATATGACATTCATATTGAAATTAGACTCCCGCCTTTTTTTAAAAGATATATATTTTTTATATTTAAAATATTTTAAAATTGTTTATTTAATTTCGAAATAAAATTAAAAATATATATTTTAATAATATTTTATAATTATAAATTACGATATATATTTATCATTCTTCCAATAAAAAATTAGCTGGAGTGTCTCCACTCGACTATCTCGCAATTTGAATTGGATTAAATAACATAATATATTATATTTAAATTAAATTTAATTAATTATAAATTATAAATAATAAATATTAAACCAGCGCATGTTTGGCTTTTTGTTGATGGCACCACGTCACGTGTTGGCGCGTGAGATTTGCAGTGTTAAAAAATTAATTCTGGTAATTTCAGCGAATCAATCAAGCTGAAATTCTATATATAGCAGTTTTATACAATTATTAAGCATGTGAAAAATTATCAAACATATATCTTTATTTTTACGGTCACTTTAGAGGAAAAAAAATCAAAACGTTTTAGGTAATGACCCTCTTCCGGTTGAGCTACATTTCTCAAAAGTTGATAGAAAACTATGAATTTTGAATAATGCTCATGTACCAAATTTCATCATTCTAGATCAAACCGTTTTTGCGTAATCTTGCCTACATACACACACACAGACACACACACACACACACACACACACACACACACACACACACACACAGACATTTTTCTCAACCTTAGTGAAAATGATTCAGGAACCTTCAAAAAGTATAAAAACATCAAAATCTCAACATCGAAAATTTTCGTGATCGCAATACTATCTCTGGCGAGATAGTAAAAAATATTCATGCACTTAGAAACATACCTACCCCAAGTTCCATTCATTTTAATCAGATTGTTGCAATGATGCAACATTTAATAATTGTAATAAATATTTAAAGAATTGTATATCAGCTCGGTGTCCCAAGTATTAATATTACCAGCCAAACCCAATATAATAATGAATTAATTTTTTTTAACTTAATTACCTAGCCGAGGCTCGGGGTCCCGGTGTGATCTTAATATATTGTCAGAATTAGATAAATAATGTAGAGAGAAAAATTATTTAAAAATAGATATTTATTTAAATGAAATAAAATTATTTAATTTACAGAATGAAAATGACTATAATAATGTCTAAACATTTTTTCGAGCGACAGCTCGGTATCCCAGGTATTAATATTACCAGCCAAACCCAATAATAATGAATCATTTTTTTTAACTTAAGTACCGAGCCGAGGCTCGGGGTCCCGGTACTTAGACTTATTGATAATAATAAATATTTTAATGATTATCTCTTCAAATGAAATCTTTTCTAAGTATCTAATAATTTAAAATGATATCAAAATTATGGAAAAAATTAATATGCATTTAATAAAATCTTTCATTCATCACACTGGTGGATTTTTGCTACAAGGTGTCAGAAATCTTATTTCTATTATTTTCTCCAACAATATCTTCAGAAAAAAAGTTATATATCCCTTAATGTATCTTATTCAGAAATGATTCTCAATTTGGTTTCATTTTAGGTATTTTTATTACTTATTGATTCAAATTAAAAAATTAACTATAAGAAAAGAATTGATGAAAACAAAAAATAATTAAATATAATTTGAATTTTGTATTTATATATATAAAAATATATTTTTTCAATCTATCGAATTATTCGATAATTTTGATCTCAATATGTCAAAAAAATTTTCTAAATATGAATATAATATATTATTTATTCTTATTATATACTATATATATGTATATGTATAATATATAATAATTATAAAATAATATATATTGATCTAAATTGAGATAAAAACAAAATTATATTAGAAATGAGGAAAATAGGTTATATATCTATTCTTATTTAAAACAAATTTTTGACATATTTTATCAATATATATATATATATATATATATATATTGATAGTTTCTTTCAATATATCGAAATAGTCGATGTTTTTTGTCTCAATTAAAATGTCAAAAATTTATTTCAAATAGGAATATATATATATATTAAGAATAGATAATATCTATATTCTTATATTAATTAAATTTTATTATATATATTTTTTATTAAATAATATATTATCTATTCTTATTATATATATATTTCAATTAAATTTTTGACATATTTTAATTGTAATAGAAAGCATCGAATAGTTCGATAGATTAAAAAATAATAATTCTATTGAATATTGTATTTTTATTCGATAATTTCAATCAATATAATTGTTTATTTTTATTTATAAATATTAACAAAAAATGCTTAATGATAATTGAGTTTAAATGCTGTTGGCAGTTCTTTATATATCCATTCAAATCCATAGAAACAAGAAAATAGATAGGTAACTTATAATCATTTGTTCAAGAGGCCGCTAGTTCATTTAGTTACATAATATTCCGACTTGTAATGGTTATCGAAAATTTAAATTTGTAATAAAATAAATGTAATTAAATTTAAATACAATTATAATATAAAAATTTTATTAATAAATGTTTTTTAAATAATATTCATAAAGTGTATACTGAATCATGATTGCCTTTAATTCAGCTAGAAAAAAAATTATATGGCAAATATTGTTTCTTCATAAGTAAATCTAAAATATTATTAATTTTATTCATTTTGATTTTTGCTTTGTAATTCTTACTTTGAATAGACAAGAATTTTTACCACAATATCTTTAACAAAGGCAGAAACATGATCGAATATGTTCAAAATAATATTTAGAGATCTTATTGAAATTGATACTAAATTTAATTATTTGCGATTTAAAAATATTATTTAGAAGATAATAGAAATAATATATATTTTTAACTACCATTCTATATATTTACTTAGCATTTATGTTAATCTTATAAAGATACTATATAAATCGTATTTCTTTACCATATAATATATTCAAAAATATAATGAATACATGATTTCATTTTAGGTATTTTTATTACTTATTGATTTAATATAAAAAATTAACTATAGGAGAAAATTGATAATAACAAAAAATAATTAATTAAATATAATTTTAATTTATTATATATATAATATATTTTTTTCAATCTATCGAATTATTCGATAATTTTTATCTCAATATGTCAAAAAAAAATTTAAAATAGGAATATAATATATTATTTATTCTTATTATACTATATATCTGTATATGTATAATATATAATAATTATAAAATAATATATATTTATCTATATTGAGATAAAAAAAAAATTATATTAGAAATGAGGAAAATAGGTTATATTTCTATTCTTATTTGAAACAAATTTTTGATATATTTTATCAATACTTATATATATATTATAGGGTATTACTTAATAAAATAAATACTTAACAAACAAAATTAACAATTTTTAATCGTAAATAATCATAAAACATAAATCGTCCGTTACATTCATCTGCATACAAAAGAGACGGCCAGTGCATAAAACAACCACAGGTCGAAAGTAGTGTAGCATAGAGGTCGCTTCCATAGCCTTCACGCAGCGCCCTCAGTTAACTTCAACTTTAAATGAAATAATTTAAATTATTTCCTACAATATATATATATATATATATATATATATATATATATTGATAGTTTCTTTCAATATATCGAAATAGTCGATGTTTTTTGTCTCAATTAAAATGTCAAAAATTTATTTCAAATAGGAATATATATATATATATATATTAAGAATAGATAATATCTATATTCTTATATTAATTAAATTTTATTATATATATTTTTTATTAAATAATATATTATCTATTCTTATTATATATATATTTCAATTAAATTTTTGACATATATTAATTGTAATAGAAAGCATCGAATAGTTCGATAGATTAAAAAATAATATTTCTATTGAATATTGTATTTTTATTCGATAATTTCAATCAATATAATTGTTTATTTTTATTTATAAATATTAACAAAAAATGCTTAATGATAATTGAGTTTATATGCTGTTGGCAGTTCTTTATATACCCATTCAAATCCATAGAAACAAGAAAATAGATAGGTAACTTATAATCATTTGTTCAAGAGGCCGCTAGTTCATTTAGTTACATAATATTCCGACTTGTAATGGTAATCCAAAATTTAAATTTGTAATAAAATAAATGTAATTCAATTTAAATATAATTCTTATATAAAAATTTTATTAATAAATGTTTTTTAAATAATTTTCATAAAGCATTTTTTTTTATTATTTTCATAAAAATATGTCTGATATCTCTTAATTTTTCAGATCATTATTTTATGATTGTTTTTTATATCTCTTTTCTTTCGCCTATTTTATTTTAAGAAATTTAAATTTAAGCAATTCTATTGTTTACAAATATATATATAAATTATACTAGTTTTGATTTGTTCCTGTATTAAACTTATTGATAATAATAAATAATATTTTAATGATTATCTCTTCAAATGAAATTCTTTCCAATTAACTAATAATTTAAAATCATATCAAAATTATTGAAATGATGGATTAAAAAGTCAATATGCATTTAATAAAATATTTCTTACATCCCACTGGTGGATTTTTGTTTCAGAAATCTTATTTCTATCATTTTCTCCAACAATATCGTCAGATAAAAATTATTTATATAAATGTTCCTTATTCAGAAATGATTATCAATCAGTCGAATTAATTTTCAATCAATGACTTTTACCGAGAAATTTGGACAATCTTTTTAGAAGTTTATTATGTAATACGAATCTAATTGTGTAATTTGTCGTTCATAAATTCATGTTTTTCTAATTTTATGCTATTTTAGAAGCATACTATCCCTAAAAATGTTTCTTTCTTAATATTTTCTTCTTTTGATCTAAAATTAAATAATTTTATATTTATATTAATAGTCAAATACCAGAAGAAACGATATTCATCAAAATTGTATAAATACCTAAAAAAAAATCATAATATAAGTCAAATTTAGAATATAATTTTATATAATTTACTATTATATTTTTATTTATATATATACTATTTTTATCTTTTAAATGGATTTAAATTAATTTGAAACATTAATTTATGAGATTAAGGGATATTTAATTCATTTTTCACTTTTTATTTATTTCTCCAAATTCTTAATAGAGATATAGAATTTATTGAAATACTTAATTGTATATTAATAATTCTATGCTGTTTTTTTTCAAATTCGATTTTCTAATTTTGCTGTCAAAAAATGTTGAATATTAATTATATATTGGATTTTTTACATTTATCCTTTTTCTTTACACTAGATATATAACTTTTAAGAATTAATATATCATTAAATCTCATAAATAAATTCACACATGAATTAAAATAATAAAAACAAAAATTAGTTTAAAATCAATTGAATTATTATAATTGAAGATTAATAAAATATATTAAGATTAGAGACACATTTAGGGTCCAAACTTGAGAGATGGAGTCAGTCCTTTGGTTGGAAATCATAAAGAATAGAAAAGGGGAATAAAATGAAAAATTGAATACATTGAATAGACAAAAGACTTCTTACCACAATATCTTTAACAAAGATGAAAACATGATCGAATGTGTTCAAAATAATATTTAGAGATCTTATTGAAATTCAAACTAAATTTAATTATTTGCGATTTAAAAATATTATTTAGAAGATAATAGATATTTTTAACTACCATTCTATATATTTTCTTAGCATTTATGTTAATCTTATAAATAAAAGATACTATATAAATCGTATTTTTCTTTACCATATAATATATACAAAAATATAATGAATACATGGTTTCATTTTAGGTATTTTTATTACTTGATTCAAATTAAAAAATTAACTATAAGAAAAGAATTGATGAAAACAAAAAATAATTAATTAAATATAATTTGAATTTTGTATTTATATATATAAAAATATATTTTTTCAATCTATCGAATTATTCGATAAATTTTATCTCAATATGTCAAAAAAAATTTAAAATAGGAATATAATATATTATTTATTCTTATTATACTATATATATGGATATGTATAATATATAATAATTATAAAATAATTTATATTTATCTATATTGAGATAAAAAAGAAATTTTAATAAAAATGTATATTTTTGTTGATATTAAATGGAAGTTTGTTCTGAAAAGAGCAGTTGTTTTGGAAAGATGGCGCTCATATCCGAGCAGCATCGCGTCCAATTTGCAAAGAACGGAAGAAATCCCTTGTGGACCTTTTTATAACCTTACTCAGACCAAGAGAATCCAGTTCAGCCAATCACAGACGAGAACGCATTTATGTTTAATATTTAATTTGTAGAACTTATATTTAGATTAAGATTAATATATTAAGTTAGTTAATATTATACTATATGTTAATAAATAAACCCTATTGTAATAACATTTATGTATTAAATAGTATAATAGAAAATGTAAAAGCTATGTTTGGCGGTAAAACCAGCCAATAAGCGACAAGATTGAATATCCCTAGCTAGTATTTATAAACGGACTTGTATCTATATTCTGCAGTTGAACCAGTTGAATCAGTTATGACTAATAGTTGACGAGTTGACCAAGTTATCTCTAAGTTATGACCAAGCCTTGATTTCGTTATGATCACTTATATTACTGGTTTACTCACGTTTATGTTAAGCAAGCATTTTATGTTTTATGAATTTGCTATATTTATGTAATATTTTAATTTAATAAAGGGATTTATGCACAAAATTTATTGAATTATAATTTATGAAGATCTACCTCTAAAAAGATGAAAGAAGTAAGAAGGAAAAAAATAATTTTCTTACAATATATATAAACATAAACATATATATTGATATTTTAGTTCAATATATCGAAATATTCGATATTTTTTATTTCAATTAAAATGTCAAATATTTATTTAAAATAGAAATATATATATATTAAGAATAGATAGTATCTATATTCTTATTTTAAATAAATTTTATTATATTTTTTTTTAAACATATATTATCTTTTCTTATTATATATATATATTTCAATTACATTTTTGACATATTTTAATTGAAATAGCTCGATAGATTAAAAAATAATAATTCTATTGAATATTCTATTTTTATTCGATAATTTCAACCAATATATTTGTTTATTTTGATTTATTCTTTTTAACATAAAATGCTTAATGATAATTGAGTTTAAATGCTGTTGGCAGCTCTTTATATACCCATTCAAATCCATAGAAACAAGAAAATAGATAGGTAACATTTGTTCAAGAGGCCGCTAGTTCATTTAGTTACATAATATTCCGACTTGTAATGGTTATCGAAAATTTAAATTTGTAATAAAATAAATGAAATTCAATTTAAATATAATTATACTATAAAAAGTTAATTAATAAATGTTTTTTAAATAATATTCATAAAGCATTTTTAATTATTTTCATAAAAATATGTGATATCTCAATTTTTCTGGTCATTATTTTAAGATTCTTTTTTATATCTCTTTTCATAATTCTTTCGCATATTTTATTTTAAGAAATTTAAATTTAGGTAATTCTATTGTTTTCAAATATATATATAAATTATACCTACTTGCTTTGATTTGTTCCTGTATCTTATCTTATTATGCTAGCTAAAATTGTATCTATATATATATATTGGTTCTCAAAAACCGCTCTAACGATTTTTTTCAAATTCACACTAGATATAGTATTTATAAAGAAAAATTGAGTTTTATTGATCACATCTCTTGAAACTTACAGCTCCATTATTAATTTCTTAATTAAAAATTATATATGGGTGACGTCAGAAATGGCATCCATTTTGAAATTTTACTCCGCCTTTTTTTAAAAAATTTTTTAAAGGATATTGTATTAATATTTTTTTTATATTTAAAATATTTTAAAATTTATTATTTAATTTCGAAATAAAATTAAAAATATTTATTTTTAATAAAATATATATATATTTATTAATCTCTCTCAAAAAAAAAAACAACAAAACAAATAAATGTCTTTGAAAGATGGTAAAAATCTCTTTATAATTATCAAAATATATCATAGACTAATGGTAAGAACAATTTTTTTACTCCCCGAGTTCGAAGGATCGAAACTCGCCGCCTGCATTTTTTTTTTTATCTATTTTCGTGATTTATTTATTCATTGTTCTTTTATTAAATTTAATTTATTTTATTTTATTTTATTAATTAAAATGATGCAACATTTAATAATTGTAATATTGTAATAAAAAAACCGGAGGAAAATAATTTTTTTTTTTTTTTTTTAATCTATTATTTTTTAATAAATTACTATTTTATATTTATTTATTCATTGTTCTTTTATTAAATTTAAATATTTATTAATATTATTTATTATTAATTTATATATCGATGACATATGACATTCATATTGAAATTAGACTCCCGCCTTTTTTTAAAAGATATATATTTTTTATATTTAAAATATTTTAAAATTGTTTATTTAATTTCGAAATAAAATTAAAAATATATATTTTAATAATATTTTATAATTATAAATTACGATATATATTTATCATTCTTCCAATAAAAAAAAAATATTCATGCACTTAGAAACATACCTACCCCAAGTTCCATTCATTTTAATCAGATTGTTGCAATGATGCAACATTTAATAATTGTAATAAATATTTAAAGAATTGTATATCAGCTCGGTGTCCCAAGTATTAATATTACCAGCCAAACCCAATATAATAATGAATTAATTTTTTTTAACTTAATTACCTAGCCGAGGCTCGGGGTCCCGGTGTGATCTTAATATATTGTCAGAATTAGATAAATAATGTAGAGAGAAAAATTATTTAAAAATAGATATTTATTTAAATGAAATAAAATTATTTAATTTACAGAATGAAAATGACTATAATAATGTCTAAACATTTTTTCGAGCGACAGCTCGGTATCCCAGGTATTAATATTACCAGCCAAACCCAATAATAATGAATCATTTTTTTTAACTTAAGTACCGAGCCGAGGCTCGGGGTCCCGGTACTTAGACTTATTGATAATAATAAATATTTTAATGATTATCTCTTCAAATGAAATCTTTTCTAAGTATCTAATAATTTAAAATGATATCAAAATTATGGAAAAAATTAATATGCATTTAATAAAATCTTTCATTCATCACACTGGTGGATTTTTGCTACAAGGTGTCAGAAATCTTATTTCTATTATTTTCTCCAACAATATCTTCAGAAAAAAAGTTATATATCCCTTAATGTATCTTATTCAGAAATGATTCTCAATTTGGTTTCATTTTAGGTATTTTTATTACTTATTGATTCAAATTAAAAAATTAACTATAAGAAAAGAATTGATGAAAACAAAAAATAATTAAATATAATTTGAATTTTGTATTTATATATATAAAAATATATTTTTTCAATCTATCGAATTATTCGATAATTTTGATCTCAATATGTCAAAAAAATTTTCTAAATATGAATATAATATATTATTTATTCTTATTATATACTATATATATGTATATGTATAATATATAATAATTATAAAATAATATATATTGATCTAAATTGAGATAAAAACAAAATTATATTAGAAATGAGGAAAATAGGTTATATATCTATTCTTATTTAAAACAAATTTTTGACATATTTTATCAATATATATATATATATATATATATATATTGATAGTTTCTTTCAATATATCGAAATAGTCGATGTTTTTTGTCTCAATTAAAATGTCAAAAATTTATTTCAAATAGGAATATATATATATATTAAGAATAGATAATATCTATATTCTTATATTAATTAAATTTTATTATATATATTTTTTATTAAATAATATATTATCTATTCTTATTATATATATATTTCAATTAAATTTTTGACATATTTTAATTGTAATAGAAAGCATCGAATAGTTCGATAGATTAAAAAATAATAATTCTATTGAATATTGTATTTTTATTCGATAATTTCAATCAATATAATTGTTTATTTTTATTTATAAATATTAACAAAAAATGCTTAATGATAATTGAGTTTAAATGCTGTTGGCAGTTCTTTATATATCCATTCAAATCCATAGAAACAAGAAAATAGATAGGTAACTTATAATCATTTGTTCAAGAGGCCGCTAGTTCATTTAGTTACATAATATTCCGACTTGTAATGGTTATCGAAAATTTAAATTTGTAATAAAATAAATGTAATTAAATTTAAATACAATTATAATATAAAAATTTTATTAATAAATGTTTTTTAAATAATATTCATAAAGTGTATACTGAATCATGATTGCCTTTAATTCAGCTAGAAAAAAAATTATATGGCAAATATTGTTTCTTCATAAGTAAATCTAAAATATTATTAATTTTATTCATTTTGATTTTTGCTTTGTAATTCTTACTTTGAATAGACAAGAATTTTTACCACAATATCTTTAACAAAGGCAGAAACATGATCGAATATGTTCAAAATAATATTTAGAGATCTTATTGAAATTGATACTAAATTTAATTATTTGCGATTTAAAAATATTATTTAGAAGATAATAGAAATAATATATATTTTTAACTACCATTCTATATATTTACTTAGCATTTATGTTAATCTTATAAAGATACTATATAAATCGTATTTCTTTACCATATAATATATTCAAAAATATAATGAATACATGATTTCATTTTAGGTATTTTTATTACTTATTGATTTAATATAAAAAATTAACTATAGGAGAAAATTGATAATAACAAAAAATAATTAATTAAATATAATTTTAATTTATTATATATATAATATATTTTTTTCAATCTATCGAATTATTCGATAATTTTTATCTCAATATGTCAAAAAAAAATTTAAAATAGGAATATAATATATTATTTATTCTTATTATACTATATATCTGTATATGTATAATATATAATAATTATAAAATAATATATATTTATCTATATTGAGATAAAAAAAAAATTATATTAGAAATGAGGAAAATAGGTTATATTTCTATTCTTATTTGAAACAAATTTTTGATATATTTTATCAATACTTATATATATATTATAGGGTATTACTTAATAAAATAAATACTTAACAAACAAAATTAACAATTTTTAATCGTAAATAATCATAAAACATAAATCGTCCGTTACATTCATCTGCATACAAAAGAGACGGCCAGTGCATAAAACAACCACAGGTCGAAAGTAGTGTAGCATAGAGGTCGCTTCCATAGCCTTCACGCAGCGCCCTCAGTTAACTTCAACTTTAAATGAAATAATTTAAATTATTTCCTACAATATATATATATATATATATATATATATATATATTGATAGTTTCTTTCAATATATCGAAATATTCGATGTTTTTTGTCTCAATTAAAATGTCAAAAATTTATTTCAAATAGGAATATATATATATATATATATTAAGAATAGATAATATCTATATTCTTATATTAATTAAATTTTATTATATATATTTTTTATTAAATAATATATTATCTATTCTTATTATATATATATTTCAATTAAATTTTTGACATATTTTAATTGTAATAGAAAGCATCGAATAGTTCGATAGATTAAAAAATAATATTTCTATTGAATATTGTATTTTTATTCGATAATTTCAATCAATATAATTGTTTATTTTTATTTATAAATATTAACAAAAAATGCTTAATGATAATTGAGTTTTTATGCTGTTGGCAGTTCTTTATATACCCATTCAAATCCATAGAAACAAGAAAATAGATAGGTAACTTATAATCATTTGTTCAAGAGGCCGCTAGTTCATTTAGTTACATAATATTCCGACTTGTAATGGTTATCCAAAATTTAAATTTGTAATAAAATAAATGTAATTCAATTTAAATATAATTATTATATAAAAATTTTATTAATAAATGTTTTTTAAATAATTTTCATAAAGCATTTTTTTTTATTATTTTCATAAAAATATGTCTGATATCTCTTAATTTTTCAGATCATTATTTTATGATTGTTTTTTATATCTCTTTTCTTTCGCCTATTTTATTTTAAGAAATTTAAATTTAAGCAATTCTATTGTTTACAAATATATATATAAATTATACTAGTTTTGATTTGTTCCTGTATTAAACTTATTGATAATAATAAATAATATTTTAATGATTATCTCTTCAAATGAAATTCTTTCCAATTAACTAATAATTTAAAATCATATCAAAATTATTGAAATGATGGATTAAAAAGTCAATATGCATTTAATAAAATATTTCTTACATCCCACTGGTGGATTTTTGTTTCAGAAATCTTATTTCTATCATTTTCTCCAACAATATCGTCAGATAAAAATTATTTATATAAATGTTCCTTATTCAGAAATGATTATCAATCAGTCGAATTAATTTTCAATCAATGACTTTTACCGAGAAATTTGGACAATCTTTTTAGAAGTTTATTATGTAATACGAATCTAATTGTGTAATTTGTCGTTCATAAATTCATGTTTTTCTAATTTTATGCTATTTTAGAAGCATACTATCCCTAAAAATGTTTCTTTCTTAATATTTTCTTCTTTTGATCTAAAATTAAATAATTTTATATTTATATTAATAGTCAAATACCAGAAGAAACGATATTCATCAAAATTGTATAAATACCTAAAAAAAAATCATAATATAAGTCAAATTTAGAATATAATTTTATATAATTTACTATTATATTTTTATTTATATATATACTATTTTTATCTTTTAAATGGATTTAAATTAATTTGAAACATTAATTTATGAGATTAAGGGATATTTAATTCATTTTTCACTTTTTATTTATTTCTCCAAATTCTTAATAGAGATATAGAATTTATTGAAATACTTAATTGTATATTAATAATTCTATGCTGTTTTTTTTCAAATTCGATTTTCTAATTTTGCTGTCAAAAAATGTTGAATATTAATTATATATTGGATTTTTTACATTTATCCTTTTTCTTTACACTAGATATATAACTTTTAAGAATTAATATATCATTAAATCTCATAAATAAATTCACACATGAATTAAAATAATAAAAACAAAAATTAGTTTAAAATCAATTGAATTATTATAATTGAAGATTAATAAAATATATTAAGATTAGAGACACATTTAGGGTCCAAACTTGAGAGATGGAGTCAGTCCTTTGGTTGGAAATCATAAAGAATAGAAAAGGGGAATAAAATGAAAAATTGAATACATTGAATAGACAAAAGACTTCTTACCACAATATCTTTAACAAAGATGAAAACATGATCGAATGTGTTCAAAATAATATTTAGAGATCTTATTGAAATTCAAACTAAATTTAATTATTTGCGATTTAAAAATATTATTTAGAAGATAATAGATATTTTTAACTACCATTCTATATATTTTCTTAGCATTTATGTTAATCTTATAAATAAAAGATACTATATAAATCGTATTTTTCTTTACCATATAATATATACAAAAATATAATGAATACATGGTTTCATTTTAGGTATTTTTATTACTTGATTCAAATTAAAAAATTAACTATAAGAAAAGAATTGATGAAAACAAAAAATAATTAATTAAATATAATTTGAATTTTGTATTTATATATATAAAAATATATTTTTTCAATCTATCGAATTATTCGATAAATTTTATCTCAATATGTCAAAAAAAATTTAAAATAGGAATATAATATATTATTTATTCTTATTATACTATATATATGGATATGTATAATATATAATAATTATAAAATAATTTATATTTATCTATATTGAGATAAAAAAGAAATTTTAATAAAAATGTATATTTTTGTTGATATTAAATGGAAGTTTGTTCTGAAAAGAGCAGTTGTTTTGGAAAGATGGCGCTCATATCCGAGCAGCATCGCGTCCAATTTGCAAAGAACGGAAGAAATCCCTTGTGGACCTTTTTATAACCTTACTCAGACCAAGAGAATCCAGTTCAGCCAATCACAGACGAGAACGCATTTATGTTTAATATTTAATTTGTAGAACTTATATTTAGATTAAGATTAATATATTAAGTTAGTTAATATTATACTATATGTTAATAAATAAACCCTATTGTAATAACATTTATGTATTAAATAGTATAATAGAAAATGTAAAAGCTATGTTTGGCGGTAAAACCAGCCAATAAGCGACAAGATTGAATATCCCTAGCTAGTATTTATAAACGGACTTGTATCTATATTCTGCAGTTGAACCAGTTGAATCAGTTATGACTAATAGTTGACGAGTTGACCAAGTTATCTCTAAGTTATGACCAAGCCTTGATTTCGTTATGATCACTTATATTACTGGTTTACTCACGTTTATGTTAAGCAAGCATTTTATGTTTTATGAATTTGCTATATTTATGTAATATTTTAATTTAATAAAGGGATTTATGCACAAAATTTATTGAATTATAATTTATGAAGATCTACCTCTAAAAAGATGAAAGAAGTAAGAAGGAAAAAAATAATTTTCTTACAATATATATAAACATAAACATATATATTGATATTTTAGTTCAATATATCGAAATATTCGATATTTTTTATTTCAATTAAAATGTCAAATATTTATTTAAAATAGAAATATATATATATTAAGAATAGATAGTATCTATATTCTTATTTTAAATAAATTTTATTATATTTTTTTTTAAACATATATTATCTTTTCTTATTATATATATATATTTCAATTACATTTTTGACATATTTTAATTGAAATAGCTCGATAGATTAAAAAATAATAATTCTATTGAATATTCTATTTTTATTCGATAATTTCAACCAATATATTTGTTTATTTTGATTTATTCTTTTTAACATAAAATGCTTAATGATAATTGAGTTTAAATGCTGTTGGCAGCTCTTTATATACCCATTCAAATCCATAGAAACAAGAAAATAGATAGGTAACATTTGTTCAAGAGGCCGCTAGTTCATTTAGTTACATAATATTCCGACTTGTAATGGTTATCGAAAATTTAAATTTGTAATAAAATAAATGAAATTCAATTTAAATATAATTATACTATAAAAAGTTAATTAATAAATGTTTTTTAAATAATATTCATAAAGCATTTTTAATTATTTTCATAAAAATATGTCTGATATCTCAATTTTTCTGGTCATTATTTTAAGATTCTTTTTTATATCTCTTTTCATAATTCTTTCGCATATTTTATTTTAAGAAATTTAAATTTAGGTAATTCTATTGTTTTCAAATATATATATAAATTATACCTACTTGCTTTGATTTGTTCCTGTATCTTATCTTATTATGCTAGCTAAAATTGTATCTATATATATATATTGGTTCTCAAAAACCGCTCTAACGATTTTTTTCAAATTCACACTAGATATAGTATTTATAAAGAAAAATTGAGTTTTATTGATCACATCTCTTGAAACTTACAGCTCCATTATTAATTTCTTAATTAAAAATTATATATGGGTGACGTCAGAAATGGCATCCATTTTGAAATTTTACTCCGCCTTTTTTTAAAAAATTTTTTAAAGGATATTGTATTAATATTTTTTTTATATTTAAAATATTTTAAAATTTATTATTTAATTTCGAAATAAAATTAAAAATATTTATTTTTAATAAAATATATATATATTTATTAATCTCTCTCAAAAAAAAAAACAACAAAACAAATAAATGTCTTTGAAAGATGGTAAAAATCTCTTTTTAATTATCAAAATATCATAGACTAATGGTAAGAACAATTGTTTTTACTCCCCGAGTTCGAAGGATCGAAACTCGCCGCCTGCATTTTTTTTTATCTATTTTCGTGATTTATTTATTCATTGTTCTTTTATTAAATTTAATTTATTTTATTTTATTTTATTAATTAAAATGATGCAACATTTAATAATTGTAATATTGTAATAAAAAAACCGGAGGAAAATAATTTTTTTTTTTTTTTTTTAATCTATTATTTTTTAATAAATTACTATTTTATATTTATTTATTCATTGTTCTTTTATTAAATTTAAATATTTATTAATATTATTTATTATTAATTTATATATCGATGACATATGACATTCATATTGAAATTAGACTCCCGCCTTTTTTTAAAAGATATATATTTTTTATATTTAAAATATTTTAAAATTGTTTATTTAATTTCGAAATAAAATTAAAAATATATATTTTAATAATATTTTATAATTATAAATTACGATATATATTTATCATTCTTCCAATAAAAAAAAAATATTCATGCACTTAGAAACATACCTACCCCAAGTTCCATTCATTTTAATCAGATTGTTGCAATGATGCAACATTTAATAATTGTAATAAATATTTAAAGAATTGTATATCAGCTCGGTGTCCCAAGTATTAATATTACCAGCCAAACCCAATATAATAATGAATTAATTTTTTTTAACTTAATTACCTAGCCGAGGCTCGGGGTCCCGGTGTGATCTTAATATATTGTCAGAATTAGATAAATAATGTAGAGAGAAAAATTATTTAAAAATAGATATTTATTTAAATGAAATAAAATTATTTAATTTACAGAATGAAAATGACTATAATAATGTCTAAACATTTTTTCGAGCGACAGCTCGGTATCCCAGGTATTAATATTACCAGCCAAACCCAATAATAATGAATCATTTTTTTTAACTTAAGTACCGAGCCGAGGCTCGGGGTCCCGGTACTTAGACTTATTGATAATAATAAATATTTTAATGATTATCTCTTCAAATGAAATCTTTTCTAAGTATCTAATAATTTAAAATGATATCAAAATTATGGAAAAAATTAATATGCATTTAATAAAATCTTTCATTCATCACACTGGTGGATTTTTGCTACAAGGTGTCAGAAATCTTATTTCTATTATTTTCTCCAACAATATCTTCAGAAAAAAAGTTATATATCCCTTAATGTATCTTATTCAGAAATGATTCTCAATTTGGTTTCATTTTAGGTATTTTTATTACTTATTGATTCAAATTAAAAAATTAACTATAAGAAAAGAATTGATGAAAACAAAAAATAATTAAATATAATTTGAATTTTGTATTTATATATATAAAAATATATTTTTTCAATCTATCGAATTATTCGATAATTTTGATCTCAATATGTCAAAAAAATTTTCTAAATATGAATATAATATATTATTTATTCTTATTATATACTATATATATGTATATGTATAATATATAATAATTATAAAATAATATATATTGATCTAAATTGAGATAAAAACAAAATTATATTAGAAATGAGGAAAATAGGTTATATATCTATTCTTATTTAAAACAAATTTTTGACATATTTTATCAATATATATATATATATATATATATATATTGATAGTTTCTTTCAATATATCGAAATAGTCGATGTTTTTTGTCTCAATTAAAATGTCAAAAATTTATTTCAAATAGGAATATATATATATATTAAGAATAGATAATATCTATATTCTTATATTAATTAAATTTTATTATATATATTTTTTATTAAATAATATATTATCTATTCTTATTATATATATATTTCAATTAAATTTTTGACATATTTTAATTGTAATAGAAAGCATCGAATAGTTCGATAGATTAAAAAATAATAATTCTATTGAATATTGTATTTTTATTCGATAATTTCAATCAATATAATTGTTTATTTTTATTTATAAATATTAACAAAAAATGCTTAATGATAATTGAGTTTAAATGCTGTTGGCAGTTCTTTATATATCCATTCAAATCCATAGAAACAAGAAAATAGATAGGTAACTTATAATCATTTGTTCAAGAGGCCGCTAGTTCATTTAGTTACATAATATTCCGACTTGTAATGGTTATCGAAAATTTAAATTTGTAATAAAATAAATGTAATTAAATTTAAATACAATTATAATATAAAAATTTTATTAATAAATGTTTTTTAAATAATATTCATAAAGTGTATACTGAATCATGATTGCCTTTAATTCAGCTAGAAAAAAAATTATATGGCAAATATTGTTTCTTCATAAGTAAATCTAAAATATTATTAATTTTATTCATTTTGATTTTTGCTTTGTAATTCTTACTTTGAATAGACAAGAATTTTTACCACAATATCTTTAACAAAGGCAGAAACATGATCGAATATGTTCAAAATAATATTTAGAGATCTTATTGAAATTGATACTAAATTTAATTATTTGCGATTTAAAAATATTATTTAGAAGATAATAGAAATAATATATATTTTTAACTACCATTCTATATATTTACTTAGCATTTATGTTAATCTTATAAAGATACTATATAAATCGTATTTCTTTACCATATAATATATTCAAAAATATAATGAATACATGATTTCATTTTAGGTATTTTTATTACTTATTGATTTAATATAAAAAATTAACTATAGGAGAAAATTGATAATAACAAAAAATAATTAATTAAATATAATTTTAATTTATTATATATATAATATATTTTTTTCAATCTATCGAATTATTCGATAATTTTTATCTCAATATGTCAAAAAAAAATTTAAAATAGGAATATAATATATTATTTATTCTTATTATACTATATATCTGTATATGTATAATATATAATAATTATAAAATAATATATATTTATCTATATTGAGATAAAAAAAAAATTATATTAGAAATGAGGAAAATAGGTTATATTTCTATTCTTATTTGAAACAAATTTTTGATATATTTTATCAATACTTATATATATATTATAGGGTATTACTTAATAAAATAAATACTTAACAAACAAAATTAACAATTTTTAATCGTAAATAATCATAAAACATAAATCGTCCGTTACATTCATCTGCATACAAAAGAGACGGCCAGTGCATAAAACAACCACAGGTCGAAAGTAGTGTAGCATAGAGGTCGCTTCCATAGCCTTCACGCAGCGCCCTCAGTTAACTTCAACTTTAAATGAAATAATTTAAATTATTTCCTACAATATATATATATATATATATATATATATATATATATTGATAGTTTCTTTCAATATATCGAAATAGTCGATGTTTTTTGTCTCAATTAAAATGTCAAAAATTTATTTCAAATAGGAATATATATATATATATATATTAAGAATAGATAATATCTATATTCTTATATTAATTAAATTTTATTATATATATTTTTTATTAAATAATATATTATCTATTCTTATTATATATATATTTCAATTAAATTTTTGACATATATTAATTGTAATAGAAAGCATCGAATAGTTCGATAGATTAAAAAATAATATTTCTATTGAATATTGTATTTTTATTCGATAATTTCAATCAATATAATTGTTTATTTTTATTTATAAATATTAACAAAAAATGCTTAATGATAATTGAGTTTATATGCTGTTGGCAGTTCTTTATATACCCATTCAAATCCATAGAAACAAGAAAATAGATAGGTAACTTATAATCATTTGTTCAAGAGGCCGCTAGTTCATTTAGTTACATAATATTCCGACTTGTAATGGTAATCCAAAATTTAAATTTGTAATAAAATAAATGTAATTCAATTTAAATATAATTCTTATATAAAAATTTTATTAATAAATGTTTTTTAAATAATTTTCATAAAGCATTTTTTTTTATTATTTTCATAAAAATATGTCTGATATCTCTTAATTTTTCAGATCATTATTTTATGATTGTTTTTTATATCTCTTTTCTTTCGCCTATTTTATTTTAAGAAATTTAAATTTAAGCAATTCTATTGTTTACAAATATATATATAAATTATACTAGTTTTGATTTGTTCCTGTATTAAACTTATTGATAATAATAAATAATATTTTAATGATTATCTCTTCAAATGAAATTCTTTCCAATTAACTAATAATTTAAAATCATATCAAAATTATTGAAATGATGGATTAAAAAGTCAATATGCATTTAATAAAATATTTCTTACATCCCACTGGTGGATTTTTGTTTCAGAAATCTTATTTCTATCATTTTCTCCAACAATATCGTCAGATAAAAATTATTTATATAAATGTTCCTTATTCAGAAATGATTATCAATCAGTCGAATTAATTTTCAATCAATGACTTTTACCGAGAAATTTGGACAATCTTTTTAGAAGTTTATTATGTAATACGAATCTAATTGTGTAATTTGTCGTTCATAAATTCATGTTTTTCTAATTTTATGCTATTTTAGAAGCATACTATCCCTAAAAATGTTTCTTTCTTAATATTTTCTTCTTTTGATCTAAAATTAAATAATTTTATATTTATATTAATAGTCAAATACCAGAAGAAACGATATTCATCAAAATTGTATAAATACCTAAAAAAAAATCATAATATAAGTCAAATTTAGAATATAATTTTATATAATTTACTATTATATTTTTATTTATATATATACTATTTTTATCTTTTAAATGGATTTAAATTAATTTGAAACATTAATTTATGAGATTAAGGGATATTTAATTCATTTTTCACTTTTTATTTATTTCTCCAAATTCTTAATAGAGATATAGAATTTATTGAAATACTTAATTGTATATTAATAATTCTATGCTGTTTTTTTTCAAATTCGATTTTCTAATTTTGCTGTCAAAAAATGTTGAATATTAATTATATATTGGATTTTTTACATTTATCCTTTTTCTTTACACTAGATATATAACTTTTAAGAATTAATATATCATTAAATCTCATAAATAAATTCACACATGAATTAAAATAATAAAAACAAAAATTAGTTTAAAATCAATTGAATTATTATAATTGAAGATTAATAAAATATATTAAGATTAGAGACACATTTAGGGTCCAAACTTGAGAGATGGAGTCAGTCCTTTGGTTGGAAATCATAAAGAATAGAAAAGGGGAATAAAATGAAAAATTGAATACATTGAATAGACAAAAGACTTCTTACCACAATATCTTTAACAAAGATGAAAACATGATCGAATGTGTTCAAAATAATATTTAGAGATCTTATTGAAATTCAAACTAAATTTAATTATTTGCGATTTAAAAATATTATTTAGAAGATAATAGATATTTTTAACTACCATTCTATATATTTTCTTAGCATTTATGTTAATCTTATAAATAAAAGATACTATATAAATCGTATTTTTCTTTACCATATAATATATACAAAAATATAATGAATACATGGTTTCATTTTAGGTATTTTTATTACTTGATTCAAATTAAAAAATTAACTATAAGAAAAGAATTGATGAAAACAAAAAATAATTAATTAAATATAATTTGAATTTTGTATTTATATATATAAAAATATATTTTTTCAATCTATCGAATTATTCGATAAATTTTATCTCAATATGTCAAAAAAAATTTAAAATAGGAATATAATATATTATTTATTCTTATTATACTATATATATGGATATGTATAATATATAATAATTATAAAATAATTTATATTTATCTATATTGAGATAAAAAAGAAATTTTAATAAAAATGTATATTTTTGTTGATATTAAATGGAAGTTTGTTCTGAAAAGAGCAGTTGTTTTGGAAAGATGGCGCTCATATCCGAGCAGCATCGCGTCCAATTTGCAAAGAACGGAAGAAATCCCTTGTGGACCTTTTTATAACCTTACTCAGACCAAGAGAATCCAGTTCAGCCAATCACAGACGAGAACGCATTTATGTTTAATATTTAATTTGTAGAACTTATATTTAGATTAAGATTAATATATTAAGTTAGTTAATATTATACTATATGTTAATAAATAAACCCTATTGTAATAACATTTATGTATTAAATAGTATAATAGAAAATGTAAAAGCTATGTTTGGCGGTAAAACCAGCCAATAAGCGACAAGATTGAATATCCCTAGCTAGTATTTATAAACGGACTTGTATCTATATTCTGCAGTTGAACCAGTTGAATCAGTTATGACTAATAGTTGACGAGTTGACCAAGTTATCTCTAAGTTATGACCAAGCCTTGATTTCGTTATGATCACTTATATTACTGGTTTACTCACGTTTATGTTAAGCAAGCATTTTATGTTTTATGAATTTGCTATATTTATGTAATATTTTAATTTAATAAAGGGATTTATGCACAAAATTTATTGAATTATAATTTATGAAGATCTACCTCTAAAAAGATGAAAGAAGTAAGAAGGAAAAAAATAATTTTCTTACAATATATATAAACATAAACATATATATTGATATTTTAGTTCAATATATCGAAATATTCGATATTTTTTATTTCAATTAAAATGTCAAATATTTATTTAAAATAGAAATATATATATATTAAGAATAGATAGTATCTATATTCTTATTTTAAATAAATTTTATTATATTTTTTTTTAAACATATATTATCTTTTCTTATTATATATATATATTTCAATTACATTTTTGACATATTTTAATTGAAATAGCTCGATAGATTAAAAAATAATAATTCTATTGAATATTCTATTTTTATTCGATAATTTCAACCAATATATTTGTTTATTTTGATTTATTCTTTTTAACATAAAATGCTTAATGATAATTGAGTTTAAATGCTGTTGGCAGCTCTTTATATACCCATTCAAATCCATAGAAACAAGAAAATAGATAGGTAACATTTGTTCAAGAGGCCGCTAGTTCATTTAGTTACATAATATTCCGACTTGTAATGGTTATCGAAAATTTAAATTTGTAATAAAATAAATGAAATTCAATTTAAATATAATTATACTATAAAAAGTTAATTAATAAATGTTTTTTAAATAATATTCATAAAGCATTTTTAATTATTTTCATAAAAATATGTCTGATATCTCAATTTTTCTGGTCATTATTTTAAGATTCTTTTTTATATCTCTTTTCATAATTCTTTCGCATATTTTATTTTAAGAAATTTAAATTTAGGTAATTCTATTGTTTTCAAATATATATATAAATTATACCTACTTGCTTTGATTTGTTCCTGTATCTTATCTTATTATGCTAGCTAAAATTGTATCTATATATATATATTGGTTCTCAAAAACCGCTCTAACGATTTTTTTCAAATTCACACTAGATATAGTATTTATAAAGAAAAATTGAGTTTTATTGATCACATCTCTTGAAACTTACAGCTCCATTATTAATTTCTTAATTAAAAATTATATATGGGTGACGTCAGAAATGGCATCCATTTTGAAATTTTACTCCGCCTTTTTTTAAAAAATTTTTTAAAGGATATTGTATTAATATTTTTTTTATATTTAAAATATTTTAAAATTTATTATTTAATTTCGAAATAAAATTAAAAATATTTATTTTTAATAAAATATATATATATTTATTAATCTCTCTCAAAAAAAAAAACAACAAAACAAATAAATGTCTTTGAAAGATGGTAAAAATCTCTTTTTAATTATCAAAATATCATAGACTAATGGTAAGAACAATTGTTTTTACTCCCCGAGTTCGAAGGATCGAAACTCGCCGCCTGCATTTTTTTTTATCTATTTTCGTGATTTATTTATTCATTGTTCTTTTATTAAATTTAATTTATTTTATTTTATTTTATTAATTAAAATGATGCAACATTTAATAATTGTAATATTGTAATAAAAAAACCGGAGGAAAATAATTTTTTTTTTTTTTTTTTAATCTATTATTTTTTAATAAATTACTATTTTATATTTATTTATTCATTGTTCTTTTATTAAATTTAAATATTTATTAATATTATTTATTATTAATTTATATATCGATGACATATGACATTCATATTGAAATTAGACTCCCGCCTTTTTTTAAAAGATATATATTTTTTATATTTAAAATATTTTAAAATTGTTTATTTAATTTCGAAATAAAATTAAAAATATATATTTTAATAATATTTTATAATTATAAATTACGATATATATTTATCATTCTTCCAATAAAAAAAAAATATTCATGCACTTAGAAACATACCTACCCCAAGTTCCATTCATTTTAATCAGATTGTTGCAATGATGCAACATTTAATAATTGTAATAAATATTTAAAGAATTGTATATCAGCTCGGTGTCCCAAGTATTAATATTACCAGCCAAACCCAATATAATAATGAATTAATTTTTTTTAACTTAATTACCTAGCCGAGGCTCGGGGTCCCGGTGTGATCTTAATATATTGTCAGAATTAGATAAATAATGTAGAGAGAAAAATTATTTAAAAATAGATATTTATTTAAATGAAATAAAATTATTTAATTTACAGAATGAAAATGACTATAATAATGTCTAAACATTTTTTCGAGCGACAGCTCGGTATCCCAGGTATTAATATTACCAGCCAAACCCAATAATAATGAATCATTTTTTTTAACTTAAGTACCGAGCCGAGGCTCGGGGTCCCGGTACTTAGACTTATTGATAATAATAAATATTTTAATGATTATCTCTTCAAATGAAATCTTTTCTAAGTATCTAATAATTTAAAATGATATCAAAATTATGGAAAAAATTAATATGCATTTAATAAAATCTTTCATTCATCACACTGGTGGATTTTTGCTACAAGGTGTCAGAAATCTTATTTCTATTATTTTCTCCAACAATATCTTCAGAAAAAAAGTTATATATCCCTTAATGTATCTTATTCAGAAATGATTCTCAATTTGGTTTCATTTTAGGTATTTTTATTACTTATTGATTCAAATTAAAAAATTAACTATAAGAAAAGAATTGATGAAAACAAAAAATAATTAAATATAATTTGAATTTTGTATTTATATATATAAAAATATATTTTTTCAATCTATCGAATTATTCGATAATTTTGATCTCAATATGTCAAAAAAATTTTCTAAATATGAATATAATATATTATTTATTCTTATTATATACTATATATATGTATATGTATAATATATAATAATTATAAAATAATATATATTGATCTAAATTGAGATAAAAACAAAATTATATTAGAAATGAGGAAAATAGGTTATATATCTATTCTTATTTAAAACAAATTTTTGACATATTTTATCAATATATATATATATATATATATATATATATTGATAGTTTCTTTCAATATATCGAAATAGTCGATGTTTTTTGTCTCAATTAAAATGTCAAAAATTTATTTCAAATAGGAATATATATATATATTAAGAATAGATAATATCTATATTCTTATATTAATTAAATTTTATTATATATATTTTTTATTAAATAATATATTATCTATTCTTAATATATATATATTTCATTTTTGACATATTTTAATTGTAATAGAAAGCATCGAATAGTTCGATAGATTAAAAAATAATAATTCTATTGAATATTGTATTTTTATTCGATAATTTCAATCAATATAATTGTTTATTTTTATTTATAAATATTAACAAAAAATGCTTAATGATAATTGAGTTTAAATGCTGTTGGCAGTTCTTTATATATCCATTCAAATCCATAGAAACAAGAAAATAGATAGGTAACTTATAATCATTTGTTCAAGAGGCCGCTAGTTCATTTAGTTACATAATATTCCGACTTGTAATGGTTATCGAAAATTTAAATTTGTAATAAAATAAATGTAATTAAATTTAAATACAATTATAATATAAAAATTTTATTAATAAATGTTTTTTAAATAATATTCATAAAGTGTATACTGAATCATGATTGCCTTTAATTCAGCTAGAAAAAAAATTATATGGCAAATATTGTTTCTTCATAAGTAAATCTAAAATATTATTAATTTTATTCATTTTGATTTTTGCTTTGTAATTCTTACTTTGAATAGACAAGAATTTTTACCACAATATCTTTAACAAAGGCAGAAACATGATCGAATATGTTCAAAATAATATTTAGAGATCTTATTGAAATTGATACTAAATTTAATTATTTGCGATTTAAAAATATTATTTAGAAGATAATAGAAATAATATATATTTTTAACTACCATTCTATATATTTACTTAGCATTTATGTTAATCTTATAAAGATACTATATAAATCGTATTTCTTTACCATATAATATATTCAAAAATATAATGAATACATGATTTCATTTTAGGTATTTTTATTACTTATTGATTTAATATAAAAAATTAACTATAGGAGAAAATTGATAATAACAAAAAATAATTAATTAAATATAATTTTAATTTATTATATATATAATATATTTTTTTCAATCTATCGAATTATTCGATAATTTTTATCTCAATATGTCAAAAAAAAATTTAAAATAGGAATATAATATATTATTTATTCTTATTATACTATATATCTGTATATGTATAATATATAATAATTATAAAATAATATATATTTATCTATATTGAGATAAAAAAAAAATTATATTAGAAATGAGGAAAATAGGTTATATTTCTATTCTTATTTGAAACAAATTTTTGATATATTTTATCAATACTTATATATATATTATAGGGTATTACTTAATAAAATAAATACTTAACAAACAAAATTAACAATTTTTAATCGTAAATAATCATAAAACATAAATCGTCCGTTACATTCATCTGCATACAAAAGAGACGGCCAGTGCATAAAACAACCACAGGTCGAAAGTAGTGTAGCATAGAGGTCGCTTCCATAGCCTTCACGCAGCGCCCTCAGTTAACTTCAACTTTAAATGAAATAATTTAAATTATTTCCTACAATATATATATATATATATATATATATATATATATTGATAGTTTCTTTCAATATATCGAAATATTCGATGTTTTTTGTCTCAATTAAAATGTCAAAAATTTATTTCAAATAGGAATATATATATATATATATATTAAGAATAGATAATATCTATATTCTTATATTAATTAAATTTTATTATATATATTTTTTATTAAATAATATATTATCTATTCTTATTATATATATATTTCAATTAAATTTTTGACATATTTTAATTGTAATAGAAAGCATCGAATAGTTCGATAGATTAAAAAATAATATTTCTATTGAATATTGTATTTTTATTCGATAATTTCAATCAATATAATTGTTTATTTTTATTTATAAATATTAACAAAAAATGCTTAATGATAATTGAGTTTTTATGCTGTTGGCAGTTCTTTATATACCCATTCAAATCCATAGAAACAAGAAAATAGATAGGTAACTTATAATCATTTGTTCAAGAGGCCGCTAGTTCATTTAGTTACATAATATTCCGACTTGTAATGGTTATCCAAAATTTAAATTTGTAATAAAATAAATGTAATTCAATTTAAATATAATTATTATATAAAAATTTTATTAATAAATGTTTTTTAAATAATTTTCATAAAGCATTTTTTTTTATTATTTTCATAAAAATATGTCTGATATCTCTTAATTTTTCAGATCATTATTTTATGATTGTTTTTTATATCTCTTTTCTTTCGCCTATTTTATTTTAAGAAATTTAAATTTAAGCAATTCTATTGTTTACAAATATATATATAAATTATACTAGTTTTGATTTGTTCCTGTATTAAACTTATTGATAATAATAAATAATATTTTAATGATTATCTCTTCAAATGAAATTCTTTCCAATTAACTAATAATTTAAAATCATATCAAAATTATTGAAATGATGGATTAAAAAGTCAATATGCATTTAATAAAATATTTCTTACATCCCACTGGTGGATTTTTGTTTCAGAAATCTTATTTCTATCATTTTCTCCAACAATATCGTCAGATAAAAATTATTTATATAAATGTTCCTTATTCAGAAATGATTATCAATCAGTCGAATTAATTTTCAATCAATGACTTTTACCGAGAAATTTGGACAATCTTTTTAGAAGTTTATTATGTAATACGAATCTAATTGTGTAATTTGTCGTTCATAAATTCATGTTTTTCTAATTTTATGCTATTTTAGAAGCATACTATCCCTAAAAATGTTTCTTTCTTAATATTTTCTTCTTTTGATCTAAAATTAAATAATTTTATATTTATATTAATAGTCAAATACCAGAAGAAACGATATTCATCAAAATTGTATAAATACCTAAAAAAAAATCATAATATAAGTCAAATTTAGAATATAATTTTATATAATTTACTATTATATTTTTATTTATATATATACTATTTTTATCTTTTAAATGGATTTAAATTAATTTGAAACATTAATTTATGAGATTAAGGGATATTTAATTCATTTTTCACTTTTTATTTATTTCTCCAAATTCTTAATAGAGATATAGAATTTATTGAAATACTTAATTGTATATTAATAATTCTATGCTGTTTTTTTTCAAATTCGATTTTCTAATTTTGCTGTCAAAAAATGTTGAATATTAATTATATATTGGATTTTTTACATTTATCCTTTTTCTTTACACTAGATATATAACTTTTAAGAATTAATATATCATTAAATCTCATAAATAAATTCACACATGAATTAAAATAATAAAAACAAAAATTAGTTTAAAATCAATTGAATTATTATAATTGAAGATTAATAAAATATATTAAGATTAGAGACACATTTAGGGTCCAAACTTGAGAGATGGAGTCAGTCCTTTGGTTGGAAATCATAAAGAATAGAAAAGGGGAATAAAATGAAAAATTGAATACATTGAATAGACAAAAGACTTCTTACCACAATATCTTTAACAAAGATGAAAACATGATCGAATGTGTTCAAAATAATATTTAGAGATCTTATTGAAATTCAAACTAAATTTAATTATTTGCGATTTAAAAATATTATTTAGAAGATAATAGATATTTTTAACTACCATTCTATATATTTTCTTAGCATTTATGTTAATCTTATAAATAAAAGATACTATATAAATCGTATTTTTCTTTACCATATAATATATACAAAAATATAATGAATACATGGTTTCATTTTAGGTATTTTTATTACTTGATTCAAATTAAAAAATTAACTATAAGAAAAGAATTGATGAAAACAAAAAATAATTAATTAAATATAATTTGAATTTTGTATTTATATATATAAAAATATATTTTTTCAATCTATCGAATTATTCGATAAATTTTATCTCAATATGTCAAAAAAAATTTAAAATAGGAATATAATATATTATTTATTCTTATTATACTATATATATGGATATGTATAATATATAATAATTATAAAATAATTTATATTTATCTATATTGAGATAAAAAAGAAATTTTAATAAAAATGTATATTTTTGTTGATATTAAATGGAAGTTTGTTCTGAAAAGAGCAGTTGTTTTGGAAAGATGGCGCTCATATCCGAGCAGCATCGCGTCCAATTTGCAAAGAACGGAAGAAATCCCTTGTGGACCTTTTTATAACCTTACTCAGACCAAGAGAATCCAGTTCAGCCAATCACAGACGAGAACGCATTTATGTTTAATATTTAATTTGTAGAACTTATATTTAGATTAAGATTAATATATTAAGTTAGTTAATATTATACTATATGTTAATAAATAAACCCTATTGTAATAACATTTATGTATTAAATAGTATAATAGAAAATGTAAAAGCTATGTTTGGCGGTAAAACCAGCCAATAAGCGACAAGATTGAATATCCCTAGCTAGTATTTATAAACGGACTTGTATCTATATTCTGCAGTTGAACCAGTTGAATCAGTTATGACTAATAGTTGACGAGTTGACCAAGTTATCTCTAAGTTATGACCAAGCCTTGATTTCGTTATGATCACTTATATTACTGGTTTACTCACGTTTATGTTAAGCAAGCATTTTATGTTTTATGAATTTGCTATATTTATGTAATATTTTAATTTAATAAAGGGATTTATGCACAAAATTTATTGAATTATAATTTATGAAGATCTACCTCTAAAAAGATGAAAGAAGTAAGAAGGAAAAAAATAATTTTCTTACAATATATATAAACATAAACATATATATTGATATTTTAGTTCAATATATCGAAATATTCGATATTTTTTATTTCAATTAAAATGTCAAATATTTATTTAAAATAGAAATATATATATATTAAGAATAGATAGTATCTATATTCTTATTTTAAATAAATTTTATTATATTTTTTTTTAAACATATATTATCTTTTCTTATTATATATATATATTTCAATTACATTTTTGACATATTTTAATTGAAATAGCTCGATAGATTAAAAAATAATAATTCTATTGAATATTCTATTTTTATTCGATAATTTCAACCAATATATTTGTTTATTTTGATTTATTCTTTTTAACATAAAATGCTTAATGATAATTGAGTTTAAATGCTGTTGGCAGCTCTTTATATACCCATTCAAATCCATAGAAACAAGAAAATAGATAGGTAACATTTGTTCAAGAGGCCGCTAGTTCATTTAGTTACATAATATTCCGACTTGTAATGGTTATCGAAAATTTAAATTTGTAATAAAATAAATGAAATTCAATTTAAATATAATTATACTATAAAAAGTTAATTAATAAATGTTTTTTAAATAATATTCATAAAGCATTTTTAATTATTTTCATAAAAATATGTCTGATATCTCAATTTTTCTGGTCATTATTTTAAGATTCTTTTTTATATCTCTTTTCATAATTCTTTCGCATATTTTATTTTAAGAAATTTAAATTTAGGTAATTCTATTGTTTTCAAATATATATATAAATTATACCTACTTGCTTTGATTTGTTCCTGTATCTTATCTTATTATGCTAGCTAAAATTGTATCTATATATATATATTGGTTCTCAAAAACCGCTCTAACGATTTTTTTCAAATTCACACTAGATATAGTATTTATAAAGAAAAATTGAGTTTTATTGATCACATCTCTTGAAACTTACAGCTCCATTATTAATTTCTTAATTAAAAATTATATATGGGTGACGTCAGAAATGGCATCCATTTTGAAATTTTACTCCGCCTTTTTTTAAAAAATTTTTTAAAGGATATTGTATTAATATTTTTTTTATATTTAAAATATTTTAAAATTTATTATTTAATTTCGAAATAAAATTAAAAATATTTATTTTTAATAAAATATATATATATTTATTAATCTCTCTCAAAAAAAAAAACAACAAAACAAATAAATGTCTTTGAAAGATGGTAAAAATCTCTTTATAATTATCAAAATATATCATAGACTAATGTTAAGAACAATTTTTTTACTCCCCGAGTTCGAAGGATCGAAACTCGCCGCCTGCATTTTTTTTTTTATCTATTTTCGTGATTTATTTATTCATTGTTCTTTTATTAAATTTAATTTATTTTATTTTATTTTATTAATTAAAATGATGCAACATTTAATAATTGTAATATTGTAATAAAAAAACCGGAGGAAAATAATTTTTTTTTTTTTTTTTAATCTATTATTTTTTAATAAATTACTATTTTATATTTATTTATTCATTGTTCTTTTATTAAATTTAAATATTTATTAATATTATTTATTATTAATTTATATATCGATGACATATGACATTCATATTGAAATTAGACTCCCGCCTTTTTTTAAAAGATATATATTTTTTATATTTAAAATATTTTAAAATTGTTTATTTAATTTCGAAATAAAATTAAAAATATATATTTTAATAATATTTTATAATTATAAATTACGATATATATTTATCATTCTTCCAATAAAAAAAAAATATTCATGCACTTAGAAACATACCTACCCCAAGTTCCATTCATTTTAATCAGATTGTTGCAATGATGCAACATTTAATAATTGTAATAAATATTTAAAGAATTGTATATCAGCTCGGTGTCCCAAGTATTAATATTACCAGCCAAACCCAATATAATAATGAATTAATTTTTTTTAACTTAATTACCTAGCCGAGGCTCGGGGTCCCGGTGTGATCTTAATATATTGTCAGAATTAGATAAATAATGTAGAGAGAAAAATTATTTAAAAATAGATATTTATTTAAATGAAATAAAATTATTTAATTTACAGAATGAAAATGACTATAATAATGTCTAAACATTTTTTCGAGCGACAGCTCGGTATCCCAGGTATTAATATTACCAGCCAAACCCAATAATAATGAATCATTTTTTTTAACTTAAGTACCGAGCCGAGGCTCGGGGTCCCGGTACTTAGACTTATTGATAATAATAAATATTTTAATGATTATCTCTTCAAATGAAATCTTTTCTAAGTATCTAATAATTTAAAATGATATCAAAATTATGGAAAAAATTAATATGCATTTAATAAAATCTTTCATTCATCACACTGGTGGATTTTTGCTACAAGGTGTCAGAAATCTTATTTCTATTATTTTCTCCAACAATATCTTCAGAAAAAAAGTTATATATCCCTTAATGTATCTTATTCAGAAATGATTCTCAATTTGGTTTCATTTTAGGTATTTTTATTACTTATTGATTCAAATTAAAAAATTAACTATAAGAAAAGAATTGATGAAAACAAAAAATAATTAAATATAATTTGAATTTTGTATTTATATATATAAAAATATATTTTTTCAATCTATCGAATTATTCGATAATTTTTATCTCAATATGTCAAAAAAATTTTCTAAATATGAATATAATATATTATTTATTCTTATTATATACTATATATATGTATATGTATAATATATAATAATTATAAAATAATATATATTGATCTAAATTGAGATAAAAACAAAATTATATTAGAAATGAGGAAAATAGGTTATATATCTATTCTTATTTAAAACAAATTTTTGACATATTTTATCAATATATATATATATATATATATATATTGATAGTTTCTTTCAATATATCGAAATAGTCGATGTTTTTTGTCTCAATTAAAATGTCAAAAATTTATTTCAAATAGGAATATATATATATATTAAGAATAGATAATATCTATATTCTTATATTAATTAAATTTTATTATATATATTTTTTATTAAATAATATATTATCTATTCTTAATATATATATATTTCATTTTTGACATATTTTAATTGTAATAGAAAGCATCGAATAGTTCGATAGATTAAAAAATAATAATTCTATTGAATATTGTATTTTTATTCGATAATTTCAATCAATATAATTGTTTATTTTTATTTATAAATATTAACAAAAAATGCTTAATGATAATTGAGTTTAAATGCTGTTGGCAGTTCTTTATATAGCCATTCAAATCCATAGAAACAAGAAAATAGATAGGTAACTTATAATCATTTGTTCAAGAGGCCGCTAGTTCATTTAGTTACATAATATTCCGACTTGTAATGGTTATCGAAAATTTAAATTTGTAATAAAATAAATGTAATTCTATTTAAATACAATTATAATATGAAAATTTTATTAATAAATGTTTTTTAAATAATATTCATAAAGTGTATACTGAATCATGATTGCCTTTAATTCAGCTAGAAAAAAAATTATATGGCAAATATTGTTTCTTCATAAGTAAATCTAAAATATTATTAATTTTATTCATTTTGATTTTTGCTTTGTAATTCTTACTTTGAATAGACAAGAATTTTTACCACAATATCTTTAACAAAGGCAGAAACATGATCGAATATGTTCAAAATAATATTTAGAGATCTTATTGAAATTGATACTAAATTTAATTATTTGCGATTTAAAAATATTATTTAGAAGATAATAGAAATAATATATATTTTTAACTACCATTCTATATATTTACTTAGCATTTATGTTAATCTTATAAAGATACTATATAAATCGTATTTCTTTACCATATAATATATTCAAAAATATAATGAATACATGATTTCATTTTAGGTATTTTTATTACTTATTGATTTAATATAAAAAATTAACTATAGGAGAAAATTGATAATAACAAAAAATAATTAATTAAATATAATTTTAATTTATTATATATATAATATATTTTTTTCAATCTATCGAATTATTCGATAATTTTTATCTCAATATGTCAAAAAAAAATTTAAAATAGGAATATAATATATTATTTATTCTTATTATACTATATATCTGTATATGTATAATATATAATAATTATAAAATAATATATATTTATCTATATTGAGATAAAAAAAAAATTATATTAGAAATGAGGAAAATAGGTTATATTTCTATTCTTATTTGAAACAAATTTTTGATATATTTTATCAATACTTATATATATATTATAGGGTATTACTTAATAAAATAAATACTTAACAAACAAAATTAACAATTTTTAATCGTAAATAATCATAAAACATAAATCGTCCGTTACATTCATCTGCATACAAAAGAGACGGCCAGTGCATAAAACAACCACAGGTCGAAAGTAGTGTAGCATAGAGGTCGCTTCCATAGCCTTCACGCAGCGCCCTCAGTTAACTTCAACTTTAAATGAAATAATTTAAATTATTTCCTACAATATATATATATATATATATATATATATATATATTGATAGTTTCTTTCAATATATCGAAATATTCGATGTTTTTTGTCTCAATTAAAATGTCAAAAATTTATTTCAAATAGGAATATATATATATATATATATTAAGAATAGATAATATCTATATTCTTATATTAATTAAATTTTATTATATATATTTTTTATTAAATAATATATTATCTATTCTTATTATATATATATTTCAATTAAATTTTTGACATATTTTAATTGTAATAGAAAGCATCGAATAGTTCGATAGATTAAAAAATAATATTTCTATTGAATATTGTATTTTTATTCGATAATTTCAATCAATATAATTGTTTATTTTTATTTATAAATATTAACAAAAAATGCTTAATGATAATTGAGTTTTTATGCTGTTGGCAGTTCTTTATATACCCATTCAAATCCATAGAAACAAGAAAATAGATAGGTAACTTATAATCATTTGTTCAAGAGGCCGCTAGTTCATTTAGTTACATAATATTCCGACTTGTAATGGTTATCCAAAATTTAAATTTGTAATAAAATAAATGTAATTCAATTTAAATATAATTATTATATAAAAATTTTATTAATAAATGTTTTTTAAATAATTTTCATAAAGCATTTTTTTTTATTATTTTCATAAAAATATGTCTGATATCTCTTAATTTTTCAGATCATTATTTTATGATTGTTTTTTATATCTCTTTTCTTTCGCCTATTTTATTTTAAGAAATTTAAATTTAAGCAATTCTATTGTTTACAAATATATATATAAATTATACTAGTTTTGATTTGTTCCTGTATTAAACTTATTGATAATAATAAATAATATTTTAATGATTATCTCTTCAAATGAAATTCTTTCCAATTAACTAATAATTTAAAATCATATCAAAATTATTGAAATGATGGATTAAAAAGTCAATATGCATTTAATAAAATATTTCTTACATCCCACTGGTGGATTTTTGTTTCAGAAATCTTATTTCTATCATTTTCTCCAACAATATCGTCAGATAAAAATTATTTATATAAATGTTCCTTATTCAGAAATGATTATCAATCAGTCGAATTAATTTTCAATCAATGACTTTTACCGAGAAATTTGGACAATCTTTTTAGAAGTTTATTATGTAATACGAATCTAATTGTGTAATTTGTCGTTCATAAATTCATGTTTTTCTAATTTTATGCTATTTTAGAAGCATACTATCCCTAAAAATGTTTCTTTCTTAATATTTTCTTCTTTTGATCTAAAATTAAATAATTTTATATTTATATTAATAGTCAAATACCAGAAGAAACGATATTCATCAAAATTGTATAAATACCTAAAAAAAAATCATAATATAAGTCAAATTTAGAATATAATTTTATATAATTTACTATTATATTTTTATTTATATATATACTATTTTTATCTTTTAAATGGATTTAAATTAATTTGAAACATTAATTTATGAGATTAAGGGATATTTAATTCATTTTTCACTTTTTATTTATTTCTCCAAATTCTTAATAGAGATATAGAATTTATTGAAATACTTAATTGTATATTAATAATTCTATGCTGTTTTTTTTCAAATTCGATTTTCTAATTTTGCTGTCAAAAAATGTTGAATATTAATTATATATTGGATTTTTTACATTTATCCTTTTTCTTTACACTAGATATATAACTTTTAAGAATTAATATATCATTAAATCTCATAAATAAATTCACACATGAATTAAAATAATAAAAACAAAAATTAGTTTAAAATCAATTGAATTATTATAATTGAAGATTAATAAAATATATTAAGATTAGAGACACATTTAGGGTCCAAACTTGAGAGATGGAGTCAGTCCTTTGGTTGGAAATCATAAAGAATAGAAAAGGGGAATAAAATGAAAAATTGAATACATTGAATAGACAAAAGACTTCTTACCACAATATCTTTAACAAAGATGAAAACATGATCGAATGTGTTCAAAATAATATTTAGAGATCTTATTGAAATTCAAACTAAATTTAATTATTTGCGATTTAAAAATATTATTTGGAAGATAATAGATATTTTTAACTACCATTCTATATATTTTCTTAGCATTTATGTTAATCTTATAAATAAAAGATACTATATAAATCGTATTTTTCTTTACCATATAATATATACAAAAATATAATGAATACATGGTTTCATTTTAGGTATTTTTATTACTTGATTCAAATTAAAAAATTAACTATAAGAAAAGAATTGATGAAAACAAAAAATAATTAATTAAATATAATTTGAATTTTGTATTTATATATATAAAAATATATTTTTTCAATCTATCGAATTATTCGATAAATTTTATCTCAATATGTCAAAAAAAATTTAAAATAGGAATATAATATATTATTTATTCTTATTATACTATATATATGGATATGTATAATATATAATAATTATAAAATAATTTATATTTATCTATATTGAGATAAAAAAGAAATTTTAATAAAAATGTATATTTTTGTTGATATTAAATGGAAGTTTGTTCTGAAAAGAGCAGTTGTTTTGGAAAGATGGCGCTCATATCCGAGCAGCATCGCGTCCAATTTGCAAAGAACGGAAGAAATCCCTTGTGGACCTTTTTATAACCTTACTCAGACCAAGAGAATCCAGTTCAGCCAATCACAGACGAGAACGCATTTATGTTTAATATTTAATTTGTAGAACTTATATTTAGATTAAGATTAATATATTAAGTTAGTTAATATTATACTATATGTTAATAAATAAACCCTATTGTAATAACATTTATGTATTAAATAGTATAATAGAAAATGTAAAAGCTATGTTTGGCGGTAAAACCAGCCAATAAGCGACAAGATTGAATATCCCTAGCTAGTATTTATAAACGGACTTGTATCTATATTCTGCAGTTGAACCAGTTGAATCAGTTATGACTAATAGTTGACGAGTTGACAAAGTTATCTCTAAGTTATGACCAAGCCTTGATTTCGTTATGATCACTTATATTACTGGTTTACTCACGTTTATGTTAAGCAAGCATTTTATGTTTTATGAATTTGCTATATTTATGTAATATTTTAATTTAATAAAGGGATTTATGCACAAAATTTATTGAATTATAATTTATGAAGATCTACCTCTAAAAAGATGAAAGAAGTAAGAAGGAAAAAAATAATTTTCTTACAATATATATAAACATAAACATATATATTGATATTTTAGTTCAATATATCGAAATATTCGATATTTTTTATTTCAATTAAAATGTCAAATATTTATTTAAAATAGAAATATATATATATTAAGAATAGATAGTATCTATATTCTTATTTTAAATAAATTTTATTATATTTTTTTTTAAACATATATTATCTTTTCTTATTATATATATATATTTCAATTACATTTTTGACATATTTTAATTGAAATAGCTCGATAGATTAAAAAATAATAATTCTATTGAATATTCTATTTTTATTCGATAATTTCAACCAATATATTTGTTTATTTTGATTTATTCTTTTTAACATAAAATGCTTAATGATAATTGAGTTTAAATGCTGTTGGCAGCTCTTTATATACCCATTCAAATCCATAGAAACAAGAAAATAGATAGGTAACATTTGTTCAAGAGGCCGCTAGTTCATTTAGTTACATAATATTCCGACTTGTAATGGTTATCGAAAATTTAAATTTGTAATAAAATAAATGAAATTCAATTTAAATATAATTATACTATAAAAAGTTAATTAATAAATGTTTTTTAAATAATATTCATAAAGCATTTTTAATTATTTTCATAAAAATATGTCTGATATCTCAATTTTTCTGGTCTTTATTTTAAGATTCTTTTTTATATCTCTTTTCATAATTCTTTCGCATATTTTATTTTAAGAAATTTAAATTTAGGTAATTCTATTGTTTTCAAATATATATATAAATTATACCTACTTGCTTTGATTTGTTCCTGTATCTTATCTTATTATGCTAGCTAAAATTGTATCTATATATATATATTGGTTCTCAAAAACCGCTCTAACGATTTTTTTCAAATTCACACTAGATATAGTATTTATAAAGAAAAATTGAGTTTTATTGATCACATCTCTTGAAACTTACAGCTCCATTATTAATTTCTTAATTAAAAATTATATATGGGTGACGTCAGAAATGGCATCCATTTTGAAATTTTACTCCGCCTTTTTTTAAAAAATTTTTTAAAGGATATTGTATTAATATTTTTTTTATATTTAAAATATTTTAAAATTTATTATTTAATTTCGAAATAAAATTAAAAATATTTATTTTTAATAAAATATATATATATTTATTAATCTCTCTCAAAAAAAAAACAACAAAACAAATAAATGTCTTTGAAAGATGGTAAAAATCTCTTTTTAATTATCAAAATATCATAGACTAATGGTAAGAACAATTGTTTTTACTCCCCGAGTTCGAAGGATCGAAACTCGCCGCCTGCATTTTTTTTTTATCTATTTTCGTGATTTATTTATTCATTGTTCTTTTATTAAATTTAATTTATTTTATTTTATTTTATTAATTAAAATGATGCAACATTTAATAATTGTAATATTGTAATAAAAAAACCGGAGGAAAATAATTTTTTTTTTTTTTTTTTAATCTATTATTTTTTAATAAATTACTATTTTATATTTATTTATTCATTGTTCTTTTATTAAATTTAAATATTTATTAATATTATTTATTATTAATTTATATATCGATGACATATGACATTCATATTGAAATTAGACTCCCGCCTTTTTTTAAAAGATATATATTTTTTATATTTAAAATATTTTAAAATTGTTTATTTAATTTCGAAATAAAATTAAAAATATATATTTTAATAATATTTTATAATTATAAATTACGATATATATTTATCATTCTTCCAATAAAAAAAAAATATTCATGCACTTAGAAACATACCTACCCCAAGTTCCATTCATTTTAATCAGATTGTTGCAATGATGCAACATTTAATAATTGTAATAAATATTTAAAGAATTGTATATCAGCTCGGTGTCCCAAGTATTAATATTACCAGCCAAACCCAATATAATAATGAATTAATTTTTTTTAACTTAATTACCTAGCCGAGGCTCGGGGTCCCGGTGTGATCTTAATATATTGTCAGAATTAGATAAATAATGTAGAGAGAAAAATTATTTAAAAATAGATATTTATTTAAATGAAATAAAATTATTTAATTTACAGAATGAAAATGACTATAATAATGTCTAAACATTTTTTCGAGCGACAGCTCGGTATCCCAGGTATTAATATTACCAGCCAAACCCAATAATAATGAATCATTTTTTTTAACTTAAGTACCGAGCCGAGGCTCGGGGTCCCGGTACTTAGACTTATTGATAATAATAAATATTTTAATGATTATCTCTTCAAATGAAATCTTTTCTAAGTATCTAATAATTTAAAATGATATCAAAATTATGGAAAAAATTAATATGCATTTAATAAAATCTTTCATTCATCACACTGGTGGATTTTTGCTACAAGGTGTCAGAAATCTTATTTCTATTATTTTCTCCAACAATATCTTCAGAAAAAAAGTTATATATCCCTTAATGTATCTTATTCAGAAATGATTCTCAATTTGGTTTCATTTTAGGTATTTTTATTACTTATTGATTCAAATTAAAAAATTAACTATAAGAAAAGAATTGATGAAAACAAAAAATAATTAAATATAATTTGAATTTTGTATTTATATATATAAAAATATATTTTTTCAATCTATCGAATTATTCGATAATTTTGATCTCAATATGTGAAAAAAATTTTCTAAATATGAATATAATATATTATTTATTCTTATTATATACTATATATATGTATATGTATAATATATAATAATTATAAAATAATATATATTGATCTAAATTGAGATAAAAACAAAATTATATTAGAAATGAGGAAAATAGGTTATATATCTATTCTTATTTAAAACAAATTTTTGACATATTTTATCAATATATATATATATATATATATATATATTGATAGTTTCTTTCAATATATCGAAATAGTCGATGTTTTTTGTCTCAATTAAAATGTCAAAAATTTATTTCAAATAGGAATATATATATATATTAAGAATAGATAATATCTATATTCTTATATTAATTAAATTTTATTATATATATTTTTTATTAAATAATATATTATCTATTCTTATTATATATATATTTCAATTAAATTTTTGACATATTTTAATTGTAATAGAAAGCATCGAATAGTTCGATAGAGTAAAAAATAATATTTCTATTGAATATTGTATTTTTATTCGATAATTTCAATCAATATAATTGTTTATTTTTATTTATAAATATTAACAAAAAATGCTTAATGATAATTGAGTTTAAATGCTGTTGGCAGTTCTTTATATATCCATTCAAATCCATAGAAACAAGAAAATAGATAGGTAACTTATAATCATTTGTTCAAGAGGCCGCTAGTTCATTTAGTTACATAATATTCCGACTTGTAATGGTTATCGAAAATTTAAATTTGTAATAAAATAAATGAAATTCAATTTAAATATAATTATACTATAAAAAGTTAATTAATAAATGTTTTTTAAATAATATTCATAAAGCATTTTTAATTATTTTCATAAAAATATGTCTGATATCTCAATTTTTCTGGTCATTATTTTAAGATTCTTTTTTATATCTCTTTTCATAATTCTTTCGCATATTTTATTTTAAGAAATTTAAATTTAGGTAATTCTATTGTTTTCAAATATATATATAAATTATACCTACTTGCTTTGATTTGTTCCTGTATCTTATCTTATTATGCTAGCTAAAATTGTATCTATATATATATATTGGTTCTCAAAAACCGCTCTAACGATTTTTTTCAAATTCACACTAGATATAGTATTTATAAAGAAAAATTGAGTTTTATTGATCACATCTCTTGAAACTTACAGCTCCATTATTAATTTCTTAATTAAAAATTATATATGGGTGACGTCAGAAATGGCATCCATATTGAAATTTTACTCCGCCTTTTTTTAAAAAATTTTTTAAAGGATATTGTATTAATATTTTTTTTATATTTAAAATATTTTAAAATTTATTATTTAATTTCGAAATAAAATTAAAAATATTTATTTTTAATAAAATATATATATATTTATTAATCTCTCTCAAAAAAAAAACAACAAAACAAATAAATGTCTTTGAAAGATGGTAAAAATCTCTTTTTAATTATCAAAATATCATAGACTAATGGTAAGAACAATTGTTTTTACTCCCCGAGTTCGAAGGATCGAAACTCGCCGCCTGCATTTTTTTTTTATCTATTTTCGTGATTTATTTATTCATTGTTCTTTTATTAAATTTAATTTATTTTATTTTATTTTATTAATTAAAATGATGCAACATTTAATAATTGTAATATTGTAATAAAAAAACCGGAGGAAAATAATTTTTTTTTTTTTTTTTTAATCTATTATTTTTTAATAAATTACTATTTTATATTTATTTATTCATTGTTCTTTTATTAAATTTAAATATTTATTAATATTATTTATTATTAATTTATATATCGATGACATATGACATTCATATTGAAATTAGACTCCCGCCTTTTTTTAAAAGATATATATTTTTTATATTTAAAATATTTTAAAATTGTTTATTTAATTTCGAAATAAAATTAAAAATATATATTTTAATAATATTTTATAATTATAAATTACGATATATATTTATCATTCTTCCAATAAAAAAAAAATATTCATGCACTTAGAAACATACCTACCCCAAGTTCCATTCATTTTAATCAGATTGTTGCAATGATGCAACATTTAATAATTGTAATAAATATTTAAAGAATTGTATATCAGCTCGGTGTCCCAAGTATTAATATTACCAGCCAAACCCAATATAATAATGAATTAATTTTTTTTAACTTAATTACCTAGCCGAGGCTCGGGGTCCCGGTGTGATCTTAATATATTGTCAGAATTAGATAAATAATGTAGAGAGAAAAATTATTTAAAAATAGATATTTATTTAAATGAAATAAAATTATTTAATTTACAGAATGAAAATGACTATAATAATGTCTAAACATTTTTTCGAGCGACAGCTCGGTATCCCAGGTATTAATATTACCAGCCAAACCCAATAATAATGAATCATTTTTTTTAACTTAAGTACCGAGCCGAGGCTCGGGGTCCCGGTACTTAGACTTATTGATAATAATAAATATTTTAATGATTATCTCTTCAAATGAAATCTTTTCTAAGTATCTAATAATTTAAAATGATATCAAAATTATGGAAAAAATTAATATGCATTTAATAAAATCTTTCATTCATCACACTGGTAGATTTTTGCTACAAGGTGTCAGAAATCTTATTTCTATTATTTTCTCCAACAATATCTTCAGAAAAAAAGTTATATATCCCTTAATGTATCTTATTCAGAAATGATTCTCAATTTGGTTTCATTTTAGGTATTTTTATTACTTATTGATTCAAATTAAAAAATTAACTATAAGAAAAGAATTGATGAAAACAAAAAATAATTAAATATAATTTGAATTTTGTATTTATATATATAAAAATATATTTTTTCAATCTATCGAATTATTCGATAATTTTTATCTCAATATGTCAAAAAAATTTTCTAAATAAGAATATAATATATTATTTATTCTTATTATATACTATATATATGTATATGTATAATATATAATAATTATAAAATAATATATATTGATCTAAATTGAGATAAAAACAAAATTATATTAGAAATGAGGAAAATAGGTTATATATCTATTCTTATTTAAAACAAATTTTTGACATATTTTATCAATATATATATATATATATATATATTGATAGTTTCTTTCAATATATCGAAATAGTCGATGTTTTTTGTCTCAATTAAAATGTCAAAAATTTATTTCAAATAGGAATATATATATATATTAAGAATAGATAATATCTATATTCTTATATTAATTAAATTTTATTATATATATTTTTTATTAAATAATATATTATCTATTCTTAATATATATATATTTCATTTTTGACATATTTTAATTGTAATAGAAAGCATCGAATAGTTCGATAGATTAAAAAATAATAATTCTATTGAATATTGTATTTTTATTCGATAATTTCAATCAATATAATTGTTTATTTTTATTTATAAATATTAACAAAAAATGCTTAATGATAATTGAGTTTAAATGCTGTTGGCAGTTCTTTATATATCCATTCAAATCCATAGAAACAAGAAAATAGATAGGTAACTTATAATCATTTGTTCAAGAGGCCGCTAGTTCATTTAGTTACATAATATTCCGACTTGTAATGGTTATCGAAAATTTAAATTTGTAATAAAATAAATGTAATTAAATTTAAATACAATTATAATATAAAAATTTTATTAATAAATGTTTTTTAAATAATATTCATAAAAGGTATACTGAATCATGATTGCCTTTAATTCAGCTAGAAAAAAAATTATATGGCAAATATTGTTTCTTCATAAGTAAATCTAAAATATTATTAATTTTATTCATTTTGATTTTTGCTTTGTAATTCTTACTTTGAATAGACAAGAATTTTTACCACAATATCTTTAACAAAGGCAGAAACATGATCGAATATGTTCAAAATAATATTTAGAGATCTTATTGAAATTGATACTAAATTTAATTATTTGCGATTTAAAAATATTATTTAGAAGATAATAGAAATAATATATATTTTTAACTACCATTCTATATATTTACTTAGCATTTATGTTAATCTTATAAAGATACTATATAAATCGTATTTCTTTACCATATAATATATTCAAAAATATAATGAATACATGATGTGGTGCATGTCACCACTTATTGTGGATGTGTGAGGAAGGACATGTGAGAGTTGGCAAATATATACAAATAATAGATATATTGCTGATGGTAAAAACTCTAAATTTATTTTGTTATTCTCTTAAATCTATATACAATATTCACAAGAGTTACTATCGTAATGATGTTAATATTTAAGTGAACGCCATCTGTTGGTCGCGTGAGGCACTACAGTACTCCCCCCCTAGTTTACGATACCTAGGGGGAAACTGGTTGAAGTGATGTTCTGGCAGCATTGTGTCGAAGGAAAACGAATTCGCAAGTCTGTGTATGAATGTTGGAATGACACTGGTAAATTTTGTAGCAGGAAACCTGATGCTGTTGTTGTTGTTGCTGTTGTTGTTGCTGCTGCTGATGTTGTTGATGCAGTTGTTCAGAATTTTGTTGGGTTTGTTGTTGAGAACATGCATTTTGATTCCTTAAAGAAGAATCTGGATGATTTGATGATAAGTGAGATTTTAGTTGTATCAGTTCACTGTCGGATGATTGAGCGTTGGCTATTTCTTCCAAGTTGAGTTTTGAATGAACTTCGATGGAAGAAATGCGTGAGCGTGCGTCGCAACGACGTTATTCTCGTCGTGAGCGAATGATTAGGACTCGGCAGTGATGATCCGGAACGGTGATGGCGACGAAGGTCCGGAGGCTGCAGTGGTGAGCGTTGGTTATTTCTTCCAAGTTGAGTTATGAAGGAACTTCGATGGAAGAAATACGTGAGCGTGCGTCGGAACGACGTTATTCTCGTCGTGAGCGAATGATTAGGACCCGGCAGCGATGATCCGGACGGTGATGGCGACGAAGGTCCGGAGGCTGCAGTGGCGATGAAGGTCCGTAGGCATTTGGAACCAGCAGCGAGGATCCGGCGCGGTAATGTCGACGAAGGTCCGGAGGCTGCAGTGGTGAGCGTTGGCTATTTCTTCCAAGTTGAGTTTTGAAGGGACTTCGATGGAAGAAATACGTGAGCGATTGATTGATGCAGTGGTGATAACGTCCGTAATGACGGCGTTGGTTATGGCTCGGAGGATGTTGATGTCCTTCCTTCGGCGATGTCGGCGGCGTCGGTGGTTGTTTGGCGGGTGGATGACGTCCGGAATGACGGCGTTGATAACGATGCGGTGGTGATGACGTCCGGAACGACGGCGTTGATTGATGCGGTGGTGATGACGTCCGGAATGACGGCGTTGGTTGATGCGGTAGTGATGACGTCCGGGATGACGGTGTTGGTTGATGCGGTGGTGATGACGTTGAACTGGAGAAGGATCGGTTTTTGTTGGAGACGCCCTCAGAGTTTATTAAACTGGTTCCAACAAAAGGTCCGTCGGGAAGGAGCGATTTACTGGAGACTCTCCCAGGGTTTATTAAACCGGTTCCAGTAAATGTCGGGGTCACCAATGTGGTGCATGTCACCACTTGTTGTGGATGTGTGAGGAAGGACATGTGAGAGTTGGCAAATATATACAAATAATAGATATATTGCTGATGGTAAAAACTCTAAATTTATTTTGTTATTCTCTTAAATCTATATACAATATTCACAAGAGTTACTATCGTAATGATGTTAATATTTAAGTGAACGCCATCTGTTGGTCGCGTGAGGCACTACACATGATTTCATTTTAGGTATTTTTATTACTTATTGATTTAATATAAAAAATTAACTATAGGAGAAAATTGATAATAACAAAAAATAATTAATTAAATATAATTTTAATTTATTATATATATAATATATTTTTTTCAATCTATCGAATTATTCGATAATTTTTATCTCAATATGTCAAAAAAAAATTTAAAATAGGAATATAATATATTATTTATTCTTATTATACTATATATCTGTATATGTATAATATATAATAATTATAAAATAATATATATTTATCTATATTGAGATAAAAAAAAAATTATATTAGAAATGAGGAAAATAGGTTATATTTCTATTCTTATTTGAAACAAATTTTTGATATATTTTATCAATACTTATATATATATTATAGGGTATTACTTAATAAAATAAATACTTAACAAACAAAATTAACAATTTTTAATCGTAAATAATCATAAAACATAAATCGTCCGTTACATTCATCTGCATACAAAAGAGACGGCCAGTGCATAAAACAACCACAGGTCGAAAGTAGTGTAGCATAGAGGTCGCTTCCATAGCCTTCACGCAGCGCCCTCAGTTAACTTCAACTTTAAATGAAATAATTTAAATTATTTCCTACAATATATATATATATATATATATATATATATATATTGATAGTTTCTTTCAATATATCGAAATATTCGATGTTTTTTGTCTCAATTAAAATGTCAAAAATTTATTTCAAATAGGAATATATATATATATATATTAAGAATAGATAATATCTATATTCTTATATTAATTAAATTTTATTATATATATTTTTTATTAAATAATATATTATCTATTCTTATTATATATATATTTCAATTAAATTTTTGACATATTTTAATTGTAATAGAAAGCATCGAATAGTTCGATAGATTAAAAAATAATATTTCTATTGAATATTGTATTTTTATTCGATAATTTCAATCAATATAATTGTTTATTTTTATTTATAAATATTAACAAAAAATGCTTAATGATAATTGAGTTTATATGCTGTTGGCAGTTCTTTATATACCCATTCAAATCCATAGAAACAAGAAAATAGATAGGTAACTTATAATCATTTGTTCAAGAGGCCGCTAGTTCATTTAGTTACATAATATTCCGACTTGTAATGGTTATCCAAAATTTAAATTTGTAATAAAATAAATGTAATTCAATTTAAATATAATTCTTATATAAAAATTTTATTAATAAATGTTTTTTAAATAATTTTCATAAAGCATTTTTTTTTATTATTTTCATAAAAATATGTCTGATATCTCTTAATTTTTCAGATCATTATTTTATGATTGTTTTTTATATCTCTTTTCTTTCGCCTATTTTATTTTAAGAAATTTAAATTTAAGCAATTCTATTGTTTACAAATATATATATAAATTATACTAGTTTTGATTTGTTCCTGTATTAAACTTATTGATAATAATAAATAATATTTTAATGATTATCTCTTCAAATGAAATTCTTTCCAATTAACTAATAATTTAAAATCATATCAAAATTATTGAAATGATGGATTAAAAAGTCAATATGCATTTAATAAAATATTTCTTACATCCCACTGGTGGATTTTTGTTTCAGAAATCTTATTTCTATCATTTTCTCCAACAATATCGTCAGATAAAAATTATTTATATAAATGTTCCTTATTCAGAAATGATTATCAATCAGTCGAATTAATTTTCAATCAATGACTTTTACCGAGAAATTTGGACAATCTTTTTAGAAGTTTATTATGTAATACGAATCTAATTCTGTAATTTGTCGTTCATAAATTCATGTTTTTCTAATTTTATGCTATTTTAGAAGCATACTATCCCTAAAAATGTTTCTTTCTTAATATTTTCTTCTTTTGATCTAAAATTAAATAATTTTATATTTATATTAATAGTCAAATACCAGAAGAAACGATATTCATCAAAATTGTATAAATACCTAAAAAAAAATCATAATATAAGTCAAATTTAGAATATAATTTTATATAATTTACTATTATATTTTTATTTATATATATACTATTTTTATCTTTTAAATGGATTTAAATTAATTTGAAACATTAATTTATGAGATTAAGGGATATTTAATTCATTTTTCACTTTTTATTTATTTCTCCAAATTCTTAATAGAGATATAGAATTTATTGAAATACTTAATTGTATATTAATAATTCTATGCTGTTTTTTTTCAAATTCGATTTTCTAATTTTGCTGTCAAAAAATGTTGAATATTAATTATATATTGGATTTTTTACATTTATCCTTTTTCTTTACACTAGATATATAACTTTTAAGAATTAATATATCAATAAATCTCATAAATAAATTCACACATGAATTAAAATAATAAAAACAAAAATTAGTTTAAAATCAATTGAATTATTATAATTGAAGATTAATAAAATATATTAAGATTAGAGACACATTTAGGGTCCAAACTTGAGAGATGGAGTCAGTCCTTTGGTTGGAAATCATAAAGAATAGAAAAGGGGAATAAAATGAAAAATTGAATACATTGAATAGACAAAAGACTTCTTACCACAATATCTTTAACAAAGATGAAAACATGATCGAATGTGTTCAAAATAATATTTAGAGATCTTATTGAAATTCAAACTAAATTTAATTATTTGCGATTTAAAAATATTATTTAGAAGATAATAGATATTTTTAACTACCATTCTATATATTTTCTTAGCATTTATGTTAATCTTATAAATAAAAGATACTATATAAATCGTATTTTTCTTTACCATATAATATATACAAAAATATAATGAATACATGGTTTCATTTTAGGTATTTTTATTACTTGATTCAAATTAAAAAATTAACTATAAGAAAAGAATTGATGAAAACAAAAAATAATTAATTAAATATAATTTGAATTTTGTATTTATATATATAAAAATATATTTTTTCAATCTATCGAATTATTCGATAAATTTTATCTCAATATGTCAAAAAAAATTTAAAATAGGAATATAATATATTATTTATTCTTATTATACTATATATATGGATATGTATAATATATAATAATTATAAAATAATTTATATTTATCTATATTGAGATAAAAAAGAAATTTTAATAAAAATGTATATTTTTGTTGATATTAAATGGAAGTTTGTTCTGAAAAGAGCAGTTGTTTTGGAAAGATGGCGCTCATATCCGAGCAGCATCGCGTCCAATTTGCAAAGAACGGAAGAAATCCCTTGTGGACCTTTTTATAACCTTACTCAGACCAAGAGAATCCAGTTCAGCCAATCACAGACGAGAACGCATTTATGTTTATTATTTAATTTGTAGAACTTATATTTAGATTAAGATTAATATATTAAGTTAGTTAATATTATACTATATGTTAATAAATAAACCCTATTGTAATAACATTTATGTATTAAATAGTATAATAGAAAATGTAAAAGCTATGTTTGGCGGTAAAACCAGCCAATAAGCGACAAGATTGAATATCCCTAGCTAGTATTTATAAACGGACTTGTATCTATATTCTGCAGTTGAACCAGTTGAATCAGTTATGACTAATAGTTGACGAGTTGACCAAGTTATCTCTAAGTTATGACCAAGCCTTGATTTCGTTATGATCACTTATATTACTGGTTTACTCACGTTTATGTTAAGCAAGCATTTTATGTTTTATGAATTTGCTATATTTATGTAATATTTTAATTTAATAAAGGGATTTATGCACAAAATTTATTGAATTATAATTTATGAAGATCTACCTCTAAAAAGATGAAAGAAGTAAGAAGGAAAAAAATAATTTTCTTACAATATATATAAACATAAACATATATATTGATATTTTAGTTCAATATATCGAAATATTCGATATTTTTTATTTCAATTAAAATGTCAAATATTTATTTAAAATAGAAATATATATATATTAAGAATAGATAGTATCTATATTCTTATTTTAAATAAATTTTATTATATTTTTTTTTAAACATATATTATCTTTTCTTATTATATATATATATTTCAATTACATTTTTGACATATTTTAATTGAAATAGCTCGATAGATTAAAAAATAATAATTCTATTGAATATTCTATTTTTATTCGATAATTTCAACCAATATATTTGTTTATTTTGATTTATTCTTTTTAACATAAAATGCTTAATGATAATTGAGTTTAAATGCTGTTGGCAGCTCTTTATATACCCATTCAAATCCATAGAAACAAGAAAATAGATAGGTAACATTTGTTCAAGAGGCCGCTAGTTCATTTAGTTACATAATATTCCGACTTGTAATGGTTATCGAAAATTTAAATTTGTAATAAAATAAATGAAATTCAATTTAAATATAATTATACTATAAAAAGTTAATTAATAAATGTTTTTTAAATAATATTCATAAAGCATTTTTAATTATTTTCATAAAAATATGTGATATCTCAATTTTTCTGGTCATTATTTTAAGATTCTTTTTTATATCTCTTTTCATAATTCTTTCGCATATTTTATTTTAAGAAATTTAAATTTAGGTAATTCTATTGTTTTCAAATATATATATAAATTATACCTACTTGCTTTGATTTGTTCCTGTATCTTATCTTATTATGCTAGCTAAAATTGTATCTATATATATATATTGGTTCTCAAAAACCGCTCTAACGATTTTTTTCAAATTCACACTAGATATAGTATTTATAAAGAAAAATTGAGTTTTATTGATCACATCTCTTGAAACTTACAGCTCCATTATTAATTTCTTAATTAAAAATTATATATGGGTGACGTCAGAAATGGCATCCATTTTGAAATTTTACTCCGCCTTTTTTTAAAAAATTTTTTAAAGGATATTGTATTAATATTTTTTTTATATTTAAAATATTTTAAAATTTATTATTTAATTTCGAAATAAAATTAAAAATATTTATTTTTAATAAAATATATATATATTTATTAATCTCTCTCAAAAAAAAAAACAACAAAACAAATAAATGTCTTTGAAAGATGGTAAAAATCTCTTTTTAATTATCAAAATATCATAGACTAATGGTAAGAACAATTGTTTTTACTCCCCGAGTTCGAAGGATCGAAACTCGCCGCCTGCATTTTTTTTTATCTATTTTCGTGATTTATTTATTCATTGTTCTTTTATTAAATTTAATTTATTTTATTTTATTTTATTAATTAAAATGATGCAACATTTAATAATTGTAATATTGTAATAAAAAAACCGGAGGAAAATAATTTTTTTTTTTTTTTTTTAATCTATTATTTTTTAATAAATTACTATTTTATATTTATTTATTCATTGTTCTTTTATTAAATTTAAATATTTATTAATATTATTTATTATTAATTTATATATCGATGACATATGACATTCATATTGAAATTAGACTCCCGCCTTTTTTTAAAAGATATATATTTTTTATATTTAAAATATTTTAAAATTGTTTATTTAATTTCGAAATAAAATTAAAAATATATATTTTAATAATATTTTATAATTATAAATTACGATATATATTTATCATTCTTCCAATAAAAAAAAAATATTCATGCACTTAGAAACATACCTACCCCAAGTTCCATTCATTTTAATCAGATTGTTGCAATGATGCAACATTTAATAATTGTAATAAATATTTAAAGAATTGTATATCAGCTCGGTGTCCCAAGTATTAATATTACCAGCCAAACCCAATATAATAATGAATTAATTTTTTTTAACTTAATTACCTAGCCGAGGCTCGGGGTCCCGGTGTGATCTTAATATATTGTCAGAATTAGATAAATAATGTAGAGAGAAAAATTATTTAAAAATAGATATTTATTTAAATGAAATAAAATTATTTAATTTACAGAATGAAAATGACTATAATAATGTCTAAACATTTTTTCGAGCGACAGCTCGGTATCCCAGGTATTAATATTACCAGCCAAACCCAATAATAATGAATCATTTTTTTTAACTTAAGTACCGAGCCGAGGCTCGGGGTCCCGGTACTTAGACTTATTGATAATAATAAATATTTTAATGATTATCTCTTCAAATGAAATCTTTTCTAAGTATCTAATAATTTAAAATGATATCAAAATTATGGAAAAAATTAATATGCATTTAATAAAATCTTTCATTCATCACACTGGTGGATTTTTGCTACAAGGTGTCAGAAATCTTATTTCTATTATTTTCTCCAACAATATCTTCAGAAAAAAAGTTATATATCCCTTAATGTATCTTATTCAGAAATGATTCTCAATTTGGTTTCATTTTAGGTATTTTTATTACTTATTGATTCAAATTAAAAAATTAACTATAAGAAAAGAATTGATGAAAACAAAAAATAATTAAATATAATTTGAATTTTGTATTTATATATATAAAAATATATTTTTTCAATCTATCGAATTATTCGATAATTTTTATCTCAATATGTCAAAAAAATTTTCTAAATATGAATATAATATATTATTTATTCTTATTATATACTATATATATGTATATGTATAATATATAATAATTATAAAATAATATATATTGATCTAAATTGAGATAAAAACAAAATTATATTAGAAATGAGGAAAATAGGTTATATATCTATTCTTATTTAAAACAAATTTTTGACATATTTTATCAATATATATATATATATATATATATATTGATAGTTTCTTTCAATATATCGAAATAGTCGATGTTTTTTGTCTCAATTAAAATGTCAAAAATTTATTTCAAATAGGAATATATATATATATTAAGAATAGATAATATCTATATTCTTATATTAATTAAATTTTATTATATATATTTTTTATTAAATAATATATTATCTATTCTTAATATATATATATTTCATTTTTGACATATTTTAATTGTAATAGAAAGCATCGAATAGTTCGATAGATTAAAAAATAATAATTCTATTGAATATTGTATTTTTATTCGATAATTTCAATCAATATAATTGTTTATTTTTATTTATAAATATTAACAAAAAATGCTTAATGATAATTGAGTTTAAATGCTGTTGGCAGTTCTTTATATATCCATTCAAATCCATAGAAACAAGAAAATAGATAGGTAACTTATAATCATTTGTTCAAGAGGCCGCTAGTTCATTTAGTTACATAATATTCCGACTTGTAATGGTTATCGAAAATTTAAATTTGTAATAAAATAAATGTAATTAAATTTAAATACAATTATAATATAAAAATTTTATTAATAAATGTTTTTTAAATAATATTCATAAAAGGTATACTGAATCATGATTGCCTTTAATTCAGCTAGAAAAAAAATTATATGGCAAATATTGTTTCTTCATAAGTAAATCTAAAATATTATTAATTTTATTCATTTTGATTTTTGCTTTGTATTCTTACTTTGAATAGACAAGAATTTTTACCACAATATCTTTAACAAAGGCAGAAACATGATCGAATATGTTCAAAATAATATTTAGAGATCTTATTGAAATTGATACTAAATTTAATTATTTGCGATTTAAAAATATTATTTAGAAGATAATAGAAATAATATATATTTTTAACTACCATTCTATATATTTACTTAGCATTTATGTTAATCTTATAAAGATACTATATAAATCGTATTTCTTTACCATATAATATATTCAAAAATATAATGAATACATGATTTCATTTTAGGTATTTTTATTACTTATTGATTTAATATAAAAAATTAACTATAGGAGAAAATTGATAATAACAAAAAATAATTAATTAAATATAATTTTAATTTATTATATATATAATATATTTTTTTCAATCTATCGAATTATTCGATAATTTTTATCTCAATATGTCAAAAAAAAATTTAAAATAGGAATATAATATATTATTTATTCTTATTATACTATATATCTGTATATGTATAATATATAATAATTATAAAATAATATATATTTATCTATATTGAGATAAAAAAAAAATTATATTAGAAATGAGGAAAATAGGTTATATTTCTATTCTTATTTGAAACAAATTTTTGATATATTTTATCAATACTTATATATATATTATAGGGTATTACTTAATAAAATAAATACTTAACAAACAAAATTAACAATTTTTAATCGTAAATAATCATAAAACATAAATCGTCCGTTACATTCATCTGCATACAAAAGAGACGGCCAGTGCATAAAACAACCACAGGTCGAAAGTAGTGTAGCATAGAGGTCGCTTCCATAGCCTTCACGCAGCGCCCTCAGTTAACTTCAACTTTAAATGAAATAATTTAAATTATTTCCTACAATATATATATATATATATATATATATATATATATATATATTGATAGTTTCTTTCAATATATCGAAATATTCGATGTTTTTTGTCTCAATTAAAATGTCAAAAATTTATTTCAAATAGGAATATATATATATATATATATTAAGAATAGATAATATCTATATTCTTATATTAATTAAATTTTATTATATATATTTTTTATTAAATAATATATTATCTATTCTTATTATATATATATTTCAATTAAATTTTTGACATATATTAATTGTAATAGAAAGCATCGAATAGTTCGATAGATTAAAAAATAATATTTCTATTGAATATTGTATTTTTATTCGATAATTTCAATCAATATAATTGTTTATTTTTATTTATAAATATTAACAAAAAATGCTTAATGATAATTGAGTTTATATGCTGTTGGCAGTTCTTTATATACCCATTCAAATCCATAGAAACAAGAAAATAGATAGGTAACTTATAATCATTTGTTCAAGAGGCCGCTAGTTCATTTAGTTACATAATATTCCGACTTGTAATGGTAATCCAAAATTTAAATTTGTAATAAAATAAATGTAATTCAATTTAAATATAATTCTTATATAAAAATTTTATTAATAAATGTTTTTTAAATAATTTTCATAAAGCATTTTTTTTTATTATTTTCATAAAAATATGTCTGATATCTCTTAATTTTTCAGATCATTATTTTATGATTGTTTTTTATATCTCTTTTCTTTCGCCTATTTTATTTTAAGAAATTTAAATTTAAGCAATTCTATTGTTTACAAATATATATATAAATTATACTAGTTTTGATTTGTTCCTGTATTAAACTTATTGATAATAATAAATAATATTTTAATGATTATCTCTTCAAATGAAATTCTTTCCAATTAACTAATAATTTAAAATCATATCAAAATTATTGAAATGATGGATTAAAAAGTCAATATGCATTTAATAAAATATTTCTTACATCCCACTGGTGGATTTTTGTTTCAGAAATCTTATTTCTATCATTTTCTCCAACAATATCGTCAGATAAAAATTATTTATATAAATGTTCCTTATTCAGAAATGATTATCAATCAGTCGAATTAATTTTCAATCAATGACTTTTACCGAGAAATTTGGACAATCTTTTTAGAAGTTTATTATGTAATACGAATCTAATTCTGTATATTGTCGTTCATAAATTCATGTTTTTCTAATTTTATGCTATTTTAGAAGCATACTATCCCTAAAAATGTTTCTTTCTTAATATTTTCTTCTTTTGATCTAAAATTAAATAATTTTATATTTATATTAATAGTCAAATACCAGAAGAAACGATATTCATCAAAATTGTATAAATACCTAAAAAAAAATCATAATATAAGTCAAATTTAGAATATAATTTTATATAATTTACTATTATATTTTTATTTATATATATACTATTTTTATCTTTTAAATGGATTTAAATTAATTTGAAACATTAATTTATGAGATTAAGGGATATTTAATTCATTTTTCACTTTTTATTTATTTCTCCAAATTCTTAATAGAGATATAGAATTTATTGAAATACTTAATTGTATATTAATAATTCTATGCTGTTTTTTTTCAAATTCGATTTTCTAATTTTGCTGTCAAAAAATGTTGAATATTAATTATATATTGGATTTTTTACATTTATCCTTTCTTTACACTAGATATATAACTTTTAAGAATTAATATATCATTAAATCTCATAAATAAATTCACACATGAATTAAAATAATAAAAACAAAAATTAGTTTAAAATCAATTGAATTATTATAATTGAAGATTAATAAAATATATTAAGATTAGAGACACATTTAGGGTCCAAACTTGAGAGATGGAGTCAGTCCTTTGGTTGGAAATCATAAAGAATAGAAAAGGGGAATAAAATGAAAAATTGAATACATTGAATAGACAAAAGACTTCTTACCACAATATCTTTAACAAAGATGAAAACATGATCGAATGTGTTCAAAATAATATTTAGAGATCTTATTGAAATTCAAACTAAATTTAATTATTTGCGATTTAAAAATATTATTTAGAAGATAATAGATATTTTTAACTACCATTCTATATATTTTCTTAGCATTTATGTTAATCTTATAAATAAAAGATACTATATAAATCGTATTTTTCTTTACCATATAATATATACAAAAATATAATGAATACATGGTTTCATTTTAGGTATTTTTATTACTTGATTCAAATTAAAAAATTAACTATAAGAAAAGAATTGATGAAAACAAAAAATAATTAATTAAATATAATTTGAATTTTGTATTTATATATATAAAAATATATTTTTTCAATCTATCGAATTATTCGATAAATTTTATCTCAATATGTCAAAAAAAATTTAAAATAGGAATATAATATATTATTTATTCTTATTATACTATATATATGGATATGTATAATATATAATAATTATTTTATATATTTTATTTTTATTTATAAATATTAACAAAAAATGCTTTATGATAATTGAGTTTATATGCTGTTGGCAGTTCTTTATATACCCATTCAAATCCATAGAAACAAGAAAATAGATAGGTAACTTATAATCATTTGTTCAAGAGGCCGCTAGTTCATTTAGTTACATAATATTCCGACTTGTAATGGTTATCCAAAATTTAAATTTGTAATAAAATAAATGTAATTCAATTTAAATATAATTCTTATATAAAAATTTTATTAATAAATGTTTTTTAAATAATTTTCATAAAGCATTTTTTTTTATTATTTTCATAAAAATATGTCTGATATCTCTTAATTTTTCAGATCATTATTTTATGATTGTTTTTTATATCTCTTTTCTTTCGCCTATTTTATTTTAAGAAATTTAAATTTAAGCAATTCTATTGTTTACAAATATATATATAAATTATACTAGTTTTGATTTGTTCCTGTATTAAACTTATTGATAATAATAAATAATATTTTAATGATTATCTCTTCAAATGAAATTCTTTCCAATTAACTAATAATTTAAAATCATATCAAAATTATTGAAATGATGGATTAAAAAGTCAATATGCATTTAATAAAATATTTCTTACATCCCACTGGTGGATTTTTGTTTCAGAAATCTTATTTCTATCATTTTCTCCAACAATATCGTCAGATAAAAATTATTTATATAAATGTTCCTTATTCAGAAATGATTATCAATCAGTCGAATTAATTTTCAATCAATGACTTTTACCGAGAAATTTGGACAATCTTTTTAGAAGTTTATTATGTAATACGAATCTAATTCTGTAATTTGTCGTTCATAAATTCATGTTTTTCTAATTTTATGCTATTTTAGAAGCATACTATCCCTAAAAATGTTTCTTTCTTAATATTTTCTTCTTTTGATCTAAAATTAAATAATTTTATATTTATATTAATAGTCAAATACCAGAAGAAACGATATTCATCAAAATTGTATAAATACCTAAAAAAAAATCATAATATAAGTCAAATTTAGAATATAATTTTATATAATTTACTATTATATTTTTATTTATATATATACTATTTTTATCTTTTAAATGGATTTAAATTAATTTGAAACATTAATTTATGAGATTAAGGGATATTTAATTCATTTTTCACTTTTTATTTATTTCTCCAAATTCTTAATAGAGATATAGAATTTATTGAAATACTTAATTGTATATTAATAATTCTATGCTGTTTTTTTTTCAAATTCGATTTTCTAATTTTGCTGTCAAAAAATGTTGAATATTAATTATATATTGGATTTTTTACATTTATCCTTTTTCTTTACACTAGATATATAACTTTTAAGAATTAATATATCAATAAATCTCATAAATAAATTCACACATGAATTAAAATAATAAAAACAAAAATTAGTTTAAAATCAATTGAATTATTATAATTGAAGATTAATAAAATATATTAAGATTAGAGACACATTTAGGGTCCAAACTTGAGAGATGGAGTCAGTCCTTTGGTTGGAAATCATAAAGAATAGAAAAGGGGAATAAAATGAAAAATTGAATACATTGAATAGACAAAAGACTTCTTACCACAATATCTTTAACAAAGATGAAAACATGATCGAATGTGTTCAAAATAATATTTAGAGATCTTATTGAAATTCAAACTAAATTTAATTATTTGCGATTTAAAAATATTATTTAGAAGATAATAGATATTTTTAACTACCATTCTATATATTTTCTTAGCATTTATGTTAATCTTATAAATAAAAGATACTATATAAATCGTATTTTTCTTTACCATATAATATATACAAAAATATAATGAATACATGGTTTCATTTTAGGTATTTTTATTACTTGATTCAAATTAAAAAATTAACTATAAGAAAAGAATTGATGAAAACAAAAAATAATTAATTAAATATAATTTGAATTTTGTATTTATATATATAAAAATATATTTTTTCAATCTATCGAATTATTCGATAAATTTTATCTCAATATGTCAAAAAAAATTTAAAATAGGAATATAATATATTATTTATTCTTATTATACTATATATATGGATATGTATAATATATAATAATTATAAAATAATTTATATTTATCTATATTGAGATAAAAAAGAAATTTTAATAAAAATGTATATTTTTGTTGATATTAAATGGAAGTTTGTTCTGAAAAGAGCAGTTGTTTTGGAAAGATGGCGCTCATATCCGAGCAGCATCGCGTCCAATTTGCAAAGAACGGAAGAAATCCCTTGTGGACCTTTTTATAACCTTACTCAGACCAAGAGAATCCAGTTCAGCCAATCACAGACGAGAACGCATTTATGTTTATTATTTAATTTGTAGAACTTATATTTAGATTAAGATTAATATATTAAGTTAGTTAATATTATACTATATGTTAATAAATAAACCCTATTGTAATAACATTTATGTATTAAATAGTATAATAGAAAATGTAAAAGCTATGTTTGGCGGTAAAACCAGCCAATAAGCGACAAGATTGAATATCCCTAGCTAGTATTTATAAACGGACTTGTATCTATATTCTGCAGTTGAACCAGTTGAATCAGTTATGACTAATAGTTGACGAGTTGACCAAGTTATCTCTAAGTTATGACCAAGCCTTGATTTCGTTATGATCACTTATATTACTGGTTTACTCACGTTTATGTTAAGCAAGCATTTTATGTTTTATGAATTTGCTATATTTATGTAATATTTTAATTTAATAAAGGGATTTATGCACAAAATTTATTGAATTATAATTTATGAAGATCTACCTCTAAAAAGATGAAAGAAGTAAGAAGGAAAAAAATAATTTTCTTACAATATATATAAACATAAACATATATATTGATATTTTAGTTCAATATATCGAAATATTCGATATTTTTTATTTCAATTAAAATGTCAAATATTTATTTAAAATAGAAATATATATATATTAAGAATAGATAGTATCTATATTCTTATTTTAAATAAATTTTATTATATTTTTTTTTAAACATATATTATCTTTTCTTATTATATATATATATGTCAATTACATTTTTGACATATTTTAATTGAAATAGCTCGATAGATTAAAAAATAATAATTCTATTGAATATTCTATTTTTATTCGATAATTTCAACCAATATATTTGTTTATTTTGATTTATTCTTTTTAACATAAAATGCTTAATGATAATTGAGTTTAAATGCTGTTGGCAGCTCTTTATATACCCATTCAAATCCATAGAAACAAGAAAATAGATAGGTAACATTTGTTCAAGAGGCCGCTAGTTCATTTAGTTACATAATATTCCGACTTGTAATGGTTATCGAAAATTTAAATTTGTAATAAAATAAATGAAATTCAATTTAAATATAATTATACTATAAAAAGTTAATTAATAAATGTTTTTTAAATAATATTCATAAAGCATTTTTAATTATTTTCATAAAAATATGTCTGATATCTCAATTTTTCTGGTCATTATTTTAAGATTCTTTTTTATATCTCTTTTCATAATTCTTTCGCATATTTTATTTTAAGAAATTTAAATTTAGGTAATTCTATTGTTTTCAAATATATATATAAATTATACCTACTTGCTTTGATTTGTTCCTGTATCTTATCTTATTATGCTAGCTAAAATTGTATCTATATATATATTGGTTCTCAAAAACCGCTCTAACGATTTTTTTCAAATTCACACTAGATATAGTATTTATAAAGAAAAATTGAGTTTTATTGATCACATCTCTTGAAACTTACAGCTGCATTATTAATTTCTTAATTAAAAATTATATATGGGTGACGTCAGAAATGGCATCCATTTTGAAATTTTACTCCGCCTTTTTTTAAAAAATTTTTTAAAGGATATTGTATTAATATTTTTTTTATATTTAAAATATTTTAAAATTTATTATTTAATTTCGAAATAAAATTAAAAATATTTATTTTTAATAAAATATATATATATTTATTAATCTCTCTCAAAAAAAAAAACAACAAAACAAATAAATGTCTTTGAAAGATGGTAAAAATCTCTTTTTAATTATCAAAATATCATAGACTAATGGTAAGAACAATTGTTTTTACTCCCCGAGTTCGAAGGATCGAAACTCGCCGCCTGCATTTTTTTTTTATCTATTTTCGTGATTTATTTATTCATTGTTCTTTTATTAAATTTAATTTATTTTATTTTATTTTATTAATTAAAATGATGCAACATTTAATAATTGTAATATTGTAATAAAAAAACCGGAGGAAAATAATTTTTTTTTTTTTTTTTTAATCTATTATTTTTTAATAAATTACTATTTTATATTTATTTATTCATTGTTCTTTTATTAAATTTAAATATTTATTAATATTATTTATTATTAATTTATATATCGATGACATATGACATTCATATTGAAATTAGACTCCCGCCTTTTTTTAAAAGATATATATTTTTTATATTTAAAATATTTTAAAATTGTTTATTTAATTTCGAAATAAAATTAAAAATATATATTTTAATAATATTTTATAATTATAAATTACGATATATATTTATCATTCTTCCAATAAAAAAAAAATATTCATGCACTTAGAAACATACCTACCCCAAGTTCCATTCATTTTAATCAGATTGTTGCAATGATGCAACATTTAATAATTGTAATAAATATTTAAAGAATTGTATATCAGCTCGGTGTCCCAAGTATTAATATTACCAGCCAAACCCAATATAATAATGAATTAATTTTTTTTAACTTAATTACCTAGCCGAGGCTCGGGGTCCCGGTGTGATCTTAATATATTGTCAGAATTAGATAAATAATGTAGAGAGAAAAATTATTTAAAAATAGATATTTATTTAAATGAAATAAAATTATTTAATTTACAGAATGAAAATGACTATAATAATGTCTAAACATTTTTTCGAGCGACAGCTCGGTATCCCAGGTATTAATATTACCAGCCAAACCCAATAATAATGAATCATTTTTTTTAACTTAAGTACCGAGCCGAGGCTCGGGGTCCCGGTACTTAGACTTATTGATAATAATAAATATTTTAATGATTATCTCTTCAAATGAAATCTTTTCTAAGTATCTAATAATTTAAAATGATATCAAAATTATGGAAAAAATTAATATGCATTTAATAAAATCTTTCATTCATCACACTGGTGGATTTTTGCTACAAGGTGTCATAAATCTTATTTCTATTATTTTCTCCAACAATATCTTCAGAAAAAAAGTTATATATCCCTTAATGTATCTTATTCAGAAATGATTCTCAATTTGGTTTCATTTTAGGTATTTTTATTACTTATTGATTCAAATTAAAAAATTAACTATAAGAAAAGAATTGATGAAAACAAAAAATAATTAAATATAATTTGAATTTTGTATTTATATATATAAAAATATATTTTTTCAATCTATCGAATTATTCGATAATTTTTATCTCAATATGTCAAAAAAATTTTCTAAATATGAATATAATATATTATTTATTCTTATTATATACTATATATATGTATATGTATAATATATAATAATTATAAAATAATATATATTGATCTAAATTGAGATAAAAACAAAATTATATTAGAAATGAGGAAAATAGGTTATATATCTATTCTTATTTAAAACAAATTTTTGACATATTTTATCAATATATATATATATATATATATATATTGATAGTTTCTTTCAATATATCGAAATAGTCGATGTTTTTTGTCTCAATTAAAATGTCAAAAATTTATTTCAAATAGGAATATATATATATATTAAGAATAGATAATATCTATATTCTTATATTAATTAAATTTTATTATATATATTTTTTATTAAATAATATATTATCTATTCTTAATATATATATATTTCATTTTTGACATATTTTAATTGTAATAGAAAGCATCGAATAGTTCGATAGATTAAAAAATAATAATTCTATTGAATATTGTATTTTTATTCGATAATTTCAATCAATATAATTGTTTATTTTTATTTATAAATATTAACAAAAAATGCTTAATGATAATTGAGTTTAAATGCTGTTGGCAGTTCTTTATATATCCATTCAAATCCATAGAAACAAGAAAATAGATAGGTAACTTATAATCATTTGTTCAAGAGGCCGCTAGTTCATTTAGTTACATAATATTCCGACTTGTAATGGTTATCGAAAATTTAAATTTGTAATAAAATAAATGTAATTAAATTTAAATACAATTATAATATAAAAATTTTATTAATAAATGTTTTTTAAATAATATTCATAAAAGGTATACTGAATCATGATTGCCTTTAATTCAGCTAGAAAAAAAATTATATGGCAAATATTGTTTCTTCATAAGTAAATCTAAAATATTATTAATTTTATTCATTTTGATTTTTGCTTTGTATTCTTACTTTGAATAGACAAGAATTTTTACCACAATATCTTTAACAAAGGCAGAAACATGATCGAATATGTTCAAAATAATATTTAGAGATCTTATTGAAATTGATACTAAATTTAATTATTTGCGATTTAAAAATATTATTTAGAAGATAATAGAAATAATATATATTTTTAACTACCATTCTATATATTTACTTAGCATTTATGTTAATCTTATAAAGATACTATATAAATCGTATTTCTTTACCATATAATATATTCAAAAATATAATGAATACATGATTTCATTTTAGGTATTTTTATTACTTATTGATTTAATATAAAAAATTAACTATAGGAGAAAATTGATAATAACAAAAAATAATTAATTAAATATAATTTTAATTTATTATATATATAATATATTTTTTTCAATCTATCGAATTATTCGATAATTTTTATCTCAATATGTCAAAAAAAAATTTAAAATAGGAATATAATATATTATTTATTCTTATTATACTATATATCTGTATATGTATAATATATAATAATTATAAAATAATATATATTTATCTATATTGAGATAAAAAAAAAATTATATTAGAAATGAGGAAAATAGGTTATATTTCTATTCTTATTTGAAACAAATTTTTGATATATTTTATCAATACTTATATATATATTATAGGGTATTACTTAATAAAATAAATACTTAACAAACAAAATTAACAATTTTTAATCGTAAATAATCATAAAACATAAATCGTCCGTTACATTCATCTGCATACAAAAGAGACGGCCAGTGCATAAAACAACCACAGGTCGAAAGTAGTGTAGCATAGAGGTCGCTTCCATAGCCTTCACGCAGCGCCCTCAGTTAACTTCAACTTTAAATGAAATAATTTAAATTATTTCCTACAATATATATATATATATATATATATATATATATATATATATATTGATAGTTTCTTTCAATATATCGAAATATTCGATGTTTTTTGTCTCAATTAAAATGTCAAAAATTTATTTCAAATAGGAATATATATATATATATATATTAAGAATAGATAATATCTATATTCTTATATTAATTAAATTTTATTATATATATTTTTTATTAAATAATATATTATCTATTCTTATTATATATATATTTCAATTAAATTTTTGACATATATTAATTGTAATAGAAAGCATCGAATAGTTCGATAGATTAAAAAATAATATTTCTATTGAATATTGTATTTTTATTCGATAATTTCAATCAATATAATTGTTTATTTTTATTTATAAATATTAACAAAAAATGCTTAATGATAATTGAGTTTATATGCTGTTGGCAGTTCTTTATATACCCATTCAAATCCATAGAAACAAGAAAATAGATAGGTAACTTATAATCATTTGTTCAAGAGGCCGCTAGTTCATTTAGTTACATAATATTCCGACTTGTAATGGTAATCCAAAATTTAAATTTGTAATAAAATAAATGTAATTCAATTTAAATATAATTCTTATATAAAAATTTTATTAATAAATGTTTTTTAAATAATTTTCATAAAGCATTTTTTTTTATTATTTTCATAAAAATATGTCTGATATCTCTTAATTTTTCAGATCATTATTTTATGATTGTTTTTTATATCTCTTTTCTTTCGCCTATTTTATTTTAAGAAATTTAAATTTAAGCAATTCTATTGTTTACAAATATATATATAAATTATACTAGTTTTGATTTGTTCCTGTATTAAACTTATTGATAATAATAAATAATATTTTAATGATTATCTCTTCAAATGAAATTCTTTCCAATTAACTAATAATTTAAAATCATATCAAAATTATTGAAATGATGGATTAAAAAGTCAATATGCATTTAATAAAATATTTCTTACATCCCACTGGTGGATTTTTGTTTCAGAAATCTTATTTCTATCATTTTCTCCAACAATATCGTCAGATAAAAATTATTTATATAAATGTTCCTTATTCAGAAATGATTATCAATCAGTCGAATTAATTTTCAATCAATGACTTTTACCGAGAAATTTGGACAATCTTTTTAGAAGTTTATTATGTAATACGAATCTAATTCTGTATATTGTCGTTCATAAATTCATGTTTTTCTAATTTTATGCTATTTTAGAAGCATACTATCCCTAAAAATGTTTCTTTCTTAATATTTTCTTCTTTTGATCTAAAATTAAATAATTTTATATTTATATTAATAGTCAAATACCAGAAGAAACGATATTCATCAAAATTGTATAAATACCTAAAAAAAAATCATAATATAAGTCAAATTTAGAATATAATTTTATATAATTTACTATTATATTTTTATTTATATATATACTATTTTTATCTTTTAAATGGATTTAAATTAATTTGAAACATTAATTTATGAGATTAAGGGATATTTAATTCATTTTTCACTTTTTATTTATTTCTCCAAATTCTTAATAGAGATATAGAATTTATTGAAATACTTAATTGTATATTAATAATTCTATGCTGTTTTTTTTCAAATTCGATTTTCTAATTTTGCTGTCAAAAAATGTTGAATATTAATTATATATTGGATTTTTTACATTTATCCTTTCTTTACACTAGATATATAACTTTTAAGAATTAATATATCATTAAATCTCATAAATAAATTCACACATGAATTAAAATAATAAAAACAAAAATTAGTTTAAAATCAATTGAATTATTATAATTGAAGATTAATAAAATATATTAAGATTAGAGACACATTTAGGGTCCAAACTTGAGAGATGGAGTCAGTCCTTTGGTTGGAAATCATAAAGAATAGAAAAGGGGAATAAAATGAAAAATTGAATACATTGAATAGACAAAAGACTTCTTACCACAATATCTTTAACAAAGATGAAAACATGATCGAATGTGTTCAAAATAATATTTAGAGATCTTATTGAAATTCAAACTAAATTTAATTATTTGCGATTTAAAAATATTATTTAGAAGATAATAGATATTTTTAACTACCATTCTATATATTTTCTTAGCATTTATGTTAATCTTATAAATAAAAGATACTATATAAATCGTATTTTTCTTTACCATATAATATATACAAAAATATAATGAATACATGGTTTCATTTTAGGTATTTTTATTACTTGATTCAAATTAAAAAATTAACTATAAGAAAAGAATTGATGAAAACAAAAAATAATTAATTAAATATAATTTGAATTTTGTATTTATATATATAAAAATATATTTTTTCAATCTATCGAATTATTCGATAAATTTTATCTCAATATGTCAAAAAAAATTTAAAATAGGAATATAATATATTATTTATTCTTATTATACTATATATATGGATATGTATAATATATAATAATTATAAAATAATTTATATTTATCTATATTGAGATAAAAAAGAAATTTTAATAAAAATGTATATTTTTGTTGATATTAAATGGAAGTTTGTTCTGAAAAGAGCAGTTGTTTTGGAAAGATGGCGCTCATATCCGAGCAGCATCGCGTCCAATTTGCAAAGAACGGAAGAAATCCCTTGTGGACCTTTTTATAACCTTACTCAGACCAAGAGAATCCAGTTCAGCCAATCACAGACGAGAACGCATTTATGTTTAATATTTAATTTGTAGAACTTATATTTAGATTAAGATTAATATATTAAGTTAGTTAATATTATACTATATGTTAATAAATAAACCCTATTGTAATAACATTTATGTATTAAATAGTATAATAGAAAATGTAAAAGCTATGTTTGGCGGTAAAACCAGCCAATAAGCGACAAGATTGAATATCCCTAGCTAGTATTTATAAACGGACTTGTATCTATATTCTGCAGTTGAACCAGTTGAATCAGTTATGACTAATAGTTGACGAGTTGACCAAGTTATCTCTAAGTTATGACCAAGCCTTGATTTCGTTATGATCACTTATATTACTGGTTTACTCACGTTTATGTTAAGCAAGCATTTTATGTTTTATGAATTTGCTATATTTATGTAATATTTTAATTTAATAAAGGGATTTATGCACAAAATTTATTGAATTATAATTTATGAAGATCTACCTCTAAAAAGATGAAAGAAGTAAGAAGGAAAAAAATAATTTTCTTACAATATATATAAACATAAACATATATATTGATATTTTAGTTCAATATATCGAAATATTCGATATTTTTTATTTCAATTAAAATGTCAAATATTTATTTAAAATAGAAATATATATATATTAAGAATAGATAGTATCTATATTCTTATTTTAAATAAATTTTATTATATTTTTTTTTAAACATATATTATCTTTTCTTATTATATATATATATTTCAATTACATTTTTGACATATTTTAATTGAAATAGCTCGATAGATTAAAAAATAATAATTCTATTGAATATTCTATTTTTATTCTACAATTTCAACCAATATATTTGTTTATTTTTATTTATATATTGGTTTAAAAATGGTTTGATTGAGGGTTTCTATAACTCTTAAATTAATAAAATATAGTAAATAAAAATGCTTAATGATAATTGAGTTTAAATGCTCTTGGCAGCTCTTTATATACCCATTCAAATCCATAGAAACAAGAAAATAGATAGGTAACTTATAATCATTTGTTCAAGAGGCCGCTAGTTCATTTAGTTACATAATATTCCGACTTGCAATGGTTATCGAAAATTTAAATTTGTAATAAAATAAATGTAATTCAATTTAAATATAATTATAATATAAAAATTTTATTAATAAATGTTTTTTAAATAATATTCATAAAGTGTATACTGAATCATGATTGCCTTTAATTCAGCTAGAAAAAAAATTATATGGCAAATATTATGTTTCTTCAAAAGTAAATGCTTAATGATAATTGAGTTTATATGCTGTTCGCAGTTCTTTATATACCCATTCAAATCCATAGAAACAAGAAAATAGATAGGTAACTTATAATTATTTGTTCAAGAGGCCGCTAGTTCATTTAGTTACATAATATTCCGACTTTTAATGGTTATCCAAAATTTACATTTGTAATAAAATAAATGTAATTCAATTTAAATATAATTATAATATAAAAATTTTATTAATAAATGTTTTTTAAATAATTTTCATAAAGCATTTTTTTTTATTATTTTCATAAAAATATGTCTGATATCTCAAGAGGCCGCTAGTTCACATTTAGTTACATAATATTCCGACTTGTAATGATTATCGAAAATTTAAATTTGTAATAAAATAAATGTAATCCAATTTACATATAATTATAATATAAGAATTTTAAGATTAATATATTAAGTTAACTAATATTATAATATATGTGAATAAATAAATTCTATTGTAATAACATTTATGTATTAATTAGTATAATAGAAAATGTAAAAGCTATGCTTGGCTGTAAAACCAGCCAATGAGCGATAAGATTGAATATCACTAGCTAGTATTTATAAACGGACATGTATCGATATTCAGGCAGTTGCCAGTTGATCAAGTTATGATAAGTTGACCAGTTTTTCCAGTGGCCAATTGATCAAGTTATGTCCAAGTTATGATCAAGCCTTGATTTTGTTATGATCACTTATGTTACTGGTTTACTCACGTTTATGTTAAGCAAGCATTTTATGTTTTATGAATTTGCTACATTTATGTAATATTTTAATAAAAGGATTTATGCACCCAATTTATTGAATTATCATTTATGAAGACCTTTAAAGAAGATAAAAGAAAGATAATAATTTTCTTACAATGTATATGTTGCAAAATATTATATTTTATTTATACGAATGAGGCAAGTCAATAAGTCCGTAACTTTTTGAATTTCCCGTCTCTTAAATGAAATAGCAACACTGCTCGTCAGGAAGCAACAATCAACTGACTCCAGTCGAATTTTAACTAGCTGTATCTTTAGTTTTTGTTTGACACTCATTAATATCAGACTACCACGTAATTTGAGAAGAAAATGGAATAAAGTGAATTTCAATGGAAATCCATGAATTGGAATACAAATTGTTCCCTTATCCGCCCTATTTTCAGAATTTAGCCCAGTGTGACTATTTCTTGTTTCCAAACCTGAAGAAATGGCTCGGTTGAAAGAGATTAGACTCCAACGATGAAATCATCTCACAAACAAATACCTATTTTGATGTCCTCGACAAATCTTATTTATTTGGAAGGGATAAAAAAATTGGAGCAACGTTGGACGAAGTGTATAGGAGGCTACGTTGAAAAATAAAATAATTTTTTAACCAAAAAACATGTGTTTCATTCAAAAAGTCACGTACTTGTTGACCTGCTTCGTATATTTGTGCCAGAAATCGAACAACAGACAAAACAGCTAATCTTTTTGCCTTTTCCCAAATAAAGAATAAAATACATTCATATATAAGTGAAATTGTAAACATATTTGAAACGAATACAACAAACATAAGAAAAAAATCTACTCGAGACTCGACGTACTCAAAAAATCATCTTACAATTTTTTGTTCACATTTCAAATAAGAAAAAAAAAATTAGATAACCGATTCCTGCTAAGTAATTCAAATGATTCCATTAAAATATATTTTTATTTTTTTTTTTTTTTTATTTCTTAATGTTAATTTTCATTTTAGAATAATTTATATATTTTTTTTTCATAATAATATTATAATTGTAATTCATTATTCTATTTTTAACCTGTCAACTGCATACAACCATACTTATCTGATATTATAATAGAATATATTATCAATTTGAATTATGTCAAATTTATGAATTGTGAATACAAAATTAGTTCAAGTGAATGATTTGACAAAAATTGATTGGATCAAAAGGTATTAAAGATTTGAGCGAAGAGAGAAAAAGAGAGGAGGGAGGAGTTATTTTAAATTTTCATAGCGTAAATAAATTAGTATTATCTATGAAAAACAATCTATTTCATTTGCATTCATGTTAAATATATGAAGAAATTTTATCAGTACTGAAATTAAACCCGATTATTATTTCATAACAAACTCGAAGTTTTCCAGAGAAGATTTGTTTTTTTATTTATTTTATATATATATATATATATATATATATACACTTCCATTAGATTTGATTACACTGTAACATTCTTTTATTTTTGTTTTTGTTTTGTAAAAGACTTTAATATACTCATTTTTTGACATCTTTATATGAATAATGGCTTGAGATAAGTGTGCTATTAGGATTTTAATATATTAATTTGAAACTTTTATATAAGTAGACGTTTGATGTCATGTTTTTCAATGTTGGACCAACTTCTATGTTTAATTACTATATTTCAGCAATAAATCATTTGCTGACCTTTTTATAAGTCATCTTTTCATATTATATATATATATATTATGACTATCTTTAAATATTCTAATATTTATAAGTAATCTAATATAAAGCTTATAATTTTTTTTTACTTTATACCAGTAAATCTTTTAAAATTTTGACTTATCTTTTTACTATCTCGCCAGAGATAATATTGCGATCACGAAAATTTTCGATGTCGAGATTTTGATGTTTTTATATGTTTTGAAGATTCCTGAATCATTTTTACTAAGGTTGAGAAAATTGTCTGTGTGTATGTGCGTATGTAGACAAGATTACTCAAAAACGGTTTGAGCTAGAATAATGAAATTTGGTACACGAAAATTATTCAAAATTCATAGTTTTCTATCAACTTTTTAGAAATGTAGCTCAATCGGAGGTGGGTGGCGTTTTGATTTTTTTCCCCCAAACTGACCGTAAAAATATAAATATATATTTGATAATTTTTCACATGATTAAAAATTGTATAAAACTTCCATATATAGAATTTCAGCATGATTGAATCGCTGAAAATACCGGAATTAATTTTTTAACACGACTGCAAATCACGCGCCTGCACGTGACGTAGTGCTATCAACAAAGAGCCAAACACGCGCTGGTTTATTAAATATTATTTATTAATTTTAAAATTTATAATTTAATTTAAATAAAATATATATAGGATCTGAAAAAATGAAATTTATTTTATTATTTTCTCATGAAGATGTTCTCGGAGCGACTAAGCAAATTCATGTTGCGCTGGGACATATATTTAAAACCTCGCTACCCCCTCTTAGAAGCCTTTGATTGGCAATAATAAGCGAGCCATTTATTGGGTCTTCGTTCAGTGCCTAACACGCGATTGGTCGTCGAGAGCCCCCACCACTCTCCTTAGATGTCACCAGCCGGGTATAAAAAGTCGTGAAACAGGCTAGCTGGGGGCAGTAGCAGTTGAGCAGTTGTAAGTTCCGATTCAAGACGTTAAGAAGAACGACGAACATATCCGAAGAACGAAGAACCGAACATTTCCGATCAACGACGAAACATCCACGAAGTCAAGACGTTTATTTTTACCTGTGTATATATTTCTAAACAAAAACGATATATTTTTTGCTACACTTTTCATTAAAAACGATATTATTTTTGCTACATTTTTCAACAAAAACGATATTTTTAATACATCTGCTTCACTATCGAAGCCACCAACCCTACATATATGTTATAATTAATCCAATTGAAATTTTCGAGATAGTCGAGTCTAGATTTCTCTTATTATTTTGTACAACTACTAGATAGTTATATTAGCAGCAGTAACCAAATTTCTATCAAAAAAGTTCACATAGAAAATCACTTCCATCCATTTCCTATTCACTCCCAATTATGTTATTATTATTATTATATAATTACTAATATTAAAGGCCTGTACATCAAGCCATTAACGCCATATATAGATTGTATCGACTTTCTATAAATTTATTCAATTAATAGTAACTAAATAAATAATAAATAAACTAATACATCTTGGAGTGACTGTAAAAGGGCCCCTCCGGATTAGGTTAGATGAAATATATAATTAATTAAATGATAACTTTTGGAATAGCTGGAATAGACTTAAGATAAATAAATAAATTATAGTTAATATCAGTCATGGAGACAAAACATCAAAGTGACTTCTCTTTTTTTTATTCGGCATAATAATTGAGGATTTGAAACTGGGTTTAAAATTCATAGTATAAAAAAGAAAAAGATGACTAATACTTAGAGGAAGACAGGGGGAGAAGGAGGTTGAAAAATTTCTGACTATTGTACACCCTACGAAAAAGGACAGCGATTATTAAAGAGTATTGCCGCCTAAACGGAGTAAAGGTGAAGTATGATCAGTACAATGGGTCCTCTCAACGTTTATTTTAATTTTCCCTCAGCACTTATAATTAAAGAATTATTATTTGTAATGTTTAAACAAACAATGATATTCAACACCAGTTTTCATTCTAAAATAATAAATAAATCCTTGATAATGGAGTAATTATTATATTAATCTAGCAAGTTTTTGAAAAACAATTTTTTATATATATATATATTTCCATAAATGATTAATGATGAGAATCAATAAATGGGAATGAGCTTCCAAGTCTTGGGAAAAGAAATAATAAGTGTAATGAATTATAAAGTTTGAAGTGGTATTTGAAAACCCCCCAACTCTCATCTAAAATTAATGTAAGTATATGAAAGTGAGTAAAAGAAAAGTTATCTATTTTTGATTTTTTTACTCATTTATTTAAGCATGTTTAATACATTAAGTTGAAAACATGCTGTTATAAATTATCAAATTATATTTTATTAAATTTTTTATAAACAAAAATTATTAGATAAAGGAAAAAAAAGAGTAGGAGAGTTTATTGAACATTTATTTAAAGCTTGATTTGAATAATAAATAAATATACATTAATTTAAACTATACATAAATAATAAGCTTTACATAGTGTGATTTAATCTAATAAGATCAATATTTTAAATATTGATATTGATTAGTTAAAAAAAGTAAATTAAAAAAAAATTAAAATAAATAAATAATCTAATTCAATCAATTGAAAGTCTAGGAGGTGGTAAACAAAAGCATCGTTGAATGGCCTGATAGTAAACTGAATTTTGAAATATGATATGAGATTAAGAAATAAAATAATTATTTTAAAAAATAAAAATTACAAAAATAAATGAAAAAAATATAATTATAGTGCATGTTATAATTTAAAAAAAAAACTATAATATTGATATACTCTAATTGAACAAATCTAATTATAGTATAATTTTATTGAAAAATTATAATTAATATGTACTACTACTATATTTGAAATAATACAATTGTATTTATAATAAAGTATTAAAATATAAAAACAGTAAAAAAAATTTAAGAAATAGTTTTTATTTTAACTGTTTTTGTCTGCACATTGCTCAGAATTTAAAAAATTTTATGCATATGACCCATAGAATCCAAAAGTGACTTCAGAATTTTTCATGTCTGTCAGTTGCTGAATCGATTACTATGAAATTACATCAATATATTTTTATATACTACTTTTTGAACATAGTAGAATATAAATTTTATTAATATTTTAACCGCAAAAATTAATTTTTAAATGAATGAATGATTGATGGGTGAGAGTTTGGTTAAGTCGATTACCAGGGGTCAACAAATCTAAATTCTTCGTTGTCATCATTTCTACTTGTGAATTTTGTTTTGTCTTTTTCCAATTTTTTTTGATGGCGTAAAAATCCCAATTCATTTTTAATATCTTCTTTATAATCTTTAATATATGTATATAATCGTTATATCCTCTCTTTATAGATATTTCTTAATGTTTTAATGTGAGTGATTTTTCTGGTGGTGGCTGAAGATGAGTGACAGGTGGGGAGTTGCTCATCTTCCTTCCACACCACCAAAAGACACCTGCATTAATGGAATCGTTAAGCGTTGAACGTGGATTTAACTTGGAACCTGTTATCATTTATTGGATAAGCAATTTCCAAGGATCTCACTCACTACATGACAATCATTTCTAGCAATTTCATTAAGTGATTTCCATCTCTTGCCTGGCTTCTTACTATACTCAAGAGAAAGGATTAAATGCAAAATGAAATATGCCCTATTATTAAATAATGAATGCGTGCTTACAAAAGGCGTGTCAATGAGATATTGGATGCGATTTCAAGCGACTATTTACAGTCCAAATGTAAAAATAGTATAGAACTACTACTACTCCGCTTTCATATGGAACCAAGAGAGACATTTAAAGAAATTATCAAATGGACAATATACAATACAGATAAATAAACCTATAATGTGAAATTTACATATTTATTAAACAAATAAAATAATCCCTATTCAAATCAAGGATTAGATAATTGAAATTTTATTAATAAAGAAAGATGTGAAAAAATCTTTATTATTAATATTAACATTGACAAGACTCTTCAGTGTTTTAGTGGTTAGCACGACAGTCTACCACACTAAAGACCTAGGGAAATTCAATAATTGATAATTTATCTTTAAAGCACTGCGTGATCCTCAGGATATATCCGCAAATATTTAACTTAGATATTAATTGACACCTGTTATTAATTAATTACTTTAATTAAAATAAGTTGACCAGGTTGGCCAGGTCCGAACCGACCGACGGTTTGAAATAAATTAATTTCCAGCTACAGAAACAATTTCAAATAATTTTCATATATCTATTAATGTAATAAAAAACAGATATGGATACATAAATAATAAATATAAACATTTTTAATTTTATTTTATTTATAATATATATGCAAGACCAGGCTGTGACGTCATGCATGGCTGGATGACGTCATATAATTTTAAATCAAGAAAAAACTAATAAATATGATTTTTTTCGAGGATAAAACCAATACAAAATGCATGATTCGTGGTGATATATAAAAAAATCTCCTTTGGTGTGAAAATAACCCTTTCCTTCCTATCGTCGATCGCTAATACTACCACTTCCGGTTTCCGGAATTGCACCAAAAGTTGATCAATTCATCCCACTTATGCATTAAGTAAATATACCAAATTTCATCAAAATCGGTTGAGCCGTTCAGGCTGTACACATCTATACGGACGGACAGACGGACAGACATCATGCTAAAAATACTTTTTTCTGTTTAGAAAATGCATAATTCGTGGAGATATGTAAAAATCTCCACATGTGAAATTTGGTGTGAAAACAATACCTCCCTTACTATCGTCGGTCGGTAAAAAAAGTGAAAATTATTTTTTTAATAAAATTTACACAGATCTCGAAATTTAATTTAATTATTAATTATAGGTAAATATTAAAAAAATGAATCGCTTTTGATTTGAAATTCCAATTATTAATTACCTATAATAACATCGATGACTGAACTTAATGACGAGTATTTATCATCCTTTGTGAAAACTCACAAGGAGAGGTGGTTAGCGTTATCAGGCGTCTTGTGCCATTTACGCATGGTCAAATGCCCAAAAGGGCAATTTAATTGGTCCCAATGGTAGTTTTCTTTGAATTATATCTTATCAAGGGATTTGAGCTACCTACCTAGATAATTCAAGCGGTTTTTGAAACTAGTATATGTGTAATAATAAAATTTGATTCCTTCCTAAAAGCCTATTTAAAATTATATATAATTTTTTTTTTATATAAATAGAAATATTCACTCTAAACCGTTTACTTTAGAATAAATTAATGTTACTTTTTCTTTTTTTTTTTATTTATTTATTTACTTTTTTTTCTTATTCTACTTAACATGTTTGGCTAAAATCAGTTCAAATAAAACAACCAAATTCAACAAAATGACTAACTAACGAGCACTTTCCATGTTTTCTCTCTTAACAAGATTATGCGCCATCTTGAATATTAATGGACAACTATATACAATATTTAATAAATTATGATAGCTATTATGATTTCGTTAATACTCAAGCAATGTTAATATTTTGATTTGTTTATTGTGATGACAACAACGACAAAAGTCTGAAGAAATTACTCTTTAGGGAATTTGAATGAATGGAAGGCACCCCAAAAATCAATGAATCCTATTATTTAAAAAAAAAAAAATTAATTATTTCAGGGTTTTCTTTATTGACAAAGGATGGAATATTTTGAATGTTAATAAGACGAGTTGTTGTAAACAATTAGCGTTAATAATTTTCCTAAATAATATAAAATTAATTTCATTGTATATGTTTGATTAGATAACCCCTTAAACATTCCTACGCAGAAAACAGAATTAATGAAGGGAGCGAATAACATTGTTTAATTATCTTTATCTAAAAATGTATTAATTAATTTGTCATACTATTTGAAAAAATAAAAAAATAAAATGAAAAATATAGAAGTACATAAGAATTATTTTACTATTAAAAAAATCTGGAGTGTCTCCACACGACTATCTCGCAAATTTGAATTGAATTAATTAACATATATATTATATTTAAATTAAATTTAATTAATTATAAATTATAAATTCAAATTAATAAATAATATTTATTAAACCAGCGAGTGTTTGGCTCTTTGTTGAAGGCACCACGTCACGTGTTGCCGCGTGATGGCAATCAACGTGTTAAAAAATTTATTCCGGTACTTTCAGTGGTTCAATCAAGCTGAAATTCTATATATAGCAATTTTATACAATTTTTTATTATGTGCAAAAATATCAAACATATATCTTTATTTTTACGGTCAGTTTAGAGGAAAAAAATGAAAAATTTAAATTGTATCCGTAGTTCCACAGACTAAGATCCAAAATCCAAATAAACTCTTGAAAAAGCCACCAAATTATAAATCGAAACGTCAAGATTCAAATCTATTAACCATATGTATATTTATATTTTTGAGTGTTCGTTTTACATTGTACAATATTGTTATCACAAAAACTATAAAAGGTACAGAGATTGGAAAAATTAGGAAACGATTTAATCTATAATGAAAGAGAAAAGAAAAATAATTAAATCAAGTGTTGATTATGATATCGGATCCAATTTTATTTGTTTTAAATACTAATATATATTTTTAATTATGTTAATTAATATAGATTTTCTTATTTTCTCGGAATTCAATGATTTAACATATTTATACATTTATTTAATTACTGTTTATAGAAAAATACAAAATTATTGTTAAATATATTGTTTTTAATGAAATATATAAAAAAAAATCCTTTAATCTTTCTATTGGTCACTTTTAATAAATAATTTATTAAAATGAGATGATAATAAACGTTTAATTTTGTGTATCATTTTGAAAAGGCTTTAAGGATGAGAAATACACAATTTATTTTATATATGTATATATATAATTGAATTATTTTCTATAATTATTGTGTTTGTATTTTCAAATAAATTAAATAATAATATGTTCTTCTTAATTTCATTTATGAATTATTTTAATAATTTCTCCTTTAAAATTGGAATGATTTAATATTTTGATAAATATATATAATAAAAATTCGAATTATTTAATTGTATAAACTAAAAAAAAAATTTCATACACCTTCTTATCTTATTTTATACAAGATTCTCATTTGAAGGGCAATATTTACTATTTCATCCCTCTTAAAGATCTTGTATTTGATTTTTGTTTAAATCAATCTTTGCCATGAATGAGAAATATTATAATCTTATTTATTTTATATTCTACTATATATAATATATTGACGATTTACACATACATAATATATATATATATTTGAATTTTATCAAATTTAAAATAAAAAAAATTGTTTTTGTTGTAATGCAGGATGGATTAAATAAATTTAAATCTAAATAAGCGGGAGTGTCCTCCCCTAGACTTTCCCGCATATAAATAGGTATAAAGAGTTGTGAATGAATATTTAGAATGTGTAAACTTGGTATTGATAAAGAGCCAGTTCGTATTAGTTTATTGGTGTCAAATTTGATATTTGGTAACAATTATATATATATATATATATGTATATATAGAATAAAGTGCTACTTCCGGTTAACTGATATTTTAAATGTAAAAAAAACAGATATGGATATAATATAAATATTTTTAATTTTATTTTATTTATAATATATAAGGGCTGGCTGTGACGTCATGAAGTGCTGGGTGACGTCATATAATTTTAAATTAAGAAAAAACTAATGAAGATTTTTCTTGAGGATTAAACCAATACAAAGTGCATAACACGTGGAGATATGTCCTCACGTGAAATTTGATATGAAAATAACCCTTCACTTCCTCTCTTCGATCGGCAATACTAGCACTTCCGGTTTCCGGATTTGCACCAAAAGTTGATCAATTCATCCTACTGATGTATTAAGTAAATATACCAAATTTCATCAAAATCCGTTGAGCCGTTCAGGCTGTACACATCTATACGGACGGACGGACAGACGGACGGACGGACAGACATCATGCTAAAAATACTTTTTTCTGTTAAGAAAATGCATGATTCGTGGAGATATGTACCTAAAAATATCCATAGGTGAAATTTGGTGTGAAAACAATACCTCCCTTACTATCGTCGGTCGGTAAAAAAGAAACGCTACTTGTATAGGTAAAATGTCACTTCCGGTAGTCAGATCATGATGAAATTTGGTATCTCAATTTTTTTCATATTTTTAAATCTATATACAAAATATGAAGCAAATATCTCGAAGCAAACTGGTACTTTACTTGAAAGGTAAACGCAACCAGTGTAGGTAAAGTACCACTTCCGGTTAACCGATTTTGACGAAATTTTGATAGAAATCTACAAACTGTGAATAATATCGGTGTACCAAATTTCAAAGTCCTAGCTTGATTAGTTTTTGAGTAAATTTGCTTACAGACATTACATACATACATACATACATACATACATACATACACACACACAGACATAATTCGAAAAATGGTATTTTCCGACTCAGGGAGGTCTAAAACGTCAAGATCTATCGAAATCTCGAAGTCGAAATTTTTGACGATTCCAATACTTCCCTTATACGAAGTATGCGGGAAAGTAAAAAAAAGTTAAAGACCTCGTAATTATTAATAAAAATGAATAATAAATTTAATTAATTCCTTTTAAGTAAGCTAAAATAAAACTCCAATTAATTAAAAAAATAGTATCTACGAAATCAACTCACTGAAGGATCTAGTCAAACATTAGATTTTCAATTCACTTGAAGATGCTTACCTGAAACAAAAATAAAACCAAAATATATTAAAAAAAGTCTAATTATAACAAATTAGATTATAGCTTAAGGTTCTATGTCTATGTATATATATATAATTACATGAATCACATAAATAATAATCAATTTTCTATATAAGTATTTCTTCAAATGCTATTTGTATCTTATCATGTATCAAATTAAATTATAAGATATGTTGATAGTTTTTCACATGTTTAAAAATTGTATGAAACTTCTATATATAGAATTTCAGCTTGATTGAATCGCTGAAAGTACCGGAATTAATTTTTTAACACGTTGACTGGCAATCACGCGCCAGCACGTGACGTGGTGCCATCAACAAAGAGCCAAGCACGCGCTTGTTTAATAAATATTATTTATTAATTTTAATTTATAACTTAATTTTACTTAAATTATCAAATTTAAGTATATATAATACATATATATATAGTATATATAATATATAATATATGTGTTAATTAATCCAATCCAAATTTGCGAGATAGACGAGTGGAGACACTCCAGATTTTTAATTTTATTTTACTTATATTTGAAATTTCATCAATTTTTCATGGAAAATTAAAAAGAATACATTTTATTTGTCATTTAATAATGTTATATTTATATAAAATAAATACGTAATGTAAATGTATAAGTTAGTTAAAATTGATGTTTACTATAGAATTTAAATGTATATACATCACGTATGTTGTACCCAAAACCCAAATAAGGGAAGGGAAGAATCAAACAAACAAACAAATAAATAAATAAATAAATAAAATATATATTTATACAGACAAAATTATATTTAAAAAATTAAACAATAGGTGAAATTTCAAGTTGATTGATTGATTGATTACATTTGTTTGTGTGTGTGCTTTATGCGCATTCGGTTTGTTACAAGGGAATTACAAGAGTACCTACTAAAAATGTTTATACAAATACAATCATCAATTTATGGTGTTATTTAAGACAAGACTGATTCATTTGGTTTTTGATAAGTATAACCAACAACTTTTAAGTATTCGGTTTTCGATACTTCACGTAGGAACTTGATTTGTTAATCTCATTTTTATTTGTTTCAAATTAAAGGAATATGATTTATTCCTTATATATTGATTTCTTTTCATATCCATTGTCAATCTCAATGTATATACACCTAATACCAACTTCAAGTGCTTCTTTTTCTCAAATTGAGAAAGTTTGCTTAATATGAGTAAAAAGAAAGCTCATACTAAACTTGAAACTTCACCGAATGTTTAATTAAAAATTATTCTTATTAAGTTTTATATCTTTTAAATTTAATTTTAATCTACATAACTCATCTTAAAATGTTTGAACTAATCCCTAAATCTACTAATTTCATAATATTATATATTATATTTATTTATTTCTTTGGAATGAATTGAGTGTCCATAAATAATTTACAATTATAAATATCCAAGAAATTCACCCAGAAACTTGTTTATAATTCGAAATGCGCATCAGGTAAAAATATCAATTATTTGAAACATCATCCAGTGTTTAAATAAACATTGTTGATACTAAGTTGTATTTTTTTAAGTTTAATTTTTAAGTTTACTTCAATTAGATTGAAGATTTTGAAAATTGGATTGTTCGTAGATAAAATCGAGCTGATTTACGATATGTGATTCGAATGGATGAAGAAAGGATTGAAGAAATTTATATAAAGAGAAATCTCAATTGAGTAATGACTGGTAGATAAACCAAGAAAATTATGTGTGGTGATTGAATTGAGGGAGTTGGAAATTCAACAGAGGTGTCTCAGGATAAAGACAGATGGAGGAATGTAGTTGCTGTAGCCAATATTTTGTCAACGTTTAATTAAAAAATTTTTTGAAAAGATAAGAAACAAGAGTAGAAATTTAATTTTCATATTCTTGTTATGAGGTAAAAAGAATTCGTGACAAGCAAAAATGGCGGGATGACACCCCAACCTTTCCATTTTTGCTACTTTTAAAGTCCAGTGAAAAAATAATAAAAAAAGTTTGTTAATCGAAATACAACAGAATTCGCATTTGGTCATTCATATTCCTTTGGGGATATTATTTCCAAGTATGTTTTATAATAAGGATATGTTTTATGTATAAACATGTATAAATCCCCTCTATTAAATATAAACATATCCGAATTTTGTTTCCTCAAAATCCATAAATTCACTTCTAATAATACTTTTTTTCATTCATGCTTGTGTTGTTTATGTTTTTGTATTCAAATAACTGAGAGTTACTAATAGCATATTTTCTGCTTTTTTGAAAAAAATGATCTCTATTGTTTAATCCATTCTTTTCGTTTTAATGATTTATTTAGTTTAAAACAAAAGCTGGAATTTCCGCGACAAGGTTAATTCACTGTTGTTGTTGTTGTTGTTATTTTAAAGGTCCTATAAGGCTAGATTCATTTTCATGCATACAATATTATTTTGGAAAGCTGCTACTACAAATTGTCAGCCAAAAAAAAAAAATTTTTAAATAAATAAAAATATTTTAAAACACCCACCCATAAATAAATACTTTTCTCTGTTAAGAAAATTATATTTTGTGAGTATGTATGTATTGGTATATATTTATATAAATATGAAAATCCATGAATTGGGATACGAATTGCGTCCTCATCCGCTCTATTCTCCAGATTTAGCCCCGAGTGACTTTCTTCTTTTCAAACCTGAAGAAGTGGCTCGGTGGAAAAAGATTTTACTCCAACGATGAAATCATCTCACAAACAAATACCTATTTTGATGTCCTCGACAAATCTTATTTTTTTAGAAGGGATGAAAAAATTGAAGAAACATTGGAGTATAGAGTTCAAAGGAGACTACGTTAAAAAATAAAATAATTGTTTGTGTTTTATTCAAAAAGTCAGGGACTTATTGACCTGTCCCGTATTTTATTTTTATATGTAGCTGCTGCTACCTTTGATCATTTATGTTGCATGATGGGTAATGATGACGAGCTAAAAGTTTTTCTTCCCATCCCATCATTCCTTTTCTTCTTTTTAATCTTCATCAAACAATAAATTGCAAATGGTTTTAAATTTTAGCCTATTTCAAAATTGAAGCATTTAATTGATAAAAAGTGAAAGATATAAATTATTAAAATAAATGAAAGAAGTAAATTCAATTTTCACTTATCATAAAAGTGATAATGTTAAAGATCAAAGAAAAAAAAATGAGTCTCCTTTATTACCCCTTTAGATTTTAATAATAATAGAATGGCTGTGAAAGTGTTCAAGTACAAAATTTCTACCAAGAGCCGTTGATTTCCAGAATATAAGTGTGAAATTAACAGGATAATTAATGGTCTTGGTAAACGGTGGCAAAATAAGTAGAGTTATAAAAATGATTGCAAAGTTGCATCCCCCCAGTCTGCTTCCTTGTCCTAATTGAGTATAATTTGAAGAAAAAAAAAAGAAAGAAAATCGCAGACTGGCCTGGAGCCAGGTTGGTCGACGTGATTCCATTAGTTGGTTCCTGTGCGCGAACTCCATCGCCATATACACTTACCACAAGGACCGGGGCTCCTAATGACGCATTTAAATGCATGCCTCTTGTGGTGTGTGCCTCCAAACCCTCCCCCCCCCCCATTACTCAAACTTGGCTCCGCGATCGGAGGGGCCCCCGAGCTTACCCAAATGAATTATCTCGATGCAAACATTCCATATTTGAATTTTATGCGAATATTTTAATTACAAACGGTTGGGTTGATCGATAACGTGACTGTAAAATAATCCTAATAATAACAGGAAAATTCTTTTGTAACATATACCTATATATATATACACGAGGGCAGGTCAATAAGTATGTGACTTTTGGAATGAAACACAGGTTTTTGGATAAAAAATTATTTTATTTTTCAACCTACTCTCCTTTGAGCTCTATACACTTCGTCCAAAGTTTCTCCAATTATTTTATTCCTTCTAAAAAAAAATAAGATTTGTCGAAGACATCAAAATCGATTTGTTTGTGGGATGATTTTATTGTTGGAGTGAAATCTCTTTTCGACGAGCTATTTCTTCAGGTTTGGAAACAAGAAATAGTCATTCGAGGCGGATAGAGCGGATGAGGAAGCAATTCGTATCCTAATTCGTGGATTTTCATGGAAATTCACTTTTTTCCATTTTTTTTCTCCAATCACAAGGTACTATACTATTAATGGATGTCAAACAAAAACGAAAAGCTGGTTAAATTTCGACAGCAGTCAGTTGATTGTTGCCCCCTGACGAGCAGTGTTGCTATTTCATTTAAGAGACAGGAAATTCAAAAAGTCACGAACTTATTGACCTGTCCTGGTATATTAATTTCTAGAAAATGTCCCATAAACTACCAGTATGCAGGGAGGAGAAAATATAAATTTCAAATTTTATTTGTGTGTGGGTTATTAATTATTCTGGCAAAGCTAAATAAGTCAGATCCTTAGTCAAATTATATTGTCCCCTACACTTATAGGTTTTAGAATAGTTATTAAAATTAGAATTTCACATTGATTGTCAAAATGGTGAAATCTTTTTCCTACTATTAAAGAATTCAAATGTTTTAAAAATTAATAAATTAAAATATTTTAATAGATAATATCTAATAATATAAATTATTAAAATTAATATTATTATAAAACGAAAAGGGTTGGATCCATTAACTTCAAACGTCGTAAGTGGATGGGAGGGGTTTGATGGAGATTAAGAAAAAAAAAGGAATGAGCGCTTTTTTGCCCCCTCGCATCAAAGTTAGCAGCTTCGTATAAAAGTAAAATATAAAATATTAATTCTAGAAAATATCCCAAAACCTACCAGTTTTGAGCCGTCGGGGGACAATAAAATTTGATTAAGTGTCTGGCCTTTTTCTAACCTTGGTAGCTGATTGTTCAAGAGATCCCTTGTCCTGAAGATTAATAGCACCCACACAGATAGGATTTATCCTAAAAATCAATAATTTGATAAGCGACTTTTATATAAAAGATAAATTCCTATTTTTCATTGAATTTTATTCTGTTACTAATTAATATTTCAGAGCTGAGAATGACAACGTCACTCTAAACTGGGATAACTTTTTGATTAACTTTATTAAGAATTTAACCATAAAAAAAACTACTTTGAGCGTATACGTGCATTGCAGTAAGCGTTCCATTTCCATCAAACTTTACCATTAAAGTTATTAGAAATCAATTAATTTATTTAGGACACTTTTTGATGGCGATAATTCGTTTTGTAATTGAATTTCATAATTCTTCAAAGTGTGATAATAATTTATAAATTAATTGCCGTTGAGCTAAAATGGATTACAAATACAAAGTCAAGTAATAATATTGAAAGTGTCAACGAAAGAGAACTGTTTATTCAATCAATGCCTGCCACCCCGTGGATTGAAATGAAAAGAGAATAGGAATGTTTTAAAATTGATCTTTCACTCAGGTTCGTTAAACAATTTTCCTATAATATAATATATATATATATAATATATATTCGTGGTAGAGATAATAAAATAAATTAAAAATATAAATATAAAAAAAAATTTATAAAATAACGTTTTTCTCATGGACTAAAAAGAATAAAATAATTTTTCTATGAGCCTGACAAAGAATTGCTTCATATTCAACGAAAAACGTTGGGCGCTTCAATATTTATTATATATTTTTCTAATGTATTCTACTATTTCTTTTATTATTTTCACATGCATTGTTTTTAATGAGTTTTTCTATAAAATAGCTTATATATAGTATAGATTTGAAGGAAAGTAATTAAATTAATATTTGTCAAAAATACACAATTACTAGAGATATTTTATTTATTAAATATACAAGAAATTTTAATTAAATTTTATATATATATATAACAAACATTAAATACATAAACGAATAAGGAATCTAAATTATTAGAATTTGTTAAAGATAGTAGAACGGGTCCTATCAACCTTTGCCTTGATTTTCTTGATCGAAGTCGCTACTTTTTATCCAGTAGCTTCCTAATTTTGATCTCGGGGGCTGGGTTGACTCCGTCCCATAGATTCCAGCTAGAGATATTCCCTTGTTAGCTCGGGACCGCGAGAATGGGACCACCTTTGCTACCTCCCACCCTGTGGCGCCCTTTTTGTTAAAGAAACTCATTACAAATTATAAGTGTGGAAAAATAAAAGAAATGAATGCTTAAAATAATATGAAGTTTATATTTCAGGAAAATTATAAAAAAATAATGGTTTTGATGAAAATAAAATTACTTGAATTCTAATGCAGGATCAAACAATTTTGTCTATGATTTAAGATGATTTAATTTTTGAAGCTCATCTATAAAAAGAAAAAAATGTTTTAGAAAAATTTCATTTAATATAAGATTTGATAGAAAATATGCATAAGAATAAGAGATAATAAATCTGGATCCCAAAAAAATATATCTTAGATACTCTCAGATAATTTCCATTTGTGATCATATAAAGTTGTATGCTTGTATTCAAGTTTTCATGAAATTTCTTATAAATTTTAAGCATAATTATATAGAAATCATAAAATTTTAACTAAGAAAAAATTGATTTTTGAAGTCAATTATAGAAATCATATTATTTTATCAAATTTATTATTTATTTAATTTATATTTGGTCCTTGTAAATCATTTTATTTATTAATTATTTTTTATTCCAAATCTAATTCTTAAAAATTATTTTGTAAATTAATCATGGATTAAAAGTGTGCTAAAAATATATTTAAGAGCTGGACAAAGAGCTGGTAAATTCAAAGTTACAATCCAAATAATTTCGAGTTCCATTTTTTTCCTTGTCTTTTAAATTCAATTTCAAGCTTATCAAACAAAAGTTTTTATAAAAAATGAACTTTACTGATATATATATTTATATTCTATTGATTCTCCTTTCAATTGTTTCTTCAAGTGGAATTCCTTCCGACTATCTAAAATTAAATGATATTAGAATTATGGTGATGGTGAATTAAAAATAAAATTAAATACCTCTTGCATCACATGCAGCAGATTTTTCTATGATTTACATAAACAATTTCTTCAAAAAATATATTAAATATATTTATTAATTTTTCGAAATTTCAGCATAATGGTTTGTTTATTTGTTAATCAATATAAACAACCACACCAAGTTCTGTTTTCTAGGCATTTTGAAGGAAAGATCAGAGATCCTTTCCTGAAATTGACAATAAATAGACAATCCAGTAACTAAATAGTAATGCAGGTCTTCTTCAAATTGAATATAACTTAATTGATTGTTTATATTTATTTTTATAGAATAAAGTAAAGGAGGTTTTGGAGTACCTTATAAGTTCATTCAATTTAAGCTCTGTAATTAGATGATCTACTTACATTCCAGAAGGATTTGTTATATTGCAGGCCATTTTTCAAATACTCTCCTATTTAGCTAAAGTATCAATTAATAATCAATTAGGAAGTTCGTATTGAATTCAATAAAAACTCCTGAAAAATGTAATATATAATGAAAGTAATTTGGAGAATTTAGTATCTATTAAATTTAAATCAATGTATTATAATAATAATAATAATAATAATTGATTAACAAAAAGATAGAAAATACAAGAAATTAATATAATGAAATAAACGAACAAAATTCAGTGGTGTTAAAAGTAGTAACAAGTAAATCAACTACAATGCTAAAAATTTCTAAACATTCAATAATTAATGTAACAAAATAAAGTGGCCCAATTGGACGAGAGAATGAAAAAAATTTCAATGATACAAAAATAAGTAAATATTAGATAAAAAATAAAAAGACAAAAAATAAATATGAATTAAATGAACATGAAAAAAAAATGGATTTTGTTACCTTAGTCGTTTGGGGGGTTTATTTTTTTTGACAAAGATATAATAACCATTTGTAAATGATTGTGATTAAGGAATTATTTTCTTGATCACTATATTAAATTTTAAAAAAAGATATTTTGATTTATTTCTAAAAACGTTCATACTCTTTATAAGATTTGAAATCATCATTAAGGCCTTAGTTAGCAATGGATACTTTTTATTCCTCTTCCTATTATATTGTTTTTTATATTATGAGATTTATTTATTGATAATTTGTATTTTTTCCACTTTTATGAAAAGTCAGAGCTTTAGAAAAAATGAAAAGCTTCTTTATTTTGATATTTGATTTCTTGATTGGATGATCCAAACTTGATTGGTCTATAATTATAGAAATTATCTTCGATTTCTTTACTATTTGAATTCTTTGATTCTTATTGATTAATTTCAATTAATTGAAGTATTGTTTTTCTGATAAGAATCAATTATGAACTAATATGATTGTAATGTATATTTAAATTACCTTGATTGATTGAGGAAATATCTGGTCATATCTGAGAGTTCAATTCATTCCTTCGCCTATTTATTTTAAGAAATTTAAATTTAGCTAAACATATATAAAGTTATTTTTTTTTTTTTTTTATTTTTTTTATTTAGCATCCATTTATTTTGTACATCTGCCCGAAGGCAATAATACATGGTTTACAATAAAGAGTAATAAATGGGCGAGGGGGGGAGGTAAAAGGAAATTATAGGGCAGGTTAAGGAGAGTGAGTCATTGGAACTGGGTAGGAAAATAGTCGAGGAGAGGAGGAAGGGAATGTCACTGAATTATTAGCCTGATGGCTAATCCCAGCTAGGGCACCATCGCGGGTCTATTTATTAATGTCTCTTGTCAAGTCCTGTGGTTTGAGTCTTTTGAGTCGTCTCAGTTGTCCTTGTGTGTCTAATAGTTGTCGGGCTTTGGGATTAGGGTGTTTAAGGAGTCTGTCTTTGTAGCGAAGGCTGTAATTTTTAATTTCCATTTGGACTGTATCCATTCCGAGGTCCCTATGAATCAGTCTGTTAGGGACATACCAAGGAGCACCGACTATCAGTCTAAGTGTTTTGTTTTGAAACCGCTGAATCAGGTCTCTGTTGGATTTGCTAGCGGTCCCCCACATCTGAATGCCATAGGTCCAAATGGGTTTAAGGATGATTTTGTAAATTAGAAGTTTATTGTCTATCGTCAGTTGAGATTTTTGTCGGAGCAGCCAGTATAATTTGTTAAGTTTAAGTCTCAGTTGTTTTTTTTTTGACTTGATGTGCATCTCCCACGTTAGGCGTCTGTCAAGGTGCATACCGAGGTACTTTACAGTACTTTTAGTCGGAATGGGTTTGTCTAAATTTACGCCGGGGCAGGTCTGTCTATTCAAAGTAAAAGTCAAGTGTGCAGATTTGTCTTCGTTAACTGCTATTCTCCATTTCTCAAGCCAAGGCCTTAATTGGTCCAGGCTTTCCTGGAGCATAGCAGAAGCCACGATTGGGTCTTTATGTGAAGCGAGCAAAGCGGTGTCGTCAGCAAAGGTCGCTGTGGTTATGTTCGGGTTGGTCGGCAAGTCAGCTGTAAAAAGTAAATACAAAATAGGTCCCAAAACACTACCCTGAGGTACTCCAGATCTAACAGGATAAACCTCACTAATGGCGTCATTCATCTTAACTCTAAAGCTTCTGCCATCGAGGTAAGAACGAATCAGCCTGTAATAAATTAGCGGGAGTATGTCATAAAGCTTCCGAAGTAGACCCTCGTGCCAAACTTTATCGAAAGCCTGAGATATATCAAGAAACACGGCTGAGCAGTAACGTTTGTTTTCAAGGTCTTTGTGAATAACATCAACAATTCGATGTACTTGCTCAATAGTGCCGTGCTTCTCTCTAAAGCCGAATTGGTGGATTGGGATTAAATCTATTAGAAAGGGACGGAGTCTAGAAAGAAAGACCCTCTCAAACAATTTAGAGATGGCAGAGAGAAGACTAATAGGCCTATACGAGTTTGACTCCTCAGGAGGTTTCCCAGGCTTGAGGATCATTTTCACCAGGGCTGTTTTCCACTGGGTTGGGAAATGACCCACTCTAAAGATGGAGTTAAATATGAGGGTCAGAAAGAGAATTGCCCTATCAGGCAAGTTCCTCAACATTTTACCTGAGATTAGATCATTTCCCGGGGCCTTTTTAGTTTTGATTGTCTGTCGTATAATGTCTTTTAATTCACACGTCTGTATTAGTTTGGGGAATGGCATTGAGTAATTGTGTGTTTTGTATTGGTGTGTTGCCTGAAAGTTATTGTCAGGTGGAGTGACCTTTGGTGGGAGAGGAGTAAAAACGTTAGAAAGGTGACTAGCGAATGTATTCGCCTTATCGATGTCACTCCTCGCCCATTCATTATTTTGTCTACGTAGTGGGGGGATTCTTTCAGTTGGTCTTTTAAGTTTCTTTGTCGCTTTCCAGAGAGAGTAGTCAGTTGAATGAGTAGGGGTGAGGTCTCTCAGATACTTTTGAATGCTTTGATTCCTTTCAGTTCTGAGTAGATTCCCAATTTGTTTAGATAGATTATTAATTGTCGTTTTAAGGTGTGGGGATCTGTTTGTCTGCCATTGTCGTCTCAGCCTATTTTTTTTAGTTATTAAGTCTTTAATGTGTTTTGGTGTGTCTTGGTTTAAGTCTTTAGGAGTAATTTTTGGTGTTGACAGACGTGCTGCCATTTGTATAGTATTGGTTATATGGTAGATTGCTTTGTCAATGTCAAGGCTATATGTCAGAGGTAAGTTTAGGTCCAGGCTTTGGTTTAGTATTTCTGCATATTTATTCCAGTCAGTTTTATGATTAGTCAAGTAGTGAGAGTTTGATTTGAGAGATGCACAGGTGTTTAATGTAAGTTGTACTGGGGAGTGGTCAGAGGAAAGATCAAGGCAGGATTCAATTAAGCATCCATCCCCGTTAACCCCTCTTGCCACAAAAAAGTCAATTAAGTCTGGGATTTTGTTACTGTCAGAGGGCCAATACGTAGGTCTTCCAGTTGAGATAGTAATTAGGTTGTGTTTGTTAATAGTCTTAGCGAGATCTCGACCTCTAGGAGTAATAAGTCGAGATCCCCAGTCAGTATGTTTTGCATTGTAGTCACCTCCAGCAAGGAACCTCGACCCCAGGGTCTGGAAAAAATCCCAAAAATCCCCAGACGAAATTCGGTGCTTGGGAGGGCAGTAAGTAGATGCAATTGTAATAGGTCCGTTTTTGTCTTGAATTGTTAAAGAGGTTGCTTGTAGATAGTCTTTGTAAAAAGGAGGGTTTTCGTAATGGGATATTTTGTCTTTGATTATAATGGCTGTTCCTCCGTGTGATGTACCGTCTGGGTGATTGGTAAAGTATAGGTTGTAATGGGGAATTTTTAAGTAGCTTCGAGGGTTGAAATGAGTCTCAGCAATTAGCATAATGTCAATGTCTTTGTCTATCAGGTAGTGTTTGAGTTCACAAGAATGCCTCAATAGGCCGTTAGCATTCCATAATGAAATTTTAAGCAATCGATCCATTGGGCATTCTCGCAATGAGGGTAGTCAAAAGGTTGAGTATAGTGTCCATGCGATCCATGAGTTTAACCAACATGCTTTCCAGAATAGGTGTTTGTGTTTGTGTCGGGAGAGATTTGGAGTTGTCGTTGTTATTAGATTTTAGTATGTCAGAGTAGCGAATGTTTGGTTGTGACATGGAGTTAAGTGTTTGTCGTTTATCATGAGTTGAACTAGTTGGTAGTGGAGGGGGTACAGTCTGTAGTTGTTTAGGTCTAAGAGAGGGATATTTGTTTTGTCGTAATTCGACATAATGTTTGCAGCCCTTAAAGTTGGCTGGATGGTCACCGCCACAGAGTACACATTGGGGTGGAGAAGTCTTGTCTTTTTGGCAGTCAGATGTAAGATGGTCTTTAGTACATTTGACGCAGCGTGGTCTCAGCTTACAGTATGCCCTGGTATGCCCATAATGCTGACATCTCGTACATTGAGGGATATCTCTACGAGCACGCGGTGCCTCAATTACAACCCTGCTATGACAGAGGTATTGAGTAGTATAGATGTCTTTATTGTTGGGTGCTGGTTTTAGGTCTAAGAAGAATATAGGTAGGGGTTCCTTTGTCGTTTTTTTTCTTATATTAAAGATATTGGCCACTGAGTGACCAAGGTCTTCAATTTCTTTTTTAATGTCAACAAGGTCAGTCGAGTGATGTAGTTGTTTGATAACAGCTCTAAAATTTCTTTCAGATTTGGGTTGAAAGGTATAATATTCAATTTTGCTGTTATCTAACATTTTAATTATGGAGGTGTAGTCTAGTGGTTTTTTAGGATTGATTTTAACTTCGTCTTTTTTTATTAGTTTACAAACGAACCCGTCTCGGGCTACCCTGCCAAGACACGCCAACATGTCATTATAATTAGTGACATTAGGAATAAAAATAGGGGGGGGTTTGTTTGGTATAGTTTCTTTAGAAGAGTTAGGTTGGTTGTCAGTTAGTTCAGAGAGTGATTGAAATTTATTAGTGTGTGTAGGTATAGTGTAATCATCCAAAGTCTTTTGTTTAACACATCGAGTTTCTGGGCTGTCACGTAGTCTTTTATTGTGATTTACCAGTTGCCAGTTGTTTTTATGGTTGTCTATAGGAGTGGAGACGTCTGAATGTGAAGATGTTGAAGGTCCGGCGTTGTCGTTTTCAAGCGTGATTTTTTCAAAAGATACATTGCAGGGGTTGGGCTGGTCCTTGTGAAAAAGTTGGTGTTCTACTGCGCATTTTGCGTGGAAGCCCTTACAACATGTCTTGCATTTATATTTCTCACCACGAATGTGGAGTTTGCAATAGTGACATATTGCCATTTCTGGCGTTGTTATTATTATTATTTATTTATTTTTTTTTTTTTTAAAAAGGTATTTAGTACTTGGGGCATGGATGAGAGAGAACTGGGGTGGGAAGGGGAGGGGGGGGGGTAGACTTCACACACTCGCGGCCTAAACGGTGTGGCTGACTGGGAAAAAAGAGGCCTTGGAAAGAGGGTATAAAATATATGTATGTTTATATATTAGTAGATATTTAATTTATAAAGGTATTATTTAAATAAAATTTTATACATACAAATTGAAAAAGTTGATATTTCAATATAATATTTTATATATAATATATATTAAAATTTGTAATTGATGTATAATGAGGTATTTAGGCCGAAATGGCCTAGTAATGAGATCGCCACTAAAGATCACTTAGAGAGTTGTTAACTGCTTGATGGTTAGTTAACTAATGAACATATATAAAGTATACTTGCTTTGGTTTGTTCCTGAACAAGACTTATTGATAATAATAAATAAAATATTTCAATGATTCTCTCTTCAAATGAAATCCTTTCTGAGTATCTAATAATTTAAAATGATATCAAAATTATGGAAAAAATCAATATGCATTTAATAAAATATTTCAATCATCACACTGGTGGATTTTTGATAGGTGTCTGAGAAATCTTATTTTTATTATTTTCTCCAACAATATCTTCAGAAAAAAAGTTATATATCCCTTAAAGTATCTTATTCAGAAATGATTCTCAATTTGGTTTCATTTTAGGTATTTTTATTACTTATTGATTCAAATTAAAAAATTAACTATAAGAAAAGAATTGATGAAAACAAAAAAATAATTAATTAAATATAATTTGAATTTATTATTTATATATATAAAAATATATTTTTTCAATCTATCGAATTATTCGATAATTTTTATCTCAATATGTCAAAAAAAATTTTCAAATAAGAATATAATATATTATTTATTCTTATTATATACTATATATATGTATATGTATAATATATAATAATTATAAAATAATATATATTGATCTAAATTGAGATAAAAACAAAATTATATTAGAAATGAGGAAAATAGGTTATATATCTATTCTTATTTGAAACAAATTTTTGACATATTATATATATATATATATATATATATATATATATTGATAGTTTCTTTCAATATATCGAAATATTCGATATTTTTTGTCTCAATTAAAATGTCAAAAATTTATTTCAAATAGGAATATATATATATATATATATATTAAGAATAGATAATATCTATATTCTTATATTAAATAAATTTTATTATATATATTTTTTATTAAATATATATTATCTATTCTTATTATATATATATATATATTTCAATTAAATTTTTGACATATTATAATTGTAATAGAAAGCATCGAATAGTTCGATAGATTAAAAAATAATAATTCTATTGAATATTTTATTTTTATTCATGATAAATTAACCTACTTATATTACATTTAAATTAAATGATAATTGAGTTTATATGCTGTTCGCAGTTCTTTATATACCCATTCAAATGCATAGATACAAGAAAATAGATAGGTAACTTATAATCTTTTGTTCAAGAGGCCGCTAGTTCATTTAGTTACATAATATTCCGATTAGTAATGATTATCGAAAATTTAAATTTGTAATAAAATAAATGTAATTCAATTTAAATATAATTATAATATAAAAAGTTAATTAATAAATGTTTTTTAAATAATATTCATAAAGCATTTTTAATTATTTTCATAAAAATATGTCTGATATCTCTTAATTTTTCAGGTAATTATTTTATGATTCTTTTTACCGACCGACGATAGTAAGGGAGGTATTGTTTATATCTTTTCATAATACTTTTGCCTATTTTATTTTAAGAAATTTAAATTTAGGTAATTCTATTGTTTTCAAATATATATATGAATTATACCTACTTGCTTTGATTTGTTCCTGAATTAGACTTATTGATAATAATAAATAGAATATTTAAATGATTCACTCTTCAAATGAAATCCTTTCCAATTAACTAATAATTTAAAATGTTATCAAAATTATGGAAAAAATTAATAGGCATTTAATAAAATATTTCAATCATCACACTGGTGGATTTTTGCTACAAGGGGTCTGAGAAATCTTATTTCTATTATTTTCTCCATCAATATCTTCAGAAAAAAAGTTATATATCCCTTAATGTATCTTATTCAGAAATGATTCTCAATTTGGTTTCATTTTAGGTATTTTTATTACTTATTGATTCAAATTAAAAAATTAACTATAAGAAAAGAATTGATGAAAACAAAAAATAATTAATTAAATATAATTTGAATTTTGTATTTATATATATAAAAATATATTTTTTAAATCTATCGAATTATCTCAATATGTCAAAAAAAATTTTCAAATAAGAATATAATATATTATTTATTCGTATTATACAATATATATGTATATGTATAATATATATTAATTATAAAATAATTTATATTTATCTATATTGAGATAAAAAAGAAAATTATATTAGAAATGAGGAAAATAGGTTATATATCTCTTCTTATTTGAAACAAATTTTTGACATATTTTATCAATATATATATATTGTAGGAAATTTTAATAAAAATGTATGTTTTTCTTGATATTAAATGGGAGTTTGTTCTGAAAAGAGCAGATTTGAAGGATGGCGCTCACATCCGAGCAGCATCGCGTCCAATTTGCAAAGAACGGAACAAGTCCCTTGTGGAGCTTTTTATAACCTTACTCAGACCAAGAGAATCCAGTTCAGCCAATCACAGACAAGAACGCATTTATGTTTAATATTTAATTTGTAGAACTTATATTTAGATTAAGATTAATATATTAAGTTAGCTAATATTATACTATATGTTAATAAATAAACACTATTGTAATAACATTTATGTATTAAATAGTATAATAGAAAATGTAAAAGCTATGTTTGGCGGTAAAACCAGCCAATAAGCGACAAGATTGAATATTCCTAGCTAGTATTTATTAACGGACTTGTATCTATATTCTGCAGTTGAACCAGTTGAATCAGTTGACTAATAGTTGACGAGTTGACCAAGTTATCTCTAAGTTATGACCAAGCCTTGATTTCGTTATGATCACTTTTATTACTGGTTTACTCACGTTTATGTTAAGAAAGTATTTTATGTTTTATGAATTTTTGCTATATTTATGTAATATTTTAATAAAAGGATTTATGCACCCAATTTATTGAATTATCATTTATGAAGATCTACTTCTAAAAAGATAAATGAAGGAAGAAGTAAAAAAATAATTTTCCTACAATATATATAATCATATAAATATATATTGATAGTTTTTTTCAATATATCGAAATATTCGATAATTTTTATCTCAATTAAAATGTCAAAAATTTATTTCAAATAGGAATATATATATATATATATTATCTATTCTAATATATATATTTCAATTAAATTTTTGACATATTTTAATTGTAATAGAAACCATCGAATAGTTCGATATATGAAAAAATATTAATTTTATTGAATAGTCTATTTTTATTCGATAATTTCAATCAATATATTTGTTTATTTTTATTTATATATTGGCTTAAAAATGCTTTGGTTGATTATTGTATATTATAAAGATTGACAGAAAAAAAATGCTTATTAATAATTGAGTTTACATGCTGTTCGCAGTTCTTTATATACCCATTCAAATCCATAGAAACAAGAAAATGGATAGGTAACTTATAATCATTTGTTCAAGAGGCCGCTAGTTCTATTAGTTACATAATATTCCGACTTGTAATGATTATCGAAAATTTAAATTTGAAATAAAATAAATGTAATTCAATTTAAATATAATTATAATATAAAAATTTTATTAATAAATGTTTTTTAAATCATATTCATAAAGTGTATACTGAATCATGATTGCCTTTAATTTAGCTAGAAAAAGATTCAATGGCAAAAATAATGTTTCTTCAAAAGTAAATCTAAAATATTATTAATTTCATTCATTTTGATTTTTGCTTTGTAATTCTTACTTTGAATAGACAAAAGACTTTTTACCACAATATCTTTAACAAAGATAGAAACATGATCGAATGTGTTCAAAATAATATTTAGAGATCTTATTGAAATTGAAACTAAATTTAATTATTTGCGATTTAATAATATTATTTAGAAGATAATAGAAATAATATTTTTAACTACCATTCTATATATTTTCTTAGCATTTATGTTATACTTATAAATAAAAGATACTATATAAATCGTATTTCTTTACCATATAATATATTCAAAAATATAATTAATACATGGTTTCATTTTAGGTATTTTTATTACTTATTGATTCAAATTAAAAAATTAACTATAAGAAAAGAATTGATGAAAACAAAAAAATAATTAATTAAATATAATTTGAATTTATTATTTATATATATAAAAATATATTTTTTCAATCTATCGAATTATTCGATAATTTTTATCTCAATATGTCAAAAAAAATTTTCAAATAAGAATATAATATATTATTTATTCTTATTATATACTATATATATGTATATGTATAATATATAATAATTATAAATTAATATTTATTATCTATATTGAGATAAAAAAGAAAATTATATTAGAAATTAGGAAAATATAGGTTATATATCTATTCTTATTTGAAACAAATTTTTGACATATTTTATATATATATATATATATATATATATGTAAATAACATTTGTATAATTTGAATTATTTAATTAGTTAGTTATTTAATTTTCTTGTATATTTTAAGTTGCCGGACTGAAATTCGTTTATGTTATAATATGATATATTTTTCTTTTCATAGAAAATTCATTCTAATTTATAAATCTTTTTAATATATTAAATTTTGTTATATTATATTTCATTGATAAAACAAATAACTATAAAAATCGATTTGCTTGTATTTAAGGTAAGCAAATCGCTCTTAAAATTGTATATTTTTTATCTTATTTTAATTAATAAAATTTGCTTGTATTTAAGGTACATCGATTTGGTTATTTAATTTATAATCCTAATCTCCATATTATAAATCGATTTTTATAGTTATTTGTTTTATCAATGAAATATAATATAACAAAATTTAATATATTTTTTGAAAGAAAAAAAAAATGGAGCCATTTGAAATTAAATTTAGAATTGAAATGGAAAAAAGTGGAGATGTTTTAGTTACTAAAATTAAGAAAATAATCATGGAAGAAAATTCATATATATTACCTGAGGATCAACAGGATAAAGAAAAACACCAAGAATTATTTAAAATGGCAAAGGTGAAAAGCTGTTGTAAAAGTTTGAAGAAACAAGGTCAATATCGTAATATCACAGTAAGTCTACCACCAGATTTAATTTGTAAATATTTGGATGAAGATAAAAATGTCGTATTTAATAGAGAAAATGCAAGAGAATGGCTGGACACTTTTGAAGTTGAATGTGAGAGACATGATATAGTTTTAGATGAAAAAAAGGTTAGAGTTTTAAGAGTGTTTTTAGAAGGAAATTCTATAGAATGGTATAAATCTACATTATATAAATTAACGGTTCATGGAAATTGGACAGAATGGCGAGATTCTTTTTTGGAAACATATGCAGATAAAAATTGGAATAATGTAATTTATGCATTTAATTACAGATATATTAAGGGTTCATTGATGGATTATGCACTAAAAAAGGAAAGATTATTGTTAGAGACAGAAATGGATATGTCACAAAAATCACGGATAAATCATATAGTGGTTGGATTGCCTAATTTTATGAGAGAATTCCTTGATAAGGAGGAGGTAAATACAACTGAAAAATTAATGAGTCAGATCCGTCGATACGAAGATTTTAATAAAAAAAAACATAAAGAACCTAGACTTACACAAAATAATAGGGAATTTTCAACAAATAATTTCCAAAATATGCGTAAACAATTGGAGAAGAAACCATGCAGAATTTGTGAGTTATTAGGAATGCGTGGGAGATTTCATCCCGAAGAAGCATGTAGAAATAGTAAACAAAATAATATGAAGAGAGTGAACTCAACAGAAATAGATTACTCGTATGAAAATGATGAACATGAGCCAAAAAACGGGCTGTTACACCACTAATTCGTTTAAAAATGATTCTTAATAAAAAGAAATCAATACAAGGAATATATGATAGCGGGTCTAATGTTACGCTAATCAATTCAAAGATCTTAGAAGATGTTCAAGATAATATAATAAATGATGAACAAATATTTAAAACAATTAGTGGTGTGGAAAAAAGTTTTAATAAAATAAAAATTTCACTCAAAATAAATAAGATAGAAAGAGAGATAGAGGTCTATGTTATAAAGAATAATAATTTTTCTTATGACATACTTCTAGGGTTAGATGCAATAAAAAAATTTAGATTAATACAAGATGATCGTCTAAAAATATATCAGAGAATGAATGATGGTAAGGTTGAAATGGTGAATAGATATGGCTTTGATCTTAATGATAGTGTAAATGTCGTTGAGATCGAAAGAATAATTAAACATTTAGACGAAGAAAAAAAAAATAAATTTATAGGATTGATAAGCAAATATAAACAGTGTTTTGCGACAAATAAATATGATGTAGGTCTTGTGAAAACTCACGAAGCTCATATAAAATTAATAGAAAATAAATATATATCGAAAAAGCCTTACAGGTGCTCTATTATAGATCAAGCAGAGATTGAAAATCAAATATCAAATTTGCTAGAAAAAGGATTAATAGAAGAATCTAAGTCTCCTTTTGGGGCACCTGTGACGTTAGCATTTAAGAAAGAAGATGGAAAGCGTACGAGGCTATGCATTGACTTTCGAGAATTGAATAAGATATTGGTTCCGGAATCACAACCGTTTCCAAGAATTGACGACACTATAGTGAAAACAAGAAATTGTAAGTTTTATACAGTATTAGATATAAATTCGGCCTTTTGGTCTATTCCAATAAGAGCAAAAGACAGATATAAACTTGCTTTTGTAACACAAAATTCTCATTATCAGTGGACAAGACTCCCGTTTGGTCTGAAAATAAGTCCAGCGGTTTTCCAAAGAGTTTTGGCAAATGCCATTAGACGTAATGGGCTACAGGATTTTTGTCTTAATTATATAGATGACATTCTAATATTTTCAAGAAATTTTGAAGAACATTTGAAGCATGTAGAAAGAGTTATGCAAATAATTAATCAAGAAGGGTTTAAATTAAAGTTATCAAAGTGCGTTTTTGCCCAGGACACAGTTAGATACCTGGGACATGTTCTTGGGTATAATACAGTTAAACCGCATCATGATAATCTTAGATCAATAAGGGAGTTTCCAAAACCTAAAAATAAAAAAAAATATTAGACAGTTTTTAGGCAAGATAAATTTTTATTATAAATATATACCCAATAGTATAAAATTACTCGAACCTCTTCATATGTTATTAAGAAAGAATTCTCCTTTTTTATGGACAAATGAATGTGACGAAACATTTGCAAAAGTAAAAAAATATCTATGTGAGAGTCCTATTTTAGCAATTTTTGACCCAAACCGTCCAACTATGTTATTTACAGACGCAAGTGGCGTGGGCGTGGGAGCAATCTTAAAACAAGTTCAGGAAAATGGAGAATTACTTCCAGTTGCATATTATTCAAAAAAATTAACACCAACACAAAGAAAAAAGAAGGCAATTTATTTAGAATGTCTTGCGATTAAGGAAGCAGTGCAATATTGGCAACATTGGTTGATAGGTCATAAGTTTTTGGTTTTTACAGACCATAAACCCTTGGAAAATTTGAAGATAAAATCAAGGACTGACGAAGAATTAGGCCACCTAGTGTATTATTTGTCCCAATATGATTTTCAAATAAAATACTCACCAGGCAAAGAAAATGTGGAAGCTGATGCGCTTTCGAGAAACCCTGTGTTGGAATGTTTTGAGGGGGAGGAGGACGAGATTAAAATTGTTAATTTAGTTTCAATAGAAGATGTTACTGAAAATCAAAAACTTAATAAAAGAGAAATTTTAAATATGAAGGATAAAATTATAAAAAATGGTTTAGTATATAAGCAAATTGGGAAAAGAGAAAGAATTTTAATTTCAGAAGATTTTGGTTTGAAGCTCATTGAAAGAGTTCACAAGTTTTATGGTCATATAGGAATCGGTCATTTAGCTGCCAAGATTCGTCCCTTTTATTATTTTAAAAGAATGGATAGACATATAAGAGAATTATGTATGAAGTGTGATATTTGTAAAAGAAACAAATCTAGAAGATGTAGAGAAATTGGGCGGTTATCACAGATAGGTCCAGCAAGTGAACCTTTTGAAATAATGGCTATTGATACAATTGGCGGATTTTCTGGAAATAATTCACAAAAAAAATATTTGCATTTACTTGTGGATCACTTTAGTAGATATGCCTTTGTTTATCCGTCATCTGAACAAAAAGCCCAAGATTTTATAAAATTAATAGACCCTATAGTGAAAAAACACAAAATAAAGATTATTTTAGCAGATAAGTATGGCAGTATCAATTCTGAAGAATTTAAATCATATTTAAAAAAACATAACATCTTATTAGTTTTCACTGCCACAGATTGCCCATTTTCAAACGGCCTTAATGAGCGATTGAATCAGACTTTGGTCAATAGAATCAGATGCAAGTTACAAGAAGAAAAAACAAGATCATGGGCTATGATTGCATTAGAATGTGCTGAAAATTATAATCAAACCGTACACAGTGTCACGAAATTTTCACCAGCATATTTATTAAATGGAAAAGAGCTATCAATAGTACCGGAAGAATTAAAAGTGAGAAGAAATTTAACGGAAGACAGGAAAACAGCATTAGAAAATTCTAAAAAAAATCATAATATTAATAAAGATCGAATTGATAAAAAGAAACAAGAACATACCTTTAAAATAAATGATTGGGTTTATGTCGAAACAGGAAATAAAATAAATCGGAATAAATTGGACCCTATAAGAAGAGGACCATATAAAGTGATATGTAAATTATCAAACACAATGTACGAAATTGATATAGGAAAAAGACGTTATGGACCAAGTGTGTTTCATAGTTCTCAACTTATTCCGTGTTTTAGTAAAGTTCCACTGAACAATTTTTAAAATTGTTCTCTGCAAGAGGGGGAGATGTAAATAACATTTGTATAATTTGAATTATTTAATTAGTTAGTTATTTAATTTTCTTGTATATTTTAAGTTGCCGGACTGAAATTCGTTTATGTTATAATATGATATATTTTTCTTTTCATAGAAAATTCATTCTAATTTATAAATCTTTTTAATATATTAAATTTTGTTATATTATATTTCATTGATAAAACAAATAACTATAAAAATCGATTTGCTTGTATTTAAGGTAAGCAAATCGCTCTTAAAATTGTATATTTTTTATCTTATTTTAATTAATAAAATTTGCTTGTATTTAAGGTACATCGATTTGGTTATTTAATTTATAATCCTAATCTCCATATTATATATATATATTGATAGTTTCTTTCAATATATCGAAATATTCGATATTTTTTGTCTCAATTAAAATGTCAAAAATTTATTTCAAATAGGAATATATATATATATATATATTAAGAATAGATAATATCTATATTCTTATATTAAATAAATTTTATTATATATATTTTTTATTAAATAATATATTATCTATTCTTATTATATATATATTTCAATTAAATTTTTGACATATTTTAATTGTAATAGAAAGCATCGAATAGTTCGATAGATTAAAAAATAATAATTCTATTGAATATTCTATTTTTATTCTACAATTTCAATTAATATATTTGTTTATTTTGACTTAATTCTTTATAATAAAAAATGCTTAATGATAATTGAGTTTATATGCTGTTCGCAGTTCTTTATATACCCATTCAAATCCATAGATTCAAGAAAATAGATAGAAAACTTATAATCTTTTGTTCAAGAGGCCGCTAGTTCATTTAGTTACATAATATTCCGACTAGTAATGGTTATCGAAAATTTAAATTTGTAATAAAATAATTGTAATTCAATTTAAATATAATTATACTATAATTATACTATATATCATTTTCTCCAACGATATATTAAGAAAAAAAGTTATATATCCCTTAATGTATCTTATTCAGAAATGATTCTAAATTTGGGTCAGCAATACTGAATCATGATTGCCTTTAATTCAGCTAGAAAAACATTCAATGGCAAAAATAATGTTTCTTCAAAAGTAAATCTAAAATATTATTAATTTTATTCATTTTGATTTTTGCTTTGTAATTCTTACTTTGAATAGACAAAAGACTTTTTACCACAATATCTTTAACAAAGATAGAAACATGATCGAATGTGTTCAAAATAATATTTAGAGATCTTATTGAAATTGAAACTAAATTTAATTATTTGCGATTTAATAATATTATTTAGAAGATAATAGAAATAATATTTTTAACTACCATTCTATATATTTTCTTAGCATTTATGTTATACTTATAAATAAAAGATACTATATAAATCGTATTTCTTTACCATATAATATATTCAAAAATATAATTAATACATGGTTTCATTTTAGGTATTTTTATTACTTATTGATTCAAATTAAAAAATTAACTATAAGAAAAGAATTGATGAAAACAAAAAAATAATTAATTAAATATAATTTGAATTTATTATTTATATATATAAAAATATATTTTTTCAATCTATCGAATTATTCGATAATTTTTATCTCAATATGTCAAAAAAAATTTTCAAATAAGAATATAATATATTATTTATTCTTATTATATACTATATATATGTATATGTATAATATATAATAATTATAAATTAATATTTATTATCTATATTGAGATAAAAAAGAAAATTATATTAGAAATTAGGAAAATATAGGTTATATATCTATTCTTATTTGAAACAAATTTTTGACATATTTTATATATATATATATATATATATATATATATTGATAGTTTCTTTCAATATATCGAAATATTCGATATTTTTTGTCTCAATTAAAATGTCAAAAATTTATTTCAAATAGGAATATATATATATATATATATTAAGAATAGATAATATCTATATTCTTATATTAAATAAATTTTATTATATATATTTTTTATTAAATAATATATTATCTATTCTTATTATATATATATTTCAATTAAATTTTTGACATATTTTAATTGTAATAGAAAGCATCGAATAGTTCGATAGATTAAAAAATAATAATTCTATTGAATATTCTATTTTTATTCTACAATTTCAATTAATATATTTGTTTATTTTGACTTAATTCTTTATAATAAAAAATGCTTAATGATAATTGAGTTTATATGCTGTTCGCAGTTCTTTATATACCCATTCAAATCCATAGATTCAAGAAAATAGATAGAAAACTTATAATCTTTTGTTCAAGAGGCCGCTAGTTCATTTAGTTACATAATATTCCGACTAGTAATGGTTATCGAAAATTTAAATTTGTAATAAAATAATTGTAATTCAATTTAAATATAATTATACTATAATTATACTATATATCATTTTCTCCAACGATATATTAAGAAAAAAAGTTATATATCCCTTAATGTATCTTATTCAGAAATGATTCTAAATTTGGGTCAGCAATACTGAATCATGATTGCCTTTAATTCAGCTAGAAAAACATTCAATGGCAAAAATAATGTTTCTTCAAAAGTAAATCTAAAATATTATTAATTTTATTCATTTTGATTTTTGCTTTGTAATTCTTACTTTGAATAGACAAAAGACTTTTTACCACAATATCTTTAACAAAGATAGAAACATGATCGAATGTGTTCAAAATAATATTTAGAGATCTTATTGAAATTGAAACTAAATTTAATTATTTGCGATTTAATAATATTATTTAGAAGATAATAGAAATAATATTTTTAACTACCATTCTATATATTTTCTTAGCATTTATGTTATACTTATAAATAAAAGATACTATATAAATCGTATTTCTTTACCATATAATATATTCAAAAATATAATTAATACATGGTTTCATTTTAGGTATTTTTATTACTTATTGATTCAAATTAAAAAATTAACTATAAGAAAAGAATTGATGAAAACAAAAAAATAATTAATTAAATATAATTTGAATTTATTATTTATATATATAAAAATATATTTTTTCAATCTATCGAATTATTCGATAATTTTTATCTCAATATGTCAAAAAAAATTTTCAAATAAGAATATAATATATTATTTATTCTTATTATATACTATATATATGTATATGTATAATATATAATAATTATAAATTAATATTTATTATCTATATTGAGATAAAAAAGAAAATTATATTAGAAATTAGGAAAATATAGGTTATATATCTATTCTTATTTGAAACAAATTTTTGACATATTTTATATATATATATATATATATATATATATTGATAGTTTCTTTCAATATATCGAAATATTCGATATTTTTTGTCTCAATTAAAATGTCAAAAATTTATTTCAAATAGGAATATATATATATAGTACCGGGACCCCGAGCCTCGGCTCGGTACTTAAGTTAAAAAAAATGATTCATTATTATTGGGTTTGGCTGGTAATATTAATACCTGGGACACCGATCTGTCGCTCGACCCTTTAAAAAATATTAATCTACAATTAATTATTTATTACAATTATTAAATGTTGCATCATTGCATCAATCTGATTAAAATGAATTGAACTGGGGTCCTCAATAATACAAACAAACAATTTTAGCTAGCATAATAAGATTAATCCAAGTAATATCGTCTATTTCTATTCGACACTATTTTCAGTTATGAAATGAACAGTCAGTAGAGAGTAAAAAAATTGTAATTGAAGACCGTTGTTTTTAAAAATAATTAAATTATTTTATAGATTATAAAATAAAAATTATTGTATTAACATTAAAAATATTGAAATAAAAAAATAATAGTTTGATTTAATAAACTAAAATATTATAAACATTTTTAATGGGAATTTCTCAGGGAGGTAGGGAGCCCAATTCATTTAACCATCCATGTTGTATAAGGAATCTTAATTTCTTAACACTCCGTTTTTTTAAATTTAAAATAGAGGGAGAGAAAGAGTTTCAATTATATTCGAATAGTCTATATATTCTATATATGAGTATTTTTTTTTTCTGAATTTAATACCAAGTTGATTTTCAAAATTATCTATTCTTTATGCATATGATTGATTACATGTGTTAAAATTTAAACAAATTCAAATATTCTAATTTATAAATTTATATAAAATTTAATATTATTTTTTCGAGACTAATGGCAAATACCGGTGGCCCTAGTCAGAGCAAGAGAAGACTCCTTTTGGTAGCGGCCCAGTCGATGATGTTATATGGATCGGAGATTTGGGCTTTACAACTATATTTTAAGTGAAAAAATGATTTCTTGGTTAATAAAAATTAAAATATGATTCTTTATATCTTTATTATACAGAAAAGTAGGCGTGTTAATATAAAATATATACCTGGGACACCGAACTATCACTCGACCCTTTAACCAATTTATACAATTTATTTTTATATACTTTAAAAATTTTACAATTTTTTAATTATTTATTATAATTGTTAAATGGGATTTCTAAAAATGACCCATTCAAAATTTGTTTCCTAAAATGTTTCCAATTAATTAAAATAAATTGTATAAATGTTCATTTATAAAATCTATATATCTGTGAGTTTGTTTTTCGATTTTTTAAATTTTGATTTTGGATTCGATTAGAGCTTAAAATGTGTAAATGTAAAGTGGTCTTGGTTTTTTTAAAATTCGTTTGGGAACATGGTCAAATCGGCAGTCAAAGTTGAAAATTCCCCATATATTATAACTACTGTAATTAGTATTATTATAATGTAAAATTATAAAGAAAAAATGTTTAGACATTATTATAGACATTTTCATTCTGTAAATTAAATAATTTTATTTCATTTAAATAAATATCTATTTTTAAATATTTTTTTCTCTACATTATTTATCTAATTCTGACAATATATTAAGATCATACCGGGACCCCGAGCCTCGGCTCTGTAATTAAGTTAAAAAAAAAATAATTAATTATTATTGATAAATATATATCGTAATTTATAATTATAAAATATTATTAAAATATATATTTTTAATTTTATTTCGAAATTAAATAAAAAATTTTAAAATATTTTAAATATAAAAAAAATATATATTTTTAATTTTATTTCGAAATTAAATAAAAAATTTTAAAATATTTTAAATATAAAAAAAATATTAAAACAATATCCTTTAAAAAAAGGCGGGAGTCAAATTTCAATATAAATGTCATTTGTGATGTCATCAATATATAAATTAATAATAAATAATATTAATAAATATTAAATTTAATAAAAGAACAATGAATAAATAAATATAAAATAGTAATTTATTAAAATGTAAACAATAGATAAAAAGAAAAAAAATAACAAATTCATTATTTTCATTTTTAAATAACGATTCACCCGGAGAGTTTCGAACCGACGAAATCCACTCGTTAAAACATCACTTTACCATCTGAACTATATATATTTAGATAAAAAATTGTCATTTTTTTACTGTCTTAGCAGGCAGATTTGATGTTTTTTATTTTTTTTTTTTTTTTGAGAGAGATTAATAAATATCTATATATATTTTATTAAAAATAAATATTTTTAATTTTATTTCGAAATTAAATAATAAATTTTAAAATATTTTAAATAAAAAAAAATATTAATACAAATAAAAATGGAGGCCAATTTTGACGTTTTCCATATATAATTTTCAATTAAGAAATTAATAATGAAGCTGAATGTTTCAAGAGATATCATCAATAAAACTTAATTTTTCTTTATAAATACTATATCTAGTGTGAATTTGAAAAAAATCGTTAGAGCGGTTTTTGAGAACCAATATATATAGATAGATAGATATATACAATTTTAGCTAGCATAATAAGATAAGATATATATTAAGAATAGATAATATCTATATTCTTATATTAAATAAATTTTATTATATATATTTTTTATTAAATAATATATTATCTATTCTTATTATATATATATTTCAATTAAATTTTTGACATATTTTAATTGTAATAGAAAGCATCGAATAGTTCGATAGATTAAAAAATAATAATTCTATTGAATATTCTATTTTTATTCTACAATTTCAATTAATATATTTGTTTATTTTGACTTAATTCTTTATAATAAAAAATGCTTAATGATAATTGAGTTTATATGCTGTTCGCAGTTCTTTATATACCCATTCAAATCCATAGATTCAAGAAAATAGATAGAAAACTTATAATCTTTTGTTCAAGAGGCCGCTAGTTCATTTAGTTACATAATATTCCGACTAGTAATGGTTATCGAAAATTTAAATTTGTAATAAAATAATTGTAATTCAATTTAAATATAATTATACTATAATTATACTATATATCATTTTCTCCAACGATATATTAAGAAAAAAAGTTATATATCCCTTAATGTATCTTATTCAGAAATGATTCTAAATTTGGGTCAGCAATACTGAATCATGATTGCCTTTAATTCAGCTAGAAAAACATTCAATGGCAAAAATAATGTTTCTTCAAAAGTAAATCTAAAATATTATTAATTTTATTCATTTTGATTTTTGCTTTGTAATTCTTACTTTGAATAGACAAAAGACTTTTTACCACAATATCTTTAACAAAGATAGAAACATGATCGAATGTGTTCAAAATAATATTTAGAGATCTTATTGAAATTGAAACTAAATTTAATTATTTGCGATTTAATAATATTATTTAGAAGATAATAGAAATAATATTTTTAACTACCATTCTATATATTTTCTTAGCATTTATGTTATACTTATAAATAAAAGATACTATATAAATCGTATTTCTTTACCATATAATATATTCAAAAATATAATTAATACATGGTTTCATTTTAGGTATTTTTATTACTTATTGATTCAAATTAAAAAATTAACTATAAGAAAAGAATTGATGAAAACAAAAAAATAATTAATTAAATATAATTTGAATTTATTATTTATATATATAAAAATATATTTTTTCAATCTATCGAATTATTCGATAATTTTTATCTCAATATGTCAAAAAAAATTTTCAAATAAGAATATAATATATTATTTATTCTTATTATATACTATATATATGTATATGTATAATATATAATAATTATAAATTAATATTTATTATCTATATTGAGATAAAAAAGAAAATTATATTAGAAATTAGGAAAATATAGGTTATATATCTATTCTTATTTGAAACAAATTTTTGACATATTTTATATATATATATATATATATATATATATATTGATAGTTTCTTTCAATATATCGAAATATTCGATATTTTTTGTCTCAATTAAAATGTCAAAAATTTATTTCAAATAGGAATATATATATATATATATATTAAGAATAGATAATATCTATATTCTTATATTAAATAAATTTTATTATATATATTTTTTATTAAATAATATATTATCTATTCTTATTATATATATATTTCAATTAAATTTTTGACATATTTTAATTGTAATAGAAAGCATCGAATAGTTCGATAGATTAAAAAATAATAATTCTATTGAATATTCTATTTTTATTCTACAATTTCAATTAATATATTTGTTTATTTTGACTTAATTCTTTATAATAAAAAATGCTTAATGATAATTGAGTTTATATGCTGTTCGCAGTTCTTTATATACCCATTCAAATCCATAGATTCAAGAAAATAGATAGAAAACTTATAATCTTTTGTTCAAGAGGCCGCTAGTTCATTTAGTTACATAATATTCCGACTAGTAATGGTTATCGAAAATTTAAATTTGTAATAAAATAATTGTAATTCAATTTAAATATAATTATACTATAATTATACTATATATCATTTTCTCCAACGATATATTAAGAAAAAAAGTTATATATCCCTTAATGTATCTTATTCAGAAATGATTCTAAATTTGGGTCAGCAATACTGAATCATGATTGCCTTTAATTCAGCTAGAAAAACATTCAATGGCAAAAATAATGTTTCTTCAAAAGTAAATCTAAAATATTATTAATTTTATTCATTTTGATTTTTGCTTTGTAATTCTTACTTTGAATAGACAAAAGACTTTTTACCACAATATCTTTAACAAAGATAGAAACATGATCGAATGTGTTCAAAATAATATTTAGAGATCTTATTGAAATTGAAACTAAATTTAATTATTTGCGATTTAATAATATTATTTAGAAGATAATAGAAATAATATTTTTAACTACCATTCTATATATTTTCTTAGCATTTATGTTATACTTATAAATAAAAGATACTATATAAATCGTATTTCTTTACCATATAATATATTCAAAAATATAATTAATACATGGTTTCATTTTAGGTATTTTTATTACTTATTGATTCAAATTAAAAAATTAACTATAAGAAAAGAATTGATGAAAACAAAAAAATAATTAATTAAATATAATTTGAATTTATTATTTATATATATAAAAATATATTTTTTCAATCTATCGAATTATTCGATAATTTTTATCTCAATATGTCAAAAAAAATTTTCAAATAAGAATATAATATATTATTTATTCTTATTATATACTATATATATGTATATGTATAATATATAATAATTATAAATTAATATTTATTATCTATATTGAGATAAAAAAGAAAATTATATTAGAAATTAGGAAAATATAGGTTATATATCTATTCTTATTTGAAACAAATTTTTGACATATTTTATATATATATATATATATATATATATATATTGATAGTTTCTTTCAATATATCGAAATATTCGATATTTTTTGTCTCAATTAAAATGTCAAAAATTTATTTCAAATAGGAATATATATATATATATATATTAAGAATAGATAATATCTATATTCTTATATTAAATAAATTTTATTATATATATTTTTTATTAAATAATATATTATCTATTCTTATTATATATATATTTCAATTAAATTTTTGACATATTTTAATTGTAATAGAAAGCATCGAATAGTTCGATAGATTAAAAAATAATAATTCTATTGAATATTCTATTTTTATTCTACAATTTCAATTAATATATTTGTTTATTTTGACTTAATTCTTTATAATAAAAAATGCTTAATGATAATTGAGTTTATATGCTGTTCGCAGTTCTTTATATACCCATTCAAATCCATAGATTCAAGAAAATAGATAGAAAACTTATAATCTTTTGTTCAAGAGGCCGCTAGTTCATTTAGTTACATAATATTCCGATTAGTAATGATTATCGAAAATTTAAATTTGTAATAAAATAAATGTAATTTAATTTAAATATAATTATAATATAAAAAGTTAATTAATAAATGTTTTTTAAATAATATTCATAAAGCATTTTTAATTATTTTCATAAAAATATGTCTGATATCTCTTAATTTTTCAGGTAATTATTTTATGATTCTTTTTACCGACCGACGATAGTAAGGGAGGTATTGTTTATATCTTTTCATAATACTTTTGCCTATTTTATTTTAAGAAATTTAAATTTAGGTAATTCTATTGTTTTCAAATATATATATAAATTATACCTACATACTTTGATTTGTTCCTGTATTAGACTTATTGATAATAATAAATAATATTTTAATGATTATCTCTTCAAATGAAATCCTTTCCAATTAACTAATAATTTAAAATGATATCAAAATTATAGAAAAAATCAATATGCATTTAATAAAATTTTTTCATTCATCTCACTGGTGGATTTTTGCTACAAGGTGTCTGAGAAATCTTATTTCTATTATTTTCTCCAACAATATCTTCAGAAAAAAGTTATATATCCCTTAATGTATCTTATTCAGAAATGATTCTCAATCAGTCGAATGAATTTTCAATCAATGACTGGTACCTCTTTTTTATATCTCTTTTCATTTTCTTAAAATTGACACATTATGATTTAATTTTTCAAATTATTTGTTTTAAATTTTAATTTATATTTTTTTTCCATTTGAAAAGCTTTATTGTTTAGATTTTAGATCTTTTTTCTCTTGTTACAACACATGGATATATATTAATTTGTTGAGAGGCCGAGAGTTAACGAAAAATTACGAGATGACCCGAAGTTTCTAATTTTAAAAACATTCGGGTTTTTGCTTTGTCCTGAATCTAGAAAAATAAAATGATTTTTTATAATAATTGGATATCAAAACTACTTTTAATAAGAAATAAAAAAAATAAAACTCTTTAAGCAAGTGATTTTTTTTTTAAATCCATTTTCTAGTCAATACGACGGGTGTTCAGCTTATAACGTCTCATATTACTTCATTATTTTAAAACATTATTATTATTATTTATTATGAAAAAATAAGAAACAGTTAAAGATATAAAAAATAATTCAATTAAAAAAATAGTATTATTTTTTTATTGTCCAAATACCATCCAATTACAATATTAAACGATAATTAGATAATAAAATCTTAGAAGGGAGTGGTGGCATATAAAGAAAATTTTAATTTTTGCCTAATAAATTTTTCGCGGGCCACCAGTTGGGCTATATAAAATAAAATTCATATAAATTAAGAAATTTTTTTTATTATAATTCTACTTAAACTTACAACAGTTAGAATGTTTTTTAATTTAATATAATTTTTTTTTTAATTTACTGTTTTAATGAATTCTTTTTTAAAAATGGATTTAAATTAATTATAAACATCTATTAATTTGACATTCAGTGTCGGATTAAGGTCGTTTGTGACCTTTAGCCCCCCGCCCTCCTGCTCTCTTATTAATGTATATTTTCAATTATTTTTTTTCTACCCACTACTCAGGGCCACCCTAACCACAGGGCTAATTGGGCTATAGCCCTAGGGCGCAAGCCTTCTGGGGGCGACATTTTTTATTCGTTTATATAATTTTTCTTATTGCTAAGTAGTAGTTTTATAGTCGCCTCCAACCCGGAGTGACATCACTTTAAAGATTTTAATCATGGATATTCAAAATACATATCTGTTTTTCTAACCATTCTGTGTAATTTCTTATAAAAAGGGGCGCAAAATTTTAGAAGCCCACGGGTGCCGAATATCTTAGGATGGCCCTGTCACTACTACTGTTTAAAAAAAAAAAGTTTTAAAAATACACATTTCTTAAGTGAATAAATACAAAATCAGAAAATATTTTTTTAACAAATAAAATTCATAATATTTACAAAAAAAAATATTTTTAACATTTTTAAATTGGGGCCACTTGTTTACAAAAGTAATCCAATGCGGTACTTAAATTATATTGTTTATTTATATATTTTTAAATTATTTCTTTACTTATGTTTATACGATATATGCTATATATATAAATCGTATCTAGGGCTTATATTTTAATTTTATTTATTTAATATGATCTAACTTATTTAAATTGGTAATGGGACAAAGTCAACCCAACTCCAAAATAAAAATTGGGAAGCTACCTACTTGATAAAGAGTAGCGCCTCCGATAAAGAAAATCAAAATCAAGGTTGATAGGACCCGTTCTACTGATTATAGGACACCTAATTTATATAAATTTGTAAAAAAAATAATTCTAATCCAATTTAAATAATAAAAAATTATATTAATAAATATTTTTTTAAATAATATTTCTAAAGCATTTTTAATTAGTTTCATAAAAATATATCTGCTAATTTTTCAGGCCAATTTTTTATGAATCTTTTTTACCGACCGACGATAGTAAGGGAGGTATTGTTTTCACACCAAATTTCACATGAGGAGATTTTTTTATATATCACCACGAATCATGCACTTTGTATTGGTTTTATCCTCGAGAAAAATCATATTTATTAGTTTTTTCTTGATTTAAAATTATATGATGTCATCCAGCCATTCATGACGTCACAGCCTGGTCTTACATATATATTATAAATAAAATAAAATTAAAAATATTTATGTTATATTCATATCTGTTTTTTATTACATTAATAGATATATTAAAATTATTTGAAATTGTTTCTATAGCTGGAAATTAATTTTTCAAACCGTCGGTCGGTTCGGACCTCTGGCCACAGGTCAACTTATTATATCTCTTTTCATATTTCGTAAAATTGACAGATTATGATTTAATTTCTCAAATTATTTGTTTTAAAATTTATTTTATATTTATTTTTTTCTATTTTAAGAGCTTTAGAGTAGAGATGCAACGAATAGTCATTTGGCCGAATACCGAATACCGAATATTCGGCCAAAATGAAGGCCGAATATTCGGCTATTCGGCCGCCGAATAGTGAACTCATTTTTGCCTAGAAACAAAATACTGTATATACTATATGTACAATTCTAGTACATTTCACAATTAAAAGTATCATTTTCTAAAAAAATATGCAAATTTTTATTTTTGAAAAGCATTATTTTACTCCAAAAAAGTATTCGGCTATATTCGGCCTAAAAATTGACCAAAAAAGAAGTATTTTTCATAGCAATATATCCTCATGATCAAAGTTTTGTAAATAAACTTTTTAAACAGTGTTCTGTTTCATTAGAATAATTATTTCATGGAACTTCTGAAGTAAATTAAGATAGAAATAATTCAAAATAAATCAAACCTAATAAATTAATTGTGGAATTGCTTCATTTCAGTAGAATCTTTAAGATGCTATCTTAAAGATGTACTCAGTATAATGTTTAAGCTGATAATTTTGATATATTACATATACATATAGCAGAGGAATATTATTTGTAATAAACAGTATCCTTCATTTAATTGTTTTTAATTTCTATAATAATTGGTTGTAATATTTATTTGAAATGAAATACTTGGTTGAAATATTTGAGAGTTATATATTTATGTGAAAACTGAATCTTAGTTATTTATTCTATTGAATTAAATATAATTAAAAAATCATTGCAAGCTTTCTTTTTTATTATAACAAGGCATAAGTATTAACCTTCCTATTTTGCTTAGAAAAATTAGAATTTGCTCGAAGACCAGTTTTGAATTGGATTAATTTTAAGTATTAGGCTAGCTTATTACAGATATTTTAGCACTTATTCATATAGATAAATGCTGTAATAGGATTCATAATTTACAACTTTTATCTATAGGAATAAGTTCTTTTATAGAAAATGGTTGATAAAACCCATTTAGGGCATAAAAGAAAAACAAGTTAACTAACAATAAATACATTTCTACGTACCTGTAACTATAAATACGTTTGTAATGGTACTATTCGGCCTAAGGCCGAATAGTTGATTTGATATTCGGCCGAAGCCGAATATTCGGCAGACAGGCCGAATAGGCCGAATATTCGGCTTCGGCCGAATATTCGTTGCATCTCTACTTTAGAGTCAAACTCGCGGCCGGCGACAGTTGACTTGTAATTCATTTGATATATAAATTTTGTAATTTTTTTTTAATATAATTTTTATTCTATTAAAAGACTAGATAATGTTTATAAAATTATTAATCATTTTATTAAATAACATTAATTTTCTATATTTTAAAAAGAGTTTAAAATGAATTTAATAACATCTGACAGGAGTTAATATTTTTTTATTATAATTGATTTCTATGTTTACACCACATATACAATGTTTTTTTTTTGTTTTGTTTTTAATTAATGTAAATTTTATAAAATTAAACCAAATTATTATTACTTTTTATCTAGTTTTATTTTAATAATAAATCAAATCAAACTATTCCACATGCATTTAAATGTGTATTATATATCTCTCATTATCAATAATAGTATAAGAAATAAAAATGTCATATACATGAAGAAATTTGTTTCTAATATTTAATTTAAATTTTTAAAGATAAGTAATATATTTTGAAATGGCTAAGAATGAATTCATAACCTCAATTATTAGTTTGACAGATGAAATTAAATGTATTAATTTTTTTATTATAATTGTTTTACTTTGGTAAAAAGCTTACAATAAAAACAGATACACTTTTAATTAATGTATACTTATAAATTATATAAATCTAAATTATTATACTTTAAATTAGTTTAAGCATTTTTTTAAAAACTTTCAAAATTGGATAAAGAAGAGAATAAATTGGTGTGATTATTTCTTTTCATTATCTTTTAAAAACATCGATAAATATTTTTGATTTACACAAAATTTTTTTTATATTATTTAATATATATATGTAAATATATGTAAATACTTTCGACGAAAAAAAAAAAAAGGTAAAATGTTTTTAGCGATCAGATTTTCGACATTATATTTGTCTGCGGCTCGCCTAAAGTTAAACCATGTTTATTTGGCCGAATTGTACCTATGAGTTTGACACCCCTGGTTTAGATCATAGGTTCCTAAACTTTTTTGTGTCGTAAACCCCTTGTCATGTTTTTCGGTTTTGGGTAGGTAAAATATATTAAAGTATATTCTATTTTGTTTATATATTACTTTTTCACTAATATATATATATGTTTTTAACATACATTTTATTTATTTTATACATTTTATATATATATATCTTTATTTAAAACTTAAAAATATATTGATAAATAAATAATATTAAATATAAATTTGTATGTATAATCTAGATAATATTTATTTTATTGTATGAAATTATTTCAATTTTAATTCAATACCAATTGGAGATGAAATACAAGAATTGTATTATTTTGAAGATGTATTATTGAAGAGATTATCAATTAGAAGATAAAAAATATTGATTATAATATGAAATTCATTTTATCTTATTAATTAACTTGGTTAAACCTTATTTTTTGGGTTTCATCCTCTTTTAAATATAATTTTATTCTATTTTTTAAAATTTTTGAAGAAAATCGAAATTTATTTAAGTTATTTTATATTTAATATTTATTTATATTTTCTCACTAGAACGTGTCAAAAATGTAATAATAGAGATGACACTCACTCTTTCATTTTAATGCTTTTGATTTATATTGCTTTACAACGACAGTTTGTTAAAATAAAATTAATAAATGAAAATTCTTGGAATTTCTTTAATAGAACCACGAGGAAGAGAGAAACATTTTTATTTTTAGATGTTTTGTTGTTTATAATGTCTCTTTAATTTATATCGGCATGTATTTTCTAAAAAATGAGAGTAAATATATTAAGCTAAATAAATAAGAAATAACTTTAATACAATAACACAGCGGTCTCCAAACTGTGGGGCGCGCCCCTCTTGGGGGGGGGGGGGGGGTGCGAGACTATTGCAAGGGGCGCGCGAAGTCAATCAAGTGCCAGCAAACTTTTGAAAATTCTCGATTTTTTTTCAATATTTTCCCAAAGGTAAGATGATTTTGTGGCCAAACTTTTGAACATTTTCGATTTTTTTTCTTGGTTCTAAAAAAACGGTCAGATGATTTTGCGATGCTCTGAACCATGGCCCACCCCTATTGTTATATTATTTCAGAAATGTGCCCGACTATATTGAAAAAGGAAATTAGATTATTACAAAATAAAAGGGGAGCGCCGGTACAGAAAGATTGGAAACCACTGCAATAACATAATAATTAAATACATTAACAAACAAAGAAGTAAATAATTTAATAATCGATCGATTTAAAGATGTTGTTTTAAACAAAATAAAATCGTCTATTTTATAATTAATTCATTTATTAATATAATTTATAATATTGATACTCTAATCAATATTATAAATTATAAAAGGACTCTACCTTTTTATTTATATACCTTAATTAACAATTTATAAAAGGATATTGAATATTACAATTCTAATGAGAGAACATGGAGAATAAAAAATAATGTTTATTTTATACAAGAATTATTAATTAGTATTTATGGTGTTTATTGTTTTACGGCATTTAAAATTTTAAGAATATTTTTGAATTTTTATTTATTAATTACTCATAATTATTTAATCGGTTAAGACTTAAACAATGAGATTTATGGCCCGAACCATAAAATCATAATCACCTTAGCAGATTAAATAGAGAATCAAGCATGTGAAGAGGTTGATGATTAAAAGAAGATGGATATATAAATTAGAATATGGAACTGATCTTTTTATAATAATCAACACCTCTACTCTTGACAAAAGTCCAAAGTTTTATGGGTATACGAGAGCAGGTCAATAAATCCGTGACTGTCTTTTAAATGAAATGGCAACACTGCTCCTGTCAGCAAGCGACTAGCAGCTGACTCCTGTAGAGATTTGAACCAGCTGGGTTTTTAGTTTTTGTTTGACATCCATTAATATCAGACTACCACGTAATTTGAGAAGAAAATGGAATAAAGTGAATTTCCATGGAAATCAATGAATTGGAATACAAATTGTTCCCTTATCCGCCCTATTTTCCGGATTTAGCCCAGAGTGACTATTTCTTGTTTCCAAACCTGAAGAAATGGCTCGGCGGAAAGAGATTGGACTCCAGCGATGAAATCATCTCACAAACAAATCTTATTTTTTGGAAGGAATAAAAAATTTGAAGAAACATTGGACGAAGTGTATAGAGCTCAAAGGAGACTATGTTAAAAAATAAATTAACTGTGTTTCATTCAAAAATTCGCATACTTATTGACCCACCCTCGTATATTATTCCTTCAAGAATAAAAGCAATTTTTTAAGGTACTCAGAGTAACAAATATCAAATCTAGGAACGAAATATAGTGAAACGCATTTAATATAGAATAAAATATCTTCGGTGATTGTTTACAAAACGGGAAGCTTCAGGGATTTGGATGAAACTCAGTATTCAATAGTAATTATATAAATCAACAGTGATACAAAATATAAAGAATGTTAGCCCTATTAGATCATGATGATCATGGATGTAAAATATATTTTTTACTCGACATCATATCAATTTAAATTTTTTAATTTTAGCTTTATAAATATATATATATATATATATATATATATATATATATATATATGTATAAAATAACAAATTAAATATAATCTAAAAAGTTAAATAGAATACAAAACAGAGACAGAAAATATATTGAAACATATTAACGGTAGTTTGACATTATTCACACATGATCATTCATGTTTTATTATGGTGTGGTACTCAGCAAGGGACAGGTATCAGCTACACCCCCCCCCCACCACGCCACCTCTCCTCCCCTTCCACACACTCCGTCACTACAAACAAAAATAATACTAATTAAATCATTATAAAATGATCAATCGAGACAAAATTAGATTGGAATCAATAATACAACACTGTTTATTAATTAATCTCTTTTTAAAATTTTATTTTCATTCGCTTTTGTTGATTTAAATAAAAATGTAACAACCAAAATTTGTCCCTCATTATATTTGTACGACTATTTTCCATTATACTTTTCATTTACTGAAAATAAACTTTAATTCATTAAATATTAATTAATTTTTGAATTCACATCTGAATATTTAATCTGACAAGATGAATTTTTATTTATTCTTTTTTAAATCACAATTGTATTTGTATTTGTATTGTATTTTTTCTTCTTTTCGGCCATATAAGCAATCATTCATTCTATCTTATCTTATTATGCTAGCTAAAATTGTATATATGTATTTATCTATATATCATGGTTCTCAAAAACCGCTCTAACGATTTTTTTCAAATTCACACTAGATATAGTATTTATAAAGAAAAATTAAGTTTTATTGATGATATCTCTTGAAACATACAGCTTCATTATTAATTTCTTAATTGAAAATTATATATTATATGGAAAACGTCAAAATTTTTAATACTGCCTGCTAAGACAGTAAAAAAATGACAATTTTTTATCTAAATACATATAGTCCAGCGGTTGGACTGATGTTTTAACGAGTGGATTTCGTCGGTTCGAAACTCGCCGGGTGAATCGTTATTTAAAAATGAAAATAATGATTTTGTTATTTTTTTTTCTTTTTATCTATTGTTTACTTTTTAATAAATTACTATTCTATATTTATTTATTCATTGTTCTTTTATTAATAAAGTTTTAGATAGTTTTATAAGTTTTAATATTTTTTCAATAAAATATTATTCAATATATTTATTAATATTATTTTATTTATTATTATTGAGTACCCGAAGTTCCATTCATTTTAATCAGATTGATGCAATGATGCAACAGTTAATAATTGTAATATTGTAATAAATTTCTATCTTGAAAATTGTTACATATTATTCAGGATATTTTAAAAACTATTTCTTTCTTTAATTAATATTCATTTTTTCTATAAGTCAGATATATTTCCAAATATTAAATAATTTTTGAAGTGAAAACTTCTTTAGCGGCGTTGAGCACTTTTGCGGGATGGGGAAAAAGTATAGAACTCGCGTGATCGTGACCAACACCATGAAACCATCTGCTTTCAAATTTCTTATAACAGAGCGCGAAATTTGAATTGTCATTAGAACTGTTTTATAAATTATCTCTAACATATAAATATATATTTATTATGTAAAGTTCATTTCATATATACATATATAATCAAAATTATACGAAATGAACTTCACATAATAAATATATATTTTATGTTAGAGATAAGAATTATAAAACAGTTCGTATTGCAATATTTTAAACAAAGTTGTGTATTTATATATATATAAATATAAGTTACAAATTTGTTTAAAATATATGTTTAAAATAATATATAAGTTATATATATATACATGCATATGAAATTCATCTTTCTCGTGAAATAGCGCGAATTTCGTCTGTTTTAAAATTTCTTACGCAGAAGTTTTCACTTCTGTCGGCCAGTCCCACGACTGCCAATTTTGCTTTTTTAATTCCGAAAAGCTGCAAAGCACGTTTTTTTGTCTTTAGTTTGTTTTATAACCACTTGGGGCGCTAAACAGTTTTTCAAAAAAACACTATAGAAAAAAAATATATGTACCTATATATTATATATTTATGTATTATTGAGGAGCACAAGTTCATTAATTTTAATCAGATTGATGCAAATGTGTAACATTTAATAATTGTAATAAATAATTAAAGAATTGTGTATCAATATTTTTTAAAGGGTAGAGCGAGAGCTCGGTGTCCCAGGTATTAATATTACCAGCCAAATCCAATAATAATGAATCATTTTTTTTAACTTAAGTACCGAGCCGAGGCTCGGGGTCCCGGTACTTTCTATAATATAGATTGGCCACTTCTACAAAAATCAATATACATAATTTGCTATATTTATAAAATACCTAATTGATTGACTTGTAATTCATTTGACATATAAATTTTGTATTTTTTTTTAATATAATTTTTATTCTGTTAAAACACTAGATAATATTTATAAAATTATTAATCATTTTATTAAATAACATTAATTTGCTATATTTCAAAAAGAGTTTAAAATGAATTTAATAACATCTGACAGGAGTTAATATTTTTTATTATAATTGATTTCTATGTTTACACCACATATACAATGTTTTTTTTTGTTTTGTTTTTAATTAATGTAAATTTTATAAAATTAAACCAAATTATTATTACTTTTTATCTAGTTTTATTTTAATAATAAATCAAATCAAACTATTCCACATGCATTTAAATGTGTATTTATATATCTCTCATTATATCAAAATTAGTATAAGAAATAAAAATGTCATATACATGAAGAAATTTGTTTCTAATATTTAATTTAAATTTTTAAAGATAAGTAATATATTTTGAAATGGCTAAGAATGAATTCATAACCTCAATTATTAGTTTGACAGATGAAATTAAATGTATTAATTTTTTTATTATAATTGTTTTACTTTGGTAAAAAGCTTACAATAAAAACAGATACACTTTTAATTAATGTATACTTATAAATTATATAAATCTAAATTATTCTACTTTAAATTAGTTTAAGCATTTTTTTAAAAACTTTCAAAATTGGATAAAGAAGAGAATAAATTGGTGTGATTATTTCTTTTCATTATCTTTTAAAAACATCGATAAATATTTTTGATTTACACAAAATTTTTTTTATATTATTTAATATATATATGTAGATATATTGTTATGTATTATATATTTTGTTTAATCATTTTTTGTAAATACTTGTTCATGGATATAATAAAATATGTATGTATGTATTTATGTAACTTTGATTTCATATATTGTTGTGTTAATATTTAATATTTTTTTTTATTTTTGTATATTCTTACATATGTTGCTTTTAATATTAATTTTTATTTTTCCTTTTTTTATTTATTAGTGATTTCTTTAATATATTTTTATTTATGGTTATATATAGCCGCAGCTCGGTACTTTAAAAAAATTATTTCTTATGAACTATAAATATTTAAGATTTAGATTATTATTTAAAATAAATAAAAGACAAAATATACGAAATAATTTAAAAAAACAATTAAAAAAAAATTGTCATAAAACACACAGCCCTTAAACGTCCGTATTAATGCACTGAAAGACAGGAAAGTATGGCCTGTGGATATAACATAATATATGTTTCGTAATTTGATTACAAAATATTAAAATAAATATTTTTAATTTTATTTTATTTATCATATTTTGTATTCAAGGCGTCATTTTTTTGTTATTAAAATCCCTATTTTAAATTAAGAAAAAACAAAAATAATTTTTCCCGAGGTTGAAACCAATACAGATCGATTTTTCTTTTTAAAAATTAGCTATGGTGAAGAGCGGTTTAAATATCTCAAAAATATACAAATATACAATTTTTGCTAGTATAATAATAGTATATTATATATATATATATTATATTATATATATAAATCAGACATTTATCCTTAAAAAATAATTAATTAGGAAGTAATCAACTATACTATCCAACGTCTCCATTTCCCTTAAATATAAATTTATTTTTTTCTAATAAAAATAATAATAATAATAATATAATGGTAACATTTTTTTTCATTTTTAAATGACAAATCAAACATAATGATGGTTGATGTCATTTACTTTTCCAGAGTGAATAAATGTTATTTTTTTTTGTAGATAAAAAGTGATTAATTATATAAATAGAAAAAAAAACATTAAAAATTTAGAGATCAAATGAGAGACCAGATAGAAAATTGATTGGTAGAAAGTAAATAAAATAGTAATATAAATAAAATAGTAAAATAGACTTTTCCTTGATCATTTTTCATAACAAGAATTTCGTTGAAAATACCATTAATTGCTGTCAATATAGGTAGGGAAGGAGACGAAAAACTTTATTCAAATGCCTCTGAATCATTAATGGTGTGAAAAGACAAGTTGAAAGGAACGCCTTGATTATAAATAAATTAGGACATCTTCAAGTAGAGGAGTCAGAGTATACTTTTTCTTAAACAAATTTCATTTTTATTATTAAAGAAAGGAAAAAAAAAATATAGAAAAAAACAAAATGTAAAGATGACAATTATAATCTGAAGAGAGTAGATTAAATAATATAGGTATATAATAATAATACATAAAATAATTTGATAAATTATTTTATGTTTTTGTATTTTTTTATTTAGACAAAATATCAAACTTTGTCAAATTCAATATGAATAATGAAAATTAAATAATAATAAAATTAAAATGCATAGCGTGCACTAACGAATTTAAATTATGATTAATATTAATATTATTATTATTTAAATAAAGTTCTCGATTCTAAAAAGAAGATTTGCTTTTATTTTGGAATTAATTATCATAAATGATTGATTACAAAATAAACCTACATAATTAATAGATTTAACCGTAGGCACTTTTTGGATCATTTGAATAAGTTATGTAAATAAAATAAAATAAAATTAAAGTTAAAAAACATATTTTCTATAATTGAATAAGCATAATTAAGTATCTCGCCAGAAATAGTATTGCGATTACAAAAATTTTCAATTTCGAGATTTTGATGTTTTTTGAAGGTCCCTGAGTCATTTTCACTAACGTTGAGAAAAATGTCTGTATGTGTGTGTGTGTATGTATGTAGACAGGATTACGCAAAACGGTTTGAGCTAGAATCAAAAGAAATTTGGTACACGGGCGTTATTCAAAATTTGTAGTTTTCTATCAACTTTTGAGAAATGTAGCTCATCCGGAAGAGGGTCATTTCCTACAACGTTTTGATTGTTTTCCTCTAAAGTGACCGTAAAAATAAAGATATATGTTTGATAGTTTTTCACATTATTAAAAATTGTATACAACTGCTATATATAGAATTTCAGCTTGATGGATTCGTTAAAAGTACAGGAATTAATGTTTAAACACTGCAAATCACGCTCCAGCACGTGACATGGTGCCATCAACAAAGAGCCAATCACACAATGGTTTAATAAATATTATTTATTAATTTTAAAATTTATAATTTAATTTAAATTAAATATATGTTATAATTAATCTAATTCAAATTTGCAAGATAGTCGAGTAGAGACACTCCAGATTTTTTTTTCTGATTTCAAATTAGCATTGTTAATTAATATATTGAGACTGACTAAGATTTTGGTTCTGCTTAAACTAATATTATCACCTTGGTCCCCCCTCCAAGATATCACCGATTGGCAAGAATAAGCGAGCACGTCATTGGTTCTTCGCTCAAGTCATTGGTCACTGAACACTCCCACCTCTCCATCTAAACATCACCAGAGGGGTATTTAATACCAAGATTGTCCACTAGAATCACCAGTTGAACCTCATTCAAAAATTCAAGAATAAAAAATTCCTAAATAAAAAACCAGAAATAATATAAATGATATCTTATCTTATCTTATCTTATTATACTAGCAAAATTTGTATATATATATATATATTTGTATATTTTTTATATTTAAAATATTTTAAAATGTTTAGTTCGTTTTTAATTTAATTTCAAAATATAATTATATAAAAATATTTATTTTAATAATATTTTATAATTAAATTACGATATATATTTATCATTCTTCCACCCAAAGAAAAAAATAATCATGAACTTAGCAACATAATAATACATATTTAAGTATTATTGAGGACCCCAAGTTCCATTCATTTTAATCAGATTGATGCAATGATGTAACATTTAATAATTGTAATAAATAAGTAAAAAATTGTATATCAATATCTTTTATAGGGTCGAGCGATAGCTCGGTGTTCCAGGTACTATTATATATATGTTAAGAGAGGCACATTATGTTTATTCTAATGATAGTGTTTATTGTTATAATTTATTAACAAAATGTTTTCTATATTTATTTTTTTAACATAGCTGTTTGAAAAAAAAAATTGAAACTAGTTTTTTATTTTATCTGATTAAATTAATCATGTAGTAGAACAATCAAATTTATTTTTTATAATAACGTTTGTTACACTGTATACTCATGTTCATGCTTAAAGGTATGCATTAAATTCGGATCAGATAGGAAGGGAAAGGAGAAAAGATCACCAAAATCGAATTGAATATCTTCCATGAGAATCTCCGAGTGAAGGTGAAAATTCCTCAGTTTGAAAGATGTTATATCTACCTATATATATATTCATTTGGAAAGGGATTCTAGGAGGAGGGGGGATCCCCCACCTAAGCGTCCTCCCTCCTTCACCTGTCGACGTCCAAAGCAACTGGAGCCTGTTGGAGAGCAAGTCTCCCTAAGGTATGTGTCCAGAGGTGTACTCCAATAACAACATTAATCCATTTGTTTCTGTTCAGCTAGAATACGAGAGATATCTACATTTTGTTATTACTATTGATTATGAAGATTTTGGTTCACAGCAAGAATAAATGAAAGATACCAAATAATTAGGAATAAAAGGTATTTATACAAATAAATATATATACTTAAAAATATTTATATCCAATCATATATATATATATATATATATATATATATATATATTTCACTTAGTGGTTAGGTTGTATCACTGGCACAATGAGCTTGAGATCGAACCTCAGTAACATCGTTTTTTGTAAGAATTACCTTTTTTTATTTAAATAAATGCGAAATTTGGCTAATATACTTAAAAAAATATAATCGATTATAAAAACAATAATATTTTCAATTTTTAAGAATATACCTATAATGCAAATATTTTTTTAATATTCTCTGGATCAGTGATTTTCAACCATTCTCCCGAGGCATTTTTGTCAGTTTTAGAAATGTATATAATAAAATTTATAACATTTAACCAGTTAAATAAATACAAATTATAGAGAAATAATTACATCTATGTATATATTAAAATTATTTTTCAAGTTAAAATTAACATTTGAATTGTTAGTAGCCATAGTGCAGTAGTAGAAGTGGTTAGTGTCACCGACTTATGACCGTGAGGACATCGTTTTGATCTCCAGTAAGGTCAAGCCATTTTCTCAACCATAAATCATTAAAGTTAATATTACTTAAATAATTCTTTCTCTATGTAGCATGAAATTATCAAAAACATCAAACTTCAATTTTTCTCATTTAAAATGTATTATTCTTATTATTAATTTGGTAATTATTTACAAAACGGGATTCTCCAGGGATTTGGATGAAACATTACCTGTGGATTCATTGTTTAATTCCAAAGAAATTTTTCTTTTAAAATTTTTTTAACTAATTCACAAATTATTCACTTATTCACTAATTTTCGATTTTTTTGGTTTGGTTTGTTTATAGAAAAATTATTTAATTAATTATTTTTGTAATTTTCATATAACCAAACTGAAATGAAACCCCTCCCCCCCCACGCAGAAAATTACTGGAGCTTTCTGCCGGTCAAATGAATGAAACAGGGTAGCTAAATAGAATATCAATGGATTTATATGCAAATTTTAATAATGTTTATCTCGTAAACTAGAAGAGACCGGGAAAAATTATATAAGAAAACTTTCTTTCGAATTAAACAAGGAATCCACATGTAAAGTTTTATCCAAATTCTTGGAGATTCCCATTTTGTAAATAATTAACATTAATTTATAATTACAAGTGTAAAATATATATACTATTGATTTGGTAGTCCATATTATTTTATTTTATATTGAAAATTATTATTATAAAGTATCTTTAAACTTATTTTATTTTTAGTGTGCCTTCAAATTTTATAATTGTTAAAAGTGTGCCGCGACAGAAAAAAGTTGGGAATTACTGCTACAATATCAGATTTATGTTTCTTTTTTTTAATTTTTCAGAGCCCTATTATATTCTAACACAGGGGTGTCAAACTCTCGGCCCGCGACCACTTTCGACTTTTTTAAAAAAATTTCAATTTATCTCTAAAAGAAAAAAATAAAGGTAAAATATTTTTCGCGATAGGAATTTTAAACATTTCCGACTATTTTTCGAAATAAATCTACGTTTCTATGAATATTGATTTTTTTGCGGCCCGCCTAAAGTTAAACCTTGTTTGTTTGGCCCAAGTGGACCTATGAGTTTGACACCCCTGATCTAAAACAATAAAATAAAATTCAAATACAATTTTGGAAATTTGAATTTTTCAAATCGTTATTTTATACTTAATCATGAATAAAAAAAAACTTATAAATGTCTCCTCGTTTGGTAAATCTTTGAAAATGTAAATAAAATATATTAAATAAAATTGAAAATTTTGAGTAAGAATATTGTAGTATATATATTTTATTAAATCAGAATAACATATTTTTTTTCAAATAATAAGTTCTAAAATTTCATTTCTTATTCAATTTCATTTTGGTCGTATCTCATATATGAAAAAAATAGATGGCTTTTTGTTGGAAATATGAAAGATTTTATTCTTTTTTTTTAACATCTCTATTGTATTATATACTAACTACCAAAGAGAGAATTGTAGAAAATCCACCATTATTACAATTTCAATATTTTATTGTTAATTATAATAAAATATTTACATTTTTATATAATGATAATTTTATATATTATTAAATATACACATTATCCAGGAATTTTTGGAAAATTTTAACAACCCAAAAAATAATTTGATCTTCTAATAAAAACAAAATCAATAACAAAAATATTAAAATCATTGATTAAAAAAATAAGCTGGAGTGTCTCCACTCGACTATCTTGCAATGTGAATTGGATTAAATACCATATATTACATTTAAATTAAATTTAATTAAAATTAAATTATAAATTAAAATTAATAAATAATATTTATTAAAACAGCGCGTCTTTAGCTCTTTGTTGATTACACCACATCAAGTGTTGGCGCGTGATTGTTAAATTTTTTTAAAAAACTACGAATTTTGTATAATGCCCGTATCCAAATTTCATTATTCTAGATCAAACTGTTTTTGCGTAATCTTGTCTACATAGACACACACACACACAGAGAGAGAGACATTTTTCTCAACCTTAGTGAAAATGACTCAGGGACCTTCAAAACGTATAAAAACAACAAAATCCCGACATCGAAAATTTTCTTGGTCGCAATACTTTGGCGAGATAGTAACAAAACAAAATGTTATTAATTAGTTGGCTAAATAGTTTTGACTTGGGGAATTATTAAATGAAGTGTAATGTGGTTAAGAATTGGTTACTGAGTTCAAAAAAATCATAAATTTATCAAACTTTAATAGAATTTGACAGATGTTTCAATTACAGATTTCATGATTTGATATTAGTTTTAGTTTCAAAATTGAACAATAAATCATCTTTATTATATTTATAATATCACTTGAATTCTATTCTAGTTGATATTTACTTTACTTCAATAAACTCTTAGATTATTGACAGAAAATTAGTTTGTTATTCAAATTAAATTATAATCTGAACTACAAAATGGCTATTTCAAATATATCAACATTTACTCCCAAAGTGGGATTTGCTCTCACACAGAAACCTTATAAACTTTCTATCTACTATTCAGTAATTATTATTTATTTTAGTAATAATCCAGGTAATAAGTGGGTAAGTAAATGCAAAGTAAATATTCCCGAGATGATTGAGAGAGTGACATTTTAACTGTATCTGGATGGATGGTAACTAAGTAAGTACTTAATTAGTTCCAATTGAGTTCATAGAAAAGGGAAATAGAATTATTATAACAATCCATATCTATTACTAAAACTTAATAATCACTTTATTGGTTTAGAGTTTAGATTCTCTTGTTACTATTATTATAAGTAATTGTAATATAGAATATAGATTTTTGATATTTTTATACATATTTAGTATATATACTTAGAAAAATAGAGGCGCCGCAGTGTGGGAGGTAGCGAAGCTGCCTCACATTCTCGTGGTCCCGGGTTCAAGTCCCAGACCTGGCAAGACAATTTCTCTAGCGAAGTCAACCCAGGGGTCAAAATTGGGAAAGCTACTTGATAAAAAGTAGCGCCTCTAATCAAGAAAATCAAGGTAATGGTTGATAGGACCCGTTCAACTGACATAGGATACCTAATTGATATAACCGACTTGATAGCCGTTGTTCTTACGTAGAACGTACAAAAGTCAGAGGTTTTTTTATATACTTAGAAAAATTTTATATTCAATAAAAAATAATATGTATTATATATATTATATTATACTCAATAAATTTTTTATTATTATACATTGAAAAATATTGTAATACAAATAATTAGAAAAATAAAGGTCAAATATAAATAAATACAATGTATTAAGTATTTGTATAAAGTTACTAGAATATATAAATGTTTAAATATTTAATAAAAGTAAATAAAATGTTTAAATTCTATAATGATCAATGAACAAATGATATTATATTAGATTTTAAAATTTTAAAATGTTTTTCTAACTAAAAAATGATAAGAAACAATAGTGCTTTACAATCATGCTTTAAAGAATTCTATGTGATTTGGATATTAAAAAAAATGGATTATCCTCGCCACGCACCTCATTCCATAAGCAATGCTTTGGAAAATAATTATGAATAAAACAATTAATAATGTTGGATTTAATTGGTATTTTAATGCGAGAGAGAGAGTTAATAAAATAAAAATTAATTTCAAATTTAAGAGGGAAATGTTGAAATAGGAAAAAGAATAATTATATATACAAGGAATCAAAGAGTTGTGTATTCGATGTGACGGGCTGATGCCTTGCCATCATGGCCGCCAAAATCACATTGCATCTGTCAAAATTAATTAATTAATATTTAATAAAGGAAGCATCGTAAAATTATAGAATGCTAATGAAAATGAATCTAGGTTTCATAATGAATATTTTGGTTTGCATTTTATCTATTGTTATCAGAAAATATTAATTGAAAGTGTACAAACGATACTAATTAAAAATATATTATAATTTGCAATTTTCATTACATAAAAATCCATTTTATTTAGAATCTGGGGAAAATTATGCTGAACCAATCGCTCTGGTTACAATTTTAAAATATTAAGTCATAAATTTCTATAAAGTGAACAAAATCAACGAAATTGGTTCTTAAAAATCTTCAAAGAATATAATATATATAGGAGTTCCAAATCATCAACTAATAAGAAGCGTTGGAGAGGTGCGTTCTCTCATGAGAGACCTATAAGTTATGTCTCATTCGTGATTTTACGAGGTTTTGCTAGTTGAAAAATGCGCGTAATCAGCATTCGGGGGGTAAATTCATATATATATATATATATAGTGAGACTCTTAATAGAGTCTCCAATAAGAGTGTAGATTTATTTTTTTTTTCTTTTAAATAAATCTATGATAGGTATTCTCCTTCATCCAAATAAAATGGATTTTTTTTAGGTTCAAGGGAAGGGATAGTAAGGGTAAAGGACATGATTTCTCCAAGAATAATAAGACATAGAAGAAATCATGAGCTCACATGAGGGCAGGGTCGCTACTCCCTGAAGTAAATATCTTTCCTATTGGGATTATAGAAAAGAATTTACCCGTTACCCAGAATATTTAGGTATATTTATTAAAATTAATCTTAAATATATAAAAATTTTCCACTTTTCTCATTGTTTCGAAATTTTTTTGTTAATTTTATATATATATATATATATACTATATTATAATGATAAGCTCCGATTAATTAAAATATATTTTATTTATAATTTTTCTTCTTGTCTTCAATTTTAGATTATTTTTCAATATTTAAATTAGTTTTTTTTTTAAAATATCATCTTTAATCTACGAAATTATTTTTTTAATTTACATAATGATAACTTTTTAATAAATAATACTAATTAATTTTACCTTTTTTGTTTATTTTAAATTTTATTTGAATTTGTTATCTTATTTATAGCAAATATAGGTAATTGTTTACAAAACGGGAAGCTTCAGGGTTTTGGATGAAACTTTGCCAGTGAATTCCTTTTCTAATTCCAAAGTAACTTTCTCGGTTTCTTCTAGTTTACGAGATAAAAATTATTTAAGTTTCACAGATTAACTAGTTATGAATAGGCAGCCATTAAATAATGTTTTATTGACTAATTTACTAATTATTCACTAATTCACCAATTTTTAGTTTTTTCGTTGAAATATTTAATTAATTAATTTTTGTAATTTTCATATAATCAAACCGAACTGAACCCCCCCAAAAAAAAAAATAGTGGAACCCTCTGCTGGTCATATGAATAAATAGAATATCAATTGATTTATATGTAAATTTTACTAATGCTAATCTGCCAAACTTAAAATTATTTTATCTCGTAAACTAAAAGTGAACGAGAAAAATTTTATGAAAAAATTTCTTTGAAATTAAGCAAGGAATCCACCGGTAAAGTTTTATCCAAATCCTTGAAGCTTCCCGTTTTGTAAATAATTACCCAAATCTATTTTTAACTGTAATTAATATATAAATAATAATAAAATATCTACTATTAAATAATTCTGCCATTAAAATTAGTCTTTAAACCAGGTGACCAATTAATTAAAAAAAAATATCATTTTGAAATTCTTACATATCTAACTATTTATTCTTTCTCTCTCTCTCTCACTCTCTCATAATCTTACAAAGTACAATCCAAAAATTTATTTTTATTTTGATTCTGGTTTGTGATAGAGTATGTAAATATTTCACTATTTTTAGAAGAATTTATATGATATAAAATTTGTAATTAAATCAAATTTATATTAAAAAAAATAAATAAATAATTAAATAAAAAACGAATTTATCATATAAATTCGAAATATTAAATTGAAATTATTTTAATAATAACTGTAAAAAATTCGAAATTAAAATTAATCACTTTCAATTAATATTATATCTATATAATAATATATTAATTTTTCATATTATTTTCTTGTCGTTGTTTTTTGGCATTTTCAAATGGTAATATAATACAAAGATATCAATAAACAATTAGAATAGAACGTTTTCATATAAAATTGAGTCAACATCCCTACGACTATTATTCTACCATTACAATCCTGTCAAATTAGTATTTACTTATTAGTGTCTCTATGGAGGCTTTGTGGGGACGAGAAGGAATAGAAACCAAGCTCAAGCCCATTTGGATAAAGGAGCTAATAGAGAAATACAAACAGTGTGCTGATTGGTTGAATCAGCAGCTTAAGGGGCTCCTGAAACTTAAAAAAAAAAAATTAAATATAATCAACTGGAGAAAATTCTTATCCCATTACACTCACAATCAAATATATCATTAAAATAATAATAAATACTGTATATATATTTTTTTTTTATTCGATTTTTAATTTTATTTTATAATTTACAATTTCATTATTTTTTTAATGATTTATGGAATTAGAAATTTATAAACAATAAATTTAATTTGTCATTTAATAATATTGTATTTATGTGTAGACAAGAATTATATTTAACAAATTAAACATTCAGTGAAATTTCAAATTAAAAAATAGTATTTTTTTAAAGCGCATTTCGGTTATTAAACCATCATTAAAAGCTTCTTTTTTCTCAACTTTAAAAAATTATCTTAATTTAATATGAGGGATAAAGAGATTCTGATGTAATGGTGTAATAGTTGAAATATGCATAAAACAAATATAATCAATAAACTTGAAACTTCGGCGAGAGTGTTTAATTAAAAATTATTCTTATTAAATGTTTGATCTCTTTTAAATTTAATTTAAATCTACATATAACTACTTCTACAATTGTAATATTGTAGTATCTGGTTCACCTACCCTAATTATTCCTCATTATCGGGTTTGGCTGATAAAATTAACCGCGCCGCCACTCGGTCATTAAAAAAAAATTATTCCTTATGAACTATGAATATTTAAGATTAAGATTATTATTTAAAATAAATAAATGACAAAATATATTAAATAATTTCAAATAATTTAAAGGAACATAAATTAAAGAATATCTATAAAAATTTTCAAAAGTCTATCTCAATATTAAGATGATGAAAAATCGATTTCAATTTGTCAAAAAAGCGAACAGACAGACAGACAGAGAGAGAGAGACGCCAAGTGAAGTTAAGAAAAACGTTATAATAGAACATACAACCTTTAAACACACGTATTAATGCAGTGAAAGACAGACAAGTATGGCCTGTGGATATAACATAATATATATTTCGTAATTTGATTACAAAATATTAAAATAAATATTTTTAATTTTATTTGATGTATAATATTTTGTATTTAAGGAATCGCTGCCCGGTGTCATTTTTTTTTATTATTAAAATTCCTATTTTCAAATAAGAAAAAACTAACAAAAATGATTTTTCCCGAGGCTGAAACGAATACAGATCGATTTTTGTTTATAAAAATTATCTATTTTATTTCAAAAAAATCCTTAGAACCGTTTAATATTTCAAAAGTATACAAATATTTATTTATATATATTTTTTTCTAGTATGATAAAATAAGATTTGTATAGAGAAAATGTATATTTAAAAAATTAAACAATTGGTGAAATTTCAAGTTGATTTTAAATTTTTTAATTAAAAATGAAAGAAAAAGTTTAGATGGAAGATTTAGGAGTCAATTACATTTTTTATACCTTGTATCTTATTATATTAGATTTTCATCACATATAATATATATTATCATATATTATATAATATTTTAACCAACAACCTGGTCATCGACCTTCAATTAATGTGTAAAATGCGAAGGAACGAGCACCAAGATTTTATTTAATTATTAAAAGAAATATTTAATATTTTTATATCATTTAAGTATATATAATTCTAATTTTAGATTTATTTTATTTTTCAGATTATTTTCAAATAGAAGAGTTAATACTGCTGGGGTTGTCTGTGCACGGACGAGCAAAAGACCGGGTTTTTATTCAAATCCGACGACAAAGAGAAAAGAGAAATAACGTTTTTGATCTTGTCTTAAAGAAGTGAAAATGTTATAAGAGCATTTGCACAAATCTAGATCTCTAAAACCTGATCATTTCTGCAAAAAAATAGTATATAAAAGAATAATATAATTTCTATCTATCTATCTCCGTGACATTTATAAACTCGATATTACTTAATTGATGCAAATACATTCTTCCAGCCTGTCCCATTATTAGCCACCTCCATCCAATTGTTATCGTCTCCTAATTTTCTAATATCTACCTCTATATTGTCATCACACCACGTTCTTTTCAACCCACTGGCAGTTTTCCAATTGGTTTTCCTTTAAAAAATAATTATTACCAATTATTATTTCACCAATTTGAACCACATGTTCACAAATTAAATCAACTTTTTGAGAAAACAAAAATAAAATAAATATTTAATAAGATAATTCTTTATTTATTTATTTCTATATCTATAGATTATTTATTAAATACTATTTTAATATTTTTTAAATCTATTATTTAGTTCAAGTCGAATTTAATGTTTTTCGAATTCTAACAGTCCATTAATAGTATCCTAGATAGCGACACTGGCTGAAAATTGACAAACATGAAATTAGAAATAATTATTAATTATGAAGTAGAAAAACATTAAAAAAAACCTCTGATATTTTTTGAATTACTAATGTTTGAGTGAAATCCATATATATATATATATATATATATATATATATATATATATATATATAAATGTTTAATCTAAAGACAATTTCTATTAACTTGATGAAGTAAAATAATTATTTTTTTTTAGAGAAGAAGAAAGAAATACTCGATATAGTAAAATGTTTTCTATTTGTAGAAAACTTATTTTTACTTCCACCCATAATAATTATTTTATTTTATACTTTTTAGTGCAAATTTTAATAGAAATTGCCTTGAGATGAAATTTAGTTTATATTTTCATTTCTTTTCTGTTATTATTCTCCCATCTATTGAATTTGAGATCATTAATAATAATAGTATTACTATAAGCTATTGTAGTTTGTATAAAATGAACAGTGAGATAGATAAATTACCGATTAGCTTGCTGAGATATGCTCAACGCCCTATTAATTGTAAGTGCAAGGACAAGTGCCTTATTCACAGAATTCGGCAATGCAGATTAAGATAAGGATTCCATCTATTAATTACACCGATGGAATAATTCGTATATACCCTGTCAGAATTTTAGAAATGTTTCATGATGCGGGATCGGAAGAGCAAAGAGGGAAGGATTTAAGTCGGTGAGGGGGGTGAGAAATGGTCCAAGGATGCACAAATGATCTCACCCCTCTCTAACCCATTGCCACCGACCAATCCGGCATGGGCTCAATTGATTCGGTCTGGTTGACCTCGAGGAATTGAATTAAAATGAGTTTTCTATTCATGAGATGCAAGACCCGCATCGTTTACTAAACGACGAATTATTTTGGACTTTGCAACCAATCGTGGTTGAAGTCGGATCGTCATGTCAAGTTGCAGTTTGAGAGAATCTATATAAAGAATAATATTAGGAAGGAAAATTTTTAAATTTTTTTTATGAGGTTAGGGGGGTGAATTGTAGATTTTTATGGTTGAATTTGGTCGGTTTGTGTAACACTTGTTACCGGTTAGATAGATGTGGCTCAAAATAAGGACGATTGGAGGAATGTGGTTGCAGATAAACTGGATATATATAGATAGTGCAATACTTGAGATTTAACTTTAAGTAAGGGAAGGGGAAAATCTAATTTAATAATATATATATAGTACAATGCCCAAAATGTAAGATGACTTGTTTTAAAATTCCGCGCACTTTAGGTATACAATCATTTTTGTTTTTAAGTTGGTATGACTGACCTTTCGTTTGTTAGGTTAGAAATTATATTAAATTTTTTTTGTACATATATATGTATATGTACAAATATATATATATATATATATATATATATATATATATATATATATATATATATATATATATATATATATATACATATAGCTTAGAAATATTTAAAAAAAAATAATATTGTTAGTTTAAGAAATTATATCAAAAGTTAATATAAGTATATAAAAGAAAGTAAAAAATAGATATGATTTCAATAGAAATGTATATATTTTTTTATAAAATTTAAATTTTAGATAATATTTCATAATTATTCCTTTTTTTATATTTTTTTAAAAGAAATTTCGATGATTTTATCCTGTTATTTTTTCCTTTATCAGCCTTCTTAAGGCGGGTGGAATTTGACACGGTTTACTCAAAAATATGAAATTAAATTTGTGATGCAAATGGAAAAAAAAAAAATAAAATAAAATCATACTTAAGATGTATCGACTAGAAGCACAAAAGTATTTTCATTTTTTTGTGAAGGGTGGGTAGGTGAAAGGGTCTGGAGAGTGAGGGAGTGGGAGAGTAGAGAGAAGGAGATTCCTGAAGCAGTTGAGCGTAATTCAAGAGGAATCAAAAAGAAAGCTCTTGAAGGAGCCCGGGACGTCGCGAAGGGCCGATCCGAGGCAGGAGCATTCCCGTAGCTTTCTCGGTCATACATACCGATTACCGTTTCTATCTCGCCTGGAAACATTATACCCATCTTGTATAGAATATTAAAAAGTGTCCAAATCTCGTTTTATTTTATTTTTCGATAGGAGAATATAAAAAGAAATAATATAAGAAATGGACTATAAGAAAAAGAAATACAATTCTATAAATAGCGCTTAGTATTTTTTTAAAATTGTAATGAAATTTAATTAAAATTTATAATAATTTAAATCGTTTGAATTGCTTATATGTTGATTTATTCATTTTGTATTATCGAATTTTAGAAAATAATAAATGATTAATGAGATAAAAGTAAACGTTTCGTTATAAAAATAAGTTGACCTGTGGCCAGGTCCGAACCGACCGACTGTTTGAAATAAATTAATTTCCAGCTACAGAAACAATTTCAAATAATTTTAATATATCTATTAATGTAATAAAAAACAGATATGGATATAACATAAATATTTTTAATTTTATTTTATTTATAATATATATGTAAGACCAGACTGTGACGTCATGAATGGCTGGATGACGTCATATAATTTTAAATCAAGAAAAAACTAATAAATATGATTTTTCTCGAGGATAAAACCAATACAAAGTGCATGATTCGTGGTGATATATAAAAAAATCTCCTTTGGTGTGAAAATAACCCTTTCCTTCCTATCGTCGATCGCTAATACTACCACTTCCGGTTTCCGGAATTGCACCAAAAGTTGATCAATTCATCCCACTGATGCATTAAGTAAATATACCAAATTTCATCAAAATCGGTTGAGCCGTTCAGGCTGTACACATCTATACGGACGGACGGACGGACAGACGGACAGACGGACAGACGGACGGACAGACATCATGCTAAAAATACTTTTTTCTGTTTAGAAAATGCATGATTCGTGGAGATATGTAAAAATCTCCACATGTGAAATTTGGTGTGAAAACAATACCTCCCTTACTATCGTCGGTCGGTAAAAAATGACTTTTTAATGATAGAATACAAAAACGTCTATGTAAACCACAACCTTACAATGCAGATTAAGTTCCCATTTCGAGAAAAAGAACTATTCCTTTGAAATGTACAGTAAATATTATAATTTTTCACAAGATGTTTTTGATAAATTAATAAAATTAGGCGTGTAATCTTTTCTTGATACGAATTTTCTCGATTCAACCACTTGGAATCGTGAAAATCACATTATATTAATAGTGAATTATGATTACAAGGTTGATGTTAAAAAAATTAGTTATTGGAAAATTATTAAAAGATGGTTTTGAAATAAAATTGATATTTTTTAATGCTACAAAGGCTAAATGTATAAACAAATAAAAAACAACTGAAAAACAAAAATAAAATAAAAGTTATGAACATTTTCTAAATATATTTTTTTACTATCTCGCCAGAGATAGTATTGCGATCATGAAAATTTTCGATGTTGAGATTTTGATGTTTTTATAAGTTTTGAAGGTTCCTGAATCATTTTCACTAAGGTTGAGAAAAATGTCTGTGTGTGTGTCTGTGTGTGTGTATGTATGTAGACAAGATTACGCAAAAACGGTTTGAGCTAGAATGATGCAATTTGGTACATGAGCATTATTCAAAATTCATAGTTTTCTATCAACTTTTGAGAAATGTAGCTCAACCGGAAGAGGGTCATTACCTACAACGTTTTGATTTTTTTTTCCTCTAAAGTGACCGTAAAAATAAAGATATATGTTTGATAATTTTTCACATGATTAATAATTGTATTTAACTGCTATATATAGAATTTCAGCTTTTGAATCGCTGAAAGTACCAGAATTAATTTTTTAACACTGCAAATCTCACGCGCCAACACGTGCCATGGTGCCATCAATAAAAAACCAAACATGCGCTGATTTAATATTTATTATTTATAATTTATAATTAATTAAATTTAATTTAAATATAATATATTATGTTATTTAATCCAATTCAAATTGCGAGATAGTCGAGTGGAGACACTCCAGCTTTTTTCTTAAGATAATATTATAAATTCATTTTACAAAATAATATATTTACTTACTATTACAACTTATTACATCTTATTGGTTTAAAATTTCTCCTCTTTACTATCTCGCCAAAGATAGTATTGTGATCATGAAAATTTTCGATGTCGAGTTTTTGATGTTTTTATACGTTTCCCGGTCCCTGAGTCATTTTCATTATGGTTGAGAAAAATGTCTATGTGTGTGTGTGTATGGAAGTGAGTATGTGAGTATGTAGACAAGATTAAAATAAAAAACGGTTTGAGCTAGAATATTGAAATTTGGTAGACGGGTATTATTCAAAATTCGTATTTTTCTATCAACTTTGAGAAATGTTGCTCATTCGGAAGAGGGTCATTACCTACCACGTTTCATTTTTTTTCCTCTAAACCAGAGGTTCTTAAACTTATGTACTCCGCGGACCCCCACTTGAGAAAATTCTTTTTGACGGACCCCATCCCAACTTTAGGTACTTTACGTCATTTTATTAGTTAATTTCTGGCTTAAGATCTCATAAGAACAAGGATATATGGTGAATATTTCTAACAGTGATTGGTGAATAACGATTTTTTTGAATATTGTAGAACAGATTTTATTAGAAAATTCAGCTAAATATGAAGATGGAAACGGTAGCAATAATTTTCTTGCACATTTCGTTGAATTTGGGTATTTGATCTGTTTCCTCACAAAGCCATGCCATCGCTCCTTTTATATTAAATAAAGTTTTAACTGACTCATCATTTTCTCGTGCACCTGTACGATGGCTTTGCGGACCCCCAGTAAGGGCTTCGCGGACCCCCAGGGGTCCGCGGACCACAGTTTAAGAACCTCTGCTCTAAACTGATCGTAAATATAAGTTTGATAGTTTTTCACATGATTAAAAATTGTATAAAACTGCTATATATAGAATTTCAGCTTGATTGAATCACTGAAAATACCGAAATTAATTTTTTAATACGTTGACTGGCAATCACGCGCGAGTACGTGACGTGGTGCCATCAACAAAGAGCCAAACACGGCTGGTTTAATAAATATTATTAATTAATTTTAATTTATAATTTATTTAAATATAATATATGTGTTAATTAATCCAATTCAAATTTGCGAGATAGTCGAGTGGAGACACTCCAGATTTTTCTAATATACCTTTATTAAAAGATGAATTAAAATATTACTTGAAATCAGTTAGAAAAAAATTGAATTTATTGACCATTTAAGAGAGAATGAAAAGATAAATTAGTATAATTATGTAAAAAACAGGTATTTTTAATTTAATCAATAATTTTGAATTTCAAATGTTAATATTAAAATTTTACTACATTTTATATATATCTTCATACGTTTTTTAGTCTGATTAAATGTTTTATTTATTTATTTATTCATTTGCGCAAAACTTGAATTGCTTGTTTGCCTATTTGAAATGTTTCTAACTTCTTTATATGTTGTTTATAAAAAAAATATAAAATAAAAGTTTGGAAAGGGGAAACAAATGAAAATTAATTATATAAATTAATTTTGAAGAATAATTTCTTACTCTCTCTATGAAGGAAAGGATACAAGATACGAGATAAAAGTAATTTTATTACTCTTTAACTGTTTTATAATTACTTTTCCAGATATTTTTAATTATCACAATCATCAACGATCAAAAACATACATTTAGCAAATTTCTAGTGAGTGGTTGGGTGAGCGGGTAAGCCTATATAAATTAAGTGACCAGGTGCTTATGAATTCTTGACGGACAAGTAACGTGACATGAATCCATAAGATTGATTCCCTAATGATTTAATGATTAGGTCTTTTTTTGGGCTATTTCATTGCAAATGGGTCATTATCGTTTTATTTATTTAGGAATTGGAGACGATCGTGCTTTTTCTTAACGTAGAAAGCATTCTTGTGTTTATTTAGGAGCTAAAAACCATGTACCCGAAAACTCACGGATCTGATTGCGGATCTATCCAGAACGTATCCGTGTAATATTACTAAGTATTGACTCAAGTTTCCTGTTAGCCGTGGTGGATGAGTCACGAAGAGGAAGAAGACACATAGCAACGAATGGGAGCCAAAAGGGAGCCCGAGAAAAGTGGGGGCAAATTGGAGTTGGGGTGGCTTGGAACGAGAGATCGATAAACCTACAGTCAATAAATGACCGAGAAGACAAGGGCAGAGAGCGCCTGAGGAAAATGTCCATCACTCATCAACTATTCAAAACCACATACAATATTAATAACACCAAAAGAAGCACATTAATGCCCGAACAAACAACTTGAGTAAAGGGTGGAATTTTCCGAAACGTTGCATATTAAATATGAATCATTCCAATTCAAGGGAGTGTCAACTTTGACCCTATATTTAATGCTAATCAATTTATATGGTTCCAAAAGGTTTCTCTAAGGGACAATCGTGCAAGTATAATTTATGCAATATATTATTAAATCTTCTTGGAAACTGTTTAAGGACTACACCTAAACGAAGGGTTGGGTTTATTCTAACCTTGCTTCCGGACCTACTTAATCAAATACAAATTTTTGTTTTTGTTTTTTCAAGATTTCTATCTTTTCTTCTAAAATAAACAAAGAAACTTTTCATTTATTTTCCAATTGTTTGTTTCCTGTTTTTCTTTTAATTTTCAATGAAAAAAAAAATACAATTAAATCTTAGTTAATGCTCCCTTTCATTGGAATTCATTGATGTGATTTTTAAAAGAAACGTACAATGGAATAAAGAAATTGACAATGTTTTAGTGGTCATTTCATTTGTTTTCTTGGTTGAAACTTGAAAAAGTTGTGTTTGAAGAAAACCACTAAGGCAACTAACAAGGAATAAAGTTAGGCTTTAAGTAAAAATGCCTTTTATACACTCGATCTCCTAAAAAATGAATGAGTGTATCGATGTGTATTTAATATAGAACAATACCACACCGATCTAATACTAAAAAATCGGGAGTGTCCTCCCCTAGACTTTCCCGCATATAAATAGTTATAAAGAGTTGTGTATGAATATTTAGAATGTGTAAATTTGGTATTGATAAAGAGCCAGTTCGTGTTAGTTTATTGGTGTCCAATTTGATATTTGGTAACATTTATATATATATATATATATATATATATAGAATAAAGTGCTACTTCCGGTTAACTGATATTTTAAATGTAAAATATCTGGAAGTAAACTGTAACTTTACTAAAGAAGGTAAACGCTACTTGTATAGGTAAAATGTCACTTCCGGTAGTCAGATCATGATGAAATTTGGTATCTGGATTTTTTTCATATTTTTAAATCTATATACAAAATATGAAGCAAATATCTCGAAGCAAACTGGTACTTTACATGAAAGGTAAACGCAACCAGTGTAGGTAAAGTACCACTTCCGGTTAACCGATTTTGACGAAATTTTGATAGAAATCTACAAACTGTGAATAATATGGTGCACCAAATTTCGAAGTCCTAGCTTGATTAGTTTCTGAGTAAATTTGTTCAGAGACAAACATTACATACATCCATACATCCATACATCCATACATCCATACATACACACACACAGACATAATTCGAAAAATGGTATTTTCCGACTCAGGGAGGTCTAAAACGTCAAGATCTATCGAAATCTCGAAGTCGAAATTTTGACGATTCCAATACTTCCCTTATACGAATTATGTGGGAAAGTAAAAACGTGGAGTGTACATTTAAAATCACCTATAATTATTAATAGTTATTTATGTAATCGAATTTTTTTTTGGTTTCGCTATATATTTTATTTTTTATAAATATTTTTAATGATTAATAATTTTGAAAATGAATTATATATATACGAGTATATATAGGTGAAATATAGAATATTAAATTCTACCAATGATTCATTTGACTAATGATAATATTATTTTTAATAATAATAATAGAATAGGGCTGGGGATATATAATTCATTTTTATTTAATCATGAGAAACTTAAAAGATTCCATTTTACACATTAAGGTATACGTAAATGTTGGGTTTTAAAATCGTCCTTAATCCTTGACTATGTTTAATAAGGGTATGGAAGGAGTAGGTGCAGGATTTTAAGATTTTGGTGCAAACCGAGAGATATCCCTTCTATTATGTTATGGGCAAGTATCCCCAGGAGGCATACTTCACCTCACGAAGGAGTCCTTTCCCTGGATTATTAAGAAGATATGAACCTCATATATCCAAGGACCACTCATTCTTAAATAATGTATTTATAATTTCGATTGTTTTTATCAGACCGTTTTATATTAAAATCACATTAGCAATATTTAGGAATAAATCTTAAATTATTTAATAAAATGAAATTTAGTTGATATAAAAATGAAGAGGTTCATTTTATTTTTAGACCTCTATTGATAAAAAAAAGATTGGTTAGTAATGTTAGTATATAAAAAAAGGAAAGTAATGTCACAGGCAATTAAGGGTGGTTTTGCCGGATGGATTCCACAGAAAGTAAACAACAGTGAGGTTAAATAAATTGCATAATCTCATCCTGATTAGATTTGGAGTTTTTATGAACCACGAACCAAGTGAATTTGTTACCATTTTCAAAAGATTACTTTTAAAAATATAACAATATTCAAAGACAGAGAAAGAGAAATAAAATGATTTTTATCATTTTACTTCATTATTTATTGTTTTTATTTATATTTTCAAGACAGAAGAATATAAAAGCAATTCTGAATAATATAATTAAAATATAGAGATAATAGAATATACTTATCTCTCTATCACTGGGGCAGCAATGAACCATATTCCTCCAACCATTCCTATAGTAAACCATTCTAATCCACTAACATATTTGACTTTATATTATGAGGGCAGGTCAATAAGTCTCTGACTTTTTGAATTTTCCATCTCTTACATGAAATGTCAGCTCTGCTCCTGTCAGCAGGCGAATTTGACGAAATTTTAACCAGCTGGGTTTTTTAGTTTTTGTTTGACATCCATTAATAGTAAACTTGGAGAAGACAATAAAAACATGTGAATTTCCAAGAAAATCCATGAAATGGGATACGAATTGCTCCTTCATCAACCCTATTCTCCAGGTTTAGGCTTGAGTGATTATTGAGTGACTAAGAGATTTGACTCCAACGATGAAATCATTTCACAAACAAATACCTATTTTGGCGTCCTGGACAAATCTCATTTTTTGGAAGGGATAAAATAATTGGGGAAACGTTGGACGAAGTGTATAGAGCTCAAAGGAGACTACGTTGAAAAATAAAATAATTTTTTAACAAAAAACGTGTGTTTCATTCAAAAAGTCATGAACTTATTGACCTTCCCTCCTATCTCCCCGCTACACATTCACTGGAATCGATTTTCACACACAAATGGTTTTTCCATATAGAAAACCTTTTACTAATATTTCTTTTCCTAATTAAGCTAAATATACTGTCAATCTTAACTTTCTCGATTTTATCTTCCCACTTATCGATTTTCTGTCCATTAATGCTGGATAGAATTTTATATTCTATTCAGTATTAAGCACTTTATTGTCACATCAGCTAAAGGTATGGAAACAGCGTCTTATACAAAATCAAATATCAGATAGGTTCAATTAGCATTTAATACGAAATAAATTTATGCATTTCGGTAGGTTAGAAATGAATTAAAATAAAAATTGATAAGATTCAGGAGCTAAAAAGAACGTCGTTATATCCATAGTAGATTTAACCAAAGTTTGTATATATATATTTACAATATCAGAAAATACGTTTAATTAGATGGCAGTTGATCATTAACGAAGTGAACATAACTGACGCCCGGAGCACGGCATTATATTAGCGCCTCTCACAAAATAACAATTGAAATTTTCGAAAAAATCTTGTTTCTCATGAGGACCTTTTGGCGCCCTTTTGGGAGTAGCCCCAAGGGTATAATATACAACCTTCTCCCCCCTGACCATGCTACGCCACTGGATCTTATAAATTTTTATACAGTAACATATTCGTTAAATAATAAAGAATACAAAATAGAAGAAAAATTTAAAAACTAAAAATATAGATTTATTATATTATAAAATAATGGTAAGTCTCATTTTCTTTCATATTTAAATTCTGACAAATATATTCATAAGAGATGAAATATATATTATTTAATTTTCTATAAATTGGTTGAAATTTTTTTTTAATATTTTTGATATTTTAAGAAATATTCTAATTTTACTTTTTGAATACTATTTATCTTGATTATTTAAAATATGAAAAAAATTGTCATAAGACTTGAAATTTGTAGAATAAAATTGTATGTTTTATTTTTGGAAATATGGCTATTTTACTTTTTTTGATATTTATTTATTGGTTTTATTTATGAATCTATTTAAGTGATGGCCTGGTTTTTTAGCAACCTAAATGAAGCCTTAATATAAAATTTGGTTATGATCGGCTTTACCATTTGACCGTAAGACCGCTTTTTTGGGATGAGAATGACTTGAAATGTGGAGATCTGTCAAAAACCACATATTGGTAGTAAGTCGGAAGAACAATAATACCTCTACTCTCAAAAACTTAGAAATTTATTAACTCATAGTATGTTAAACTACTACATTTAATTTAATTATACATATATATATTTAATATATATATATATATATATATATATATATTAGAACAAAATTGTAATTTTTACTTTTCAATCGAAAAATTTCTAAGTTTTAATTAGGTGTTCTATGATCAGTAGAACGGGTCTTATCAACCTTTACCTTGATTTTCTTGATCGGAGGCGCTATTTTTTATCAAGTAGCTTCCCAATGTTGATCCTGGAGGTTGGGTTGACTCCGTCCCATAGACCCCAGCTAAAGAAATTCCCTTGCCAGGACTGGGACTTAAACCCGGGACCACGAGAATGTGAACCAGCAACAATACCTCTCAACCTGTGGCGCCTGTTTAAAATGAATATACTAACGAGAAAATCATCTTGTACTGACTATGATTTAAAACATTTTTGAGATGAAAATGTCCCTGATAATTGATTGCAAACATTCCATTAAATATTGCATTTGATTTCAATTGTTATTTGTAGAAGCCATTTTTTTTAAACATTGTTCTTGAAATTCATCTGCAATTTTTTATCATCCCTGGGAGGCAATTTCCGGTGTTAATAAAAACGAGGAGAACACGTCTCGGGCCTTTTATCATAAAGAATGCGTCATTGTTCAATATAGTATCCATCTTGAACTGGAAAAATTTAATAATATGAAATTCTTGCGAATTCTTTGCCTCTCGCCCTGGGGCTGATGCCATAGTTATTTAAGGGTCTTTGTCCATTCTGACATGAATAAATCTCCCTGTTCAAATATAGTAACAGAAAACGACGACATGATGAATTTGTAACATATTTTATTTTATTTGGTGTCACATTTTATTTTGTTTCCTCTCTTTTCAATGACCATTCATTCCATTATTCAAAATAGTTAAACATTAAAAAAAAAAAAAAATAATAAAAAAAAAAAAAAAAAATAAATAAATAAATACATTGATTCCGATTGGATATTATTTGTTATCTCATTCCTCTCTGGATAGAGATAAAAGGCTTCCAATTTGAATGATTAACAAATTGAATAGAATTTTTTTTTTAACTTTTATGTTAAAAATTCATGTTTCAGATATTTTATTATATGTAAAAATATTTTTAGAATTAATTCAAAAACAGATTATTATTAAAGAAATTAAATATGGAGAATTTAAAAGGATTCTATATTTAACTTATCCAACATTTTTTATTTATTTATTATCAAACTCCATAATTTCCGTCGTATGTATGTATGTATGTATGTAACATTATGAAGTTAGGTATGTGATGTCTGTAACATAATGAAGTTAGGTATGTGATGTCTGACACATTATGAAATTATTTACAATTCAATTTAAACTTAAATTGCAAACACCGTTTGCAACAGTTTCGTCTCGTTTATAAATAATTTAGATAGTGATTGATATTTAAATTTATAGTAACTAAAAATTTAAAAAAAAATAAAAATTTGTTTTTTTATTTTAAAGACAATTTCTATTATCCAAAATCGCTTTCTACTATACTAACTACAAGTTCTCTTAAAATAATTATTTTATACTTTATAATTAATTCTTTCATACTTTAATAGTTTAATATTTTAATTCATTAAGCTAATAAAGATAATTTGTTCTAAATTTTATTTTAAATTATCTTTATATAAATCACTTAAAACTAATATCTTATTATTAAATTATCATAATTTAAGTTAATTTCATTTAATCTCATTTTTGAGTTGATTAATAACGCCATCTATTTATAATGAATCAAAACAAACATAAAATTAGACGGAAAAAAAAACAAAGCTATTTATTTTTATTACCTCTTATAATGTAATAAGGTGAAGGTGCGAGTAGTTGACACTATAAGGACAACTTTATGAAAAAAATTTGATATCTTCTGTTTTTTATCAGATATATTATCAATTTGAGTTTTGGGTGATATAATGGTTAATAAAGAAGAATTTATGTGAAAACCAATCCAATTTTCTATTTCTTTTATTTTTATATTTTTTTTAACATTATCATCTAAAAGCTTCAGTAGTTGACACCCTTACTATTAGGTAATATTAACATTCAATTAATAATAATTAATATTGATGTCAATACTAAAATAAGCTGGAGTGTCTCCACTCGACTATCTCGCAATTTGAATTGGATTAAATAACATAATATATTATATTTAAATTAAATTTAATTAATTATAAATTATAAATAATAAATAATAAACCAGCGCATGTTTGGCTTTTTATTGATGGCACCATGGCACGTGTTGGCGCGTGAGATTTGCAGTATTAAAAAATTAATTCTGGTACTTTCAGCAATTCAATCAAGCTGAAATTCTATATATAGCAGTTTTATACAATTATTAATCATGTGAAAAATTATCAAACATATATTTTTATTTTTACGGTCACTTTAGAGGAAAAAAAATCAAAACGTTGTAGGTAATGACCCTCTTCCGGTTGAGCTACATTTCTCAAAAGTTGATAGAAAACTATGAATTTTGAATAATGTCCATGTATCAAATTTCATCATTCTAGCTCAAACCGTTTTTGCGTAATCTTGTCTACATACACACACACACACACACACACATACACACACACACAGACATTTTTCTCAACCTTAGTGAAAATGATTCAGGAACCTTCAAAACGTATAAAAACATCAAAATCTCAACATCGAAAATTTTCGTGATCGCAATACTATCTCTTACGAGATAGTAAAAAATAAACCTAAAAACTAATGATTTACTTCCTTAAGCATTCGAAGAACAAAATATTAAAATATGCATTTGTTCGATACTATAAAAAGTAATTTTTGTGCCGTTTACTCAGACGGTGACTCAAAACTTTTATATATACACATCATCAATAAAAAATAGAAAATTACTTTCATATAACGCGAATTTAGAAATTTTAGAATTATTATCCTATATTAAATGTACAAGTGTCAACTACTGGTACTTTACCTTATATCTCTGTAACTAAGGTCTTTTAACTGAAAAATCTCCAAAAACAATGCAAAATTTTTAGTTTATAATTTTACTTATGGTCTAAAAATTGATATTATAATTAAATGTAAGAGACTAAAATTTTCTCTATTACAGTTGCCTATCCCATTGGTTGTGGCTCAGGATAGGAACAATTGGAGAAATGTAGTTGCTGTGGCCAAGAACTTTCGAATTCCGTAGAGCCACTGAGATCTAAAAATTGATTCACTTGTATTTCACATGTATCTTTTAAAAAAAAACATTGTTTTAAATTTATATTTTATCACAAAATTATACCTTATACTTTTGTAAATCCTACGCAAGGACAACGCCTATCAAGTCGGTTATATCAATGAGGTGTCCTATGATCAGTAGAACGAATCCTATCAACTTTTACCTTGATTTTCTTGATCGGAGGCGCTATCAAGTAGCTTTCCCAATTTTGATCCCGGAGGCTGGGTTGACTCCGTGCCATAGACCCCGGTTAAAGAAATTCCCTGAACTTGACCGGGACCACGAGAATGTGAGGCAGCTTCGCTATCCTCTACCCTGTGGCGCCTATCACAAAATTATACAAAAATAATAATTTAGGAATAAACAAAAACAAATTAAAAGAAGAATATGAGAGATTCAATTTAAGTTTTAAAATGTCTAATAAGACAAATAATATAATAATTATTTTCTTTCTTTGAGAATACAAAAAAGAAATTGAGTAATTTAATCTCTCTTAACTGAAAGACAATTATCATATAGTATGCTTATATAGTTCCAATAGAGGAGGGAGAAGGATGCTATAAATTCATCAATGCGTGAATGGCAGTGGATTTCTTTTATAGCAATAGCTCATCATGGTGGCAATCATCGATAAATTCACTCACCCTTCGGTCCTTTGTTTCTATCATTCAATTGCAAGTATTTGTGGTTCCTATCTGATTCCGACATGAATTGACCATTGATTAGAGATTTTAATTTAAATCTTCGACCACATACTGGAAAATGAGAGAGATAGAGAGAGGGGTGGAGAAAGAAAAAAAAACAGGAAAAAAATATGATCAAATTTATGGACCGCATTGCTAATGCCATGTTTTTATTTATTTATTTTAAATTTTTTTTTAATTTTTTAATTTTTTTTTTTTTTTTTTTTATTTTTGTAAAAAATCGTAATATCATTCATGTTCAAATAAAGATAAGCGATCGGATACAAATTTGTAAATGAGTTATTTTTTTCTCCCTCTCTCTCTCTCTCTCTCCCTAATAATCTCTCATCGTATAAATAAATCTCCCATCAATCACAAAATAGAGATTGCATGTCAAACCAATAAAAAAAAATATATGTAATAAAAATTCATTAATTTCTGAATTTTATAAATACTATTTACTAAGTATATCTACTAAAAAGAGGAAACTTCATGATGATTAAAATATCCTAAAAAATTAGAGTATATTTTTACTATCTTGCCAGAAATAGTATTGCGATCACGAAAATTTTCAATGTCGAGATTTTGATGTTTTTATACGTTTTGAAGGTCCCTGAGTCATTTTCACTATATATATATGTGTGTGTGTGTTTGTGTATGTAGACAAGATTATGCAAAAACGATTTGAGCTAGAATAATTAAATTTGGTACACGGGCATTATTCAAAATTAGTAGTTTTCAATCATTTTTTGAAAAAGAAGTAGCTTCAATGATTTAACATGTTTATACATTATTTAATTACTGTTTATAGAAAAATTCAAAATTATTGTTAAATATATTGTTTTTAATTAAATATAAAAAAAAAACCTTTAATCTTCGAGAATTGGCTACTTTTAATAAATAATTTATTAAAATGAGATAATATGAAATGTTTATATATATATATATATATATATAATTTTGTGTATCATTTTCAAAAGGCTTTAAAGATGTTCAATACAGAGTGTATATATATAATTGAATTCTCTTTTATTCATTTTGTGTTTGTATTTTCAAATAAATTAAATAATATCTTCTTAATTTCATTTATGAATGATTTTAAGAATTTCTCCTTTAAAATTGGAATGATTTAATAATTTAGATATTTATAAGTAATATAAATTCGAATATATAATTAAACTAAAAAAAAATTTCATACACCTTCTTATGTTATTTTATACAAGATTCTCATTCGAAGGGCAATATTTTCTATTTCATCCCTCTTAAAGAACTTGTATTTGATTTTTGTTTAAATTAATTTTGCCATGAATGAGAATTATTATAATCTTATTTATTTTATATTCTACTATATATAATATATTGACGATTTATACATACATAATATATATATATATATTTGAATTTTATCAAATTTAAAATAAAAGTTATTATTGTTCTAATGCCTATGATGGAATAAATAAATCTAAAAAAAAAAATTAAAAGATCTAGTAATTATTAATAAAATTGAATAATAAATTAAAAAAATTCATTTTAAGTAAGCGAAAATAAAAGTTCAATTGATTAAAAAAAATTAGTATCTACGAAATCAACTCACTGAAGAATCTAGTCAGACATACGATTTTGAATTCACTTGAAGATGCTTACCTGAAACAAAAACAAAACCAAAATATATTAAAAAAAAAGTCTTATTATAACAAATTAGATTAAAGCTTAAGGTTCTATGTCGATTTAATTACATGTAACACATAAATAATAAATAATAAATTCGATAAACGAAAATTAAACTTAGAAAATATAAAACTTAATTAAAATAACTTTTTAATTACAACTCGGTGAAGTTTCAAGTTTATTGATATACTTCCTTTATAAATATTTCTGTTTTACACTATCATCAGTGTTGTGATGAAGAAAACTTAAAAATATTAATGAAATTCAATTCAATTGATTTGTATATTTGCTTTTTTACTATCTCGCAAGAGATAGTATTGCGATCACGACAATTTTCGATGTTGAGATTTTGATGTTTTCATACGTTTTGAAGGTCCCTGAGTCATTTTTTCACTTAGGTTGAGAAAAATGTCTGCCTGTGTATGTATGTAGACAAGATAATGAGTTAGAATGATGAAATTTGGTACACTGGCATTATTCAAAATTTGTAGTTTTGTATCAACTTTTGAAAAATGTAGCTCATCCGGAAGAGGGTCATTACCTATCACGTTTTGATTTTTTTTTCCTCTAATGTGTGACCGTAAAAACCAAGATATATATTTAATAGTTTTTCACATCATTAAAAATTGTATAACTGCTATATATAGAATTTCAGCTTGATTGAATCCCTGAAAGTACCGGAATTAATTTTTAACACATGACTACCATCACTCGCCAGCACGTTACATGGTGCAATCAACAAAGAGCCTAACACGCGCTGGTTTAATAAATATTATTTATGAATTTTAATTTATAATTTAATTAATTAAATTTATTTTGAATATAATATATTAATCCAATTCATATTCCCTTTTCTCAACACCCCAACGCATCTTCATCGGCCCTGTTCAGTACCCCGTACATTACTGTCGGTCTTATGATGGACTTGTAAACTCTCTCTTTTGTCCTTCTTGACACCACCCCGGATCTTAGGAACTTTCGCAATCGCCCATATGCTTGCCTGCCCATTGTCATCCTCGATCTTATTTCTACTCTTTCTAGGATTAAACCTATACTAAAATATTTATTAATAATATTTATGAATATCAAGTGGATAAGGTTATAGAATCAAAAATATAAAATCTGAAGAAAAAAAAAATGAAGTAAAATTTAAATTCCATAGAACCGATCATCTATCATGAAAAATAAAATAAATATTCAAGAGTAATTTAAATAAAAGTTGTAATCAAGTATTAACACTTATTTGTCTGTCATGTAAAAGGGATTTATTTCATCAAAATTATTATCGAAGGGTATTCAAATTAAAAATTATAAAAATATTAGTCCTTCGATTTTATTAGACCGTTGTGGGGGCATGGCCTATGAATTTGGGGGAGAAGAATAAATAAATTCAGGGAATTTTCATTGTTTGTTGGAATTATGGGCGGATGAAAAAGGATGAAATCATTGAAGAATAGAAGGTGCATTACAAGATATTGAATGACCTTTATGCACGGTTGTATAATCAAAGCGATTACCATGGTAAGATTGTGTGAATAAAATGAGGGATGATAGGCAAGCGAGAAGTTTATTTCACGGTAAATCAATAAGAAGACCAAGGTTTAGAATGAAATATAAAGAAATTGGAAGAATTTAGAAATTCAATGAAGATGGTTCGGAGTAGGGACGATAATTGGAGGAATTTTGTAGTTCCTGCCAAAAGCGATCGAGTTCAGTAGGATTGCAGAGATAATTAAAATAAACAGAAAGTGAAAATCATTAGGTCAGTCAGAGGCAAACTTTCCCTAATTATTAATTTATCGATTCATTATAATTACGTTGAATATTATATACACATAAATATATGTAGAGTTCAAAGACCGAATAGTTAGGATCCATCTTGAATTAAATCACTGTGAATAACATACCCTTTGTTGTTTGTAGTCGTTGCATTGGGGTTGTTGAGGGGTGGCAACGTCTCTGGGAGTAGCCACACCACAAAATGGTCTTGTAATTAAAGTTGGAGCGCTATCTTGTAATAAGCGAGGAATGCGCAGCCAATCAACGGACTCGGGGGGCAATATCGTAAATAGATGGAAAACCCGAACTTGTTGATTGCGATTGGGATTGGATTTGAGACATCGATCTTCTCTACAACGGACACCAAGGGCCAAATAAAATTCACCTCTTGCGTAATAAAAAAAAAAAAAATAAGTTGACCGACGGTTTGAAATAAATTAATTTCCAGCTACAGAAACAATTTCAAATAATTTTCATATATCTATTAATGTAATAAAAAACAGATATGGATACATAAATAATAAATATAAACATTTTTAATTTTATTTTATTTATAATATATATGCAAGACCAGGCTGTGACGTCATGAATGGCTGGATGACGTCATATAATTTTAAATCAAGAAAAAACTAATAAATATGATTTTTCTCGAGGATAAAACCAATACAAAGTGCATGATTCGTGGTGATATATAAAAAAATCTCCTTTGGTGTGAAAATAACCCTTTCCTTCCTATCGTCGATCGCTAATACTACCGCTTCCGGTTTCCGGAATTGCACCAAAAGTTGATCAATTCATCCCACTGATGCATTAAGTAAATATACCAAATTTCATCAAAATCGGTTGAGCCGTTCAGGCTGTACACATCTATACGGACGGACAGACGGACAGACGGACGGACAGACATCATGCTAAAAATACTTTTTTCTGTTTAGAAAATGCATGATTCGTGGAGATATGTAAAAATCTCCACATGTGAAATTTGGTGTGAAAACAATACCTCCCTTACTATCGTCGGTCGGTAAAAAAAAATAAAATAAAATAAAAAAAAGAAATTATTTTAACAAATGCTAAATGACAGGTTGCCAACAAAAAACCTTTCAAAAGACCATCAAAGAAATTTAATAATTTTATATAATATATTATTTTAATCAATCTTATATATATATATACAAGGGCAGGTAGTTAATTCCATGACTTGAATTTCCCGCCTCTTAAATGAAATGGCAAAACTGCTCTTATCAGCAGGCAACTATCAGCTAACACCTGTCGAAATTTAAACCAGCTGGGTCTTTTAATTTTTATTAATATCAGACTACCTCGTGATTTAAGAAGAAAATGGAAAGATTGCATTTCCATCAAAATCCATTAATTGGGATATGAATCATCAGCCCTATTCTCCGGATTTAGCCCCCGAGTGACTATTTCTTGTTTCCAAACCTGAAGAAATGGCTCGGCGGAAGAAATTTGACTCCAACGATGAAATCATTTCATAAACTAATATATTTTGATGTCCTCGACAAATCTTATTTTTTATGGAAGGGGTAAAACATTGGGGAAACGTTAAACAAAGTGTAAGGAGTGTAAAATAATTTTTTATCTAAAATTCTGTTTCATTTAAAAAGTCACGAACTTATTGAGCTTCTCTCGTATATAACTTATTCGAAGCATATTTCCTTTGATTTATTTATTTAATATTCTTTATATATTTTTATTAATAGAAATATTTGCTATTTAGATTTAAAAAAAAAGTGTTGAAGTGTTGGGTGAGAGAATAATTAAATAGATTTAATATAAAAATAATTTTTATGATTATATTTATGATCATGACAGTTATGTTAGTCATGGTTCGTTGAACTTGAATTCTCAGGATCGAAACTCACCAAAAAATTGAATAAATTTAATTTAAATACATATAAATCTTAATAAATGCGAATAAATGATAATAAAATGCTACATAAAATAAAATAAAAAAAGAAAAATTTTTTTTTTTTTTTTTTTTTTTTTTTTTATTTATTTATTTGGCTTTCGGATTATCACCATTTTAGCCAGCCTTCTTTATTATTCTTATATCTATACTTATATATATCGATTTATATATCGATGCACTCAGCGAGGTTTGAACACTCGAACTCGAGTCGGCGGACCGGTCACTATAACCTCGCGGCTAAGCTCCCGGTCATTAAAAGAAAAATTAAAATGATTGATTTAGAGAGCAAATGATTATTTGTTTTTTTAAATCAAATATTTACAAAGTGGATTTCTTTATTGAATCGATTGATTGATTTTTTTAAATTTAAATAAAATATATATTATGAGACAATTAAAAGTAATTAAAATAAATTATAAATATATATAAATTATTAAGATTAAACCAATTAGTATATTTTTAAAATTTTAATTTATTATTTAATTCATTCATTAATTATTTAATTCATGTGTACATGAATATATGTACAAGGTGAGCCCCGCTGGGGGCCCTCACCTTGTACATATATTCCCTCCTCCCCTCCCCTCACCCCTCGTCCATCCCCATCTCCTCACACCTCCCAGTTAATATATGTTGACACCCCTTCTGCCCATAGAATTCGCATAATGATTGTAATGATGATTGTGATGATTGTAATTCTGATCGCAGAATAAAAATAATAAAAAAAAAAAAAAAAAAAAAAATTTAATTCAACCCTCTCTCTCCCTCTATATATATAAAGTTATCGACCACGCCTCATCTTCATATAATAAATAAAACCGGTGATGTAATATATATATATATATATATATATATATATATGTAGGGTTGGTGGCTTCGATAGTGAAGCAGGTGTATTAAAAATATATCGTTTTTATTGAAAAGTGTAGCAAAAATATATCGTTTTTGTTTAGAAATATATACACAGGAAAAAATAAACATCTTGGAAATCTTCGGTTCTTCGTTCTTCGGATATTTTCGTCCGTCTTCGGATATGTTCGTCGTTCTTCTTAACGTCTTGAATCACAACTGACAACTGCTCAACTGGCAACTGCTGGACTGCTCAACTGCTCAACTGCTATGGCTTCACAGCTTTTTATACCCTGCTGGTGACATCTAAGCAGAGTGGTGGGGGCTCTCGACGACCAATCGCGTGTTAGGCACTGAACGAAGACCCAATAGATGGCTCGCTTATTATTGCCAATCGTAGGCTTTTAAGAAGGGGTAGCGAGGTTTTAAATATATGTCCGAGCGCAATATGAATTTATTTAGTCGCTCGGAGAACATCTTCATGAGAAAATAATAAAATTAATTTCATTTTTTCAGATCCTATATATATATATATATATAGAGAGAGAGAGAGAAGATAATATAAGAAATATGGTTATTTCTTATATTTTAAAAATTCTTTGCTACAGCAACTACATTCCTCCACCCATCTTAATTGAATTTCATACTTTATAAATTTCCCCTACCAATCCAATTTTTCTTTTATTTGTTTTATTATATAAGTATAACAAAAAATATCTCGATATTTTTCAAAGGACTGAAATGTTCGTTACCTAAAGTCATCAACCACGCCTCATCTTCATATAATGAATAAAACCGGTGATATAATAATTATATAATTTTTATTTTTATAGCAATGTTAATATAAATTTGTCTAAAATAATAATTCAATCCATTTTTACCGACCGACGATAGTAAGGGAGGTATTGTTTTCACACCAAATTTCACATGTGGAGATTTTTGCATATCTCCACGAATCATGCATTTTCTTAACAGAAAAAAGTATTTTTAGCATGATGTCTGTCCGTCCGTCCGTCCGTACAGCCTGAACGGCTCAACGGATTTTGATGAAATTTGGTATATTTACTTAATGCATCAGTGGGATGAATTGATCAACTTTTGGTGCAAATCCGGAAACCGGAAGTGGTAGTATTAACGATCGACGATAGGAAGGGAAGGGTTATTTTCACACCAAATTTCACATGAGGAGATTTTTTTATATATCACCACCAATCATTCACTTTGTATTGGTTTTATTCTCGGGAAAATCATATATATTAGTTTTTTCTTGATTTAAAATTATATGACGTCATCCAGCCATTCATGACGTCACAGCCTGGTCTTACATATATATTATAAATAAAATAAAATTAAAAATGTTTATATTTATTATTTATGTATCCATATCTGTTTTTTATTACATTAATAGATATATGAAAATTATTTGAAATTGTTTCTGTAGCTGGAAATTAATTTACTTCAAACCGTCGGTCGGTTCGGACCTGGCCACAGGTCAACTTATTTTTTTATTAATTCAATAATAAATAAATAAGAATCTATTCAATGTGCTCAATAGAACAATTAAGATTGAAGAGATATAAAAAAAATTCTGAGTATATGACTAACGAGTGGTTATCAAAATTAAAAACTTTCAGGTTTTCCTCTCTCACCTGGGAATAAAAAAAAGAAATAAAAAAAAAGAAAAGCTTCTTTAAGTTTATAAGAAATACAGCGAATTAAGAGAAATTTGATGGATCGTCTTTGTTTATAGCTTTATTTAATAAAATTAAGATCCATAGTCCAGAGACATAGAGGTTGTTACTTTAATAAATCTTTTCTCAAATAAATGGAAGTAATTATAAGAAGCATTGGTTTTTATTTCGTTCTCTGGCTAATAGACATTTTCAAGATAGAGTGGGGAGGCTGTGTAATGGAAAGAATCGTAGAAATATTATATAATTTCATCAAAAATTATAAATTTAATTATAACAATTAAAAATTTATTACGACGTAAAAGATTGTTAATTAATTAATCAAGACCATCCCTACTTGAATTGTAATATAATCGTATATATGTATATTTATATGGTGAAAAAACCCTTTCTTTTTAAATTGTTATTCCCTATTTATTTGGATGTTATTTTCTTTATATATTGAATCATATTATAAAAGCAATAATTCTATCTAGATAGTTAGGTAGGTATTTTTTATCTCGAAAATGAATTTAAGAATTTTTATTCTTACCATATTTTTGATCTGCAAAAATCGAACTTAATATATCTAAATTTATTGATATGCTCGTATATAATGGGTGATTCTTTAAGAGTTAAGTTTTTCAGGTTGGCGGCACTGGTTGGTAATGGCGTCCAAAGGTCATCTGTTAAAGTGAAAAGTTTTCAGTATACGCTGCCATTTCATCATGGAAAGACTTACAAACTAGCAACGATTGCAAATTGTTGAAATGTATTATCAAAATTCGTGCTCTATGAATTATATGTATATTATGGTCGTCATAATCGACCTGGTGAATCAACATTCGTTCTGTTATCAGGGGTTTTGACTTTTTGGCGCCCATTTTAGCGCCATTTATAAAAGAGTTTTTTGATAGGATATTTTTTGGGATTCCGAGTCTTAGTCTCCTAATTTATTTTGTTATTTATCTAATTATTTATTAACAGATCCCACTTTTTAAGTTTTAATATGTAAATGTAATACCAATATATAAAAATTTTTCTATAATAAAAACTTCAACATAAAAATTTAAGAATTTGATTTAATCATTTTCTTTCCCTTGTCAAATCGATTAACTCTATTAATCATGTAAAAATTGTAGCAATAAAAACGAAATATTCAATCAAACTGATTTCAGATTAAAGATACAACTATAGTAATACAGCCTACATCATTTATTTGTATTTATAATTAAGCGGAATTTTATAAAACAATATATATATATATATATGCATATAGAACTTACAATTCCATGATATTTATTTATTTTTAATGTTTTTTATTGTTATTAATTTTGGTAATTATTCAAGTAAACGCATTTTCGTGGATTTGGATATTACTTTACTAGTGGGTTCCTTTTGCAATTCCAAATAAACTTATTAAAATAAAGATTTTAAGTTTGACAGATTAATTATGAACCTCGAAATATGATGTCATTAAGTAATGCTTTATTGACTAATTCACTAATTATTTACTTATTCACTAATTTTTGGTTTTTATAAGTGCGCTCTCTGGTAGTCAAACGGATAAAACATGCTAGTTAAATAAAATATCAAAAGATTTATATGATATAATTTTAATTATTTTTATCTCGTAAACTAAAGTAGGCCCTAAAAAATTTAATAAGAAAAGTTTATTTGGAATTGCAAAAGGAACCCACTGGTAAAGTATTATCCAAGTCCACGAAAATGCGTTTACTTGAATAATTACCTTATTAATAATTAATAAATAAGGAACTCCGGTGCTACATAAATTTATTTAAAAAACATAAAATATCGAAATATTATAATAATTTTTTTGCGAACATTAATAATATATATTTTATTAAATATTTTATAAAAATGAATTAAAGAATATGTTATCATATTTTTATTTTCTCTTTTTTCAAAGATTCTAAAGAATAATCAATCAATGGGCTTCGACCATATAAATAGTTAACAACGGACGCTCTGCATTGCAAATGCTTATATCATCGTGAATGGTAAATAATGAATGGCAAACGCTTAGAGGCAGTTCCGTTGGAAGGACAGCTCACTTCTCATATCACATGGTGGAAGGTTGAAAATGGATTATGCATTAAGTCTCTAATTGAACATAATATTAATAGATGTTGTTTTTCTATGATAAATAAAATAAAGTACAAATTTTTATATTTACTATGTAGTTTCTCCATTCAATATAATTTCTAGTGGGGGTGATCCATCAACATTATACTATAGCATTATAATTATTATAGAAATAATTACTTTTAATTTCTTCTTTTAGTCTTTATTATTATTTTTTTTTTAAATTAAAAAAATTAAATTTATTAAAAAAAAAGATATATTTCTAAAGTGTTTATGTATATATATATATATATATATATATATTTGAATAAATAAATGATATGTTTATGAATAAAATAAAATAATAATAATAATAGAGCTATTTAAGCTACTTAATAAAATGTAGTGCCTTTGATTAAGAAAATCATAATAAAGGTTGAAAGTTTCCGTTTTACTGATCATAGGAAACCTTTATCAACAATTGTCTTGATAGGCGGTTTCCTTTCGTGGGTAAAACAAAAGTCAGAGATTATTTTAAATAATATTAAAGTAAAAAAAATAGAATACCTAAATATGAAAACAATATTTCTTTTATGGAAAAATCATCTAATTTTACTCAAAGTTCATTGATGTTTAGAGTTGAAGAAGGTAACACGTGACCAGAACACGTGATTGTACTGGACGTGAAAAGAATAAAGAGAATATTTATTTGAAGAAGGAAACAATTGGGAATCAAACAATTAGTAAATCAAGAACGCGACAGGTTGATACTATATATAAGGGAATTTGGAGATGAATGAAATTGGATGGATTTGGTTTAGGATAGTAGCATTTTATATATATTTATTATAAATATATGGATTGATCCTATAATTTCAATTTCTAAATAATCATTTATCAAGCATGTTATTAGAATATATGCTGAAATGAAAGTAAAATTATTTTCTCATGCCGATAGGCATAATAATAATTTATATTCGAAATCATTTTATTTTGCAAAGAAGAAAAGTGTTTTTTTTTAATTGGAACAAGAGTTTAAGCTGGGATTGGTATGGTTGAGAGAGTTGGGGAGTTGAAGGGGAGGGGGGGTTGCCAACGCCAACGGCAAGACTAGAGATTTACGATCCCCTTTATTTTGTTCCTTATGCAGGATTCGAGGTTTTTGCTTTCCTTCCTTCTACTCGTGAATTCATCCTAATTTTAGCAATTTTTTCCCCTTCCTGAACAACATCAGAGACTAACAGCTAGAAAATACTCAAAATATTCAAACAACAAAAACTCCAACTCAATCCTAAACTCAAATGTCTTTGGATTAACCTAAATATTTAATAAAATCGTTGTATTTACTACTCGAAGAATAGAACACGATGATCATTATTATCATCCTACATTGTTTTTATTTGAATACATTAATAAAAAAAACATTCTTATCTCTTATCTTCAGTAATATATTTTCTGGCGGCCTAAAACGAAGCAATCTTTGATGATAACGATTTTCCTTGTCTTGCCTTATTTTTTTTACTATCTCGCCAGAGATAGTATTGCGATCACGAAAATTTTCGATGTTTTTATTTGAAGGTCCCTGAGTCATTTTCACTATGCTGAGAAAAATGTCTGTGTGTGTGTGTGTATGTAGACAAGATTATGAGCTAGAATGATGAAATTTGGTACACGGACATTATTCAAAATTTGTAGTTTTGTATCAACTTTTGAGAAATGTAGCTCATTTGGAAATGGGTCATTACCTACCACGTTTTGATTTTTTTCCTCTAAACTGACTGTAAAAATAAAGATATATGTTTAATAGTTTTTCACATGATTAAAAATTGTATAACTGCTATATATAGAATTTCAGCTTGATTGAATCGCTGAAAGTACCGGAATTAATTTTTTAACACGTTAACTGCCAATCACGCGCCAGCACGTGACGTGACAAAGAACCTAACACGTGCTGTTAGATATTATTTATTAATTTTAATTTATAATTTAATTAATTAAATTTAATTTAAATATAATATATGTTATTTAATCCAATTCAAATTGCGAGATAGTCGAGTGGAAACACTCCAGTTTTTTTATATTTGTAATCGGGATCTTGCCCACTTATTAAGTCCAATAATTAGAATTTGAAATTAGATGAAGTTGTAATGGAAAAGGTAAAAACGAAGATACTTTCTTTCTATGGATCAATGACTCCATGATAATCACGAACACTCGCGATTCCAGTGGCTATAAACCTTAAACTAAAGTTTCATCTCCCAAGAAGGATCTCTCTACCCGTTATAGCCTACACTTAAAAATTTATTTAGTAAAAAGAAACCTTCTTCTTTATTTAAATATCTATAAATAAACAGTTTATTTTAAGCAAAATTATGAAGGATCTCTTATATTATTCATCCTTTAGGTATATGATCTCTCTCGAAGCCATTTTTACCTTCTATGGAGGATTATTTAATATTAAAAAAAAAAAAAAAAAAAAAATTCTATAAATTCGAGTCTGTCCGATTGGTGGACCACTGAGCAGTTTCATTTAGTCAGGATATAATTTTGATAAATGATTATTGTAAATTGGTGAATGACAAAACAATATGGACACTTTTTATTGAATACTCTACCTTTATTGAGTGATACTATACACATGGATTAGTTTTCATCCAGGAGTATTTTATTGAAAAGCTTTAATTATAAAAAAAACTATTACAATGACTCTCCATTATTCTTTTATTGTATATTTAACTGACAATTTGAAAGTATTATATTATTATTAAGTAATTATTATTTTCTTGCAAGTTTTAAAAAAATTTATTGATTTAAAAAAAAAAAAGGAATTTCCTTTAGGAAATATTTAATCCAATCCCAAATGATAAAAAATAGCTAATAAAAGTAATTACAAAAAAGAAGTTGGGAAAAATATATTGATTTATAATTTTTTAAGAGTTAAAATTTATAAAAAATTATCCATTCATGGGACTAAAACCGTTCTAATTCTCACAATCATATGCCTAAAACTCTAACGAGTCAAACTGAAACTAAATAACAATAAAGTTAATTAACAAGTATTTTTTCCCTACTATAAATCATCTCCATTCAATTCCTATCTTCTCCCAATTCCCTTATATTTACCATTATTATGTTATTATTATTATTATTATATTATGAGTCAAACTGAAACCTTCCCCTACCCTGAATCATCTCCATCTAATTCCTATCTTCTCCTAATTCCCTTATATTTACCAATATTATGTCTTCAACCTGACCAAGCTTTTGATTTACTCATTCATTCTCAGTTGGTTTTCCTAAATTCTCCTAATAAGCAAGTACAAAAAAAGTTGGAAAAAAATATATTGATTTTTCATTTTTTAAATTATTTAAATTAAAATTTATAAAAAATTGTCCATTCATGGGACTGAAACCCTTTTAATTCCGAAAATCATTTGCCTAAAACTCTCTAACGAGTCAAACTGAAACTAAATAACAATAAAGAGTTAATTAACAAGTATTTTTTAATAAGGTTAAAATGGTTAGAAAAAAAAAGAGTTTCCAATGATATTACCATTTAAGAACCAATATTTCTTTATGAAAACTAACCTTAGAATCCTACTTTAAACATTTCATATCTTAATTTTATCTTTCTATTTCGGTTACATTAAAGAACCACAATCCTACAATCTTTCTCTACCTGACCATCTCCATCCATTTACCATTTTCTCCTAATTCTTTCATATCAACCATTATTATCTTTTCATCCCACCACCATCTTGGTTTACCCATTGATTGTTTTTGAATTGGTTTTCCCTATAAACAAACAAACCCTCTCTCCTTACCTCATTCATTTCAGTCACATGTCTCACCAATCGTAACCTCCTCGATTTTATGTCTCTCTCTCTCTCTCTCTCTCTCTCTCTCCCTTTCTCTCTATCAGTATCTGCGGTTCTACTCAAAAGTTCTTGACCGCAGCAACCACAATCCTCCAATCTTCCCTTGATCCATCCATTTCCTATTTTCTCTTAATTCCCTCCTATCTACTATTATATTTTTATGTATTTTTTTTTCTTTTCAATGTGTTTAATGTAATTTGAAACCCCTTTCACCTTCCCTCTAAGAACGACCTCGTTTGCCTCTAACATGCTAATCGTACTGTGCACCTCTATATCTTCATTTAATTTCCTCTCGACCATTAATGAATTAATTAAACTTAAACAAGATTGTTTGAGTACAGGAATGAACTATTTTTCTTTTTAATTAATTAAAATTATATGATATTTAATTATACTAATTAATCTCTTAAATTCTAATTTAACTAAAATCATTTCACGAATTTATTTATTATTCCATTATCCACTCATCAGCTTATTATAATCAGTAATTATAAATTAAACATCAAAGATTGATCGTATTACGAATTAAAAGCTAAATCATGTGCCATGTCTCTAATAAAAATAAAAACATTTATACATAGATAGAAATATTGTTAGTATGTATATATATATATATATATATATATACAGGTTGTTAAATTCAAAAACAAATATAATATCAATAATGTAAATATATATCTATTCGCTTTTCTACATTAAGTTTTTAATTCAAATGCTCTGTTATTTAAAATTTACAAAGATCAATAAATATTAAACTTTGAAATATTTGCTAGCTATTTTTTATATCGTATATACAGTGGAAATGATATTTATGAATTGTACAAAATCCTCATTTCATTTGTGTTTCTATGTTCTTTATATATGTATTTAATATTTATTGAATAACCAACCATATTTGTTTCAAGAAAATAATTATACTCTATTTTGTATTTATTATAAATTTATCAACGATATTTAATGTATAATATTTTATAGTTTTTAAACACGATTTGTAAATATTTTGTAGTATATAGAATTTTTAATTCAAATAAATACACATTCCGAATAAATGATTAACAAATATGTTTAATGTACAAATTTAGAAAATAAGATATATATTCCAACCAATGAGAACTAAAATAATATAATTTGCTATCAAAAAAAAAAAAATTCTTCATAGGGGCCAAATTTCTTCTTTCATTCAGGTGTGTAGAAATGGATTTATGCAATAGATCTATTGCCAAATAATAATGCAAAAATTTATTTTTATCTCACTCGCTTGAACAAACAATATCTCAAAGTTGATGAAAATTCGATTTTAATTTGTCATAAGAGCGAACAGACAGACAGAAAGACAGAAGTGAAGTTGATAAAAAACACCGCTCCGAATCGATGTTTTGTTGTGCAGAGAATCACTAAAACCTAAACTAGTTTTCTAAATGGTATGAAATTTTGACATAAATCATTAGAATGTTGGAATTATTCAGAATAATACGGACCTGTGTGTGTTAACCATGTTGTCATATATTATATATATATATATATATATCACACTGGCTAACTTCAGACACTCATAAGATAAAAGATCTTTAATAAACTTATAAATTATTGTAGACTGATTAAATAATAATAGAAAGGAAGGTATATGAAATTTATGAGTAGATAGGAATGGGGGTGGTTTAGAATAGAAACAGTTTAAGGAATATTATCACTACGAACATTTAAAAAAATTCCATCAAATTAACAAAATAGAAGTTCAAACAGTCTGATAGTATAGTCTCATGACTATTTAAAATCTATGGAGACGTGTAAATTGACATAAATAAATAAGAACATGTTATGGGAGATAACAAACAATCATAGTAAAAAGATGTAGTGAATAGAAACAACCTGACATCACCCACCCTTCTAACTATTTCAATGACTCACCCTTACTTCATATTCCAAACTCAGGGGGTGTAGCCTTTTACCCTACGCTTACATCCCCATCTCGATGTTTATCTTTTTGTTAAAAGGTTTCTCATTTTCGTTCGAATTGTAGAAGCCATGCCTCTGTCGCTCCACCATAATTGTTATCAGGTGTTTCAGAATATTATTAATTCAGAAAGTGGTTGAATGCGAACATGATATGTTCAACCCGCTGGTAAAGCTTATTAAATTGAGGTCTTATTGAATAAGCTCGAGATGGAAAATTAATAAAAGGATAATAATAAACAGGGATCAGTTATTCACATGTTGGAGTATTTCATTATTTTCGTATTTCAAAGTTGAATATCCTTGTGAAAGGAAAAAATATCAACATGATATAATATCAAAATCAGTCTAATTTTATTTTAGAATATATGTATATTTATATTTATACATACAAAGACAAATATAATTAGCTGGTGTGTACACCACAAGACAAATGATAGTATTTACAATTATTATGTATTTTGAATAAATATATATATATATAACAAATATTATACAAAATGTTGAATAATACGTAGTTTTACTCTTTTAAAGATATTTTAATGTATACAATATTTTGATTAAAATGAATCTGATAATTAAAATAGATATTTGGTATAGGGTTGATAGTAAGACAATATATTCATGATTTTGGAGAATAGATCCAGGGGGAGGGGGTATTTGGAAATAGGTTTGATGTTAAAGTAAAAAAGATCAAATCAGTGTGGAAAAATGAAGAATGCATAATGAGAAATTTCATTTATCTATGCATTGCTAAACATTGATAAAGAGATGAAATCGAGAGAAGATATGTTAATGAAAGGAATGAGGAGAATTAGAGGAGGGTTTAAGAAAACCAATTGAGAAATGATGAATGGATAAACCAAGAACATTGTCGGGTTGAAAACACAATAATGGTAAATATAAGGGAATTAGGAGAAGATAGAAATTGGATGGAGATGATTCAGGGTAGGGGAAGGTTAGGGGATTGTGAAATGAAACTGAAATAGAGAGGTAGGTATTAAGATATGAAATGTTTAAAGTAGAATTCTAAGGTTAATTTTGATAACCACTCTTTTTTTCTTACTATTTTAACCTTATAAGTTATTAGTTTCAGTTTGATTCGTTAGGGTTTTATTTTTAGTCATATGAGATTGTAGTGATTAGAAAGGTTTCAGTCCCAAGAATGGATCGAAATGTTCAAGACATGAAAGGTTGTAGGAAAGTTGATGCTGCAATCAATAACTTTCCAGTCCAGCATCACAGTAGATATATATATATATATATTTAAGATATGAATTGTTTAAGTTTAAAATATATACTTAGTTTAGGTTCAATACAGAAATATTGATTCTTATTCTTTTTTCAAATCAATTTAACCTTATAAAAAAATTACTTGTAAGAAATTGTTAATAGAGTTATTAGTTTCAGTTTTACTCATTTAAGTTTTATTGGTGATATTAAATCAAATTAACCTTTATTACTGGTAATGTTTTAAAATTTATAAACTTAAACTATTTCTATTATTATTTTCTATATAAAGTTCAATATCCTTATCGATTTTTACTATCTCGCCAGAGATAGTATTGCGATCACAAAAATTTTCGATGTCGAGATTTTGATGTTTTTAAACGTTTTTAAGGTCCCTGAGTCATTTTCACTAAGGTTGAGCAAAATGTCTCTCTCTGTGTGTGTGTGTAGACAAGATTACGCAAAAACGGTTTTAGCTAGAATAATGAAATTTGGTAGAAGAAATACAAAATTGGTAGTTTTCTATCAACTCAAGAATTGTAGCTCAATCGGAAGACAGTCATTTTACCTACCATATTTTCATTTTTTTCCTTTAAACTGACCGTAAAAATAAAGATATATGTTTGATAGTTTTTACATAATTAAAAATTGTATAAAACTGCTCTATATATAGTATTTCATAGTATTTCAGCTTGATTAAGTACCGGAATTCATTTTTTAACAATGCAAATCACATGCCAGCAAGTGACGTGGTGCCATCAACAAACACGCGCTGGTTTAATAAATATTATTTATTAATTTTAATTTATAATTTTCGAGTGGAGATACTCCAGAATTTTACAAAAACAATAAAATAAATAATTTTAAATTTATTTCATTTTATGTTTTCAAACAGAATATTTTATAGCCTAGATTATTAATTATACGTATATTTTAAATTGCAAAATTAAAAATAATTTTTTTTTTCATGTGGCTAAAAATTATTTTTAATATATTTAAAAAAAAATCTTTTTTATTTTGTTTATTTAAATATTATTTAATCTGTGACCCTGTAAAATCCATGCAAAGTGATAATAGAATATTATATATAGAAAAAAAAAACATATAAAAATATATGCACGGATCTTTTACAATGCAGAGTTCAAATAAATTTACATGAGTCGAACAAAAAAAAATCTTTGATTAATAAATGTGATTAATTTCATTTCATCCATTTCGATGTTCACTCTTATTGAACAAAAAAAAAAATATGATATAGGGATTATAATCAATCGTTCTTTAAAAGTTGATTAAAGAGTGCGGATTTTGAACAAAAATATAAGTGGTACTTGAAAAAGAATGCGCGAGACATTTTTTAACAGATGCCACCATTTTATTTCACCTCTATGGCTTAAATAAAATATGTATTAACTTTATGCTTATGAATCATATGCTCTCGTGAAAGACAACACTAAAATGGAAAATAAAAAGTTTTTTTACAGTTTAATACGTTCATAAAAAAGTCATCGCATCAATCTCTTTTCAGATACTTTTAAAAACATATAGTAATACTGGGTCAGATGTCTTTTTTTAAGCCTTGCTATACTCCTTCCTTTTCAGAAAATTCTGTTTTATTGGAAATGTTCAAGTGGGAATTTAAATCCAATTTTTTTTTTATCTTTTCTTTAGTAACCTTTCTATTACATAAAGAAAATGCCAATTAGGAAACCAAATATGCGGTAGACAATATAAAAGGAGATATAAAAAAAAAGATTTTTCTGGGCGTGGGTCATGACTTTGAGGGAGGAAATTTCAAAAGATTGAAAAATAGGAATGGAAAAAGAAACCAATTACAAAAGGTTTTACACCTATTATATATATATGTGTATGAGGAGTCTGATTGAGTGTAATCACAAAACGTTAATTAATTAAATTAAGAATAACTTTCTTTGTGAAGAAGCTAAAGTGGAGAAGAATTGATGGGATGAAAAAACACAGTTGGTATGAATAAATTTTTGTTTATCTTTGTATTGGGTGTAATGTTTTAATTTAATGATCAAGAAGAAGGCAGGTGTCCTGGGCGTGGCTCATGACTTTGAGGGAGGAAATTTCGGAAGATAAATCGTATTGAAAAATAGGAACAAAAAAAGATAAAAAAATGTCACTGAGAAATGTGAAAAATTGTATTGGTATATTTAGTCAGGAATTGTGTGATGATAGGAGTTGAATGGGTGACACAGGATAGGGACAGTTGGAGGAATGTTGTATCTGGGACAAATACTTTTTCCACATCATCAACGAGATCGAGATATATTTTATTGTAGTTAAATACATAAAAAATATGTTAATTCTATTTAGGTCCAATTTACTTTATTAATATTTACTAAATGTATCACAGGTGGATACTCTCACCGCCTCTCCCACTGATTATGTAAATATTATATTAACCATATCACAATTTTTGAAATAATAATAATAATAATAATAACACATTAAAAAAGAAGAGTTTAAATAAAATTAAATAATTTTGTCAAATATTTTTAATATCAAACATTTTATGAATAAGACTATTATTTTTAAATCTACTTGACTTCAAAATAAAAATTTTATATCAAATGCTTATTCCTTCAAATTACTATCATTACTTGAAAATTGTTCAGTAAATTAATAATTTTAACTTTTTCGATTCTCATTATTTCTAAGAAATATAACTTTTTATTAAGTATACAGTCCTCGTGTATATATATATATATATATATATATATATATATATCCTTCACTTAAAACCAAAAGTTTATATATATATATATTGGTTTAGATTTCCGTGAATGTTATTATTATTATTATTATCAGATTTATCCGTGATATAATCACGTAATTTTGTGAGATTGTTTTCTCAACATTTCGGCACCCATTTTGGCGCCATTTTCAAGAGGTTATTTAGGCGGGAATATTTTTGGGATTCTGGGTCATAGTCTGTGTGACCAAGAGTCGAAAACGGGATTTTGGGTTGATTGGGTTGATAGGTTGGGTGGTTTTGTACTTACAGCGTTGCTGTAGAGCTGCGAAGAAATTTAATAGTCTCAACAGTGCAGTGACCAGGATTCTTCGGAGCTCTAGAGCAACGCAGTGATTACAAAACCACCCAGTCTATCAACCCAAAATTCCGATATCGACTCTTATTCACACCCACTAAGACCCAGAATCCCGAAAATATTCCAGCCTAAATAACCTCTTGAAAATGGCGCCAAAATGGGTGCCGAAACATTGAGAAAAGAATCTCACAAAATTACGTGATTATATCACGGATAAATCTGATAATAATAATAATATATATATATATATATATATATATATCTATATATATATATATATATATAATACTAATAATTTATATGAAATATTCTATGGTAAATTGCGTTTTTGCACTAAATTGTTTCTTTTCTTTCATTTTTTGCTACTAGTATATTCATCTCAAAAGCGCATATGCATTCCATACTCAAATAAAAAGCATTTTTTTATAGAGAAAAAATATATTCCATGTTCAAATATTGGACCAATCAATTGATTTGTAATCCCTTGATAATTTCCACAATCGAAAATGTCAATATTATTATACACTGTGGAAATTTTCATTAATAATAAATATTAATTAGAAATACTTACAAAAAAAAACAAAGAAAAAAAAACTACAAATAAAATTTTTTGTTAATTGCTAATCAAAAACAAAAAAACAAAAAAATTAATTTATAAATTTGACTAAATTAAAAAAATAAATATTAATTATTAATAATAATATTAAGGATAATGATAATATGAATATTAATATTAGTAATAATAATAATAATAATAATAATTTTAGTTAAATAAATAAATCTTTGCTTTCATATAACGCTTTGACTGATTAAAATAAATGCAAAAACAATTGTGCGAGACTTTTAATTGGAAAGCGTTGAATAAATAGCAATGTCAATCATTATATTTATTTAAAATTTGTGTTAATTTAACATTGTATTCGAGAATTAATGATCAAAGTAAATTTCATATATGAGTCCAGTGCGACAAAAACAGCGTGAAATAAATGATATTAATTATTAGCTTCAATCGAATATTCAAATTTGTATCGGAAGGCACAGGTTAACTAACAGAGTGAATTAAATATATATATATATATATATATACATAATAGATACCCTCACATTATAGACCCGACATACACCCTCTAAAAAATAATCGTTGAATAAATAAAATGAAATACTGAAATATAAATACTCTTATAATACATAACAATGGAAAATTCTTAAATATATTTTAATTAATGATTTATCTTATATTATCTTATTATACTAGCAAAAATTGTATATATATATATATATATATATATATATATATACCTATATATTTGTATTTTTGAAATATTTAACCACTCGAAGGATTTTTTTGAAATTTATATCATAGATAATTTTTATAAAGAAAAATCGATCTGTATTGGTTTCAGCCTCGGGAAAAATTATCTTTGTTAGTTTTTTCTTAATTTAAAATATAAACTTTTTTATGTTATATCCACAGGCTATACTTTTTCTGTCTCTCAGTTCATTAATACGTACTTTTAAGGGCTGTATTTATCATTTGTAATTTATTTATTTTAAACAATAATCTTAATCTTAAATATTCATAGGTCATAAGTAATACATTTTTTTAAAGTACCGATCGGTGGCTCGGTGAACCAGGTATTAATCTCAGCCAAATTCGATAATAAGGAATAATTTTTTTTAATGACGGAGCGGCGACTCGGTCAACCAGGTACTAATGTATAGTGATGGAAAAATGTATTAAATGCGCTATTATCCGGTAGTCTGAAAAAGGCCAGAGCTGGAAAACAGTGCCACCATGGCGTTTATATTTTTCCATCCTTTATGTTCATATTAATCCACCAATGAATAATGAAACAAATTGGGGAATGGCTAGTAGATAAAATAAAAGTATATTAGTGAAAATAAAGTATTTTGATGGAGAAGGTTGAAGATAAGGACAGTTGGAGAAATTTAGTTGCTCACGTCATTAACTTACGAATTCACAAAAGCGGAATTTTTATTCTTTATCTATATTTTTAATATATATAATACGCATTGCCTATTTAGTCTGTTTGCTCTTTTTCCTTTTAATTTATTTTTTTTTTTATAAAGTTACTTTCTCAAACAAATATTGACATGTAATTTTAAGCCTTTTTATTATTTTTTTTTTCCTTTATACTTTTGTCAATTTTCATTTAACAACCCACTTTCCTTTAATTTGTTATTGTTTTCATCTAGTTAGCGAAGTTGTTGACAAAATTGACAAGCTCGACACACTTGAATTTAACCAACCAGTCCATGGGGGCTATTGTGTTTCCTCAGCTATCCAAAACTTGTGATGAGTTTTATCTCACCTGGCATTAATTTTACCAACAACCTTTTTTGTTGTGTGTGTATATATGTTTTTTTATTACTTAAATTCTTTCCATTTAAAAAGCTTTGCAACGAGCTCTATGATAAGATGCATCATTTAATATTTTCCATTTATGCAGATTTCAAGATGGAAATTTTTCCTTCCCCTCTGGAAATTATTTAAATTGTTGATAAGGAAAAGCTATAAAGAAAGATAATAATTATGTGTCGTTGATGGTTGGCTTGTTTTTTAAAGAATTTGAGCGGAGGTAGAAAAAAAAAGTAGAAGACCCAATACTGGAAGAGAACAGAGGGAGAAGAAAGAGGGGGAGTAATCATCAAAAGAACTGCCTCTCTGAGTTCTTCCAACTTTTTCTGAGAGTCCTTAAGAATGTTGTAATTGGCAAGTCTTGATGGTGGAAATCATTTTCCACTCCTCCATTCCCGTCAAAGGTGTCTTTGAGGATCAAAGTCTCTCTGCACCATTGGGTTTGATCTAAATTAAAAATATATATAGTATTTACAAAATAGCATAAAAAGTAATTTCAAATTAACTTGTATCTTTTAAAAAAATGATTGACACTGGCTTTTAGGGACAAATTGACGTTCTAGAAAAAGTTATACTACAATTTCAAAAATCTTACTTTTCGAAGTTTAAAATATTTTTTTTTATTTTTTGTGTCAACCTATCTAAATTATTATTAATAATTTTGTTTCAGTGAACAATCTCCGGCAACATCTACAAAATTTCATTTAAGTTAAGCAGTTAATGACTCATTAGGAGGTTCGCCAATTTAGAATACAACACAACTTCACTCAATTTCCTTATTTGATAAGTTTCCACCAAAATCGAAGGAGGATTCACGGAGTGGGGCTGACGAAATTGGGTAAGCATCCTAAATTCAATTTGGATATAATTATAGGGTTCAAAGAGTTAACTGTTTTCTAAAACTGAAAAGAAATAATTTGTTGATTGATATTTTCTTATACGTACATTAAAAAAGTTTAGTCTAACCGATGTATGATGGATTTAGATAAAACTTTACCGGTAGATTCCTTTATTGATTTTAAACAAACTATTCTTAAGCAGTTTCTAGTTTACGAGATAAAAATTATTAAAATTTGCTTATAAATCTATTGATATTCTATTTAATTACCATGTTTTATTATTTGACCACTAGAGGCTACACTAATTTTCGGTTTTTTATAGGTTCGGTTTGGATAAAGGAAGAGTAAAAAATTAATTAATTAAATAATTTTCCTATAAGCAAACCGAACTTATAAAAACCGAAAATTAGTGAATAAGTGAATAATTAGTGAATTAGTCAATAAAACATTACTTAATGGCTACTCATTTATTACTAGTTTATCAGTCAACCTTTAATAATTTTTATCTCGTAAACTAGAAGCGACCGCCACATACTGCTTAAGTAGAGTTTGTTTGGAATCAAAAAAGGAATCTACTGGTAAAGCTTTATCAAAATACATCATACATCGGTTAAACTAAATAATTACCTACCAAAAAAATTTCGATGTTAGAAACAATAGTAAATGAAAGATTCTCCTCCACCCTCCCTATTGCTATGATTGATCATTACAACTATTTAATACAGAAAGATTTCAAAAAATACTTGTCCTGTTTTATAAAGAATGGTTGATGAAATATTTATGTAAAATGTATACAGGTTTTTAAATTATTAGATAGGCTGTTATTCCAATCATAATTTATTTATAGGGCCAATGAGACAATAGATATATTATCCTATTTAAATGGTTAATGAGCCGGCATAGCTCCCTGGGGTTGTGCTAAAGAGGTGACCCCCCCCCCTTTCAGAGTGAAGGTTACTCTTTCACTTAGTGAATTTGACCTCATTATAAATATACACCCTAAATTGTATTAAAAGATTATAAATTCAATTTAAAAAAAAAAAATAAAAATTCAAAAAAATTAATTTTCTATCTGTGTGATAATTCAAAAGTTCATCCCAGCAGCAACCACATTCCTCCGATTGGTCCTATCCCGAACCATCTATCGACCTCTAATAAATAATTATTTTCGAGAACAAATTTATGTTTTATAATTAGGAAAAAAAAACGTTTTATCATTTAATAGCATTTTAAGAGTGAAATAATATAATTTGTAAAATTATTGCGTACAAAAAAAAAAAAAAAAATTAAAATGTGTTTTAATTAAGCAATTTTTATTGTTAATCCTAAAATAAAAGCGGTATCAAATATCACAAAATAAATGATCAAGTTATTTGAGAATATGAATGTGAAAATAAATAATTATATTAAATTTCAGTTTTGATATGAAATCATTATTTTTTTTTTATAGAAAATTTGATAAACAATAAGAAACTTTCCGCATTCATTTAATCTTGAGATAATTATTATTCTGAATGCCCCCATTGAGTAAATTGTTTAAGTTTATGGATTTTGATAAAATTTAATTGATTAAATAAATCATACACCCGATTGCTTCATTTTTTTTCTATATTAAAAAGTTAAATTTTTAAAAGCTTTCTTTATATTTACTACCATACATCTACGTATTAATAAAATATTAATTTTCTCTTTTGTTTTTTTGTTTTAAAACAACGAATGGCTCATTTATAGAAGAGTTAAAATTAGTAAAAAATCATTAATGAATGAAGTAATAATCTTATTAAATGTATGAAAATGGTTAATGAGATTATGAAATTTATTATACTAGCAAAAATTGTATATATATTTGTATTTTTGAGATATTGAACCGCTCGAATGTTTTTTTTTTGAAATTCACACCATAAAAATTTTTATAAAGAAAAATCGATCTGTATTGGTTTCAGCCTCGGGAATAATCATCTTTGTTAGTTTTTTCTTAATTTAAAATAGGAATTTTAATAATAAAAAAATGGCACCAGACAGCATTTCCTTAAATAAAAAATATTATAAATAAAATAAAATTAAAAAAATTTATTTTAATGATATTTTATAATCAAATTACGAAAAATATATTATATTATATCCACAGGCCATACTTTTCTGTCTCTCAGTGCATTAATACGTACGTTTAAGGGCTGTATTTGTCGTTTGTAGTTTATTTATTTTAAATAATAATTGTATTCTTAAATATTCATAGTTCATAAGGAATATTTTTTTTAAAGTACCGAGCGGGGGCTCGGTGAACCAGGAACTTATAGATTATAATAAGTAAAGTTCGATGTTGCGGAAATAGTTAATCAATTTTTAAAAAAAAATATTTATTTTGATTAAGTATGATATATTAATAAACTTTTGTAAATTACATGTTTATAAAAAGTAACTGTTTCACTAAATAGCCACTGAATACTCTTATTCTCTCTATCGCTTTCTCATGTGAATAAAAATTTTTCCTGAACATTTTCTTATCTTTCATGAACTTATAATCAAACTATACAATTTTAAAACAATATTTACAAATATAGGATTTCGTATATAAATAAATATGAGTAAACTTCGCACTATTATGGATATTCCGTAATTAAATAAATCTACTAAAAAATTATCCGACAAACCCATAGTGACTAACTCTCATAGAGACTTTAAAATCAGTTAAACAAAATAATTGTAAAATCAATAAATTAAATTTTTTTATTAAATATTTCTGAATTATTTATTATTATTATAAAAAGGAAGAGATCCAAATGTTTAAACGTATTGAGTAGAGATTTTTTTTTCTAATTATCACAAAATTCCTCTCCTGGAATTGGATCCCTAACATAACATATTATTATACTCAAGTGGATAGCTGTGTTTATTTTATTTAATAATAAGGATTTATATATAAATTTTATATATATTTATATATCAATTTTGAAAAATATATTAAGAATTAAAAGATGTCATGTAGTCTGGAAGGCAATACACTTGACTATCAGGAGATCTATGACTTGATCATATAACACCTCTACCGAATTGATAGAAGCTATCGTTTTGTAGGATGTCCAAAAGTAAATTGTATAATAAGAATTTAAAAGATAAAAAATAAAACACTATTGTAAAGCGACCAAATGTAGTATCTATTGGGTATATACGTAATAGAAAAAAAAAAAGATTCATGAGTAAAAATAAAGAAATAGAAGATTGTTTTCTTTTTAGTTTCCGAACGGTCAATAAATGAGAAATGTTCTCTCCAGTCAGCAAATTCTTGTTTGCAATGGCTTTCGGTCATAATAGCTTCATGGGTCTCGGGTACAGTTAATATTTGTTTTATAATCAAGCGAAGTTGGAATTTGAATTTGTGAGATCTATACAATACTACGCTACGAATAATAGATTTGAAGAGACGACATGGATATTGGACAAGAGTATCAACTACGAACCGTAGTAAAAGAAAATATATGTATATTATCAATTTAATAAAAATCTGGAAGAGTGTCGTAGCCTCTTGACTGAGTTCACTACCTATAATAAATCTACATTAAAAAAATCTGGAGTGTCTCCACTCGACTATCCCGCAAATTTTAATTTGGATTAATTAACATATATTATATTTTAATTAAATTATATTAAAATTAAATTATAAATTAAAATTAATAAATCATATTTTTAAACCAGGGCGTGTTTGGCTCTTTGTTGATTGCACCAAGTAACGTGTTGGCGCGTGATGGCAGTTCACATATTAAAAAATTAATTCCGGTACTTTCAGCGATTCAATCAAGCTGAAATTCTATATATAGCAGTTTTATACAATTTTTAATAATGCGAAAAAATATCAAACATACATCTATTTATTTTTACGGTCAGTTTAGAGGAAAAAAATGAAAACGTGGTAGTTAATGACCAACTTCTAAATGAGCTACATTTCTCAAAAGTTGATAGCAAATTACGAATTTTGAATAATGCCCGTGTACCAAATTTCATTATTCTAGCTCAAATCGTTTTTGTATAATTTTGTCCACATACACATACACACATACATACATTTTTCTCAACCTTAGTGAAAATGACTCAGGGACCTTCAAAACGTATAAAAACATCAAAATCTCGACATCGCAAATTTTCATGATCGCAATATTAACTAGCGAGATAGTAAAAATATTAGCATCACGATTGACTTATTAGGATTAAAAATTTAATTCTTAAAAATCTTCAAGTTTCAAGTTTATTTATTTATTTATTATTTAAAGTATTGAGGATTTGCTATTGATATTTCTCTGCTGAGTCAAAGAATATTATTACTAAAGATAATTGTAAATTTTGCGGTATCATAAAAACAAGTTTATATGTAGTTAAAAACAAATTGCTGCAATACTTATCACAATACTTTCCATTTACAACATTCTACGTTTAATTACGTGATGGTACAATGAATTTTATATATGATATAATTAATTTTAATTACAAAATAATTGAATGATAAATAAAATTAAAATTTCCCTAATTTACAATCTAATCTCACTACTAGAATGTGTCTCCAGGGTTAGTGCCATAAAATCTAAGGAGGTTATGATGAAGGGGACTCGATGGATAAAAAGAGATAACAAGAATTTGTTTTATGGGAAAACCAATTGGAAAACAACAGATAGGTAGACATCAAGAATGTAGTAGATGAGAAAGTACAGGGAGATGGAATTTGGAGATAATTGGAATTGGATGGAGGTATCTTAAAATAGGAACAGTTGGAGGAATGTATTTACTGCGGTCGAAAATTTCTATGTAAAGTAATTCCAAAAGATAAATAAAAAGATTTATAGATCAATCACATAACTTCAATTTCTATATACATCGTTTGTCTAACATGATATATTAAAATGTATGAAATATTATGTTCTTATGAATTAATCATTTTATTTTAAGCGTTTTTAAGGTTTACGGGAATTGGGAGAAGATAGAAATTGGATGGAGGTGGTTCAGGAGAGGGGCGACAAGAGGAATGTGATTGCTATTATTACATATGCACATATTAATATTATGCTCACATTGTAGTATTTAAAAAAGTCAAATAATTTAATTCAAATAAAAATAGAATAAAATAATTAAGGTTTTTGATTACATAAAATGTATTGAGAAATTCGTTAGCAAAAAAAAACAGTTACCATACTTCAAAATTCCTTTTGTCTGAACAATTATTAAGTAAATGAATCCTTACATTAATTAATCATTTAAAAAATATAAAGAATTATAAATTTATATTATATTTTTTATTAAATTTTTATAAAATATGCTGGGAAAATGTTTATTTTTTAAAAATTAAATTTTTAAAAAAATAAAAAAAAAAATCTCTCTGTGAATCGAAGCATCTTTTCAACTTCCCCAATGCATATTTGTTTTTGTTTGTGTCTGTCATATTTTGAATCTTGAATTACAACTTTAAAATTAATAATTCCTTTGTATTTCAACAAATGTTTATTAACATTTGACAAAAGCAATTATTACATTAATTTCAATTTTATGTAATTTCAGTAAAAAAAAAATAATAACAAAAAGAAAAAGAAAGACTCTGTAAAATAAAAAAAAAACATGTAGTCTCCGCAACCACAAAAGAGATTAATTCTTTTGTTCTTTTCTTTTACTTTGGTTATGAAATTGCATGACCAATGAAAATAAAAAAAAAAAAAATATTAGATCCCTGATAAATTTCACTTCTCTTTCGAGTCTTTCGCTCTTCGAGGTTTATTAATTTTTCACCTGGACAAATGCATGCTTTAAAACCACACGCATTGAGAGAGAAACCAAGAAGATAACATCACTCGCGCTAAACCCGGCCCTTACGTGGTGGGCCTTTACCCCACCAAATCACTCACTCACTCTCTCACTCTCTCTCATACACAAGGTGATTATATTTCAAGTTTTCTAAAGTACGCGCCTGTAGAAGCATTATTAGAGAGATTTGGGACATTTCATCATTTAGAGGACAGGCATCCATTAACGACAAGACAGTATTCTCCAAAAGACAACCGCATTTGCACAACAATATGAATAGCCATTCTCCATGCTCCATAAATATAACTCTAGATAAGCTTATAAACGTTTCCTGGAAAATGGAATTATCTTTCATCTTAGATGAAATTTGAAATACAATTTTCAAAAAAAATAATCAGTTAGAGAATAGGGGAGGGATAAAAAAAATACAATATCATAAAATTCAAATATTTGAATATAAAGTCAATGATTTAATGAATTAATAGAAAAAACTTTTACTTTTACCTTTTTGTCCTTAAAAGTAAATAGCTGTAATTTAATGGTAGCACCTACTCTAGAGAAGGCGCCACAAGGTGAGAGGTTAGTGAAGCTGCTTCACATTCTCGTGGTCCCGGGTTCAAGTCCCGGGCATGGCAACGGAATTTCTCTAGCTGGGGTCTATTGGACGAAGTCAACCCAGCCTCCGGGATCAAAATTGGGAAAGATATTTGATAGCGCCTCCGATCAAGAAAATCAAGGTAAAGGTTAATAGGACCCGTTCTACTGATCATAGAATACCTAATTGATATAACCGACTTGATAGGCGTTGTCCTTATGTAGGACGTACAAAAGTCAGAGGTTTTTGATTTATTTTATTTACTTTAGGGTTTATATTTATTTATTTTAGGTACCTATAATCTAATTGTCAAGTATCAGAACAGCTGTTCTTGTCGGTTATCAGAAAAAAATCATATTCTACAGACTTGGAAGTTAGGGATTTTGATTCAATACTAAATTTATTTTGTTCTAATGTTTAGTTTTTGTAGTTCTTATTCTATTTACTCAGTTCGAGAGATTTTCAAATTATTTGATTATGAAAGAGAAATTATAAATATTGAGTAATTAAAACATAAGGGATTTTCAAATGACAAGACACTTAAATAAGCCGATCTATTGGCTAAAATACCTGAATTGGCTTCTTAGTCACTCTGTTAATAATCAAAAATATAATTTTATTTGCTTGCAAATAACTGAATAATGTATAGATATGGTTTGATTCAAAGTAAGAAAAAGTTATATTTAAATTTTTTGTAAATTATATATTATTGAAGATGTTTTATTGTATTGGTATATTTCTGGTAAATGGAAATTGTAAAAACGATAATAACCTATTAATAGAAAAATATTAGGAACAATTTTTAGAATTTAAATTTAAAAATAAATTAAAATTTAAATATTTTTTTATAAATGTAAAAGTAGTGTTTAATTCTTCATGCTGTATGAAACAAAACCAAAAGTTACCCTAAATTAAGAATATTTAACCTAAATTATATGAGTATATGTATGAATTGGTTAAAGGCAATGTGCATTAAATATAAAGATGTTGAATATTTAAATCAATTAATTATCTTAAGTTAAGTTGCCATGGTTCTTTAACAAAATCAAGTAATTATAATACAAGCTTGATTGTATAGGCTATTTTAGAATTTAAACTATGGGGGAATTTATATGGAGGCATGTGAGAGAACATATAATATTTCACGCATATTTTAATGATTATATAAAAGTGAGGAAGAATATAATTACAATCACAAAAATCATTTACAATTAATTTTATGCAAGTTCCAATAATAATTCAGTAATAATAATTCAAATTTCAATAGTAATTTAAAAAAAAAGTTCACAAAAAATAGATATTCAGAGTTAACCATTTATATGCAAATAATATTTGTATGCTTTATTAGTTTTCAAATCTGAATTCATAAAATCCCTCACCTCGATACAATATGAATATTGAATAATAAATATAGCTAATAGAAGTACAGAGTTATATCTCTTGGGAGATGTTCCTAATTAATCCAGATAAAAGGTTGATGATTGAGGTTTAAGGATTTCATATTTGAATTTAATCAGAACTAAGATATATTTCTGCCAGTTTGATTAGGATAAACGACCATGTATTATTGCGATTGAGTTTTAATGTGAAGGGAGAGATAAGTGCGGTACCCTTCTCCACCCTAAGACCGAGTTCCACAACCCTTGTTACATGAGATAGCCAAGTGGTGGTGTGGGTAGTTTAATAAAATCACTCAAATAAGAACATAAGTGCCGGAAGAAGAGCATACAGATGATAGCCGAATGGACTGGCCTTGGCAAAGAAAAATGATCGTGTTAACCAGAGAGGCAACTTCTCATCAAAACCTAAGTTGTTGTTTTAGGCAGGAAATATTTTTGGGAAACCAACCAACGAATTAGTACCAAGTTTATTACCAAGCTAAAGTGAATTGTATATACCATTAGAAGCCAAATTGGGATTTTTGAGGGTTACCTCCATTAACCAAAAACCCACCGATTGAACTAATAATTCAATTTTAAATGTGGACAAAAAAAAAAACAAAAAAAACAAAAAAGAATTTTAAATCAACGAATCTTTCTTTTTACTTTATTTTTTTACTAATTGATTAAAAGATAGATAAACCCACATCCAGATATGTTTAATTATTGAAAAATACATCGTACTTACTTGTATTTAAGAAACAAAAAATCGATAAATTTGATAAAAAAAATTAATTTTTAAGATCAGTTCTTCTTTTATGTTTAAAATAAAATTTCAATAAAAACACATTTAGAATTATACATTATATTTTAATAAAATAAATATATATGGTATATTGAATATTTATTTGAAAAGTTTGCTGTTATAGACTGAAAAAGATTTTTTCTAATTGGAGATGCAAAGACCACACATGTATTAAGATTAAAGAAAACAAGACGGTCATTGAATAAAATCCATTGTAAAACATTTTATGCTAAACAGGTCGTGCTGTAATCTATGCTGATTGGCAATTACGAGAGGCGAGGGTGAAGGCGTAAGAGGATTCGGGGTAAGGATGAGGCGTTTAAATGAGATCAACAAAGAGCACCTTGAGAAAACAAAAGTTGAAAGAAAATAAGACCACGAGCGGCCGATCCAATTTGTAATGGAAGTACTCAGACAATTAGAAACGATTTTAATGACAAAATTCTAGAAAATGATATTGATTAATAATTTATTAAAATTTCAAATTGATTTTTTATCAGAGATTATAATTTATAATTTATAAATTATTTAATCATAATTTGATTTCGAATTTATTTGTTAAATAAAATATTTCTCTCAAACGGAAATTAATAGATCAAATTTTAAAACAAAACTAGACACAATCATAGTTTTCTTAGGTCCATAAATATACACTTTTATTATTATACACTTCTATAAGTATATTTATTAAATTGAATCACTATTTAAAAATTCTATTGAGATTTTTCCATACGAGGGTAGGTCAATAAGTTCGCGACTTTTTGAATGAAACACAGGTTTTTGGATAAAAAATTATTTTATTTTTCGACGTATTCTCCTTTGAGTTATATAAACTTTCTCCAATTTTTTTATCCCTTCCAAAAAATAAGATTTGTCGAGGCCCACTTTGGTGCCGATTCACCCCGAAAAACACACTGTTTTGACTACTGTTTGGTCTCTGGTGTGTTGTGGTGGATCCACGTATCATCCACGATTACGAAATGGCGCAAAAATTCAGTTTCAGTGATGTTTTTATTCCGCCAAAAATAATGCTTAATGCTTGAGCACACGAAGTTCATTTTTTTCCATTTTCTTCTCAAATTACAAGGTAATCTGCTATTAATAGATGTTAAACAAAAACTAATTAAAAGACCTCGATCTGGTTCAAAATTCAACAGGAGTCAGCTGATAGTTGCCCGCTGACAGGTGCAGTGTTGCCATTTCATTTAAGAGAAGAGAAATTCAAAAAGTGACGGACTTATTGACCTGTCCTCATATCTTCCAGTCGGATCAATTTTTCGTATTGCATTTGGTACAATAATTATACTCAAAAGTTTTTGCTTTAAACACCAGTCTTTTTCAGCCGTCATAAGTAACCGGTAACCAAATTCCTTATATTGTTAGTCCATATTAGTATTGTACTACCCAAATGGTTCCCCTGTAAACAAACTTTCCATTAGTCATTCCTTTAATCATTCAAATAATGAATTTCACCCATCGTAACTTCCTCGATTCTATGTTTGGGTATACATAGATGTCATGTAATTTCTCTATATACAAATTCCGTCATTTCCCTATGATCTCATCTTTTTAGTCCCGTAAATTTAATGAAGAATTTCATTTTCAAATACCCTAAAATATCCCTCTCATCTGGGTCATGGATCAAGACTCACACCTATATTATATAGCTGGAAAAATAAATTTTATAAATTATAAATTTAATATACTACAACATTATCTTTCTTTGTAAGTATATGAAAGAAAACAGACATAATTTCTTGGTAGGATCTTTTATAAACAGAATTTGTCTACAATTCAGTGAGTTTAAAATTAAAAAAGTTTTAATACAATTTTTTAATTATTCTGGACTAATTAGTAAGTATTATTTTTACCATGATAATCAAAATCAATAAATGATGATTGTTGTGAGATTGACTCCATTGCTATAGATGCAATTTTCTTTTTTTATTACTATTCCATCCGGCCCATTTGCAATTTGATAGCATGCATAAATATCAGTGTTAATTTCTGGTTGTTCCAATAATTAATTGTCATCAGAAATTATGTTAGCACAAATTATTACTTTATTAAAGATAAAAACTAATTATTTTATGTCAATTCTCCTATTAATTATCTGAGATTGACAGATTGTAATATATAATATAAAAAAATAAAATAAAAAAAAAAAATTCTACAGAGTAGGTATAATATAGGCGGAGGGTTGACTGGGGAAAAGTTATTTCCCTCTTAAGTCATGATCCCCCTTGACTTTGTTCAAGAGATATTCTTATCAATGAGCGAGAGAGACCTTCTCTCTCTCTCCCTCTGTTTTTCTCATTAAACAAACGGAACCAGAAGTAACATCCAGAATTTTATCTGAACCCACAACCTAACCTTCTCGCTCTGTTTATTCAACGCGACAGATTTTCTCGAGGGTACATTTAACCTAAGAAGGGGTCTTTGATACACCGGCAACATATTGCAACCTCTCACATCTCCCAATTATATCGCCATTCATAATATGCTATCATTTAATCTATAGAGCATAGTATAATTATTCAAATGGAAACATCGACCCAAGAGTAGAGTAACCCAACCAAAAAGTTGTCTAGCTATTTGAGATTTTAATCTTTCAAAATGAAGAATATATATATATATTTATGAATATAACTCTCTTTTCATAGTTTTCCTAAATTGAGTACTTGCTACTACTATTTATCTAAATGAACTGTGAATGAACTTAAAAGTAAATTTTTGTATAATATAAACAAAATTATAGTTTAACCCAGTGATTCCCAAAGTGGTCTATATCGACCCCAGGGGTCTATGTCAATCTGCAAGAGGTCTACGTCAGCGAAAAAAAATTAGGGATCCTTAAAGTGAAAAATTGGGGTCCCCGAAACGTAAAATTTTTTTACGATTTGGCTCTTAAACATTTTCGATTTTTCAATATGGCTCTAAAAAACAAAAACAAAAAAAAAGGTAAAATTTTTTAATACTAAAGTTCACAGAGTTTAGAAATATACAAAAAATCAATATCAGGTAAGTAGGGGGACAACCCAAAACCGAAAAATATGTCAAGGGGTCTACGACAAAAAAAGTTTGGGAAATAACGTATAAATTTCACTTAAATTTATTAGATCGATTGTAAAAATTGAAATTTATAGAAAAAAGAAAATTTGATGGTAAATTTAGAAATATAAGGAATTGATTTAAAGGTAATTCAGAGATGTGATTGCTTATTTATCTGAAAATTTCTTATCCTGTTAATTTTGTTCTTTTTCTATAATCATTTTATACATTTAATACCTAACTAATTAAAATCATATTGGATCTGTTCTTTAGTCGATAGGTTGATTACACTACTTCATTAGAGCAATATAGCATGGTATTTTCTCTCTCGAATGAAGCACTCATTGTCTGTAGTAGATTTTTCAAAATGACCTATTTTTAGATTAAATATATTAAAATAAAATACGATGTTCAAATAATTCATGCTAATTAAGCGTTTTTTTTTATAATAATCAATTAATAATTTTATCTCAACCGAATATATATGTTTATAATTATCAATATATATACAAATAAATATACATATTATTAGTCATTTTATTAATAACATATATATATATATATATATATATTTACTAATAATTGAATTAAAAAATGAGTTAATTTATTATCAATATGGAAAATAAATAAATGATCAAAATTAATCTAAGTAAAAATTATTTAAAATTTTTTTAAATAACTAAATAAATAATGTACGATATTGTTACATTATCGAGAAATTATTAATTTCCTTTTTTTATATTATTTGATAAGAGTTGATTTATCCTCCTTTCAAAGAATATTGGTGAACGTTGAAGAATCTTTTAAAATCTATTAAAATAGTATAGAATTTATATAGATTCTATATAAAATAGTAGTTTTTCGTTCATATCAACTGGGAAAAAATAGCTTTAGGTTTCTACAAACCTTTGGCATAAACGGGTATATATATATATATATATATTAATATGTGATTTATCCGGGGTATAATCACGTATTTTTGTGAAATTGTTTTCTCGACGTTTCGAAACCTATTTTGGCGCCATTTCTAAGAGGTTATTTAAGCGAAGATTTTTTTTTATATCCCCGCCTAAATAACCTCTTGAAAATGGCGCCAAAATGGGTGCCGAAATTTTGAGAAAACAATCTCACAAAAATACGTGATTATATTCCGGGTAAATCTCATAATAATAATAATAATAAACCAACATATAAATATATATACTAGGTTCTTCAATAAGTTCTCGGAGCGATAAGATATGGTATTGGAAGACCATCGATTGACTGAAAGAGATTTAACAGAGGCTTTAGGCATTTCAGCAATATTTTGAGTGTTAATTTGGCTTTCAAAAAACTGCAAAATGGGTGCCACATTCTCTAACGATGGAGCAAATTCACTTTCGGATGCCACTTTACCAGCAACATTTGGAACATTTTAAGAAAAAGAAAAGCGACTTTATCCGTCGATTTATCACAATGGATGAGACTTGGGTGTACCATCATGATTCTGAATCAAAACAGGAAGCTAAGGAGGGGTTTGAATACGGCTCTTCGGCGCCGAAGCGAGTTCGTGTGCAAAAATCAGCCAAGAAGATGTTAGCATCAGATTTTTGGGATGCAAATGGTATTTTGTTTATAGATTACCTCCAAACTGGCAAAACAATCAATTCGGATTATTATTATAACCTTTTGAATCAATTTTACAAATTTTTACTTGGTTTCTTCCTTTTCGTTCCGCGAGTTTATTGAACAACCTAGTATATATTATAAGATTATGAGAAATTTTATGAATTTTCATTTTCAAGAGAGTTTATTTAGATATATTTATATATATCTTTTGTTGAAGTATAATTATTTTATGGCACAATTTTTATTTTTTCGAATAAGGAAATTATTCTAACTTGAATTGACTCAACTTCTTTTTGTATGTGTATACTTAACTATATAAAGTTAATAATTACCAAACCATGTTTTTGTATTTATTTTTTTTTCAATGTATTGTTCAATAATTTTTAAAATTAGTCTAAAAAAAATATTCATTCTCTTTGTGAAAAGAGATCCAAGTGGAGAAATTTCGTTGAATACGTATTGTTTCAACAAATATTTTTTAAAAAGAAGAATCTTTTAGAGATAATTGTAGTAGAACAAAGGCTTGAAATGCCGAGAAATTCTGAATTATATATATGTATATATATATATATATATATACCATATAACATTGGTAAATTTGACGTTGTCAGTATCTCAATGCTAATCAATAATTAATTGACGATTTATCTGTTTTGTATTGTTCATCAGACATTTGATCTATGAAGCATATGCAAATACTTTGCAGCATTTTTTCAAAGTTGTTGTTTTTGTTGATGCTTCTTCTTTGTTATTATTTCAACTTCCCTCCCCCTCCCAAAAAAAATGTAGCCTTCTTTCCAGTAAATGATTTGGCTTTTTTCCCATTCCCTATTGTCGCCAGTTTACTGGTACAAATACAAAAACTTGCCAACTGTGTCTTTTCTACGATGAACCGATTTTTGACCTCACCAAAACAGATATAAACATCATTGCAAAAGTGTTAACATTGATTTTCCCTTGGAAAGTTTAAAATAATGAATTTTTCATAGAAATTCAACCCTTTTAATTAATTATTTTTCAAATATTTTTCAAAGAACGAAGAAGGGTAAGTGACGGACTGGCACTCTTTATTAAATGTATAACAGCTACTGCTGGGTGAAGAAGGACCCGACACCTTTGTCATATTAGCAAAGAAGGAATTTCAAGTTTCAAGGCAAGCAGAAGATTTCAGAAGAAGGGACATACCTGACATTCCTCATACTTAATTAGTTGAGCTCTTTCACAAGTCGACATTAAGTCTTAAATACTAATGGAATCAACAGCAACATGTAAATGTCGAAACAATAACACTTAGCCAAAAGCTAGGGAAGGTAGGGGTTGAAGGGCATAGAAATTGATTTTTAGAAAATAAGATAATAAATATAAAAAAAAATAAGATAATTACTATCACGCCAGCGAGTTTTGCAATCAGGAAAATTTTCGATGTCGAGATTTGAAGGTTTTGAAGGTTCCTGAGTCATTTTCACTAAGGTTGATAAAAATGTATGTGTGTGTGTATGTGTATGTAGACAAGATTAAGTAAAAATGGTTTGAGCTAGAATAATGAAATTTGGTACACGGGTATTATTCAAAATTCGTAGTTTGCTATCAACTTTTGAGAAATGTAGCTCATTCGGAAGAGGGTCATTACTTACCAAGTTTTCATTTTTTTCCTCTAAACTGACCGTAAAAATAAAGATATGTTTAATAGTTTTTCATTATATAAAACTAGTATATATAGAATTTCTAGGAGAATATCAGTGCGGGTTCAGGCCAAATTGATCAACTGTAGATCAGATATTCTCATTAAGGCAGATATTAGAAAAAAAACGCTAATTCAATATCTATGTTCACCAAATTTTTGTAGACTTTACAAAAGCATATGACTCAATAGACCGGGAAAAACTTTTTCAAATCTTGATCTTAATGGAAATTCCAAAAAAACTAGTACTAGTAGTAACAGATTCAAATTTGTCTTGTAGGTAGTAAAGGAAGAGTAAGATGCTGGAATCAACTATCAGAAACTTTCGAAATTCAGAATGGGTTAAAACAAGGAGACGTATTATCACCAATTTTATTTAATTTAGTTCTGGAATATGTAATAATGAAGAAAAATCAAACGGAATAGAATTAAACAAAAAAATTCAAGTATTAGGTTACGCAGAAGAATCACAAGCTAATAGAAATAACATTTTGATTAATTTATTTTTATATCTTTTATTTATTTATTTATTTTTGATATCAACCAAAACACTTGTAATTCGCAATCAATAATAGACTTTTGGTGTTCTTTACTACAAAATAATTAATAATTTATTCGGTTAAACTTGTCAATGATGACAAATATATATATATACAATGTTTAATTCTCAATCTTCAAAAATCTCCTTTGTTTTATTGGATTTAAATAAATTTTGTATTAAATATAATTTAATATAAATATTAATTAACTTTTTGCAACTTTTATTCTAATCTCCATAATCGTAAATCGCTAATAAAAGGTAAAATATAAATGAAATGTAGGATAAGAGATAAAAGAAAAATTATAAGAAGATTATATGAGAGCCACAATTTTTAAAGTATATCATCATATTACTCTTATTCTCTAATACACATAAATCCTAAGAATTACAATTTTACTTAAGTCTTCACTTTTTTCTAATATTTATTAATTATAAAGGTTTCTTATGTTATTAAATTAACTATATATAATATAATATAATATATATATAAAATACTATATGTTTATGGTTAGGATTTATTTTCGTCGTTTAGGGTTTATATATATATATATATATAGTACCGGGACCCCGAGCCTCGGCTCGGTAATTAAGTTAAAAAAGAATAATTCATTATTATTGGGTTTGGCTGGTAATATTAATACCTTAGACACCGAGCTCTCGCTCGACCCTTTAAAAAATATTGATATACAATTCTTTAATTATTTATTACAATTATTAAATGTTGCATCATTGCATCAATCTAATTAAAATGAATGGGACTGGGGTCCTCAATAATAATATCTGATTCACCGAGTCACCTATATACATATATACATTTAAATTAAAAAAAAAACTAATGAAGATGATTTTTTCCAGAGATGTGATCAATAAAACTCAATTTTTCTTTATAAATACTATCTTCTGGTATGAATTTCAAAAATTCGTTAGAGCGGTTTCTGAGAACCCATTTACATATATATATATATATATATATATATATATATACAAACAAACAAACAATTTTAGCTATCATAATAAGATAAGATAAATTATATAGTAAAAATATACTAATAAATATATAATTAGTAAGTAATAAGTTTAAAAATCTTAATTATTATGTAGTAATTAAAAATGTCTGTGTGTGTATGTGTATGTAAAGAAGATTACGCAAAAACGGTTTTAGCTAGAATAATTAAATTTGGTTAACGGGCATTATTCAAAATTCGTAGTTTTCTATGAACTTTTGAGAACTGTAGCTCATTCGGAAGAGGATCATTACCTACCACGTTTTCATTTTTTTTCCTCTAAACTGACAGTAAAAATAAAGATATATGTTTAATAGTTTTTCCACATGATTAAAAATCATATAAAACTACTATATATAGAATTTCAGATTGTTTGAATCGCTGAAAGTACGGGAATTAATTTTTTAACACGACTGCAAATAATGCGCCAGCACGTTACATGGTGCCATCAACAAAGAGCCAAACATGCGCTGGTTTAAAAAAAAATATTATTTATAATTTAAATTTCATTTTTATATAATATATGTTAATTAATCCAATTCAAATTTGCGAGATAGACGAGTGGAGACACCCCAGCTTATTTCACTTCTACCAATTAAAGCTGTAATCAGATAAAAAAAACAATGACATTTCTGTTTTTAGTTCGAATTAATAATTCAGGAAGGGGATTAAAAAAAATTCTGGTTGTTCAGGAATTGTCAGCGCATATGTGAGGTGAGATTGAGTGGGTGTGCAGCTGGATTCTACTTTTAACCAATAATTCAATTAACTCATTTAAGAGTTGGACAGATAAAGGCGTTTGCCTTCGGGTGAATTGCAAAGGAGAAACAAATCAAATGAAATAAATAATCCATTTTCATATTATTGGGGTGATGTAAGTGCCGAGCCAGATTTGGAAGAGGCTTAATTGAGCAACTTATCTCTAATTAGTTAACATAAATTATCCATTTAATCGATATCCATTATTAATAAAACAAGATTCGTCTCATCAAGTTGCATCCTAATATAGAAGCACTTAACTCAATGTCACCCAAATGTTTAACGCCATTTAAATTTCATTTAAATATCGAGTAGATTTTAAATTTAGAAATAAGGCATGGTTTTTCAAAATATAAATTAAAATGACATATAGAATTGGAATAAAAGAATTTCATATTGAAAATATATATTCTATATATTTCATATTTTTATGAAATTTAACTTGTGTTTTTTTTGAAATTTTTTTTCAATTGAAAAAATATTTTTTTTCTATATATCCATCAGTAATTACTATCTCGCCCTATTTTGATGTTTTTATACGTTTTAAAGATCCCTGAGTCATTTTCACTAAGGTTTTGAGAAGAATATCTCTCTCTCTCTCTCTCTCTCTCTGTGTGTGTGTGTGTGTATGTAGATAAGATTACGCAAAAATGGTTTGAGCTAGAATAGTGAAATTTGGTACACGGGCATTAATCAAAATTCGTAGTTTTCTATCAACTTTTGAGAAAATGTAGCTCATTCGGAAGAGGACCATTACCTACCACGTTTTCATATTTTTTCCTCTAAAGTGACCGTAAAAATAAAGATATATGTTTAATAGTTTTTCACATAATTAAAAATTGTATAAAACTGCTATATATAGAATTTCAGCTTGATTGAATCACTGAAAGTACCGGAATTAATTTTTTAACAAGACTGCAAATCACGCGCCAGCACGTTACGTGGTGCCATCAACAAAGAGACAAACATGCGCTGGTTTAATAAATATTATTAATTAATTTTAATTGATAATTTAATTAATTAAATTTAATTTAAATATAATATATGTTAATTTATCCAATTCAAATTTGCGAGATAGACGAGTGGAGACACTCCAAATTTTTTTAAGGTTCTATTGATCACATTTAATTTAACTATTGCAATTTTTAAAACTATATTTTTATATTTATTTTAAATAAGCTATAATTATTTACCGCCACCATAGGGAGACAATATTATGATAGATTAGAGGGAATTAGGAGAAGATCTCACAATTGGATGGGATGGGTTGAAAGAATATGATTGATACGGCCAAGAACTTTCATATTTTGAAAAAAACTTCAAAGTTAGAGATAATAAATAGATTTAAAAATATGCATATAAAAATCTGTAAATCTATTTAGCATGCATATATGACATAAAACATCAATATATATACATACACAATATAAAACATAGTATATAATATATATTAGTAAAAGATAAATAAATATAATATAATAAAAAGAACAGAAAATACACCTTTTATAAAGTTTATAAGCAATTAAAACTTTATCTCTGGTAAAGTAAGTTATCGTTTGTCTTTGAAGTTTTGAAAGGAGATAATCTATAAATTTAAAAAAATAAAAAAAACAATAAATAGAATTTATTTATATGATTCCGTATCGATCCACCACTTCTTTCTATCTTTTGGATTTACTTAAAGTATTTGGAAATTGTTTAAAGCTTAACATCTTGAAAAGAACAAAATTTTTAAGATGATGATCCCTCTTTTAAGAGTTCAAAATCCTTTCTCTTGTCTATTTCTTTTTCAGTATTAATTTCAATTTTTGTTTGTTTGTTTTATTTATATTTTAACTTTCGGAAAAATAAGTACATTGTTTTTTTTCCAGTTGAATGATTTCTTTCATTTGTTATGCAAAATTTATAGTAGCGTTGATTGAAGTGACAAAGATATTCGACAGAGGATGGATGTATAACAGGACATGGATTTCGGTTTTCTTCATAAATCGTGGGACCGAGTAATAAATTCAATTAATAATTCATGTCTGTCTATGGAAACATGTCAAGTGCCAAGTGTATAATCCGTCCATTATTATTTCGGATGTAGTCTTTGGGATTCGATTTATATGACCAACAATCCTTGTCTAAGGACTACTTGTTTATTTTGAGATCAGATAGAAATTACCAATTGGTTGAAAAAAATTCAACTTTTTTTGATTCGCAGTATAAAGTATAAAATAAAATAGTGATTATAAAAGAAGAAGTAATAATTTTTTAGGGAAAAAGTTTCTACGAATAGCACAATCTTCCTCTTCCCCTATCAAAATATTATTTTTTTCATACTTTTTACTCTAAATCTAGTAAATAGAAATAAATAACCTTTTAATTAATATATTTTTTTATTCTGTATTTATTTTTATTATTTTTTTTATTTAATATATTAATATATTAATAATTTATACATTAGTACAAAAGAAAGAAAGGTAAATTGTTACCACTGTTACTGTCATAAATGGTATTAGAGTATGTGGTATTTTGTTTAATAACATGGACATATTCAAAGGAAAAGATTTTATTGAAAGTCAAAGTAATACCGAAACCTCTATCAACTACCCAATAAATCATTAAAATTTAATCTTCAAAATTGGTTTAAAATTATGATACTTAACCAATCAGATAGCTCAAAGACTATTGACTATACCATAGGGAAGAAGAATACTAAATGGGATATTCCTTATTTTTGGAAGCTAAATATTTGATTGCCACGTTGATTATAAATGATAGGAGGTTACGTTTAAGACGCGCGATATTACATGGAAGGGATAGTTATTGCCGTTTGGCACGCAATAGGCTTCATCTTTAATTAAAACCATTGAATATCGATTCCTTATCTTTTATTAATTATCCATAATAGAAAATGATTTCATCTCTAGGTTATGAAAAGTGAGCTAGGAGGCACCAAAGATTCCAATATCGAATTAGATTACAATCCATCAGGGAGAAGGGGATAGGCGTTGCTCGTGCATAAATGTTATATATATATAATATAGGTTAATGATATTTGTGAGGGAGGAAGAGAGATTTGGAATTGGGAATGCTTAGGAATTTGGAGAGAGGAGGTAGAAACCAAGAATAATTTAATGATGAATACCTATAAATAAGAATGATATTGAAAATTAGTATTCGATGGTTCAAATTACTGGAATTGATATTGTTTATGCTCCAACATGAACCAATTTTTTTGCTTTAATGGTATGGAAACCATCATAATATATCATTTTCATATATATATTTTAACTGATAATACGAGGGCAGATCAAGAATTCCCTGACTTTTTAAATTTCCTGTCTCTTAAATGAAATGACAACACTGCAACTATCAGCTGACGAAATTTGAACCATCTGGGTCTTTTGGTTTTGTCTGATATCCATTAATAGTAGAGTATTTCGTGATTGGAGAAGAAAATGGAAAAAAGTGAATTTCCATGAAAATCCATGAATTGGGATACGAATTGCTCCCTCATCCGCCCTATTCTCCGAATTTAGCCCCAAGTGCCTATTTCTTGTTTCCAAACCTGAAGAAATAGCTCGTTAGAAAGAGATTTGACTCCAACAATAAAATCATCTTACAATCAAATCTATTTTGATGTCTTCGATAAATCTTATTTTTTTTTTTGGAAGGAATAAAAAAATTGGAGAAACTTTGGACGAAGTGTATAGAGCTCAAAGGAGAGTAGGTTGAAATATAAAATAATTTTTTATCCAAAAACATGTGTTTCATTCAAAAAGTTAAGGACTTATTGACCTATTCTCGTAATTAAATGGCAGAACTAGTTTAGAAACTCTATTTAATATGAGATTTGAAACATTGAATTCCAAAGTCGAATCGTCTTTGGTCTACAATGTAGTTACTCAAACTTTGATTCGTTTTCATTCATAGTCCACAAAATCAGCTACGTAGAAATATAGATCAAATCCATTCTAATATATATAATAATTATATTTTTGAAATTAAGTAACATAAAGCACAATAAAGTATACATGATGATAAAAGTTTTATCAAATTCTGTCATGATAAATTGACACTTTCTATATTTTACAAAGGATAATCAGCGGTCTCGTAATTAAATTATGGGAAATGATTCCTTTTTCTTTGAACAGTTCATTGCTTGTGAATATTGCATTCTACTATCTGTTTCAGAGCCTCTCTAATTACAATCGACTAAGCAGAGTGGATTAGTGAGATTGAAAGAGTAGGTAGTATAATTTGAAACTATAGCTATGGAAAAGTTTTACCTTTGACGTCTAGTGGCAATTGGTTGGTCATTTAAAATGGAAGTTGGCATTTTCGATGAACTTGTTTTCAAATGCCATTAGAGAATATAAATATTTTTTTTTCTTTTTTCTATCGTTAGTAATATGATGATGAAGAAATGAAAGTTCAGATAAAACCATCAAGGTAGAAATTAATTTATGAGATATAATCTTCTTAATATATATATATATATATATATCAAATTTATTATGGAATTATAAGATTTAACTAATTTAAATATTTAAAATATTATTTTTTAAACGAAAATTAATAACAATAAATTTTTAATTAAAATACTTTGCCAAGAAACCAGGCTTCTGATAACTTAAATACCTTCAAAACGTATAAAAATCTAGCGCGATAGTAAAAAAAGGTCTTCGAATTAAAAGTATTTTTTAAAAACAAAATAATAATTATTTTTTTAAATGAGGTAAACATTGAGAATTATGATCACGCATTGTATTTCTTCACCATTTTACTTATAATTTTTTTTTTTTTTTTTTTTTTATAATAATATTTTTAATTTTCTTCACGAAACCAGAAATTGAATAGAGAAAATCCTTCTCTCTACCTCGTATCATCATATCTCTTGCAATAATATATATATATATATATATATATATATATATATATATACATTTATCTTCTAGAAACATATCAAATGGTCTGGAATGAAAATCTGAATAAATGCATGAACTTGCTCAGTGGGTTGGGCACAAATTTACATAACTCAATAAATACAATATAAATTCTGATTTAATTTGCAGATTTTTATTTCAAGTAAAATGAGAAAAGAAAAATAAATATTATAATAAATTTATATATTTACCTATTATTAGGTGTAATTTATTTGTCTAAAAATTGATATACTTTAAGTATATGGCGACCATTTTACAATGTTTTGAATTTGAATTTTCAAAATTTAACAAAGAAAAAAAAACAAATAAAAAAAAAATAATGTCTTTAAAATTTGATTTAATTAATTTCAACAAGAAAAACACGACGTACTTAAAAAAAACATCATTTGTTCAGTTTTGTTTTGTTTTTTTGTTTTTTATTTTTTGTATTTTTTTTTTTGTCTTGAATTACAGTCAACTATTCTGTATAAATAAAAGAAAGAGATAAGAAGTGATCGCGCTTAATAGAAACTTAGAACATGAAAGTTGATTCGTTTTTATTGTTTTTTGCTCTTTTGTCTAATGAATAAAACAAAATGTATTTCATTAATGAAAGAACGAGATAATAAAACAAGTGAAATTATTTTCTTATCATTTTTTTTTTGACTCAATAGTGAATTGAAAAAATAACATTAAACTAAAATTATCGAACTATTATTTAACTATTTTTAAAATGATACATAACATCAAAAACAGATGGAGGTTTATAAGTACAGTACCTGGAACACCGAGCTATCGCCCGACCTTTTAACAAATTTATACAATTTATTATTATAAACTTTAAAAATTTTACAATTTTTTAATTATTTATTGCAATTGTTAAATGGGTTTTCTAAAAATGACCGATCAAATATTTGTTTCCAAAAATGGTACATATTAATTAAAATAACTTCATGAATATTGTTGTTTTTTGGGTGGGGGAATGATAAATATATTTCGTAATTTGATTCTAAAATATTATCAAAATAAATGTTTTTAATTTAATTTCGAAATTAAATAAAAAATTTTAAAATATTTTAGATATAAAAAAATATTAAGACAATATCAATTAAAAAAGAATGACGGGCGGAAAATTTCAATATGAATGACGTAATTTGTGACGTCATTTAAATTTACTATTTTAAATTAAGAAAATACTAATAAAGTTTATTTTTCTCGAGTTTAAAACCAATACAGATCGATTCTTTATAAATATTATCTAAAGTGTAAATTTCAAAAAATAATCCTTAGAGCGGTTTAATATTTCAAAAATATACAAAGATATATGCAAATATATATACAATATTTGCTAGTTTAATAAGATAAGATATGCAGATATTTTCATAGAAAATAAATAATATTGTAGATATTTAGTATTTGTATTGATGAAATTATAAATTGTCATGTACCTATATCTATTTAGCTATCTCTGTGATGCTCTTGTTTCTTCGCAGCAATAAGCAATCACATTTCTCCAACCGTCCCTATCCTCATTCCCCTCATTCAAATTCTTATCTCTCAATACTCCCTCATCACATATCTATTTCATATTTATTATATTCATGAATTAAAATTAATTGAAATCCTTTTTATTGTAGAAATTATAATTATTTTTTATTTCAATTTAATGTAAGAATATTATCAAAACAACAAAATAATAAATGAAAAAATTCTCCTTTTTTTATTTTTAAATAAAAGAAAATATTGAATGGAAAAAGTCATTTCAATAAATATATATTTAGATATATATAGAGAAATATAAAAATTATGTAAAATCTATAAAACTATTATTTTACCGGTTGTATTATAAGGGTTGGGAGGTGTATACCATGACATTAGGGAGGCTTCAATAGATTTAAGATTTATAGACGGAAAATGGATTAGATTGAATAACGAGAAATCCCCAAATATAGAATAATAAAATTGGGGTGGGCTTGGATACTTGGGGGAAGAAAGATTGGTGAGAAATTGAAGGGGGAAATTAATTGAGAAACGACTAAGGAGGGCTGACAAGAGAACAGGAATTGAAAAGAGGTGGATCCGGATAGAGGCGGTTGGAGGAATGTGGCTGCTGCAAACAAGAGAATTTGCGAATTTATTGTCATTGATTCAGTAAGTAACTTTTTCGATTATTTAATCAAAAAATAAATTATTTACAAGAATACAGAAATTCTCAAAATTTTTAAGGAAATCTTTAAGAATGCATGACATGATAAATTCTGAATTTAAATTTCTAAGGTTTGGATTCATGTCTAATACAGAGATACTATTTTAAAAGATTTATTAAGATAACTAACTTCCTTTTAGTAGAATTGAATTAATGAGATCACTAACGATCATAATGAGATATTTTAATAAATTATTTAATTAATGGATTTTTTTTTTGTTGAAACAGGTGAATTGGAAACCATTTTATAATTTTACAGTAGAATAACTTTCATTTGACACTAATAATCGACAGCTCACAGATGGCAATCCAAATGGAACAAGTGTTGAAACGCTAAGTAATTTTTAAAAGTAAAAATATATCAAACTAAATTAAAAAAAAAAAAATAGTCCAAAAACTATTAAAAAAAGAGATTAGGAATTAAACAAACTTAGTCGTTCAATGATAGCTATTAAGATTTGGTGTGAGAAAGAAAAAAAAAAAAGCGAAAGAGGCCGCCTCAAATGGTAAATTGAGAAGACAATGGTGCAACGACAGACATGGAAATGTTGTCCTTGAGAATAAAGACCAGGAGATCAGAAATGGAGACGACGTTTTTCTTCCGGCCAGGATGTCATCGGTGGGGGCGGGGAGAAGAAGGGTTGGTGGTGGCTCAAAGCGATGACGAGAACACACGATAGCCATCCAGTATAAAAAGAGTATATTGAAAAATTGAATAACGAAATTGGACAAGAAAGAATAAGGTGTGTGTGGACAAGAAGAAGAGGTTGGAGGGGTAGATGGATAATTGGCGACCATGCGGAGAGCGGAGATGCAAGTTGAGGAACAAGAACAAGCGGGAAAAGAAAAGGAACCTTCCCAGACGAACCACCGAATAATGGATTTCAACTCAATGGGGATTCAAACTAGTTCTTAATCACAGCAACGCTTTAGAAAATTTTCAGTGAAAATGGCCGGGGAAAAACGAAATAAGGGCAAAACAAAGCAAACGTAATTAGGGGGGCGTCGTTCAAATGGCTTTATTAAGTGCGAAGTGGGGTGCGTTGAATCCACTTGGTCCTCGGTGTCGTTCACACTCCGCGGCAATTATGCATTTTTCGATTGTCTGAAGAAAACGATGTAGAAACCCCCATCCTCCCACTCCCTATCCCTCCGCCCCAAAAAAAAAACTAATTAAAACAAAAGAAACTGTAGAAAAATAAACATTGGTGAAATAAAACTTGTATTGGTATGTAAGGTATATTTTTTTTCTTTTTCTTTTTCTTTCTCCTTTTTGTCCACGTTCAAAAATAACTTTTATTTCAGGAGCAAATAAAGGGAATATATAAAGTTTTAATATATATATAAATAATAAATAAATATATAACAGAAAAATAAAAAAATAATTATATATAAAGGGTCTTAAAAAATAAATAATACATATAATTTGCATTGATTTTCCTAAACACATTTGATTGATAATTAAAATATCCGTTATGGCATTTACCATATATACAAAAAAAAAAAAAAAAAAAACAAAAAATAATATTTAACAAATGATCAATTTTTGCTGCTTTAATTGCTAACTCTTTTGTCTCTTTGACATAATCGAACCAAACCAAATCAATATACTCTTTTAAGGACCATAACTATTGTATTATACTTTTTTACCGACCGACGATAGTAAGGGAGGTATTGTTTTCACACCAAATTTCACATGTGGAGATTTTTACATATCTCCACGAATCATGCATTTTCTAAACAGAAAAAAGTATTTTTAGCATGATGTCTGTCCGTCCGTATAGATGTGTACAGCCTGAGCGGCTCAACGGATTTTGATGAAATTTGGTATATTTACTTAATGCATCAGTGGGATGAATTGATCAACTTTTGGTGCAAATCCGGAAACCGGAAGTGGTAGTATTAGCGATCGACGATAGGAAGGAAAGGGTTATTTTCACAGCAAATTTCACATGAGGAGATTTTTTACATATTATCACGAATCATTCACTTTGTATTTGTTTTATCTTCGAGAAAAATCATCTTTATTAGTTTTTTTCTTAATTTAAAATTATATGACGTCATCCAGCCATTCATGACGTCACAGCCTGTTCTTACATATATATTATAAATAAAATAAAATTAAAAATATTTATGTTATATGCCTATCTGTTTTTTATTACATTAATAGATATATTAAAATTATTTCAAATTGTTTCTGTAGCTGGAAATTAATTTATTTCAAACCGTCGGTCGGTTCAGACCTGGCCACAGGTCAACTTATTTTATTTGATTATCCACCCATCCAGTTTCATGAAATTTTATAATAAAATTTGCGATGATGTAAACTATAGACTTCACATAATTTTCTAAAATCTATTTTTCACGGACCGTTGATTTTATTGAAATATTATTATAGTAGCTGTTTGGGACAAATAGTAACCCTTCAACCATTTCCCCTGACCCCTCCTTTTTATGAGTGTACTGAAACGCGCTCTGGCGAAGACACTATATACACTTTAAATATACTTTACATAGTCTTTACGCTGGGATGTTCTGTGTAGAAAACCGCATATAATATCCGCTTTCTTACCAGTTATATATAACACCCGCTTTTCACCCGCTACATATACATCTACACACAATCATCTCACACCCGCCTATAAGCAGGAAGAAACACGCGTTTTTCCTGCCCTTTCACCGCGCATATGTACATCGCAACTCGCAAGACGGAAGGGACAGTTTAACAGCAAAGTGTTGGTCACCATCATCCTAGCGTGGTAAGTACACTCACTGTTCCTTTCATCGAACCAGCCCAACCCGCAGGAAACGGAGATTAAAACCGTCTAACTGCGAACGGTTTGCTTCGTCTCATTCATTGGTCCTTCGAGCCGGATATCCATTCATTGGTCATTCGAACAAGTATCTCCATCCGTTACATTGTTCCTTTAAGAATCAGAAATCCTTTGGTGTTTTTATACCTAGGATATCATTTCTGCATTCTTTCCAGACCGCGAACCCCCGCGGACCATCCGGTCTAAACGCTTTCATAATTTTTCCTTATCTTTTATACTATTGATTGTTCTCAAACACGCCCGCAATAATAATTAATTTAATTAAGAAATTAAATAATTAATAATTTATTATTTTTATTAATTGGGTATAATATTAATATTAATATTTTGTTTAATTGCGATGAAAGCAAAGAAAATTTCATATATATTTTTTCATTCAGGATAAAGTTCAAAGTTATTTTATAAAAATATTATAAATGTATTGTTTAAATCCTATTTAAATTTATAAATAATACATATTGAGTTATAAATAATAATTCTATGTAAATCGATTTTTATTAAAACATTTTAGAATAAAAATATAAATAGCATATATATATAAATATATATTATAATTTAAAATATAAATAAAATTAAATAATTTTGACTGGAATTTAATTCAACTATATATTTATAATGACTTCTGAAATTAGGCTTTCGATTGCGGAAGCAAAGAAGGAAGCTTATTATGAGAAAATTACGGAATTATATAATAAATCAAAACATATTTCTTCTCGCGATTCTAAAGAAAATACCTCATTTTTAGCCGCAACTGAATCCATAGATAATTTAAGGGAAGAATATATTAAATTGATTGGTGAAATTAATGAATTAAATATATCTTTGGATGAAAAGTATAAACCTTCCTTTAAGGCTTGGTTAAACTTCGAGGATATTTATAATATGGTCAAAGCCGAGAGACTGTCCATCCTCGAACACCGCAAATCATCCACTACAGCTCCTGTAGGTCAATCTGATCGCAAAATAAATCTACCTCCAATTGCAATTAAGCAATTTGATGGACTACCGCAAAATTGGAGTCTATTTTATGAAAGTTTTAAAATTAATATTCACGAAAACCGCAACCTGTCTAATTCTGAACGTATTCAGTACCTCGTTGGCAGTTTAACTGGTAAGGCACGTTCAATTCTTATAGGCATTCGACCTGACGCAGATAATTACCTCCACATTTGGAAGGAATTAGAAAAAAAATATCAAGATAAACGGGCCCTCGGGGAAGCGTATTTAAACCAAATTCATGCATTGAAATATCCATCAATTAATAACTCTTCAAGTTTAGAAACTTTCATCGAACGTTTTGATGCTTCGATAGCCGCTTTTAAATCTTTAAAAATTGAAGATGCGTTAGATTTTATTTTTCTTTTTTGGGGTTTAAGAAAGGTAGATACACAAACCGCGCAAAATTTTGAAATATCTGTTCGAGATAAAGAAATCCCTTCGCTTAATGATTTTATTACATTTGTTAAACAACGAGTGAAAATTTTAGACCGTATTCCGAACATAAAAAAAGATTCCGAATTTTCCGCGAAATTACAAGTTACAAAAAATAATTTTCATTCGCATTTAACAGCTAACTCTGAAAAATCTATAGATAAATGTATCATTTGCAATTTAGAAAATCATAACTTAATTTTTAAATGTTTTAAATTCCAAAACTTTCCCGTGAAAAAAAGGATCGAAATTGTTCATAAAAAATCATTATGTTCCAATTGTTTGAGTAGTAAGCATATTGATAAAAATTGCAAATCAAAAAATACATGTTTTATCTGTAAGAAACGCCATCATACCCTTCTACACGACCCTGAGAGGAGAAGAGAGGAGGTCTCCAATTCGAGAAGAGGTGGGGATACTTCTCCTTATCCCTCCGCTCACACGCCCCCCTCCACCTTTGAACCTGTAGTAGCTATGAGTCAATCGACTAATCAAATATTTTTGGCAACAGCGCAAATCAACACGCTGGACTCGAGAGGTCGTATCCAGACCATTCGGGCGTTAATTGACAGTGGCTCACAAAGTAATATTATCACTAATTCCTGTATTAAAAAACTAAAATTAAATTATTCTAAATTAAAACATCACTCGCTTAGCGGCATCGGTGGACATAAAACTTTCGTATTAGGTCGTTGTTCTTTTAAATTCTTTTCCCGAATGCCATCCGCAATTGAATATTCAATAGACGCGTTAGTGGTTAATACGATAACCAATAAATTACCATCTCAATCCATTTGTCCGGGAGAGTTTAAATATCTCGGAGGCATCGCTTTGGCCGATGATAGCTTTTACAAACCGGGTGAAATTGATTTGGTAATTGGAGCATCGCTGTTTTCAAAATTATTATTATCGGGACGAATTAAGGCGCCTAATAACTTCCCAGACGCTATAGAAACCACGCTAGGGTATATTCTTTTGGGGGAATTTAACTCATCCCAATCGAATAATGAATGGCTTTCTCTTCACATTTGGAATGAAATGTCAATTGAAAAAACTTTAGAAAAATTCTGGGAAATTGAGGAGGTCCCTAATGAGAAATTGTTGAGTGAGGACGATAATAAATGTGAAAAACTATACGAGGATACTATTAAAAGGGAAAACGATGGAAGATATCTTGTTTGTCTCCCTTTTAAGGAAGATCCTCAAATGCTAGGCAATTCTTTTGAAATAGCAAAAAATAGATTCTTCTCACTTGAAAGAAAATTAAATAATTCACTTCAAATGCGCTTAGAATATAATAAAGGTATACAGAATTATATTGATAATAATTATTTATCGCTAGTAGAAAACCCTGATATAGATAAAGGGTATATTATTCCGCATCACGGGGTTTGGAAAGAGGATAAAATTTCCTCTAAATTAAGAATTGTATTGGACGCGAGCGCTAAGAGTGATAGTCATCGCGCCCTTAATGACATTTTATATACAGGGCCTAATTTACAAAATAACTTATTTATCATATTATTAAATTTTCGATTATTTCGCTGGGCTCTAACAACGGACATTAAACGAATGTACCTTCAGATAGGGGTTAAATCGGAACATAGAAAATTTCAAAGATTAATATATAGATTTAACTCCAAGGACGCTATATCAATTTACGAATTTAATCGCCTTGCTTTCGGGTTAAATTGTAGTCCATTTCTCGCAATGAGAACTCTTCGCCAATTAGTATTTGAAGAAGGTAAAAATTTTCCATTAGCCGCAACAATCATTCAAAGAGATAGCTATATGGATGACATATGCACTTCTTTAATGACTGAAAATGAAACATATAAATCCCGTTATAAAGTAGAAAATGTATTGGCTTTCTCAGATTCGACAGTAGCCCTAAATTGGATACATTCCTCTCCACATAAATGGAAGTGTTTTGTGTTCAATAGGGTCGTTCATTCGTACTTAGAAGCTAAACAGTTTTATTATATTGATGGAAAAACGAACCCGGCTGACTGCCTATCCCGCGGTCTCACTCCCGCTAAATTATTAAATCATCCCTTATGGTTTCATGGACCGTCTTGGGCTTATTCTAAAAGCCCAAATGAATGGCCGGTTAAGTCATTTAAATCTGATATTCATGAAACATTTCCGGAAATAAAACTTATAGCGTTAACTAGCATACAAATTAATAAAAAATCTAATGTTATATATGATTTAACTTTACGAGTTTCCTCTTGGAAAAAATTACTAAAAATTATAATGTATATTTTTAAATTTATAAATATAGTCTGTCCAAAAAATAAAATATCTAATAATTCTAATATAGATATTGCAGAAATTAAACTGTTAAGGACTATACAAAAGTTACATTTTTCCAAGGAATATGAAACTATTAAATTGAATAAAATTTTACCCCGCCATCTCCAAAAACTCAATCCAATAATTGAGGGAGGTTTGATCCGCGTAGGAGGTCGCTTGAGAAATGCTGATGTCTCCTATGATAATAAACACCCAATTTTATTACCTAGTGATGAAATTGTGGTGGAAAATTTAATTATTTGTTACCATAGAAAATATTGCCATTCTGGGGCTAATTTATTATTATCGCTTATTAGGCAAAGATTTTGGATTATTTCTGGGAGAAATTTAATCAAACGCCTAGTTAGACAATGCAATACATGTTTTCGCCTTCGTCCACGCCCTTTATACCCTCTAATGGCAGATTTACCCGCATGCCGCGTACGTCCCAGCAATGCCTTTCATCACACTGCTACAAATCCGATAAAAGTCGGAACTATTGTAGTGATGCAGATGGACAATGTCCATCCTCTAAAGTGGCCTATGGGAGTGGTGGAAAAGGTGATTTTTGGCTCGGACGGAATTCCGAGGGTCGCATGGATAAAAACCAAATCCGGTTCATATAAACGACCGGTGGTCCGTCTGTGTCGGCTACCTACTCAATAATGGAAAACTCTCCATTATTTCTCCGGGCCCAAATAGGTTACGGAGAAATTTATTTTATTTATTTTATTTATTTACTTAATATTTTTTGATCTTTTCTTTTCTTTGTTTCGCATTAAAAGGGGTATCGCTAGTTTTAAGATTTTGTTTTGAAGAATCCTTCAAGAGTGGGGGCATGTTTGGGACAAATAGTAACCCTTCAACCATTTCCCCTGACCCCTCCTTTTTATGAGTGTACTGAAACGCGCTCTGGCGAAGACACTATATACACTTTAAATATACTTTACATAGTCTTTACGCTGGGATGTTCTGTGTAGAAAACCGCATATAATATCCGCTTTCTTACCAGTTATATATAACACCCGCTTTTCACCCGCTACATATACATCTACACACAATCATCTCACACCCGCCTATAAGCAGGAAGAAACACGCGTTTTTCCTGCCCTTTCACCGCGCATATGTACATCGCAACTCGCAAGACGGAAGGGACAGTTTAACAGCAAAGTGTTGGTCACCATCATCCTAGCGTGGTAAGTACACTCACTGTTCCTTTCATCGAACCAGCCCAACCCGCAGGAAACGGAGATTAAAACCGTCTAACTGCGAACGGTTTGCTTCGTCTCATTCAGTAGCTGTTCCTTGCATTATAGGCTGCCGGCTGATTAAAACTCTTGTTAGGGGGACAGGCGGCTTCTAGCCGCACGAGATTCATTAATAATAATAATTTATAGGAAATTTTGTTTCAAATACTCACGAAACAACATAAAGTTTAAATATCAAATTGTTAACTTTATTCAAATCGTCGTAATATCTTTTTTATCAATATTTAATAACAAAACCAAATATAAAAACAATGAAGTTACTAACAAATGAATAATTTTGATAGGTTTCTTTTTATGTTTATTATGTTTAATAAATTCTCTTTTATGATAAAAAATAATATTAATATTAAAAATTAGAATATTTCAATTTGTATTTCAAATTTTTCTTTTATTTTAAATTCTATAAAAATTGTAAATTGTAAAATTCTAAATGTGTAGCTAACTTCATAATGTTACAGACATTTCATACACATCTATAGAAAATTAAATATATTGATTCTTTTTGTTATTTGATCTTCCACCCAATCAGTCTCTTGAAATTATATAATAAATTTGAGATGATGTAAACTTTAGAATTCACATAATTTTCTAAAAACCATTTTTCACGGACCGTTGATTTTATTAAAATATTATTATTATATAATAATTCAACAATTGGAATATGTTATTTGTTGAATTGAGTATATTTTTATAGAAATGTTATACATCACACTTCTTAAAGGTCGAATTGAACACGCCCCCCCCATTCATACTTTATTTATTTTTAATAAAAAAAAAAAAACACAAATTTAACTCTAAAATATTTTTTAAATTGATTTACACATTCAAATGTAAATAATTGATGATTCTATGTGTAATTTCAATATATGAAATAAAATTTAGACTAAGAATATAAAGGATATTTCGCGGGTTATTGTGATCCATTGTTATAACTCATTGTTATACGGTACATCCATCAACAATGGAATTATGTTAATATTGTTTTTAAAAGCTTTTTATTATTATATTAATATTTTAACAAGTTTAGTTAAACTTGTTTAATTAAGTTATAAATCAGAGTTTAAATCCTCTATATTATACTATAAAACTGAAAAAAGTAGTATCTATTTGATTGAATTTGAACTAGTTATATTCAGTTGAAAGTAAATGTATTTGGTGTATTAATTTATAAATCTCATTTCTTTTTAATTGATAATATGATATATAATTGTATTAAAATCATTATTTTTATATAATAATGAGTGAAATCGAATAATAATTCAAGCTAAGATTTTTTGATATTAATAAACAAATGCAATTACTTATTATTTTTTTTTGTACTCTTTGTTTCTTTTTTTTTCTTTTTAATAAACATAAAGGAAAATTGATCTTCTCTGGTTTGAATTTTGTTATTCTTTTGAGTTGTTTTTTTTTTAATTTATTTTTATTTTATTATTTTCAGATTTGATTTCAAATCGAAATTCTCTTTTTCTTTTATTATATTTTGTTACCAATTGTCTCGACGCCCTCACTTGGGACCTGAAATCGGATGGGTGTTGATTTCGGGAAGGAAATTTCCTGATTAAATGGAGTGCGAGACGCGATTGATTGGAATCAGGTATCCGGTCCACAACGTAGATTGTTCATTTTACCAAGGTAATCTAAAAGATGAACTGTGCAAGTTGATAAGAGTCCGTGATCTGTTGTCCTCCACAGAAGAGAAATAAGAAAATATATCGAAGTTGCATGTCGCCGGGATGGAGGGCATCCATCACCCACCCACCCGATCCTACCTTTCTCTGAGGTTGAGCCCAGGAATTCTAGCAAATTCACCACAAAAGACACTCGAGTGTGACACTTGTAAACCGCGGGTCTGACACCATTTCACATATATAAATCATTGCCTTCGTCATGCGAACAACACGGACGACAAGAGGTCTACGATGGAACGAGGGGGGGGGGGGGGGCAGGGAAGTGAAATGGGAGAAAAGAACGAGGTTACAAAAAATGCAAGTCGTGCAAACAGAAGTCTTCCATTTTGGATGGATTTCGAGAAAAGTGTAAGGGTAGACAATGTGATAATATCGGGGTGGGGAGGGGTGTTGGAGGACCGATGAAGAGTCCCAAGAGAACAAATAATTGCATCGATCGCGTTATCAAAATGCATTTACAATAAAGAATGAGGGCTTATCTTTTTTAAAAAAAATTTTCATCATATCTTTAAAGCAACAAATAATATATATATATAACTTATCATATTGGTTGAAACAGTTTAATCAATATTACATAAACTAAAATTAAACTTATTAAAATTATACTATATCTTAATAAGAATAATATTTAATTGAATAATCGGTCAAGTTTCAAGTTTATTGATAAATTTGCTTTATGCCGCATTTTGGCTCTTTTACCATCATTAGAAGCTTTCTTCTTATCAACTGATATTTAACTCCCAATAATAATTACTATCTCACCAGAGATAGTATTGCGATCACTAAAATTTTCGATGTCGAGATTTTGATGTTTTTTACGTTTTAAAGGCCCCTGAGTGATTTTCATTAAGGTTGAGAAAAATGTCTGTGTGTGTATGTATAGAAGATTAAGCAAAAACGGTTTTAACTAGAATAATGAAATTTGGCACACAGGCATTATTCAAAATTCGTAGTTTTCCATCAACTTTTGAGAAATGTAGCTCATTCTCTAAACTGACCTTAAAGATTGGTATGTTTGATAGTTTTTGACTTGATGAAAAATTGTATAAAACACAGCTAGCTATATATGGAATTTCAGCTTGATTGAAATTACCGGAATTAATTTTTTAAATTTTTAAATTTTGACATAAACATGAAGGTAAAAGTTTTAAATTTAAATTTAATATATGTTAATTAATTAATTTTTAATTAAATAACAATACTATACTGTAATTTTTTTTAATTAATCAATTAATTAATCCAATTCAAATTTGTGAGATAGTCGAGTGGAGACACTCCAGATTTTTATTTTTTAATTTGCTTTATGCGCGTTAGTTTAACACAGTCAAAATGCTCATAAAGCAAATATAACTCTAAACATGAAAATTTAATTAAATATTCTTCTTATTAGGTGGTAATAAATTTTTTAAATTTAATTTTAATTTACATAAAGTATGAAAGTATACCTAAGTATGAATTCTAATAAAAAAATTAATAACACCCATTAATAATGCTGAGGTTTCTTTTTGAATAAACTTATAATAATAAAAGAAATAAATATTCAATAGGTATATGATTTCAGTAATATTATTTCCGATAAATATAACTTGATTGAAATTTATACTTCATATATATATATATATATATATTGGATATATATCAATCCCTTTAAATTCTATTAATTTTATATGTCTAGATATGATTCTTACCTAACATAAAAAGACAATATCTCCTTTGAATCGGCCTGTTTGATATTCTTTTTATGTTCATAAGTTGAGCTTAATAAACTCTTATCCGAATATCAAGAATCCTTTGATTTGGAAACGAAAGATCATTTCAATATCGTATTTATGTCGTATGTCTATGAAATTGACAGGTAAAACAGTTGTTTCTTTTCAATACGAACGACCAATAAATAAAGACCGAACGAAAATTCAATAAAACATTAATTATGTATTGCGTTGATTTTTTTTCAATAAATTAAATTTGACGATATTAACATTTAATTATTTGATTTTTTTTATAGTTTTTTCTAGAAATATATTTTTTCTAATAATATATTATAACAAATTTGATACAAATTTAAAGTATACGAGGGTGATCTGAAAAGTTTCCGACCTGGCCAAGAAAAACGATTTTTTTTCAATTTTTTGTTTGTTTTATTTTTCAAAATTCAAGATAACTGAGAATTGTACGATGTCAGCTGAACGTGTGCGAAATATTTTGCAAAACCATTTGAATATGGAAAGCTGTGTGCAATGTGGGTGCCGCATTTCCTAACGTTAGACCAAAAATTGCTTCGAAAAACCATTTCTAACGACAATTTGGCGCTGTAGGCGTAATCCAAACGAATTTTTGTGTCGATTCATAACTGTTGATGAGACTTAAATTAAATTAAATCAAATTTAATTAATTAATTAATTAAATTAATTAGAACACCGTTATGAGAAATGTATCAGTGTTGATGGAGATTATGTTAAAAAATATAGCAAAAAAAAAATTTAAAAACATCGATTTTCTTGGTCAGGTCGGAAACTTTTCATCCCACCCACGTATTTATCAATTATTTATTTATATGAAAATAGATTCAAAGTATTTCACTTCAATTATGAATCGCAGTAATTATGAAAGATGAAGTCATCTCGGAATGGCACTTTCATTAGAATTTAATTTTTTAATTTAATGATTTGAATAATAGAATATAATATAATAAAATAAAGTTTATTATAATATAACAGGGGTGGCCACACTTGGCGATACTTAGAGCCATATTGAAAAATCGAAAAAAAGTTTAGCTTTTTTTTTAAGCCATGTTGAAAAAACTAAAAAATCGAAAATGTTACCTTTTTTTTTGTGTCATGACTTTAAATTTTTTTAATTGAGCCACGGTTTGGCCACTGTGGTAATATAATAAAACAACTTTAATTACTTCTTATGGGAAAATTAGTTTGAAATAGTACAAACATCACGATCAATTTCCTTTATATATCATAGTAAATAAAAATAATATTTATATATGTATTTAATTGATGAACTCATATGAATGGATTTAATGAAATTTAATAAAATGTATATAAAATATTAATCATGTAAAAAAATGATTTACAAATATTGATATGAACTAAAATTTGAAACAAATTGGTTCTTTTATTATGTATGTTAAAATTAATTGTTCATGTTGTGTCGTCAATCAATAATTAAATATCATGTAAAAGGAACCACCTACTACAGTGATGTTTAGTCCCTGTGACAACCTTTCAACCATAATTCGCTGATTACGTGACAGCGCGATGCGTACATGTTCGACATTCTCATCGGTAGTTCAAGTCACGAGGGGACTACTGTCAATGGACTATTCTTGACAGAGGCATACCACTCAAAAATTTTGCTTAGACATAAACAGTCCTCATCTCTGTGTTCAACAATTGGTATAGGTTCCTTAATATGTACTGATGTTATCCGTGTTTTAACAGATCTATTTCCAATGAACTAATTTGGACAACTCTGGATAATAAGAAATAAACTATAAATACACTATACTGTCGAATAGGTTAAAAATAAATTTACATAATCAGACTAAATATATTGACAAATCAATATCTTATCGTATTATATATATATATATATATATATATGTATTTTTGATATATTAAACCACTCGAAGAATTTTTTTTTAAATTTACACCATAGATAATTTTTATAAAGAAAAATCGATGTATATTGGTTTCAGCTTTTGGAAAAATAATCTTTATTAGTTTTTCTTATTTTAAAATTGGAAATTTAAATGACGTCAGTAACTACGTCAGACAGAGCGCTTCCTTAAATACAAAATATTATAAATAAAATAAAATAAAAATATTTATTTTAATAATATTTTGTAATCAAATTACGAAATAAATATTAGGTTATATACACAGGCCATAATTTTATGTCTTTCAATGCATTAATACGTAATATTTAAGGGCTCTATGTTTTATGACAATTTTTTTAAAATTTATGTTCTTTTAAATTATACAGCTTGGAAGTATAAAATTTATATATTAATCTAAAAGTTATCTTATTAGTCTTGCAAACATTGTAAGTATATATTATCTTTTTATTTCTATTTCTATTATTATTTTCTATCTTGAAAATTGTTAACATGTTATTATAAAAACAATTTATTTTTTTAATTAATATTCATTTAAAATGATAATTAAAGAATATCTTATTCCAAATAAATTGATGAATAAATCTGATGTAATTATGTAATTTATTTTAATTAAAGTGACAACTTTTACAATAAATTATATTAAATAATTTAAATAATATTTAATTATTATTAATAAAAAGAAAAAAAATTATATATATGAATAATTTTGTTTGTCAACTGCTAGAATTAATATTAATTATTTTGTAATCATTGTGTTGAACATGTATGACTAAATGGAGAAAAAATAGTCTCAAATGAACAGCACACAGCTTTTAATAAATTCTTATAAAATCTTTTATAACTAAATTAAAAAAAATAAATTAATTGATAGTTTCTATGTATAAATAGAGACAAAAAAGTGAGAATATAAGATTATCTTTATAAACGCACCAACGAACTTATTAATATTACCAACCAACCCCAATAATAAGGTATAATATTCTAGCGGGGGCTCGGTGAACCAGGTACTAAATATTTATAATAGATAATTCATAGATATAAAGGAATTAGGAGAAAATAAGAATTGGATGGATGTAAATTAAGAAAAAACAGATGAAGGGGGGGGGGGATAAAACTATTGTGATCAACGGATTTTTAGTTTTTTAGAGTAATAGAGCTAAATAGATAGATAAATAGATGAAAGATATCAAATATTAAAAAAATAGTATATGAAGGTTAGATTTGATACAGAAATATTGATTCTTAAAATATCATTGTGAACCTATTGTTTATTCAATCCAATTTAACCTTATAAAAAATTACTTGTAAGAAATTGTTAATAAAGTTATAAATTTGTTTCAGTTTGATTCATTAAGGTTTTATTCGTGATATTAAATCAAATTAACCTTTATTACTGGTAATGTTTTAAAATTGATAATCTTTTAACTATTTCTATTATTATTTTCTATATAAAGTTCAATATCATTATCGATTTTTACAAAAACAATAAAAAAAAAAGTTAAATTTATTTCAATTTGTGTTTTCAAACAAAGGTAAAACTTTATAATTTACCAGTTTCAAAGATAGATAGATAAAAAAAAATATCTAGTTTTGAATGTATTAGAGATATTTAATGTTTGATATCAATTTATATAATAAATCTACATTTCAAAAATATTTAATAAATTCTACCTATAAAATAAGTGCAAAAATCGCATTATTTGTCATTTTCGGATAAAAAAAAAAGATAATTTTGTGTTATAGCAGATATCAATTTAGAAAAAAATAGAAGACTTTTTTTTATTCGACTAACGAGAAGCTCTGCGCCAAATCGACATTTTTTTATAAGAAAACGAATGAATTGGGATTTAGGGAATTGAAAAGTGAGTTGGGCTGTGGAAATTAGGTTAGTCAGGGTTCAGTGGCTGAGTTCACTCCTTCATTGCGCACCGTGATCTTCAAAGAGCATTGGCAGGGGTGACGAAGAAAAAAAAGGATGAGAGAAACTTGGGATTTGTTCTTTTCCAAAGTAGCAAATATGCTGCATTCCCTTATTTACTAGCTCATTTTCCTATTCAACACTTTGAAATTCTTTTCTTTTTATTCAAGACCTTGAGAAAAATTAAATCAAACCATGAAAAGTCACAAATAAAAAGGATAGAAATACCTAAAAAGGAATTTGAATTTTATTGAAGCGATAGTGATGTTTTATTCTATTCACATTATTGGATTAATTAACTAGGAGATTATCGGGTAAAAACTTGTAGTACCTGGTTTAAAAAAAATATTCCTTATGAACTATGACTATTTCAGATTAAGATTGTCATTTAAAATAAATAAACGACAAAATATATATGAAACAATTTCAAATAATTTAAAAGGATATAAATTTAAAAAAATGATCATAAAACATACAGCCCTTAAACGTACTTATTAATGCACTGAACGACAGAAAAGTATGGTCTATGGATATAACTTAATATATATTTCGTAATTTGATTACACAATATTATTAAAATAAACATTTTTAATTTTATTTTATTTATATTTATAATATTTTGTATTTAAGGAAGCGCTGTCTGATGTAGTTGCTGACGTTATTTAAATTTATTTTTTAAAATTAAAAAAAACTAACAAATATGATTTTTCCCGAGGCTGAAACCAAAACGGATCGAATTTTAATTATAAAAATTATTTATGTTGTGAATTTCAAAAATAATCCTTAGAATGGTTTAATATCTCACAAATATACAAATATATATAGAATTTTATGCTAGTATAATATAAGATATATATATGTAAAATATTTATATTTACCTCTACCTACTTATATCACCCTCTAGCGGACATCTAATTACTCATTTATTATTTATCTATTTATATGTATTTTATTTATAAACTTGTAAAATAATTTAAAAGAAATAAACTTGAAAATTAATTATTCCTTTTAGGATATAATAAATTCTGTTGTTATTATTTTACATATACTATATTATTTGAATGTTCATTAATTTGAATTTAAAATTGTTTAAGTGTCTTTATATTTCATAAACTAAAAAATCCAAATGTATAGTTTTAAGAATTTCATGTCTGTCTAGGAATATTGTTACCCTATGAACCCAGAATTATTATCAGTATATGTATATGTGCCACTCACAATCAGAAGCCAAACTGATTAACTCCAATTTTTAAAATTTTGCTAGTAGTGTAATGTAATGTAATCTGCAAACATATGAAGTGAATATTGAACTTGATAATTATTCTGCAATCAATAATCCTCAATTTTCTACAAGCTGTGAACTTTGGGCTACTTTTTCCTCAGTTTCTTTAAATGTAGAGTTAATCGGTTTTGAGTGGCACATATATGAAGAGTGCCAGAAAAATGTAGGGGCGCTTTTGGCGGCCAATGGGCTTTCTAAACCGGTTGATTGCCTGACAACAGTACCCTGGCGATAACATTTTTCAATCATTAAACATAACTATACTTGGTTTATATCTTATATCTATATTGATATGAAATAAAAAAAACAAACTAAATATTAATTTTTAGTAAATATAAAAGCTCCAACAATTTATGTAAAGTTGAAAAGTGGAATGAGAGTAAAAAGTACAAAGTATATACTCATTATGAAAGAAAAAAAAAACTTTTTCTAATTATATTTGTACTCTATAATAATAATATCAGAGATTATTCGATCTATCTATAATAAAAGTGACATATGTGTTTTCCCACCAATTTTCCTGAATATTCCATTCACCAAAGTCTTATCCACCTCTAAACAAATAATACAATTGTCTAATCCAATCCAATATTATAAATAGGAATATAAATTATTTATGAAATTCAAAATAATCCTTGGGATTTGTAATGCTTTTAAAGTAAACACATAAAAAATTAATTAAGATTGATTCGTTTGATTGATACTTGAATATTGATTGGCCGGTAGATGTGACAAACAACTTTAAAATTGATCTCCGGTCTCTTGTCTATTCCTGGGGCTGGATTCAAAAGGAAAATTGTAAATAAATTATTGGCATGAATTATTTCTGTCTCTTGAATAAAAGTGATTGCTTTATTTTTAAAAAGAGATCTGTACGGTCACATTGAAATTTATTTCCTAAACAAGCTTTATTCATTTTTACTATCTCGCTATTGCGATCATGAACATTTTCGATGTCGAGATTTTGATGTTTTTATACGTTTTGAAGGTCCCTGTATCAATTTCACTAAGGTTGAGAAAAATGTCTGTGTGTGTATACGTGTATGTAGACAAGATTACGGGAAAACGGTTTGAGCTAGAATCATGAAATTTGGTACACGGACATTATTCAAAATTCGTAGTTTTCCAGCTCATTCGGAAGAGGACCATTACCTACCACGTTTTCATTTTTTTTTCTTCTAAACTGACTCTAAAAATATAGATATATGTTTGATAGTTTTTCCCACATGATGAAAAATTGTATAAAACTGCTATATTAGAATTTCAGCTGAAAGTACTGGAATTAATTTTTTAACGCGTTGACTGGCAATCACGCACCAGCACGTGACGTGGTGCCATCAACAAAGAGCCAAACACGCGCTGGTTTAATAAATATTATTTATTAATTTTAATTTTTAATTTATAATTAATTAAATTTAATTTAAATATAATATATGTTAATTAATCCAATTCAAATTTGCGAGATAGTTGAGTGGAGACACTCCAGATTTTTTTTGTTTTTGGGTCTTAAAGTTTATTATTGTTATAATATCGTATAATACATATTATGATTCAAAGTGAATTATTGAGTGTTTAATTAATTGGATGATCTCACTGAGAAATATGAATATTAAATTATTAAAACATGAAATCGATTAGAAATTTTGAGGAATATATTTATAGTGAGTTGAAAGGGTATAGTACTAAACGTCTGCCAATGAATTTATCAAAAAAAAAAAAAAATAACGCTCGATTGGTGAAGGATTTAAGTATGGATTGCGCCTTCCTGATGGATGGTTCCGCCGATTAGACAGGAGCATGGTTCCCGTCAATCTCTCAATCCTCAATCTCTCTATGACAGCTCCATTTCATTCAATTAATCCGAGTGAAGCTGTAAGGGGCTGGGCATCGTATATTGAAATTCCAATCAGAATACATTTTGACGTGTAATTTTGCAATTGAGAGTGGTCGGGCTCATTTTAACCCAGGTGGATTTCCCTTCTGGGGGTGAAACTCTCTGTCAATCATTGGCCTCGGACCCGAGGTCAACGGGTAAGACTTCACTTCCAGAACCACTCTCTCTCTTTATCAATAATTGATAAACAAATGAAGTAATTAACTAATGTCACATCATATAATACAAAATATTTGGTTTTGTTTAGTCAACATAAATATTATCCTATCACGATGCAATGTCAGTTTTAAAATAAAGCTAATCCAAATTATAATTTCCAAAATGATATTTTATAATTTTCTGAAGGACAAAGTCTATAATGATCATTTTTATTCTGCTTGTATCAATATATAAATTTAGGTGGATTATGTATTATGACCTCGGTTAAAAATGAAACATTTCATTCAATAATAAAAAAATACTATAATATCTATATATCTATTTATGTGGCGCTAGAGAGCTTGTACATTTTTGAACGAAGCAACCAAATTCCTCCAATAATCCCTATCCTACATTTAAATTTCTATTTTTTTTTCAATTCTCTTTTACGAGGGCAAGACAATAAGTTTTTTAACTTTTTAGAATTTCCTATCTCTTAAATGAAATGGTGGCATTGCAACTATCAGCAGGCAATTATCAGCTGACGAAATTTGAACCATCTGCGTCTTTTGGTTTTTGTCTGATATCCATTAATAGTAGAGTATTTCGTGATTGGAGTAGAAAATGGAAAAAAGTGAATTTCCATGAAAATCCATGAATTGGGAAACGAATTGCTCCCTCATCCGCCCTATTCTCCGGATTTAGCCCCAAGTGCCTATTTCTTGTTTCTAAACCTGAAGAAATAGCTCGTCGGAAAGAGATTTGACTCCAACAATAAAATCATCTCACAAACAAATCTATTTTGATGTCCTCGACAAATCTTTTTTTTTTTAGAAGGAATAAAAAAATTGGAGAAACTTTGGACGAAGTGTATAGAACTCACGTTGAAAAATAAAATAAATTTTTATCCAAAAACCTGTTTTTCATTCAAAAAGTCACGGACTTATTAACCTGCCCTCATATATATTCCTCTATATTGGCTAGCTATCGGGGACATGACCAACGTTACCTAAATGCTTTTCCTAAAATCAAATTAAGGGATTAAGTAATTTTAATGATATATTGATAATAACAAAAAAGTTAAATGCGCAATGAATAAATATTTTAAGTATATAGTACCGGGACCCCGAGCCTCGGCTCGGTACTTAAGTTAAAAAAAATGATTCATTATTATTGGATTTGGCTGGTAATATTAATACCTGGGACACCGAGCTCTCGCTCTACCCTTTAAAAAATATTGATACACAATTCTTTAATTATTTATTACAATTATTAAATGTTACACATTTGCATCAATCTGATTAAAATTAATGAACTTGTGCTCCTCAATAATACATAAATGTATAATATATAGGTACATATATTTTTTTTCTATAGTGTTTTTTTGAAAAACTATTTAGCGCCCCCAAGTGGTTATAAAACAAACTAAAGACAAAAAAACGTGCTTTGCAGCTTTTCGGAATTAAAAAAGCAAAATTGGCAGTCGTGGGACTGGCCGACAGAAGTGAAAACTTCTGCGTAAGAAATTTTAAAACAGACGAAATTCGCGCTATTTCACGAGAAAGATGAATTTCATATGCATGTATATATATATAACTTATATATTATTTTAAACATATATTTTAAACAAATTTGTAACTTATATTTATATATATATAAATACACAACTTTGTTTAAAATATTGCAATACGAACTGTTTTATAATTCTTATCTCTAACATAAAATATATATTTATTATGTGAAGTTCATTTCGTATAATTTTGATTATATATGTATATATGAAATGAACTTTACATAATAAATATATATTTATATGTTAGAGATAATTTATAAAACAGTTCTAATGACAATTCAAATTTCGCGCTCTGTTATAAGAAATTTGAAAGCAGACGTAATGTGCTAGCTTCATGGTGTTGGTCACGATCACGCGAGTTCTATACTTTTTCCCCATCCCGCAAAAGTGCTCAACGCCACTAAAGAAGTTTTCACTTCAAAAATTATTTAATATTTGGAAATATATCTGACTTATAGAAAAAATGAAAATTAATTAAAGAAAGAAATTGTTTTTAAAATATCCTGAATAATATGTAACAATTTTCAAGATAGAAATTTATTACAATATTACAATTATTAACTGTTGCATCATTGCATCAATCTGATTAAAATGAATGGAACTTCGGGTACTCAATAATAATAAATAAAATAATATTAATAAATATATTAAATAATATTTTATTGAAAAAATATTAAAAATTATAAAACTATCTAAAACTTTATTAATAAAAGAACAATGAATAAATAAATATAGAATAGTAATTTATTAAAAAGTAAACAATAGATAAAAAGAAAAAAAAATAACAAAATCATTATTTTCATTTTTAAATAACGATTCACCCGGCGAGTTTCGAACCGACGAAATCCACTCGTTAAAACATCAGTCCAACCGCTGGACTATATGTATTTAGATAAAAAATTGTCATTTTTTTACTGTCTTAGCAGGTAGTATTAAAAATTTTGACGTTTTCCATATATAATTTTCAATTAAGAAATTAATAATGAAGCTGTATGTTTCAAGAGATATCATCAATAAAACTTAATTTTTCTTTATAAATACTATATCTAGTGTGAATTTGAAAAAAATCGTTAGAGCGGTTTTTGAGAACCAATATATATAGATAAATACATATATACAATTTTAGCTAGCATAATTAAGTATATATTTATTTAAATTCTTTATCAAAATATTGACATCTTGCCAAAAATGATTTCTTCTTTTTATGTTTTAATTAATGATTTCTATTTTGAGATCAAAGAGAAGAAAAATTAATTGAATAAATTTATATGTATATAACTGCATAATATTATTTTTAAATGACACTTAAAAGAATAACACAAATATCGAGGAGTGAAGAACCGAAGGTGCCAAAGGGTATACTCATCTAATAATGAAAATATAATTTTCTTCACTTGAAAATGCTAAAAATATTATTTATATTTTTCATAACCAAAAAAAAAAAAACGAAATAATATAAAATAAATGAAATAAACGATTTAATATATATTTTTTCTTTAAAAAATAATTAAATTTCATTTTATTAAAAAAATAAATATTCTTAATATATAAATAACAATTACCTGAAACCTCGAGGTAAACCTAAAAAAAATCAGGAGTACCTCCACTCGACTATCTCGCAAATTTGAATTGGATTACTTAACTTGTATTATATTTAAATTAAATTAATTAAATTAAAATTTATAAATAATATTTATTAAACCAGCGCGTGTTTGGCTCTTTTTTGGTAGCACCGACTCTCGTGCAGGCGCGTGATTGCCAGTCAACACGTTAAAAAAATAATTACGGTATTTTCAGCGATTCAATAAAGCTGAAATTCTATATATAGCAGTTTTATACAATTTTTAATAATGTGAAAAACTATCAAACATATATCTTTATTTCGAGATAGTAAAAAATTATATAAATAATTTATTAATTTATTATAAAATATAAATTAATCATTTAAAATGTAATATTTTATGATGTAAAGTTGATAATATAATATGCTATGGACAATTGAATGAAAACGCAAGGAACATATCAGGTCAATTTGGTGGTTTTAAATTGCATTTGGGTAGCCAATAAAAAAAAGGAATTTTCCTTTCAAGGCCACGCAACTTCACTCCATAAGCAATGCATTGAAAAATATTTATGAATTGAATGATATTGGAGTGGATTCAATTAGTATTATAATAAGATGGGTAATAAATTAAAAATTGGGATAAAAATTAATATAAAATTTATAAGTGAAAAGTGTTAAAAAAAAAAATAAAAGCGATTCAAAGTATTGTATAGCCTCGAGGTGATGGGCTACCATCATGGCCGCCAAAATCAAATTGTATCTGTCAAAATTCAATAATTAATAATTAATTAAGGAAACATCGTAAAATTATACATAATTATTGAAAATGAATCTATGTTTTTATAGGATTTTATAATGGATATTTTAGAGTATGTATTATCAAAAGAAAAGGTTATTTGAAAATGTAGAAAAGATATCAAATAAAAATATTAATAAAATTAAAAATAAGATGGTCTCGCAAATTCATTCCATAAAAAAATGCATTGCAAAATATTCAAGTAATAGCAAAATATTCAAGTAATAAATTATAATAAAAAAGAAAATAATTAGAAATAGAATAAATAATTAAATATGAGCGAATCAAAGAATTATATTATGGGTACGGCCTGCTATTATAACCGCCAAAATCACATTGCATCTGTCAAAATTCATTAATTAATATTTAATAAAGGAAGCATTGTAAAATTATAGAATGTTAGTGAATCTAGGTTTCGTAATGAATATTTTGGTATGCATTTTATCTATTGTTATCTGAAAATATTAATTGAAAGTGTACAAACGAAACTAATTAAAAATATATTATAATTTGTACATTTAATTACATAAAAATCCATTTTATTTAGAATCTGACGAAAATTATGTTGAATCCTCTCATGAGACACTTATAACATATATCTGACTCGTGAATTTATGAGGTTTTGCTAGTTGAAAAATGCGCGTAATCAGCATATACATGAATTTGCCCCCCGAAGAGTGAAGATAATTTTTTTTTCTTTTAAATAAATTTATGATATATATTCTCCTTCATCCAAATAAAATGGATTTTTTGAGGTTCCTTGGAAGGGATAGCAAGGAAATGGTTTGATAAGATTCCAAGGGTAAACATGATTCCTTCTTGAGAAATCATGAGCTCACGTGAGGGCAGGGACGCTACTCCCTGAAGTAAATATCTTTTCTATTAGGGTTATAGAAAAGAATTTACTCGTTACCCATCATTTATTAAAATTTATTATTAAAAATATCTGGAGTGTCTCCACATGACTATCTCGCAAATTTGAATTGGATTAATTAAAAAATATAAATTTACAGCATAGTATTGTTATTTAATTAAAAATTAATTATTTATAACATATATTAAATTTAAAACTTTTACATTCAATTTTAACTCAAAATTTAAAAATTAATAATTGATTAAAATTAAATTTTAAAAAAATAAATTCTGGTACTTTCAGCGATTCAATCAAGCTGAAATTCTATATATAGCAGTTTTATACAATTTTTAATAATGTGAAAAACTATCAAACATATATCTTATTTTTACAGTCAGTTTAGAGGAAAAAAAAAATGAAAACATGGTAGGTAATGATCCTCCGAATGAGGTACATTTCTCAAAAGTTGATAGAAAACTCCACATTTTGAATAATGACCGTGTACCAAATTTCATCATTTTAGTTCAAACCGTTTTTACGTAATCTTGTCTACACAAACATACATTTTTCTCAATCTTAGTGAAAATGACACAGGGACCTTCAAAACGTATACAAACATTAAAATCTTCATGATCGCAATACTATCTCTGTCGAGATAATAATTAATCTTAAATTTTATAGACCTTATATAATTGTCTATTATTGGTAATATATTGTTTATATATATATATATATATATATATATATATATATAACTTTATTTTTCTATATTTTGTTATTTTATTATTTTAACATTTATGAGTTTCTATTTCAATTTTAATCAACGGGTTGGTAATTGACTTTCATCTATATGCATATATACTATGTAAAATGGTCCTTACGCATTATAAGAAAATTTATAAAATTATTTTTATTTCAATATTTTTTATTTTCTCTTTTGAACTTTATAATTCGATCTCTTACGTTATAATTCATGGACCATTTATCTTCCCATATACAATAATAAAGTGCTGAATTGACTAAATAAAATAGAAATAAAATGTAAAATTCTCATTAATAAATGTTTTATATTTATAATTTAAATCAAAAAAACATTTGTTTAATTATTATATATTAATTATTATATTATAATTAATAAATTATTATCAAGGTATGTAATATCTAATCCAAAAAATTATAATTATAGACATTTTTATATTGTTTATGTGGGGGAGTAGAAAGTAGTGGGAGTGTAAATACTATGAATTAATGAGATGATTATTAAATTTAATAAGCTTACCGATATTTAATTGTCAGAGCGTAACAACACACTTTGCTACTACAAAATGTAATATATTATGATGATCCTTTCGAAAGTCAACTGAACATTCATTTAGCCGGCCTGTTTAAGTGCCTCTGGCATTAGTCAATCCACATCACTTGGTTCCAATTTTAAACTTAATAAAAATTCAATATGCTAATAATATAATGTGCATATTTTATTTCAATTTATAATATATATACAAATATATCCTGGGGTGTCAGTTCTCAACCTCAAATACCCGCAAACTTTTGAAAATTTTAGATTTTTTTCAATATGGTTCTAAAAAAAAGGCAAACTGTTTTCAATTTATTATATGTGGTGGGAGAGGGGCCGTGACCTCACATCAGTGTTCTAAGGGTTGCACATAGCCTAAAAAGTTTGAGAACCTCTGGACTAGATGACGTTGGATCGGAAAATATAAAAAAAAAATTAAAGTCAGTAATTTTTTTTTAATTTATAAAGTTTAATAATCTGGTTGTGTGTACACACATAAGTTACATATAATTATTAAATGGAGGACTCAAATCAATGATAACATAAAGATAGATAGGAGGGAATTGGTAGAAGATAGAGTAGGTATATTTGGAGGAAAATAGTTGCTGCGTTCAAAATTTGAGTTCAGTAATGCCAAAGAGGGAATTAGATACATTTCTATTTCTATTAACTTTTTCTGATTATCAGAAGAGAAATCAATAATTTCTCATTCTCATGTGAGTGATATTAGTTCAAGACAGATTAAAATCGAGTGTTTCTGTTTGATTAAATTTTTCTTGAGCCCATCTAGTTCTCTCGGCTAAAAGATTGGACATTGGCAATCGGAATCCTTGGAATAGTCTACCATCTCCAATTCGAGTAGGAAATTGCTGTCACCTGGACCTCGGCTTGGATTTGTAGTGCTTATTTATCGAGGCAATAAAGCTTGCTCGGATAATTCCAGCTTATCTACAGGGAACCAGACTGACCCAGAACCGGCCGCCATTTGCAAGGATTTCATTAAGAGGTATAACGAATCGAATAAAACACTTTCGAGAGACTACTCTGTGTTTCAATAATTATAATTTTATTTAATTTTGTCAATATTTTTTAAATAGATCGATAATGTTCTTTTACTTAAAGAAGTAGATCGATAAATAGAATCCCCCCATCAACAAAACAAAAACAAAATTATTCAAAAGAAAAATAAAGAAATTTAATTTAAGATTTAGATAAATTGCGTTAATGGAATATAGACATTCAGTGAGCTTCATTCATCTCCTTACGAGTTTTAATGAAAAAATACTCACAATAAAAGTATTATTACAATGTAATAAAATTAAAGTAAATTTACCCAAAATATTTTTTTCTCAAAAAGTAAGATGCGGAAATCAATTATCAGAAACTTTCGAAATGGGTAAAACAAGGAGACGCTCTATCATCAATTTTATTTAACTTAGCTTTAGACAAATTGGGGGGATATTGAACGAAATCGAATTAAACAAAAAAAAATTGAATTATTAGGTTACGCGGACGATTTAAATATAATAGGAGATTCAATAAACTCAATTAAAGATGCAATAGAAAAATTAATAGGAACTGGATAAAAGGCGGCACTTGAAATTAATAGTGCTAAAACAAAATATTTATTAACAGAGGGGAATAGTATTAATTCACAAAATCTTAACATACATAGAATTTGAAAATGTAGAAAAATTAAAATACTTAGGTTGTGTAATCACGAAGGATAATAATATTCGAGAAGAATTTAAATCGAGGTGGGTGGATAATGTAGGAAGGGACGTGAGAGAGGAGAAAGAAAATAGGAGTTGGATGGGTGAAGTTCAAATAGGGATACTTGGAGGAATGTGGTAGCTGTGGCCAAGAACTTTCGAGTTCTTTAGAGCCACAGATATAGAATTATTTACTTTATTTCTAATTCTCCTAGCCATTCTGCAAAAATATGAATATGTTTATTTCTTCTTTTTGGTTATGCAATTCAATTAGTTTAGTATTTATTTACATAAATAGTTAATTTAAAAAAAAAACAATTAATGACATGTCATATAATACATAGATACTTACATTTTATTATATTATTTTCATTAGATGCATTATATACACTGTCTGTGAAAAAAATTCTCATTTCAAATCGAAAAATCGAAAAATTCCAAACATTTTATAACTAATCTCTCAAAAGTGGATACATATATAGCTGACAACGCTCATTCCCAGCGGGTATCTATCCACTATAGATGAGTTTTACTCTACTATTTTTTTTCTCATATAATTTCCAACTATATTTTTCTAATCACATTCAAAAAATGTCATCAATTTTGATTTATATTGTGGCTAAAAAGGTAAAAGACATATAGAAAAAAAAGACTTTATATTAAATGTAAAAAAAAATATAAATTATTTTCAATTTGTCTTATGAGAAGACATTTAGAGTATTTTTTTACATTCAAAAATTAATATAATTAAATTAATCTATGGAACAAATTGAAACAAACAGTCGCCGTTCAGGGTACACGTTTAACCGATCTTTAGTATCATAAAGAAGTCGAGTTCGACAAGTACATATATTGATTGATTTTTTCCAAGTTTTTATATCTATGCAAGTCCCAAAAGAGTGCATATTTTTTTCTCCTGCTATTGTTTCATGATAAGAATGTTACGATAAGAAATTGATCTTTGTTTTTAACTTTTATATATATATTAACTTTAACTCTAAACAAGAATTTTGAAAATACCTTTAGGACTTATAGATTTTCCATTATATTTATACATATAACTAATGTTATCGTCTTTATTAATATAAATATATGTATATTATCTATCTATGAACTTAGAAACTCTTACAACCATCCTTATTCTGAACCACCGGCATCCACTTGCTATTCTCTCTTAATTCCTTCAAACTTACGTTCTTTGTTAATTCACTGTTTCCTTAATCTACTCTCCGATCATTTCACAATTGGATTCTCTAGATACAAACTTATAGCTAGTATTTACTCACCCATTCGTGTCACCTGCTTCGATCATCAAACTCTTGTATAGATATTGTTATGCGATTTCCGTCATTCCCTTGATTTTTAGGTTTATAAATTCCACGAAGAATTCTACTTTCAAATTTGGGAGGTTATTTGAAAAAAAATTGAAGTGACTCCATTAAAAATTAAAATTAATAAATAATATTTATTAAACAAGCGCGTGTTTGGTGCTTTGTTGATGGCACCACGCCACGTGCTGACGCGTGATTGCCAGTCAACGTGTTAAAAAATTAATTCCGGTACTTTCAGCGATTCAATCCAGCTGAAATTCTATATATAGTAGTTTTATACGATTTTTAATAATGTGAAAAACTATCAAACATATATCTTTATTTTTACGGTCAGTTTAGAGGAAAAAAAATGAAAACGTGGTGACGACCCTCTTCTAAATGAGCTACATTTCTCAAAATTTGATAGAAAACTACAAATTTTGAATAATGCGCGTGTACCAAATTTAATTATTCTGCTCAAACTGTTTTTGCGTAATCTTGTCTATACACACACACACTCATATATATATATAGACATTTTTCTTAACTTTTGTGAAAATGACTCAGGGACCTTCAAAACATATTAAAACATCAAAATATCGACATCGAAAAATTTTCGTGATCGCAATACTATCTCTGGCGAGATAGTAAAAATAGCGCCTAGGATCAAAAAAATCAAAATAAAGGTTGAGAGGATCCGTTTTATTGATAATAGAACACCTTTACCCCGCTAAGGTGTCAACTGTTCTTTCGTAGGATGTACAAAAAACAGTTGATTTTTTTTACGCTAATGAGATGGATCAAGCTTCAAGTTCATTAAATACTGAAATAAATAATAATAATAATAATATCATAAGTCACATTGATAACATATTTATTGATGATTATAACTAAAACCAAACTAAGAAATAATTAATTTGTTAATGAATATCAAAAATTCAATTAATGAATAGGGTGGGGGGTGGCATTTTGTCTCAATTTCCACTGGGAATGAATCGACGAGGGTTGATTTCTAACAAACTTGTTTACGGGCGACCTTTAAAGTTATGATTCATATCAACTAAACGTTGACGACTTTATTGCAAACACCCAATGATGTTTAGGTGAAAACGAGATCGTTGACGTATTATTAGTGTTATGGAAGTTTCACGAATTATTGCAAAATTAATCTCCTTCACGAATATATTTGGTGAATATTTCTCGATCAATACAACCATCTCGTTTTCATCCCCATGTTTTTGTTAAAATTCCACTTATATTCTTTAAAAATACAATACAATCTCCTCGATAACTTTTTATATTTTTTTTTAAACATTAACCTGAAAAATTAATCATATTTTTTTTTGTTTAAAGTTTTTTCATCTATTTTGTTTATTTATATTCTTATTCGATATAATAATAAAAAAAAAACAAAAAGATTCTTATATTAGATAATAATACTTTATCTGTGTGGTTTAATGATGGAGAGTAGACCTTCCCAAATGTCGGGCAGATCATTTTAACGAGCAGATCCACCCGGAATTTACATCCAATCCCTTTAACCAAAAGCAAGCTATCCACTCCGTATAATAGATCTATCTCGTATTTAATAGCTCGTCTACATATTTTATGTTTAACAATTATATTTTACAAATGAACCGGAAGGGGAATTTTAAATGAACCACCAACCCCCCCCCCCATCCCCCCGCTAGTAACATTTCTTGATGCCAAACTCAATTAAATATTAAGAACGGAAATTACTCTTGTAATATAAACTAAAATATTTTAAAAATTTAATTAATTCTTTATATTGAATTATATTAAAAAAAAAATCGAATATTTTTTTAACAATATTCCTGTTCCATTTGATACTAATTTGGGTCGCTTATTATCTAAATTGATCGATGTTAAATAATAAAATAAAAAAAAAAGATTTTCAATTGTTTTACTGATTAACTATGTTAATGTACTCATAAATTGCTTTGAAAATCAATATTTACTCAAATTATATCAATCGAGATGAATAAGAATGAGATTTATTTATTTATTTGAAATTAAATAAATTTTTGTCATTCAAATGATTGCTGCCGGGACGACAATTTCAAAACTTTAATTTCTACTATTATATATATACATATATTATTATATATATAATATATAATAGTAGTATATAAATCAATTTATATATATTATATTTGAAAAAGAATAACAAATAATAATACACAAAAGACATATTATTACTATTTGAAGATAGAAAAAAAAGTAATTAAAATAAATAAAAATATTATATAAAAAAAAATATGAAAGAATGTTCTGAATGGGATTAAGACCTTTTTTCCCCAAAATTTCAAGTTAGTTGATATGTTTACTTTGTGCGCATTTTAAATTTTATTTCATCAACATGAGAAAAATAAACCTTCTAATGAATGGTATAATAGGCGAAATGCGCATAAAGTAAAATAAATCGACTAACCTGTAACTTTACCTAATATTTTAATTAAATTTTTGCTTTATGCGCATTTTAACTTTTATATCACAATCTGAATTGAAAAGAAAAAACTTCTAACGATGGTCTAACACCCGTTAAGTGCATGAAGTAAATACATCAATTAGGCTGAAACTCTACTTAGTATTTAATTAAAAATTATTCTTATTAATTTTAATTTACATAAAGTACAAATTTGTATAAGTGTGTGTGTATCAACATTATTTAGTATTACATATATATAATATATATAATATATAATTTAGAAATTAAAAAAATATAATATAAGATTGAATTAAAATCGAATATTCAAAAATTGAATTACAGTAATGGAAAAAAATAGCAAAATTAAATTTGAAAATATCTACAAGTAATTAATATTTACAAATTTTGTAAAATATTTTAGTAAATCAAATTTTTCATTTTAAAGTAGAACTTGAATTAACATATAATAATATTGTCTAGAATTTGACAAAAAAAATATAAAGACTTTAAAATAAACTTTAAATTAAATTATTTTATACGCGGTTTTTATTTATTAAATCACCATAAGTCAGCTTTTTTTATAAGGAATATCATAAAAATTGTATTTTTCAATATATATATATATGATAGGTTCATATTTGACAAATAAATATACTCGTAAACATTTCAAAAATGTAGTGGACTGGGGGAAACATATGTACAATGGTATGTATACTTACACAATTATCTCTATGGTAATGTAATAGATAACTATTTATATTTTATTTATTTATTTTTAAATACATGTGAAACTTCCTGTGTAATTGAAGGAATGCATTTGTCAATCAGGCCAAATATTTGTTCGTATTATTTTAAACCATACCTGGTTTTACATAAAAATAAATTTATATAAAAAATAAATAATAATGTATTTTAAACCGAGTACGTTTTTCTCTATAAGAATAATGTATTATATATATATATATATATATATGTTATAAAATGTAAAAAAATGTATAATAGTGTATATATATTATATATATAGCTCGGTACTTTAAAAAAATTATTCCTTATGAACTAGAAATATTTAAGATTAAGATAAAATATAAAGATAAAATATAAATAAAAGATAAAATATATAAAATAAATAAACAAAATATATGAAACAATTTCCAATAATTTAAAAGAACATAAATTAAAAATAAAATAGTCATAAAACATGCAGCCCTTAAACGTACGTAATTAATGCACTGAAAGACTGAAAAGTATGACCTGTGAAAATAACATAATATATATTTCGTAATTTGTCTACAAAATATTATTAAAATAAATATTATCAATTTTATTTTATTTATAATATTTTGTATTTAAGGAAGCACTGTCTGACGTAGTTGATGACGTCATTTAAATGTACTATTTTAAATTAAGAAAAAACTAACAAAGATGATTTTTTCCCGAGGCTGAAACTAATACAGATCAACTTTTCTTTATAAATTTTATCTATTGTATGAATTTCCAAAAAAAGTTTAGAGAGCGGTTTAATATCTCAAAAATTCAAATATATCCAATATTTATGTATTACAATTTTTGCTATTATATTTAATAAGATATATATAACTATATTATATTATTATATGTATATCAATTAAATTATTTTTGTTTTTTTTTTAAAAAAAATTCATTTTACAAATCATTATAGAAAATTGTTAACACTAATCACACACACACACACAGTCTCTATTTTAATAAAAACGATTATTCAATTCCACCAGATGGACTTAAAAATACATTCATTGAAAACTTCAATATCGTCAATATTTAACTTGAAATTTTATTCATGTTAGGAAAACAATTGACTATTCAACAACAGAATGCAATATAAAGCCAAAAATGGAGGCAAAATATTATCAATGTATTTGTTACTAATTACAATGGTTAAAGAGCTCATTGCGAACAATTGCCAATTATTTTTTCAGTATGGTCTCGAAACAATATCAATGCCGCCCCCTTACCCCTTCCTATAGCTCTGTGTTCGCGCGCGCGTGCTCTGTTGCCTGGATAATATTTCTTCCAAAGGTGGCAGGCACCAGGCAAGGAAAAACTTGATCAGGAAGCAGACGGGTCAAAAAGATGACAATAAACTTGTCATCCTAGCTGATGTTACCAGCAACTTCAATTTTGTTTCCATTATCTATATTTTAGGAAGTAATTAATGATGTAATGCATTGTTTCTTCCTCATCAATCACCCATTGAGCCCTACCAGCTATGATTAATCATTATTTTAAAATTTATTTCGTAAATAGAGTGACATTGTGAATGTATATATATATAAAACGTCTATTAGGGTAAATCCTTTGAAAAAGAATAACAAACAATAGTACACAAAAGACATACCATTAGTATTTGAAGGTAGAAAAAAAGTAATTAAAATAAATAAAAATAATATATATATAAAAAAATATAAAAGAATGTTCTGAATGGGATCAAGACCTTTTTTCCAAAAATTTCAAGTTCGTTGATATGGTTACTTTTTGCGTATTTCCAATTTTATTTCATCATAGTGAGAGAAATAAGGCTTTTAATGAATGGTATAATAGGCGAAATGCGCATAAAGTAAAATAAATCGACTAACCTGAAACTTTACCTAGCATTTTAATTAAAAATTTTCATTCTTTACTAAGTTTAATTTTAATTTACATAAGCAACATAATAATAGTCCACAAGAGACAACTATTAGTATTTGTAGAAAGAAAAAAAGTATAATTTAAGTAAATAAATATAATGAAAAAAATGTATAATAATGTTCCAAATGCGAGGGAGACCTTTTCCCCAAAATTTGACATGGAGCAAGAACCAATACTAGAAAAGAATATTGCTCAGCATCATACATTAGTTTAAGCCTTTAAGGAATTTACCACATTACTGAAAATAATAAAATTAATAAAACAAATAATATAAAAACTAATTATCAATATAAAACAAAAAACTCAAAACTAAATGAAAATGGCATTTTCAATTATTATATTTTATTCGAAAAATTTTAATCATTTAGCTTACTTCTTTGTTTCATTTAAATATCACTTTTATGTATTTGAACTAATAATTAATATATATATATAATAAATAATAAATAAATAGCAAGATAAATAAAAGAAAAATCATAGTCAAAAGAGAGTGACAACTGTCAGTTTAAAAAATTATAAATAAATATAACCAATAAATAAATAAAAATATATAAAAAAAACTGATGTGTTGGAACTACCACCAGAGAAGGTAATAAATAAATAAATAACATTAAACATATCACAGCCAAAAATGATTGGTAACTGTCAAGGGCTTACCACACAATAAATAACATGTCTGCAATAGATTTCTAAAAAAATTTTAATTTTATTATAATTTTTTTTTTTAGCTCTTTAGAATATGTTTATTGTAATTTTAAATGTATTAATACAAATAAATCAATTTTAATTTAAATAAATAAATAATTGATTTATATTAAAAAACAAATAAATAATAATAGTAATACAAATTTCATATACATTTTTAATATTTCTGTTATAATATGATTTTTTTTAATTACAATCTTTTTTTATCGTTTTATTATTATTATTATTATAATCAGATATCTAATTTTTTTTTAAACTTTTCTTATAAATTTTTAAAATAAAATTTTAATAATAATTTCAATATAATAATTTGGTATAAATTTAATAGGAATTTGTATTATTTAAGGTTATAAGTACCGGGACCCCGAGCCTCGGCTCGGTACTTAAGTTAAAAAAAATGATTCATTATTATTGGGTTTGGCTGGTAATATTAATACCTGGGACACCGAGCTGTCGCTCGACCCTTTAAAAAATATTAATCTACAATTAATTATTTATTACAATTATTAAATGTTGCATCATTGCATCAATCTGATTAAAATGAATTGAACTGGGGTCCTCAATAATACAAACAAACAATTTTAGCTAGCATAATAAGATTAATCCAAGTAATATCGTCTATTTCTATTCGACACTATTTTCAGTTATGAAATGAACAGTCAGTAGAGAGTAAAAAAATTGTAATTGAAGACCGTTGTTTTTAAAAATAATTAAATTATTTTATAGATTATAAAATAAAAATTATTGTATTAACATTAAAAATATTGAAATAAAAAAATAATAGTTTGATTTAATAAACTAAAATATTATAAACATTTTTAATGTGAATTTCTCAGGGAGGTAGGGAGCCCAATTCATTTAACCATCCATGTTGTATAAGGAATCTTAATTTCTTAACACTCCGTTTTTTCAAATTTAAAATAGAGGGAGAGAAAGAGTTTCAATTATATTCGAATAGTCTATATATTCTATATATGAGTATTTTTTTTTCTGAATTTAATACCAAGTTGATTTTCAAAATTTTCTATTCTTTATGCATATGATTGATTACATGTGTTAAAATTTAAACAAATTCAAATATTCTAATTTTTAAATTTATATAAAATTTAATATTATTTTTTCGAGACTAATGGCAAATACCGGTGGCCCTAGTCAGAGCAAGAGAAGACTCCTTTTGGTAGCGGCCCAGTCGATGATGTTATATGGATCGGAGATTTGGGCTTTACAACTATATTTTAAGTGAAAAAATGATTTCTTGGTTATATAAAAATTAAAATATGATTCTTTATATCTTTATTATACAGAAAAGTAGGCGTGTTAATATAAAATATATACCTGGGACACCGAACTATCACTCGACCCTTTAACCAATTTATACAATTTATTTTTATATACTTTAAAAATTTTACAATTTTTTAATTATTTATTATAATTGTTAAATGGGATTTCTAAAAATGACCCATTAAAAATTTGTTTCCTAAAATGTTTCAAATTAATTAAAATAAATTGTATAAATGTTCATTTATAAAATCGATATATCTGTGAGTTTGTTTTTCGATTTTTTAAATTTTGATTTTGGATTCGATTAGAGCTTAAAATGTGTAAATGTAAAGTGGTCTTGGTTTTTTTAAAATTCGTTTGGGAACATGGTCAAATCGGCAGTCAAAGTTGAAAATTCCCCATATATTATAACTACTGTAATTAGTATTATTATAATGTAAAATTATAAAGAAAAAATGTTTAGACATTATTATAGACATTTTCATTCTGTAAATTAAATAATTTTATTTCATTTAAATAAATATCTATTTTTAAATATTTTTTTCTCTCTACATTATTTATCTAATTCTCACAATATATTAAGATCATACCGGGACCCCGAGCCTCGGCTCTGTAATTAAGTTAAAAAAAAAAAATTCATTATTATTGATAAATATATATCGTAATTTATAATTATAAAATATTATTAAAATATATATTTTTAATTTTATTTCGAAATTAAATAAAAAATTTTAAAATATTTTAAATATAAAAAAAATATTAATACAATATTCTTTAAAAAAAGGCGGGAGTCAAATTTCAATATAAATGTCATTTGTGATGTCATCAATATATAAATTAATAATAAATAATATTAATAAATATTAAATTTAATAAAAGAACAATGAATAAATAAATATAAAATAGTAATTTATTAAAATGTAAACAATAGATAAAAAGAAAAAAAATAACAAATTCATTATTTTCATTTTCATTTTTAAATAACGATTCACCCGGAGAGTTTCGAACCGACGAAATCCACTCGTTAAAACATCACTTTACCATCTGAACTAAATATATTTAGATAAAAAATTGTCATTTTTTTACTGTCTTAGCAGGCAGATTTGATGTTTTTTATTTTATTTTTTTTTTTTTTGAGAGAGATTAATAAATATCTATATATATTTTATTAAAAATAAATATTTTTAATTTTATTTCGAAATTAAATAATAAATTTTAAAATATTTTAAATAAAAAAAAATATTAATACAAATAAAAATGGAGGCCAATTTTGACGTTTTCCATATATAATTTTCAATTAAGAAATTAATAATGAAGCTGAATGTTTCAAGAGATATCATCAATAAAACTTAATTTTTCTTTATAAATACTATATCTAGTGTGAATTTGAAAAAAATCGTTAGAGCGGTTTTTGAGAACCAATATATATAGATAGATAGATATATACAATTTTAGCTAGCATAATAAGATAAGATATGATTTTTCTAATTACAACCACCTTTTATCTTATCTTATTATACTAGCAAAAATTGTATGTATATATATATTTGTATATTTTTGAATTAATTTATTAATTAACCGCTCGAAGGATTTTTTTGAAATTCACATCATAGATAATATTTATAAATACAAATCGATCTGTATTGGTTTCAGCATGGAGAAAAATCATCTTCATTAGTTTTTTCTTAATTTAAATTTATATGACGTCAAAATGACGTCATCCATATTGAAATTTGCTTCTTGCCAATCTTTTTTTATTTGATATTGTAGTAATATTTTTGTTAAAGTAAATTAAAGTTGGTAACCCTGAACCTTCTTGCCTGTATATATATATATATATATATATATATATATATATATATATGTATAATGTAAATAGAAGTTAGTATATAGTATGAGTTTATAGTAAGAGTTCATAGTAATACAAACACATTCACACTCCAACAGATTCAAAGTGCATTTTTGCAAAGTGCAAGTTTTCGTTTTAGACCAAAGTATATTAAATCAAAATTTAGATAATTGTGAAATATGTATTAAAGGTAAATTATCTCAAACACCTTTTAAAAGTTCAAATTCACAGAAAAATTTAGAATTATTGGAAATAATCCATACTGATATTTGTGGACCATTTAGAACCACGTCTATCGGTGGAAATAAATATTTCATTACTTTTATAGACGAAGCAAGCAGATATTGCGAAGTTAAATTTCTAAAAAAATAAAAGTCAATCTTTTGAAGCATTTATTGTGAATATTATTATAAAAATTATATTGAAAACATGACAGATAAAAGAATTAAATATTTGCAATCAGATAATGGAACAGAATATATTAATAAAAGATTTAATAATTTTTTAAAAAAATCAGGAATTAAGCGAAGATTAACAGTTCCACGCCCCAACAAAATGGTTTATCTGAACGTATGAACAAGACCCTATTGGAGATGACGAGATGTATGTTAATACAAGCAAATCTAGAACATACTTTTTGGGCAGAAGCAGTAATAACTGCATGTTATTTGAGGAACAGAAGCCCAACATCATCTTTAAGGGGACAAATACCTTATAACATCCTTACAAACAAAAAATTTAATGTCTCACATTTAAGAACTTTTGGTATGAAAGTACATTTTTTAAATAAAAATAATAAAAATAAATTAAATTCAAGAACAATTGAAGGAATTTTTATAGGTTATTGCGAGGAAAGCAAAGCTTATAGAGTATATGATCCCAGGACCAGAAGGGTACATATTACTCGATATATTAAATTTATAAATCAATTTCATAATAAAAATGGAGATAATTTAAAATATAATGATTTATTAGAAGAAAATTCAAAAAACAACAGCTTGGACATAATGATTGATAAACATAATGATGATGCATCTATAGAAAGTGATATTATAGACGAAGATAACATTGACCAACAGAGAGGAAGAGGACGTCCTAAAATGATTAAAAGTGGAAATAGGGGAAGACCCCGAAAAGTCTATGTATACAAAAAATCCGAAAGTGAAAATGATGAAGAATCAATTTCCAGCTCGAGAGACAGTGATGTCTTAAGTTCAGAAGATGAACTCTCGATAGAAACGACCGAAGGAGAGGTCCAAGGACTTAATGTAAAACTTATAAAAATAGAACTAAGCATATAGACATTAAACATCATTTTATAAAAAACCTAATAAAAGAAAATAGAATAAACTTAAAGTATTTAAGCACTGAAAGTATGCCTGCTGATTTTCTCACGAAAACCGTCTCAAAGGTCAAGCAAGAAGATTGCATGAGAAGACTCAAGCAAATGAATTAATTAAAAAAAATGTTTGTATTGTAAAATTGTAATTATTTATTTTTTAATTATTCACTTGAAGGGGGTGTGTTAAAGTATATTAAAGTTGGTAACCCTGCACCTTCTTGCCTGTATATATATATATGTATAATGTAAATAGAAGTTAGTTTATAGTATGAATTTATAGTAAGAGTTCATAGTAAGACCTTGTAAGAAAAAGACATTCAAACTCCAACAGATTCAAAGTGCATTTTTTTCATTAAACCTATCTATAAACTCCAACAATTTTTTTATATTTAAAATATTTTAAAATTTATTATTTAATTTCGAAATAAAATTAAAAATATTTATTTTAATAAAATATATTTATTAATCTCTCAAAAAAACAAACAAAAAACAAATACGGCTTGGTAATTGTCTATTGTTATTTTTTTTTCTCTAAAATATTTGAAATTTTTTAATGTTTTTTCGTTTAATTTTTTGTTAATTCTTATAAAGTTTTATTAATTAATTGATTAATTAATCGTTCTTTTATTAATTAATTTTGAGATAGTTTTATAATTTTTAATATTTTTTCATTAAAATATCATTTAATATTTATTAATTTTATTATTTATTATTATTGAGGACCCCAAGTTCCATTCATTTTAATCAGATTGATGCAATGATGTAACATTTAATAATTGTAATAAATAATTAAAGAATTGTTTTTCAATAGTTTTTAAAGGGTCGATAATATAACTCGCTGTTTTAAACTTTTGATATAAATTTTTGAAATCAAATTTTAATAATAATTTCAATATATTAATTTGGTATATATATATATATATATGCTATAACTTTCATTTATGTATATTGACATATACTTAACTAAAGTTATGTATGCTAAATTTTCAATTTTGAATATTTTTTAATAGTTATGTAAGATAATAAAAAATTCATTTATCTTATAAATTTCAAAAACCAATCAAATAAACCATAAAACAAAACAAATTTCAAAAGAAAATGCCTTTTTTTTTACTTCCGTATCGTGACATTTTTGATTCATTCAATGAACCATTGGAATACGGTGGCGTTCATTTTTCGACGATTGGGATAATTAGGGGGTTGGTTCATTTGGAACCCCAGCCAAGCCAACTTAATTAGCCACATGCAAGGAACTGTCGCAGATCGGCCCCGCGACATCGGCATCCAAGTGACACTTGGCCTTAATGACGCCTCGGACGAACCGCCCCTTTCCTGTTCATTTGCTGAATTTGGCAAGACTTTTTCCTCTTTTTTTCCTTCCCCCTCTCCCTTGACTCGTCTTCCTAGTAGCAACTTCCGCTCTTAATTTAATTAAATCAATTTCATTCACTTACACCTGTCGAGCTGGATTTCTTAAATTTGATCAATTAATTCTCTCAATCAAACTAATTAATTAAACATTTGCAATCTAAACTTAACCAAGGAGATGAAACAAAAGAACTCGCATTTCCTTCTTAAATTAATCCACTTAATTATTTTTATCTTTATATTTTTTTTTATTTATTAAATAAGATTTTTATTTAATTTTTAGTATACCAACCTACGATTCCCAATTGGTTTCCCTATAAATTAAACATCCTTAAACACCCTCTTAAGTTCTATCAATTTTTAATGTCATTATATTTTTCAATATCTAATCTTTTGTTATTTCATCCTTTTTCTTTTATTCACTATTTTAACGAAGAATTCTGTCCACGTCCTTTAAAGTCATTGACTACACCCACAGGTCTTATAAAATAACTGGAAAAAGAATAAATTTATAAATTAATATATAATTTTAATAATCTCTTGTTATTTCATCCTTTTTCTTTTATTCACTATTTTATCAAAGAATTCTGTCCTCGTCCTTTAAAGTCATTGACCTCACGCACAGGTCTTTTAACTGGAAAAAGAATAAATTTATAAATTATCATTTTAATAATATATTTAAATATTTTTAAATGAAATAGGTCCTTTTACTAAATTTAATATCTCTGGTAGAAATTATGAATATTAATGGTAAATTTTGCTTAAAATTATTAGACGACTAAATATAAGATATATAAATTACATGTTCTCTAGGATATAGGATTATATATTATGATTTAAGTGTTCTGTTAAATTTAAGAGAAATTAATTGTTAAAGAGAATATTACATTAGTAGTTATACTTTATTTATGAAAAAAAAAAAAATAAAATAATAAGCCTTTTGATTTTCATTAAACTTTTATTTCTGGTACTTTCTTTCAAAAAGTTAGTGTTAATGCACTCACTCAACAGGTATTATCAGTTAGTTTCTGATTAAGAATACAAATTGAATTAGCATAAAATTTTTTCTCATTTATATCAATTATTCAAATATGATGAACATTTTTCAGGCTCCTAACGAATAAACTATTGAATATAGGGAAAAACGAAGAACCGTTTTTTATTCCATAATCTTTTCCTCTTTTTTCCACTCAATCTTTATTTCTGATTTCCCATCTCTTTTTCTTTCTAGATTTTCAAATAAAATAGATTTAATGCCAAAATAAAGTCCCATAAAGCGCGGGAGAAAAAAAAATGCTAAAAGATTTATTACTTACCTTTTTGGTTGATTTTGCCTCAAAATGAATTCAAAAATTTATCTTTTATTACCATAATAATAAAAACAGAAAAATATAACAAATTAACAATCAATTTTTCAATTTGTTACAATCAAAATTGCTCTCTCTCTATATATATATATATATATATATATATATATATATATATATTAAAATAATACCTGGTTGTTTTCAAGTTGGTTAATAGGATTTCATGAGTTATACTTGGTATTTTGGGTTGAACAGAAGGGTAATATTTGACTTTGATTTAACGTCCCGAATTAACACTGCCACTAGCAGTACTACTAAGACCATCAAATGTAATTCAAATTGTATCCCTAGTTCCACAAAATAAGATCCAAAATCCCAAATAAACTCTTGAAAAAGACACCAAATTGAGAATCGAAACGTCAAGATTCAAATCTATTAACCATATGTATATTTATATTTTTGAGAAAAACTATAAGAGATACAAAGATTGGATAAATTATGAAATGATTTGATATATAAAGAGATTATTTTAATGAATGAAAAGAAAAATAATTTAATCAAGTGTTGATTATGATATCGGATCCAATTTTTTTGTTTTCAGTGCGTATATATATTTTTAATTATGTTAATTAATAGAGATTTTTATTATTTTTTCGGAATTCTATGATTTAACATATTTATACATTTATTTAATTACTGTTTATAGAAAATTACAAAATTATTGTTAAATATATTGTTTTTAATGAAATATAAAAAAAAACCTTTAATCTTCGAGAGAGAGAATTGGCTACTTCTAATAAATAATTTATTAAAATGAGATAATATGAAACGTTTAATTTTGAGTATTATGTTGAAAAGGCTTTAAGGATGAGAAATACAGTGTATATATATAAATGAATTCCTTTTAATTCATTTTGTGTTTGTATTTTCAAATAAATTAAATAATATGTTCTTCCTAATTTCATTTATGAATGATTTTAATAATTTCTCTTTTAAAATTGGAATAATTTAATATTTTAAAAAATATTTATAATAAAAATTCGAATTATATAATTATATAAACTAAAAAAAAAATTTCATACACCTTCTTATGTTATTTTATACAAGATTCTCATTCGAAGGGCAATATTTTCTATTTCATCCCTCTTAAAGATCTTGTATTTGATTTTTGTTTAAATTAATCTTTGCCATGAATGAGAATTATTATAAACTTATTTATTTTATATTCTACTATATATAATATATTGACGATTTACACATATATATATATATATATATATATATATATATATATATTAATTTTATCAAATTTAAAATAAAAAAATTGTTTTTGTTGTAATGCATGATGGATTAAATAAATTTAAATCTAAAAAAAAAATTAAAGTCCTCGTAATTATTAATAAAATTGAATAATAAATTTAAAAAATTCCTTTTAAGCAAGCTAAAATAAAAGTTCAATAGTATCTATGAAATCAACTCACTGAAGTATCTAGTCAAACATAAGATTTTCAATTCACTTGAAGGTGCTTACCTGAAACAAAAACAAAACCAAAATATATTAAAAAAAGTCTAATTATAACAAATATTTATATATAGCTTAAGGTTCTATGTCGATTTAATTACATGTAACACATAAATAATTAATTAATTTTCTATATAAGTGTTTCTTAAAATGCTATTTAGGTATCTTATCCGGTATCAAATTAAAAATTGTTATAAAATTAAGGGATTTAAAATGTAAGCCAAGTTAAAACATTTTAATAAGTTCGGTAAATGAAAATTAAACTTAAGAAATATAAAACTTAATTGAAATATTTTTTTAATTACAACTCGGTGAATTTTATTGATATACCTCCTTAAATATTAATGAAATTCAATTCACTTGATTTGTATATTTTTTTCCTCTAAACTGACCATAAAAAAATAAAGATATATGTTTGATAGTTGTTCACATGTTTAAAAATTGTATAAAACTGCTATATATAGAATTTCAGCTTGATTGAATTAGTACCGGAATTAATTTTTTAACACGTTGACTGGCAACCACGCGCCAGTACGTGACGTGGTGCCATCAACAAAGAGCCAAGCACGCGCATGTTTAATAAATATTATTTATTAATTTTAATTTATAACTTAATTTTACTTAAATTTAATTTAAATATAATAAATGTTAATTAATCCAATTCAAATTTGCGGGATAGTCGAGTGGGGACACTTTACCTTGCCCCCTTTTTTTTAGAAACATATTGCAAAATCGAAAATGTTACCTTTTTTTGTGTCATGACATTAAATTTTTTAATTGGGCCACAATAAACTCGAAAAAAGCCACGGTTTGGCCACCGTGGATATTTACATCATTTTTATCGTGTTAAATAGTAATATCTTATTTTCTGATATTGTTCTATATTCAACAGAACATGCTTGATATATAATAATAGGAAATAGTTATTGAAAGTATGAAAAATAAGTGAATATGTCAAATGTTCCATACTATCTCTGATAGACTGTGATTTATCGTTTCAGAATGAATTGCAGTAATGGCCAATTAAATCGGAAGATTAATTGGTTAAACAAGTATCGATCAAATTAAGCATTTATAAATTCTATTCCAAAGTATTTATGGTTTATTGAAATATTCATCAATTTCAACGTGAAGAATACTGTTAGAGCGTATTGCATCGAAACGAATCAAATCAAGGCTCAAAATTTATAATGATAACCAGATTAAAATCAAGACTCGGATCAATTATAATCAATTACAGGACAGAGCAGCCAAGCATTGGATTTAGTTTGAAATTAACACATAGAAAAAAAAAGAGTGGCCTATTGAGTTTAGTAAATGGACTTTCTTATCAAGACTTGTTAAAATGTACGTTCCAAGATAAAACGAAGAAACGAAAAAAAAAAAAAAAAAAAAAATGTGGGTCACTATCAAAAATACATTTCCAATATCATGAAGAAATTTGAAAATATATATGAATATCAATTTCAATTCCACTTATCAGAATCATTTAAATTTGAAACTAAAGCTTCATAAGTGTGCGATATTTTTTTTATAATAATAAAAAATTTTCATAGCTTATATATATACATATATATATATATATACGTGTAATATAGATATATAGGAGTATATACTTTTAAAATATTTCTTATCTAAAGATATTTCAAAGTGCAAAGAAAAAGAAAAGATGTCACAAATTCACCAGAGAGCCATAAAAAGAGAATATCTAAGGAAATATTTTATTTTTTGTCTTTTTTTTTTACAAAAAAAGTTTAAATTTAGTGAAAGTATAGTTGGAGGAAAAGGTAGCATGAGGAAGAATATATTTTCATATAAAATTCAATCTGTTCGAAAGTACATATTATTGTACTACATATAATTCAAATATATATAATAATAAAAATTAAAATTGTAGAAGGTAATTGTAAAAAATTATTAAAAAATTGAATAATTATATTAAATAAATAATTATTTTATTTTTTATTTCCAAAATGTTTAAATTACTTCTATTTTGACCAAATTTGTTTAGTTTTTCAATTTCTAGTATTACTTTACACTTTTTCTATATTTATTTATATATTTACAAATTTTCAATCGTTAATAAAATACTTTTTCTTCATCTACTCATGCTCAAATACATTTAATTAAAATTGTTGTGTATTACACTTTATGGTAATATAATTATTTTTAAAATATTAATTCATTAATTTTAGTTTTATATGGAAGAAGAAAATTTCCCTTATAAAAGGTACGAGGGTAGGTCAATAAATCAATGAATTGCCCGTCTCTTAAATGAAATGGCAACATTGCTCCTATCAGCAGGCAACTATCAGCTGACCACTGTCGAAATTAGAACCAGCTGGGTCTTTTAGTTTTTGTTTGACATCCATTAATAGCAGACTACCTCGTGATTGGAGAAGAAAATGGAAAAAAGTGAATTTCATTAAGCATTATGGCATTGACGTTTAACCGTGGATGAAACGTGGATCTACCACAACACACTAGAGACAAAACAACATTCAAAACACTGGGTTTTACGGGGTGAATCGGCACCAAAGAGGGGCACAACAAATCTTATTTTTTTGAAGTGATAAAAAAATTGGAGAAACATTGGATGATGTGTATAGAGCTCAAAGGAGACTACGTTGAAAAATAAAATAATTTTTTATCAAAAAATCTGTTTTCAATTCAAAAAGTCACGAACTTATTGACCTGCCCACGTATTTGGCAGGATATAAATTTGGTTAGAGCGTCGGCTAAGAAACTTTATACCTTCGAATCTCGCCGAAGCATAAAATGTTTTAATAAAAAGTATCTAAAATGCGAATAAATTAGATATTTTTGTAACAATATTGATATTTTTAGATTAATCATTGATAAGAATACAAATTAAACATAAGTTCGATTATTAAGAATGAAATTTGTGAATAAAAGATAAATTCGATTAATTTGGTTGAAAGCTTACAATTATAAGGAATTATTATATTTTATTATTCAGCGATAATTCCTATTCACCCTGAGATAGGCCAGATTCAATGGTAACCTTTTCGTTCGTCATTAGTGACCTTTGATTGGGTGACTGCGTTGCTTATTTGAAGCCAAAGTTATCCTTTCGAAATTTGGATAACCAATTTCACATATGCGGAGTAACCTTATATCCAAATTCAATAAAATACAAGTTGGTGTCTTTGGATAAAAAATGAAAATTAATAACAACATTAGAAAACTGTATCCGGCTGATTGCTTGCAATTTTAAGAAATGATAATCAATAATATATATATATATATATACATTTATTTTTAATAATAAAGTGCTGACAATATTATTGTATAGTGATAAATTGCATAAATGAATAATTATTTTTAATAAGGCAACCACTAAGTCTCTGATGCAAACCTACGTCACAAAAAGGTTGATTACTTTGAGCTTGTGACGCGTATCTTTTTAATGTAACAATTAAAATAATTATGTGCAAAAAATTTTTTTTAGTTTTTCTTCTAAGAAAAAAAAAATGATCTGTGGCCAGGCACAGAACCGACCGATGATTTGAAATAAATTAATTTTCAAACATTATATATATATATATATATATAAAGCATTAAAAAAAAATATTTTTAAAACTTGAATTAAAATGACTAAATTATATTATTTTAGTTTAATTAATCAATTATTTATCACTACTATATTTTAAGTGAAATATTTCCGACAATGAATATACAATTAATATTTTGTAAATGACTAGTTCCGGTTTCTGGATATACACCAAAAGTTGAGGAATTCATGTGACTGGTGCATTAAGTAAATATACCAAATTTTATCAAAATCCGTTAAGCCGTTCAAGCTATACACGTTTATACGGACACACAGATGGAGGGATAGACGGACAGATGGACAGACATCATGCTAAAAATACTTTTTTCTGTTAAGAAAATGCATGATTCTTGGGGAGATATGTAAAAATCTCCACATATGAAATTTGGTGTTAAAACAATACCTTCCTATCGTCAGTCGATAAAAAGGTGTAACTACCCTAGTAGAAATTTACGACTGTTTCTTTTTTTTAACGTTTAAAATGATTTGTTAAAACAAGCAAGATATATAACTTAAAAAAAATAAAAAAATTAATTATATATATATATATATATATTATTAATCAATTTATTATTTATCGATTCCATAATAAAAAGAATATACTGATACAATCTAAGTAAGGGTAACGATAATGGCTTGGGATGTCGACCCGTCCTTAATCACAAAAAAATAAATATAATAATAAATAATTAATGTTTCATAATTGACACGAATTGAGTTGTAAAATATTTGTTAATTTACTCTTTCATATTTTTTTTCTTCTATTTTTTCGATTTTTCCTTTAAATATTTTTTTTTATGTTTGATTTTCAACCCCTTAAAAAACGTCTCCTTAATCTACTTTTAAATGAGATTTGAATACATTTTCTTAATTTTTCTTTTATCATTCATCTTGACATCTTGCTGGATCTAATCTTTATAATTCGCTTAAAATGATACAGATCATTTAATTGCATTATGGAAAGAATTTAATTTCATAGAAAGCGACTGTGATTATTTTTTACTCTTTCCTGCTAACAAAACCAGACAGATATTGATATTAATAATGCAAATTACATAAATTACGAGGACAGGTCAATAAGTCCGTAACTTTTTGAATAAATCTCAGGTTTTTGGATTTTTTTACACTTCGTCCAACATTTCCAAATTTTTTATCCCTTCCAAAAAATAAGATTTGTCGAGGACATCACTATAGATTTGTTTATGAAATGATTTCACATCTCTCTCCGCCAACCATTTCTTAAGGTTTGGAAAGAAGAAATAGTCATTCGGGGCTAAATCCGGAGAATAGGACGGATGAGGGAGCAATTTGTATTCCATTTCATAGATTTTAATCAAAAAATTCACTTTTTTCCATTTTCTTCTCAAATCACGAGGTAGTATGCTGTTAGTTGATGTCCAAAACAAAAACTAAAAGACCCAGCTGGTTCAAATTTAGACAGGAGTCAACTGATAGTTGCCTGCTGACAGGATCAGTGTTGCCATTTCGAAATTCAAAAAGAGTCACGGACATTTTCCCTACCCTCTTAGTAAAAAATATTTTTTTTTTTTCAAATTCATCTAGAATTTTATTATCTTGTGTTAAATTTATTATTATTATTATTATTATTATTATTATTATTGGTTTAAGAATCTATTATTCATAATAGAGCACATCAACTCTTTTAATAATTCTTGATCACTGTTTTATTTTATATATGTTATATATAAGAAAAATAAATCACTGTTATAAAAATATTATTTGGGCCTGTTGAATTATTTAATGAAATGTTAAACGGTAATTTGCTATTTTCCCTGTTAGCCTAAGCAATAACACGTCTTTTTTCATGATGAAATTGGTATTATATAAATTATATTTTATTTTTGAGCGACAGAACGTCAGCCGCCTTGACCAGATGTTGCCTGCAGCCAGCAACACTCATTTAAAAGTTAATAAGGGTCAGTTTTATTTGAGTCATATTTTAAGCCCCCCAAAAATTTCATCGCAAATACAACGTGTCACATCCCAAATGGTTCTAAACACTTAAAAAAAATCATTGGTTGAACGAATAAAAAAAAAATGCAAGAGGTTAAATTTTAGCCTCATGTGTTCCAGAACTTAAAAAAATGGGGGATGGTGTAGTAGAAGTTGGTTTTTAATAGCTTTCGGGTATAAAGTCGAATATAGCAATATAATATATACTTAGTTATAAATTGTAACATATTTTAAAATATTAAACAATTTATATCTGAAAGATATTAATAATAAATAATCCAATTAACTGTTTATTTTTAGTTTCCTATTTTAATGTAGAATTTTTTTCTACGATAACTAAATTAGTATAGCACATATAACATAAATACCATACATTCAATCATAAGCAGTGGCGTACCGTGAGGTTCTTGCGCGTGGGGGCAACTGAGAAATATTAATATTATATAATATTAATATTAATAATATTCTTCAACCCAAACTCTGCCTGTAATTTTTATTGTCAATTCATTAAATTTAATAGTTAGAAAGAAGATTTTCTTTTTCCTTACGAAACTGTCAAATTTATCCCGAACACCCTTTATATATAAATATATATATATATTTAATTTAATTTTTTTTTTAAAGAATATTAATGACGAATAACGAAACAGGTTTAACAGATTTTAATAAGCGTATAAATAATATTTATTGACTTGCACAAAATACAGTTTAACTTTAAATATTAATTCTTCTTTTGTTCCAAATTGGCTTCCCTAATTTTGCGCCCCCTAAATTTGGCGCCCGGGGACATAGGTCCCCCCTGCCCCCCCATAGTTACGCCACTGATCATAAGTTTATAGGGATGATTTATTTATATTAGTTTAAATCATAAGAAGCAGTGGTCGCCATAAAAAAGATGGCGCGATAATCTAGTAGAAACAAACCTATAGGTTTAAAGAAAAGAGAAGAAGAAGAAGAAGTTAATTCATCATTAAAATCAAATTGGTGATTTGAAGAACCGAGAATATATAATATAAAAGATAGGTATAAGGAAATTGGGAGAATATAGGAATGGTGATGGCTCGGGATAGGAATATTTGTAGGAATGTGGTTCCTGCAATTAAATATTTCAAGAAATAGTTAATTAAATAAATTTTATAAATCTTATTATGTGCACTGTAACATAAAACATTCTTAAAAATAAAATTATACTTATTTAAATATTAAATTTTTTTCTATTTTTATGTTTTATATTTATAACTCAAACAGACTAGAACATGTTCCATATTTGTTGGTTCTCTCATCATCAGAACATTTTATAATGTTAACCAATAAATTATGGGGTAGTTTGCCGGCATTCCTTTGTTTATTCACCTATGACATGAAATTTGAATTCTGTATTTGGCAATTAATTGGTGATATGTTATCACCGGGCGAAAGGCAAACGAGCAAATTGGACTACGGACTGAAAATTCTTTTCGCGTCGAGGATACTAATTAAAGGGACGCCAATAAATCTACAAGCTTTCTAAAAAATTAAATTATTTTTCATCTCGCTGTCAAATTTATTATATTTTTTTTTTATTTCTTTCAAAATATAATTAATGACATTTCGGATTTACAAATATATTTATATACATATATAAATTTTAATTAGAAGATAATCGTCTGAAAAAGTCAAAAGTGAAAATTTTTTGAAAATATTTCAAACAATAAACACAAAGCTTAAAAGATAAGCTTATCATACATACTTATTGAGCTTTTAAAAAAATACAATAATTAAAAAATATTTTCTTTATTAAATCAAGTTAAACCAATCAAATAAAATTAGAATAAAACAGAAAATAATTTTTTAAAAAAAATTTACTAGTAAAAATCAACATTAATTAAACTAAGAAATCAATAAAAAAATAAATAATATATATTATTCATTATAGTATTATAATATATGTTATTATTATCATTTTTATTATAATTATGAGTCTGTAATTTTTTTATAACGTGCCTAATTAAATCAAAATTTTTGTTAAAGAATATAAAAATTAAAATCTATTTTGTTGTGTTATATATGGATATGGGGCGTGATCCATGACTTTAAAGAACAAAAATAGTTTCAAAATAGAAAATTTTTGTTGAAGACATGAACCGAAAAAATATTAAAAGTATGTGGCAATATCATATATTGGAAATTAGAAATAAATATGATCTTTACGTATCTAAAAATAGTCATAAAATGGGTATATCTAAGATAAGTGAGAAAAAGCTAATGAAAGATCTGTTTAAACGAAAACTAATTAAGAAACAAGGGAAGGGTAAATGATGAAAAGGACTAAAACTATAAAGGTGGTTATAAGTGAATTTTTGAAAAAATAAGTATTGGATGATGATGACTCAGAATAAGGACTGTTGGAGGAATGTGGGTACTACGGCTATAAACGTTTAGTTGAGCCATAAAAATAGATATAAATTTGGATTATATTAAATATTATTTTTTCTTTTATTCTTCGATCGATTGTCTAACTATAAATGCAATTTCTATTACTAACCCTCCTTTCTACTATCGATATAATAAATTCTGTCGAGACGATCGGTGGGGGAGGAGATGTTTGCCAACAAACAGTGCGAGGTCTGCTTGGTGGAATTCAACTGCCTAGCAGATTCGAGTGAGGGGGGTTTCAGCAAATATGAGCTGAATTTAATTAGTTAATTTCAGTCGGATCGGAATGTAGGAAGGGGCTGATAATGTGACCAATGTGGCTCTTTTGCATTTAAATGTCTAATTAAATGGGGTCCGTTGTTTGGATACTGAGGCGTCATATTATTTTAGATAATCTGTAAATTAACAAGTCTTTATTGGTTAAGCATTAGAGGATCGTTGCAATCCGGAGTCAAAGACATTCAATCGATAATCAATTAGAAAGGCTCCTCTTCTAAAACTAGGGGATGAAATACGATTTCGAAATTAATTAATGCTGCCAAATCTGACAGAATCGACAATGCCATTTCCTTAAGTTGAAGAGAGAAATAGTCTGTTCTAGCAAGTTCCAAAGAATGCATGAATAATGGAAACTTCTGGTATTATATACTAGGATCACTAAAAGTATTTTATAATTTTATAATTAGGATTGATTAAAACTTTATTATAAGTGTTTAACCTTGGGCTAAATCAAGAGCGTCCAACCAACAATTTTTATTCAACACACTATTACATATTACTTAAATTTATTTTATAATGGCCAAGTGGCTAGTGAATAGTATTAAAAAATATACTATCTATATAATATAATAAGATACCACGTAGGGTGGTGGTTAACAGTGTTGACTCACATCTCGTGGTCCCTGATTAAAGTCCTGGGGCTGGCAAGGGAATTTTTCTAGCTGGGGCCTATGAGACGGGCTCAACCCAGCCTCCGAATAAAAATTGGGAAGCTACTTGATACAAAAATAGCGCGTCAGATCCGGAAAATCAAGGTAAAGGTTGATAAGATCCATTCTACTGATTATAGGACACCTAATTTGATAGGCGCTGATTTTGCGTAGGATATACAAAAGTTAGAGGTTTTTTTTAATATTATTTAATTTATATGTGGCCTATAATGAATGCACTTCCAAAGTGGTCATTTGGGTTCGCCACCTCTTGGCAAAATGAAGTAGTGTAATATATATATATATATATATATATATATAATATATAAGAATAAAGAAAAATGGTATAAAATCTATTATTTTACTATGTGCTATCCAAAAAATAACAAATTGAATAAATGAGATGCAAAATTCAGATGACACTGTGCGACTAAATGGATTTCAAAAATGCAATATTTGAAATCGATTTCTTGTATTCAATACTTCTACTCAAATAGAAACTTTTAAGGAAAATATTCATAAGAAAAGTTCAATTTTCTTTCAAAGAAATACGAATAGGGAGGCAAAAGAGAGAGAGAGAGAGAGAAAAACAAAAATAGAAAAAATAAAAAAAAGAGGCAACGTAAATAGAGGGGGGAGAGAATTGTTTATCAATGTCTGTTCTAAAAATTAAATGATATTACGAGTGATGTAATAAATACTATCAACTTTTCACAGTTCAATATACCAGAATAAAAGAAAAAACCCTTTCGATGGCAGCATAATCATAGAAGGATACGAGAAAATATAACAATGAAATGAAATCAGAGGAAAAAGACTATAATGAGGTGTCAAAGCTTGTGTGTAGCTGACTCCCCCCACTCCCCTTCCACCGCCACCACATCCCCTCTCATACCGCTACGGTTTTTTTTTCTTATTACATATTTAGTTCTAGATAAAAAAAACGGTCGACTTTTTTTTCTTTTGCTTTTTAAAAGACAAAAGATATTTTTTTGGGGAAAAATTATTCATTCTTGAAAAAAAAGACAGAAAAAGAATGGGAGAAAGTTAAGAGAACAAAAGATAACTTTGATGGTATTCATCAGCTGGGTTTGGCTCAATGGCGTCAATCGATTCAATTAAATTGATCAATCAATCATTTCAGAAGAGATTAGTAAGCGAGGTGTTATTTTCAGATTCAAAACAACCATTTGCAAATTTATAAAGATTTACATAATTTGGTAAAAAAAAAGTTGGATAGTATTATAAAAAATAAAAAAAAAACGCTGTAGAATTAATTATTTTAATTTTATATGCATAAACAATCCAGAAACAAAATTCAAACAAATAGGAGAGAAGATGCTGACGTCACTACTAGGCAAAAAACAAGTAGGGTGTATGATTTTTTTGAAATTTAAAGCCATTTTCACTAAACTATTGTTTAATTGGGTCTTAAAAATTAGTCCCATATTTTGAGAAAATTCATGTTCCATTGACAACATCCTGCAGACTTGCCTACCAAAATAACGAATGTTGACAGTATTGACTCTTATACATATTCTTTTATATTTTTACTATCTTCAGAGATAATATTGCGATCACGAAAATTTTCGATGTCGAGATTTTTATTATTTTCGTTTTGAAGGTCCCCGAATCATTTTCATTAAGGTTGAGAGGTGTGTGTGTGTATGTATGTAGATAGGATTACGCAAAAACGGTTTGAGCTAGAATAATGAAATTTAGTACACGGGCATTATTCAAAATTAGTAGTTTTCTATCAAATTTTGAAATTCTTTCGTAAAAGAGTCATCACCTACCACATTTTATTTTGTTTTTTCCTTTAAACTAACCGTAAAAATAAAAATATATGTTTGATAGATTTTCACATGATTAAAAATTGTATAAAACTGCTATATATAGAATTTCAGCTTGATTGCATCTCTGAAAGAACCGGAATTAATTTTTTAATACGTTGACTGGGAATCACGCCCGAGCACGTGACCTGGTGCCATCAACGAAGAGCCAAACATGCGCTCTTTCAATAAATATTATTTATTAATTTTAATTTATATATTTAATTTAAATAAAATATATGTTAATTAATCCAATTCAAATTTGCGAGATAGTCGAGTCGAGACACTCCAGATTTTTAATAAATATTTTAAATGTTATTTTTATGTTTTTTTGATTATATAGTATGAATTAAACAATATAAAGCATCTACTTAGAAAAATTATAATGAAGTCTATTTAATCAAATTTATTTTTTTTAAAAGTTAAGATTAGCATTTTTTTTTAAATATATACTTTTTTATAAGTTAAATATTTACATTACCTCTACCCAGAAAAAGTAAAAAAAAAAAATTAATAATTACACCTGTTTTATTATAAATCTAAGTATATATAAAATTGTAAAAGATAAAAATACTAATTTAATTAATATTAAATAAAAATAATAATAATATAAATGCAAATTAAAAAAAATAGTTAATTATTCTTTAAATTTTATTTTTATATTAATCTTTTAGTATATATTATATAAGCTTTTGTGAATATTTTAGAAAATTCCAGTTGTTTAATTTTTTTTTCTTTTTAAAATAAATGATTATAATATTTATAATTCATTTACTTAAATAAAAAATCACATTAAATTAATTTGGATGGAATTATTTTTTTGTAAATGTATATATTTAGTGAAACAATTTTTTTTTATTTTCAAAACAATATATTAAATTGCATGAATTTGGATATTAATTGGTTTCATTCTATCGTACTCTCCAGAACTAGCTCCAATATATGTTTGAAGATCTCAAGTTAATGCTCGTAGTAAAGAAATTTAGATCTGAATCAATGAAACTAATACCTATTTTAAAGTAAAAAACAAATCATACGATAAAGATCAAGATCTTTATAATAAATTTATTGTCCTCAAAGGCATCAAGTTGAATAGTGAAATCGGTTTTTCCCTAAAAAATGTTTTTTTCTTACTCATCCTCCAAACTTATTGAACTTATATATTGTATGTATAAAATTATAAAAAAAAATATATATAATTTTTCTTTTTATACCTTATTAAAATGCGATGAAGCTAAATAATTACTCAATTTTTTTAAATTGATTAATTATCAATATTTCTTAAAAAAATAACTATGATAAATGTGATTTGTAAATTATCCCCCCCCCCCCCAATAACATCGAACATTATTTGGAAATAAAATTATTTATATTAACCATGATGTTTGCTTTTCTCTTCAATATCATAATCACAGGCATATATTTCATCTAGGGGATAATTTAATTTGAAATATAACCCTGAACAATTCGTATACAATTTATAATATGGATAAATTACAATGTATGTAATGTTCCAAAAACTGCCACACACTGAATCACTATTCAGACTAATCGGGAAAACATATATTCGCTTATCTTGATTTTATTATTCGTTAAATGAATATTTTTCTATTAATATGAAACTTATCATTTTATTTTTATCCAAATTTATATGTTGCTAATTATATTGTTCATGCTCAGTGGTTGATAAAGGAAATTTCACATGGTTGAATCGAATGGGTGAAGAAAGATTAACGAGATGTTTGCTTATCTACAGAAAAAACAATTGGGAAACAACTGGTACATTGAGCAGATATATATATATATATATATATATATATATATATGAGAAAATTGGGAGAAGATGAGCTTTGGATGGAGGTGGATAAGGATAGAAAAAATTTGGTTTTGCAATCAGGAACTTTTGAACTTAGTACTGTTACAGAGATAGATTTATTATTAAAATGCATTTATCACCGTGTAATAAATATATACATATTATATGTAGTATGTATGAAAATTTTCTATAAATGAGCCACTCAGAAGCCAAACCGATTAACTCCAATTTTTAAAATTTTGCTAGTAATGTAATGTAAGGTAATCTGCAACATATGAAGTGAATAAAGAATTGATAATATTAATATTGCAATGCAATGTACATTTTTCGGTAATCAATAACCCTGAATTTAATTAAAACTGTGAACTTTGGGCTTCATTTTCTCAGTTTGCTTATAATGTGGAGTTAATCGCTTTGGCTTCTGAGTGGTATATATATATATATATATGGTGAGATAGATAATCTAACACTGTTCTATATGGAACTCGAAAGTTTTTTGCCGCAGCAACTACATTCCTCCAAATATCCCTATCCTGAGCTACACCCATCCAACCCATTTTCTTCCATCTCTCTTACGCCCCTTCCTGAATTGTCAATCCAACGCGTCCTTGGTCTTCCAACTGGTCTTCCCAATCGGTCTCCCCACAAATTTATTCTCTGCCGGTCTTTCATCTACCATTCTAGTCACGTGTCCTTCCTATCACAACTTTCTCGGTTTTATAAACTATATCTGAAGATGCTTAGAGGTCAATGAAATAAATTATAAGAAATAACATAATCGATCAGTTTATTGATATAAAAATTTTTTAAGTTTTTCAAATGACATTAAGGTTCATTAAAACAAAAAGTATTATGTTAAACTAAATAGTTCCTTTGTTTTTCAAAGTATAATAATTTCGAAAATAAAATATTTAAATACATACATTACTCAATATTATAGATGTTACTTGAAATTTTGTTTCAATTTTGTTTCCCTCGACGTGAATGTATTACTGTGTTGATATTTGGATTAAATAATCGATCAATTAACAATGCTACATTACATGCAGTATTTAATTTGAACATTAGGTTGCCTTATTGATTACGAGGTCACGAAACATGATTATCTAAAACTTTAGTTCAGCTATGAATATAGAATTCCACGCAAAAGGAAAATGATTATAAAAACCGTATCCCAAATTGTAGTTGGATTCAAATTTAGAAAACTCATAGGAAGATGAAGTCGGATGAATAGAGATCAAATGACATTAATGGAGTTTATTTCAGTGACCGAAATTTTCAATCATTTTCCTATTTTTCAATCCACTAATTTATAAGTCTTCTCGTTGATCAATATCATTTTCAGACATTCAACATCCAAAAGGATCATAAAAACAAAACACAGGAAAAAACAAACAAACAACAAAATTTTAATTAGCAGTCGACACCTTTTCATCCTTTTCTTCAGGAAAAGAATATCAATTATCTTAAACGCCTCTAGCAAAATAAGTATTTTTATTTACAAACTATATTAAAAACATAACAAAAAAACTTTTGAGAGTTTTCATTTTTTTTCTCTTCGCTTAATTACAAAAATGAATTCGACATGTCTTTGATTAAAAACAAATTAAAATGCCTTCAGGCCAATATCTGTTTTATCAGTATTAATTTATAAATCTACTATTTATGAGAAGACAATTCAATGGTTATGATGATAAGTACAATCTTGGTTAGTTTAAACTTTTTGTTAAACTTTGCAAATTATCGTCAGATTACAGATTTTCTATTTTCCTTTTAATAAACGGGAGCTCCTTAAATTTTTGAAATGAATCATTTTTCTGGGGTGTCATAATTTTGATGACAATCAATCACCATGTTTTAAAAACATAGCATAATTCTTCTAACAATAAACATTTGGCAACCTCTAAATGTTTTTATCTTCTTTCTTATAAACCCATTTTCTGGCCACCTTCAAATTTGACATACAAATGATAATTTAGTTAACCCTAAAATGGGTTATTTTCTTATTTAGAAGTCGATTGAAATTTTCATTTATATACTCTATATATCTATCACTGTGGCTCTACGGAATTCAAATATTCTTGGCCGCAGGAACTACATTGCTTCAATTGCCTCTATTCAATTACTATTTTATCCAATTTCCTTCATATATTCTGATTTTATACAAATTATATAAATAAACAAAACTGTGCTTAAAATAAATTTTCTCCACAAAGAGGAAAGTCGTGATTTTTTTTCCTGCCAATGGTCATCCACGAGGAGGGAATTCATGAATAAGTTTTAAAATATAATAATTTTAAATTGTCCAAATTTTTATTTTTTATTCGTTTTTAAACAAATTATCTATATCTATAAAGAATATAAGTTTAATAACAAGAATTTAATTAAAACTGAAAATTAAATTAATTAAAATTTTATAAAAATGGCCAATGAAAAAAATAAATTTTTTTTATTTAAATAAAATTATAGAATGTTTTTGTCATTAAAAAAAATCCAAGTATTTTGAAGTCTATGTAAAGTTTTAAATCTCATAATTGTAAAGGATAATGGTTATTGAATTTTGACCACACTACTACAATTCTCTTTCCAATTGTTCTTAACATTATATATCTTAATATTAAATTTATTTACTTTGTATTAGCATTGAATTCTAGTTATTCATCCAGTTGAGGTATTTTATGATTAATAGAAGATATAGAGTCAAACCGCTTGAGTCGGGACTTGATAATGACTGCAGAATAAGCAGTCGAAACGTTGTACGTTTATTTAACTAAATAAATAAATTATACAAATATGTGGTGTTTTAATAAAACCCCTTTAATAATAGAAGACATAAATAATTAATTGGATGAAGAAAATATTTATTATTAATGCATATTATAATTTATTTAAAAAGGTAAAAAAACAAAACAAAAAATGTGTAGTTTTCTATGAACAATTGAATTACCCTAATTGAATGTATTTAATTTAGAAAGCATATGCTATCAAGATTCATTGATTCGTCATGAATAAAACCCCTCTACTTCCAATTTAATACCTATTCTTTCCATTTGTTTACATAGAAATTACACAGAGAAATAATTTATTGACCTTAGATGGAGTTGTCATATAGTTTCAAAATAAATGAAATAAAATTTTACCTAAATTCAATAGTAAATTAATTAATAACTTAAGGAATGGAAAAAGAATAAATAATTTCTTCCACAAACCCTAACAGTGATGTAATCGATGGTAAATTTCATGCTTAGGATGAGAAATGCATAAAAGACGGGCTCTGTAATTCCCTTTTAGAAAGATGGCATTACCAGTTCCGTATCCTTCTTTTTTTTCCTTCTGTCATTTGCACTCCCCAATTCACACGCCAAACAATAACTCTGTGGTATTCGACACGGTCGAGTACAATTCGTCACCCTCCATCAACGACTGCTTAGCAGCCAATTTTGTTTTCTAATCGAAAACGTGTTATTGAAAAGGGTGGGTGTTAAGAGGGATTGTAACAGGATGAAGACAGGCCCAAATTTTGACGAGAACTAACAATTATTTTCGATTATATTGCTTTGCAAATATATCTAGTGAAGGAAAAAGACATCGAACACACACACACACACATATATATATATATATATATATATATATATATATATATATATACATATTCGACGAATAGGGTGAAAAAACTTCTTTTTTAAGGGCTGGATATAAGAAGCTTAAACTCCACCCTTCCATATCATATTAGCAACAGAAAAATGATTTCTATTTAAACACTATCAATACAAATAAATCAAGACTTTGTATCTGCATAGTTCAATTTAATATAAAGAAAAACAAAATTATTGTTTTTTAAAAAAATAATCATATTAAAAAGTGTTGTTCAAAATTTCCATATTTATATACGAGGATAGGTCAATAAATCCGTGACTGTTTGAATTTCCTGTCTCTTAAATGGAATGGCAACACTGCTCCTGTCAGCAGGCAACTATCAGCTGACTCCTGTTGAAATTTGAACCAGCTAGGTCTTTTAGTTTTTGTTTTACATCCTTTAATAGCAGACTACCTAGTGATTTAAGAAGAAAATCGAGAAAAGTGAATTTTCATGAAAATCCATGAATTGGGATACGAATTGCTCCCTCATCCGCCCTATTCTACGGATTTAGGCCCGAGTGACTATTTCTTGTTTCCAAACCTAAAGAAATGGCTCGGTCGAAAGTGTTTTGACTCTAACAATGAAATCATCTCACAAACAAATCTATTTTGATGTCCTCGACAAATCTTATTTTTAGAAGGAATAAAAAAATTGGATAAAAAAATGGACGAAGTGTATAAAATAAAATAATTTTTTATCTTTAAAAACCTGTGTTTTTCATTCAAAAAGTCACGGACTTATTGACCTTCCCCCGTAAGTTAAAAAAAACACTTAAAATTTAAATATATAATAATCGTTGGGCAGAAAACATAGTGAAGTAAGGTTTACTTGAAATTAAAAATAAATTTTTAAACGACTCAGTGAACAGATTTAAATATGAGAGAATTGGGAGGAGATGATAAATGTGTATGGAAGTGCCTAAGAATAATGTTTGGAAGAATGTGATTTCTGTGGCTAAGAACTTCAAGAAAATTTAGGTTATTTTAATGTAAGATATAATTAAGTGTCCAATTTTTATTTTTGTATATTTTTTTCTAAATAGATACAAAATTTAATTAGCTTAAATTAAATTGTGTTATAATTTAATCGTTTTAAATGTGTGTGCCATCTAATATTATTCATTCGAAAGAACATAATTATTATATTTAACCAAATGACTAAAACTGTTAATTAATAATAATTTTATCATTTATAAATAATTGAAGGTTTTATTTATGGATTTACCAATATTATATAATATACAGTACCTATGTGAATATATAGAAAATTAATGATTTTTATGCATTCCAATTATTCAATTTTTCTTATCTTCTTTGATAAATATGAAAAGAAGATCTGATTGTAAAATTGAAATGAATTGAAAAGTAAAGTAAACAACTTCGACATTTATTGATAAATAATTTAATAATCATTGATTTGTATAATAGGACTGTCACATGGCCTGAGTTGCTTTTCAAATAGGTAAAATAGTTTATAGATACGATCATACATCTATTAATATTATTAATAAAGTATGATTTTTTGATGACACATTTTTCTAGAAGATTGTCTTAAAATGACATACTACACCTTTTTTCAAGCTTATGTTTTCATATGAAAAAAATCTGGAGTGTCTCCACTCGACTATCTCGCAAATTTGAATTGGATTAATTAACATATATTATATTTAAATTAAATTTAAATAATTAAATTATAAATTAAAATTAATAAGTAATATTTATTAAACCAGCGGTCTTTGTTGATGGCACCACGTCACGTGCTGACGCGTGATTGCCAGTCAACGTTTTAAAAATTTAAAAAATTAATTCTGGTACTTTCAGCGATTCAATCAAGCTGAAATTCTATATATAGTAAATTTATACAATTTTTAATCATGAGAAAAACTATTAAACATATATCTTTATTTTGACGGTGAGTTTAGAGGAAAAAAAATGAAAACGTGGTAGGTAATGGTCCACTTCATGAAGAGCTACATTTCTCAAAAGATAGAAAACTACTAATTTTGAATAATGCCCGTGTACCAAATTTCATTATTCTAGCTCAAACCGTTTTTGCGTAATCTTGTCTACATACACACAGACATTTACCTCAACCTTAGTGAAAATGATTCAGGAACCTTCAAAACGTATAAAAACATCAAAATCTCGACATCGAAAATTTTCGTGATCGCAATACTATCTCTGGCGAGACAGTAAAATAAGTTGACCTGTGGCCAGGTCCGAACCGACCGACGGTTTGAAATAAATTAATTTCCAGCTACAGAAACAATTTCAAATAATTTTCATATATCTATTAATGTAATAAAAAACAGATATGGATACATAAATAATAAATATAAACATTTTTAATTTTATTTTATTTATAATATATATGCAAGACCAGGCTGTGACGTCATGCATGGCTGGATGACGTCATATAATTTTAAATCAAGAAAAAACTAATAAATATGATTTTTTTCGAGGATAAAACCAATACAAAGTGCATGATTCGTGGTGATATATAAAAAAATCTCCTTTGGTGTGAAAATAACCCTTTCCTTCCTATCGTCGATCGCTAATACTACCACTTCCGGTTTCCGGAATTGCACCAAAAGTTGATCAATTCATCCCACTGATGCATTAAGTAAATATACCAAATTTCATCAAAATCGGTTGAGCCGTTCAGGCTGTACACATCTATACGGACGGACAGACGGACGGACAGACGGACGGACGGACAGACGGACAGACATCATGCTAAAAATACTTTTTTCTGTTTAGAAAATGCATGATTCGTGGAGATATGTAAAAATCTCCACATGTGAAATTTGGTGTGAAAACAATACCTCCCTTACTATCGTCGGTCGGTAAAAATAGTTTATAGATATAATCATACATCTATTAATATTAAATATTATTAATAAAGTATGATCTTTTGATGACAAATTTTCTAGAAGATTGTCTTAAAATGACATACTACACCTTTTTTCAAGCTTATGTTTTCATAAGAAAAAAAACCTATGAATCATAGAAAATGGCCAGATGAGGACAATGTCGAATAATGGAAGAAAAGTATTTCAAAAAACTGACAAACGACATGGTTATTCGAGCAATTTCTTATAATATTAACTAGCTGTTCAGTTCGTGTTCAGCGTTCTTTGTTGGACAGACGGCTTCGCTCGTAAAAGTATATATATTTGAATATTTTGTTGAAATTTTGAATCTATCTATACTCTTTATTCGTTCTCATCAGTCAATATTAAATTACATTTAAATTCTCGGTGTGGACCATAAGGTCTCGAATAAACGGGAGATTTGGCAACACTGTAGCTTGGCTCTCAATTCCCAACCAAACTGAGTCCATTGCAACGTTGAGTTTTGACGTTATCAATGGAGCTTCCCCTCGTTTCTTTTGCCAGGTGTGAGTTGCGTGCAATGATCCGTTTTTTGAGTGCCAAGACCACCACCCTCATTGACAGAAAAATACTATTTTATCGTTGAATGTTATAAGAATATATTTTTCACATGTTGTCTATTTTGTGTATAAGAAAATAATAATATAGAATTATAATTTTATATTTTTAATAAATATAATTGTATACTATATATTTATTATAAATATGATTATTAAAAATATTCTATTAGAAATTTATATATATATATAAATTTTTAATAATATTGATCTAATGATTTCATTAAATTAAAATTAAAATGTTATTTATTAGAATAAATTATATAATTAGTTAAATGTAATTTAATTGTGATTATTTAAAAATTAATTTTTGATTTAATAATTCTTGTGAATTTTCAAAAATACATATTTTTTACCGACTGATGATAGCAAGGGAAGGTATTGTTTTCACACCAAATTTCACATGTCGAGATTTTTACATATCTCCACGAATCATGCATTTCGTTAATAGAAAAAAGTATTTTTAGTATCATATCTGCCCGTCTGTCGATTGTGTGTCCGTAAAGACGTGTACTGCTTGAACAGCTCAACGGATTTTGATAAAATTTGGTATAGTTACTTAAAGCATCAGTAGCATGAATTTTGGTGTATATCCGGAAACTGGAGAAGTGGTAGTTTCCAAAGTAATTAATTAATTTTATATTCATTGTCGGAAATTTTTCACTTAAAATATAGTAGTAATTAATAATTGAGTAATTAAACTAATAATATAAAAATAAAAAATTTTATAAAATAACGTTTTTCCAATGGACTAAAATAATTTTTCTATAAGCCTGATAAAGTTTATGGATGAATTGCTTCATATTCAACGAAACACGTTGGGCGCATTTAGTTTTATTTATTCATATATAGGATAATATAATTTAGTCATTTTAATTCAAGTTTTAAAAATATTTGTTTATATATATATATATATAATGTCGTTAGGAAATTAATTTATTTCAAATCGTTTACAGCTCAGTTTTTCTATCTATTGTTGAGTTGTTGGCTGTGAGTTTTAATTTTTTAGAGTATATTTATATACCATATATTAAATGTTTATTCTATTTAATACAAAACTAAAAAAATGATATAATAAAAATTATTATATATATTTATAAATTATTATTATGTATTATAAATTTAGGAATGAATATATATATATATAGTCCAATATGTTGTGCAATTCTGAAAATCGATTATTATATGATAAAATGTCGCGACGTTGCCAAATAGCTCTTCTGTTGTCTTGTTGACAAAATACTGATGATTCTGGATTCATCATCGAATTAGTATTGTATTAAGGTTTGATAGATATGTAAAATTTTAAATAAATGAGAGATAAGGGAAATGGGTGAAAATCCATTTGCAAAATTTGTTTACATAAATGGATAGAAACATACAATTAAAGTTAATGAAACCAAATGTACAAAATATTAAACACACCTATATAATAGTAGAAGTAATATTAAACTGAAATTATCTTTCATCGTTTAATGGATTGATCAAAAAGTTCAGAGTTATCTACTAAGAACAACTCTTTCTGTTTATAAATATATATATATATAACAGTGGCGCAACCAGGGGGGGTTTAGGGTTTTCACCCCCCCCTCCCCCAGAAGAGAAAAAAATCCAAATTGCTATATATTATGTACTATATTACAAATAGAAAAGAAAAAATATAATCCTTCTTTTTATTTGAAAAAAAAAAAAATTCTTAAAGTATAACTTAGTGTATAAAAAGTAAGTTTATTTTATTTTAAAAAAATTTTAATAAAAAATAAAAATTGCTTATTTTTTCGTACAGAATTTAATATAAGAAATAAAAAAAATTATTTTATTATTTCTCCTAAATCATAAAAAACAAAAGACTTAATATATGATTACTAGATGATTGTGAAATTTTCCAATTTGTTTAGGTAAAAATGAATATAATGAAACTTTTAGTAAATTCGATTTCCTATAAATTTAATTTAATACGATAGTATGATAATTCTCATAAAAATGGGTATTTATTGAGAAAATCAATAAAATGTGCTTTGACACCTCTTTAAACTATACCCTTACTTATCCTGTCCAAAAACAATCCAATCCCCGACCATCATTCCCAAAAAAAAACAATACCTCCCTTACTATCGTCGGTCGGTAAAAACATCTAAATATCAAATTTCAAGACAATATCTCATTTTGTTTAGACGTAATCTCGGTAACGAACGGCCGGCCGGCCGGTTCAAAATTTTTTTTTCCAGTTTTGGATTCAGAACCGTCTGAAAAGTGGAGATCTCAAAAAATCTCGGAGCAAAAATTTTCAAAATTTTCCGACCATCGTATAAGCTATTCTCATTCCAAGGGGAAAGCTAAAATGATTTACTTATAGCTGGAAAAAAATATTTTCTTACTAAAACTGTGAATACGAGTAAATAAAATACAAAATTAAATTTTTTTGCCAGATTTTGTAAAATCAGTGTTTCATTTACAAAACTTTTTTAAATATTTAATTTAAAAAAAAATCTTAATGAAAATTTGTCTTTGAGAGAGCCCGCGGGAATGTGGAGCGGCTAGTCAAAAAAAACCCCAGAATCAAATCCTGAATGCGCCACTGTATATAATTAAAAACTTGTATTTCTCTATAACCAAATGCGAGGATTAAAACAGTAAAAATGAAAAGTTTTCACCGGAAATATACTTTTTTATTTAGCTTAAAACGATTTCCGCTAGTGGGGGTGTTGTTGCGTGTCTGATTTTTGTAAAAAGATTATCTTATTATCTCTATGGTCGGTATACTTAGATTAATGGTAATATGGAAAACATATCTATTTAAAAAATAAGTAGTGTAAAGTAAAATTCATACACAGATAAGTAGTATAAATTTAAATTTCGAAATGGAAAGTTCAACTAAAAGATACCTACATAATTGTAAGACAGACAATAACAAGAGTTAAATTGCTATTAATTTAATAATAAATAATCTATTTCGGTACTAAATACAAAAGTACTTGGCAGAAGTAAACATATTGATCCAAATATCTCTATCTTAAACCACGTCCAATTACATCTTTTTAGGTGGCTCAGGATAGGGACGATTGAAGGAATGAGGTTGCTGCGCATAAAGAATATTTAAAGTTCAATTGAGCAACAAAGATAGAGAGATATATTAAACACAGGCGGACTACATTGTTGATAATTTTCAATTTTTTTTTTTACCGAATTAATATAATTTAAACATGAAAGTAAATTTAAAACTTTAAAAACGGTTAAAGTGAATTAGACTATGGTACATCAATTTCATTTTGAAAGATCTGATTAGAGGGATAAAATAAGAGCATTATTTTCCAAAATACAATCAAATTTACAAAGATCTCTTCGTAAAGAGGAATGGAATAGTAGAGGGAAGTATAATATTTTTTGTTTATAAAGGAATATATTCAGTATTTCTTTTTAATTAAAGATCTCGATTATTTATTAAATTAATTCACTTAAAATGATACTTTGAATTGAAAAAAAATTTATTACTTATATATTTACTTTATTTTATTTAAAAACGATCAGGGTATATATTGTTTTATGAATATTGTGCATCTGGCCAGGTTGTCCAATTTTGTTAGTATATCTTTATTATAGATTAAAATATGATATTTTAATTATTTTTAAGCTGAGAAATTTGAATATGTTTGAAATTTAATATAATTGGTAAGTGACTTTTTTACTATCTCGCCAGAGAGTTTTTCTATCAACTTTTGAGGAATGTACTCAACCGGAAGAGGGTCCATACCTACCGCGTTTTCATTTTTTTCCTCTAAACTGACCGTGAAAATAAAGATATACGTTTGATAGTTTTTCACATGATTAAAAATTGTATAAAACTACTATATATAGAATTTCAGCTTAATTGGATCGCTGAAAGTACCGGAATTATTTTTTTAACAGGTTGACTGGCAATCACACGCCAGCACGTGATGTGGTGCCATCAACAAAATTTAATAAATATTATTTATTAATTTTAATTTATAAATTAATTAATTCAATTTAATTTAAATATAATATATGTGTTAATTAATTCAATTCAAATTTGCGAGATAGTCGAGAGGAGACACTCCAGATTTTTTTTTATAAAATTTCTTGGTTGTTTGTATGAATCATATTGAGTAGTATTAATTTGTTTGAAGTATTCTTTACTTGATATAACGTATACTAGTAAAGATGTCTGTCATCTAGATTTCTACATTCCTTTCATTGATTTAGGTAAAAAAACAAGATAAATATAAATAAATATTACATTTTTTTTAATTTTGACGATCTCTCAGAAAATTGATAACATACTTTAAAAAAAGTAGAGTGAAGAATATTTTAAGGATGGCCCGACTGAGAATGGCAGCTTTGTGACATGAAGTCTAGAGTAAGACTGCTGGGGGGATGAATGAGTAATGAGGCCGCTGACTGCATACCTACGCCTGAATAACTTTTTAATTGTTAATAATATTCAAATTGAAAAATATTAGAGTGAGTTTTGTAGAAAGAATACAAAATTTATACATAATATATATATATATATATATATATATATATATATATATATATATATATATATATAAGCAAAACAATTTCATTTTTAATAAATTGTGATATTATAATTTTTTTTTATTTTATCTTTTTGATCAAGAATACCGTGCAAAGAAAATATTAAATCAGATGTGAGAAAATCACGAGTGAAAAAAGAATTGGTTTGAGTTAAGTGAAGATAGAAACGATTGGGCGAATATAATTCCTGAGTTCAGGACTGGTACAAAGATAAAGATGGATAATTCGTTGATAAAAAAATCAATTAAAAGAAAAAAAAAGTAAAACGTAAAAAGAAAAAAAATATTTTTCCTTTATTAAATTACAGAAACAATTCTCCATTCGGTATACTTCATACTCCTTTTAAAATTCGTTTTATCAACGATATTTTATATTCTAAAGAAGATTTACATTTATGAAAGGATGCTCTTTCAAATTTGTATATTAATATAATATTGCAAATTGTAACTCTGATGATTCCATGGAAATGGGAGTTTGCTCTGAAACTATCAATCATGAAAGGACATGACCATCTATTAGTAGTATCTTGTGTCATTTCAAGTAAATTTGGTTTCAATCGATTTGATTTGGTTTTCTCTCAGTAGAAAATATCAAACGAAAATTATTGAAAGATATTCCTATTGGGGTGAGAATAGGAATAAACGTTTTGATGTTACGATTCCAGTTGGGTGCGGGATATGGGAACCCTAATGACTCAAAAACTCAAATTGTACTTCTTCTAAAATCATCTGATCCATTGTTAGGTGAAATCGAAACATGAAGGTGAGCCTCCAGCAAAATTCTGGAGTGACGAAAGACCCAATTGAAGAGAATGCAATGTATTCTGTATTCCTCATACTCCTTCTAAAATGAGTTACAAACTTTATACCAGTGATGGCGAACCTTTTTGAGAAGCGGGTCAAATTTTAATCATTATTTTTATATTACTAGCTCGTGGGTCACTAACATTAAAAATTTTAAAATAAAAGTCTGATCTCAAAAAATCATTTTACCTTTTTTTTAGAACCTCATTGAAAAAAATTAAAAATTTATTAAATCAAAGCTTGGGTGGGTCAGTGGCTGAACCACCCAAGGTTCGCTATACCTTTAATAAACTTGATCATTAAGTGACTAATAGAAAATGATTTAATTTCATTTCAAAATCAACAGTAATGATTTTCATGAAAGTGTTTCAGTATAGTTTTCACATTATTATAATTTTTATTTACAATGAGCCATAATGGTAAGAGAATTTTCTAAAACTAACTTCCCAACTTGGATTTTATACGAATTGTATTGAATTAATATCACATTTCAAAATTTTTTAAAAATAATTAATTAATTTCTTAATTTTCAAAATTGTAATAAATTTAGCAATTAACTTAATAAAATGAAGAAAAAAAAAACATATTAATTTATATTTTTAGATTTTTAATTATCAATTATTATTTATTTTTATATTGAAATTAATTGTAAATTATTTGATTTTAAATTTTATTGATTATCAGTTGTGTTAAATGAAAGTAGTCTGATGTTCTTGTATCAGTTTAGTTTATTTTATATTTTCATAAACTCATAAACTCATGGTTGACTTACATGCTTCGACTTCATTAATGAAATTCTAAAAGAGGACCCATATATTTATTTTTAACTACTACATAGATAGATTTTAATTATAAGGCACAACAAAGATAAGTTTATTGATTTTGTTGATTTATTTATTTCCAAGAGATAAATCTATAGACAAAATATTCTAAATATTATATCTTCACTGAAATAAAATAATTTTCAGATTTTTTTATATTAGTTTATATTGAAGACTTTTATATATTAGAAGTTTGTTCATTGGAATATTCTTTGGAAAACGAATGGTGGGTAGATAAAGGACAGAAGAAAACAATAGTCCGTGACTTTTTGAATTTCGAAAAAGCAAAAAACTACTCCTGTCAGCATTCAACTATCGGACTACTATCGAAATTTGAACCATCTGGGTCTTTTAGTTTTTGTTTGACATCCATTAATAGCAGACTACCTCGTAGTTTGAGAAGAAAATGGAAAAAAGTGAATTTCTATGAAAATCCATGAATTGGGATACGAATTGCTCCCTCATTCGCCCTATACTCTAGATTTAGCCCCGAGTGACTATTTCTTCTTTCTAAACCTGAAGAAATGGTTCGGCGGAAAGAGATTTGAATCCAACGATGAAATCATTTCACAAATAAATCTATTTTGATGTCTCCGATAAATCTTATTTTTTGGAAGGGGTAAAAAAATTGCAGAAATGATGGACGAAATGTATTTAGCTGAAAGAAGACAAAGTTGAAAAATAAAATAATTTTTTATACCATACGTTTCATTAAAAAAAGTCACGGACTTGACCCGTCGACGTATCATACGAATTTTATTTATTTTTCTAAAATCAGTCCTTAATAAAACTAATTGAAAATTTAAAAGGTGGTTTGTTGTACCAAAAAATGCCATGAATCCATTATATCTCGATCTCTCTTCAATTGTTGTTAATCAATTGTTCCTCTCTATTTGTATTTAAAAGATTTTTTCGTTAACAAAACATTAAGGAGACAATAAACAAGAATAAATAAAAAAAAAACAATTGCTTACGATTAAAGAGCGAAACGAAAAGTCTTCGGTTCTCAATTTTATCTATTTATGTTGTTGTTGAAAATGTTCATTTGCTTCTTTTTCTTTATTTTTGTTTAATCGTTACAAATAAACAGCAAATTGAATGCATCAATTCCGATGCGACTTTTCAAAGATAAACTTAAAAAAAAAAACCTTAGTCCTCTTAATCTTTTCTTTTAATGAATCTCCTCTTTCAAAGGGCTGAGACTGAAAAACATTTAATTTTCATGTAAAATATATATACGAAGTTTGTTGACAATCCAATAAAAAATTGCAAAAATTCTTTTAGAGGAGTAATATATATATAATATATGAGAGAGAGATGAATAATTATGCTCGTTATCAAGTTTGCAACTTTCGGTTTTTCTGTATCCTGCCGGATAACATTTTTATTTATTTAGATAGAAAGACTGCTATTCAACATTCAGCCCCATGCCTTCTGAAAGAAGATTTTACCATTTGATTACTTTCTTGGAGAGAACCAATTAAAATTAAGTAAGATCAAATATGACTTTGAAATAAAAAAAAACAACATTGACTCTTACATTTAATTAAAAGAACAAATACTTTAAATTCACAAAAAATATTAAACAGTTTTTTTTTTAAATATTAGTTTTTATGTTTATTCTTTAGCGAACATTTTAATATGAATTGAATATTTTCTCTAAATTCTTCAATACTATAAATATAATAATAAAGAAATATTAAAGAAACTGAAAGGATTTATCAAATATCTAAATTGTTGTTAAGTCATAGAAAAAATATTTAAAATATTAATTTTGATGTTTCCTTCCAAACGAAAAATGATTCCTCGAATATTTATAATTTTATTTTAAATTAAATAATATCTACTTATAACAATTATTTTGCCGGTTGTATTATATGGGTGTGAGGCATGATCTATGACCTTAGAGTAGATTTAGAGTATTTGAGAATAAGATTCTTCTCAGCATTTATGAGCCAAAGAAAGATGAGGTCAGCGGGGAATGGTGGAGACTGCATAACGAGGAATTGCATGACCTCTATGCATCTCCAGATATAGTTAGAATTATCAAATCCAGAAGGTTGCGATGGGTAGGGCACGGGGCTAGAATAGGAGAGGAAAGAATGGCGAAAAATATATTGTTGGGGAGACCGAGTGGGAAACGTCCGCTTGGAAGACCAAGGACGCGGTGGGTGGATAATGTGGGAAGGGACGTGAGAGAGATGGGAGAAGGTAGGAATTGGAGGGTGGTTGCTCAGGATAGGGATACTTGGATATGTGTGGTTAATGAAGCCAAGAACTTCCGAGTTCCGTAGATAGATAGAATATCTACTTACACATCAGAGAGGTGAGGTTGAGACGATCCGTTGTGCTGATCACAAACCCCTCTTAGGCGTCAACCAAGTTGAAAGGTGCTATCATTTCGCAGGATGTTAAAAAACTAGATTTTTTGATTATGGTATATGTAGTAATACAAAATAGTAGTTAGTAATAGTTCCGTACTTTATATGGTAATGAATCCTTAAAAAAACGGCAATGTCAGAATTGGTTCACCAAATTTGTACTGACAAGAAACCGCTCTGGAGGTCCAGTTGAAATTGTTGACGAGTATTTAAAGACTATTAAAACAGATCGTTATAGTAAAACATGAGACTTAAGAAGAAAATTTAATGTACCACATATAACAACTATTCATTCTAAACCAGCTAAATCATCTGACTAAGCAAAAAACCACAATGATTTAATTTTCAATCCATTACTTTGAACTTTTTGGAAAATTGACCCCTTTCATTTATCATCAAAAAAATGGATAGGTGTTTGTTGACGTGGCGTATTGTCCCCACATGTCTTGCCTCCTCTAAATACTAATAAAATATATTAATTAATTTGACATGTTTCACTCAACGCGATATGATCAAATTATATATATATATATAATAAAACTTGCTTCATTTTATTCACCCAACAATCAATTGACAACAGCTGCATAAATAAAGGTTGAATCGTTCATCGCTCTACCCTTTGGTAAAATAATTGTGAGGGGTGATTTCATGTTTATCATTGATAATTTTTATAATTTGAAATTCCCTTCTCTTTCTTTTTTAACATAAATATAGTTACGTAATTATCTGATTTAATGTGCAGACTTTTATAATCCAAATTGATTTTTATTATCTGTTTATGTCTTTTTTAAATTAGTATCGCATATGGTTAATAAATGAATTTTTTCCACATGGTTTCTTTCCAACTCAATCCCAAACATTTTCATTTTTTTTAACTTACATTTAGAATTTTAATTCAACTTTCAATAAAGTCAAAATACAAATTTAAAAAATATATATTATATTAAGATATGCAAGAATTCAATATGTCTTTCAGAATACTACAACATATTCTTGTAAATGTAAAGAAAGTTTGAACGTTTTCTTAGAAACTCGCTTTTGAAAGTTCTATCATAGAGTGAAAAAAATCACTTTCCGTAGCGATTTATTTCTCAATGTGTCATAAGTCAATAGCTAAAATAAAAGACTGGTATAAATTTAACTAAAAAAAAAAACCGAATGACAAGCAAGACTTCCATAAGAGTATTTGATCAAGAGATAGGAGTATGTAAGTAAAGATGGAGGATGAGTTAAAAAACGTTCAATGTGCTCTGCTTAGTCAGATCTTGTTTTCATAAGCATAGAGTACAGTACAGTATTAGACATTTTGGGGTCAAATAGAATAATATGTTTCATTAAACACAATATTTAAAATCCTAAGTACGAATCTGTGTGGTTAATATACTGTGATCCATCACAATAAAAGTTTGGAAATATTAGGAATAGGTTAAGCAATGGGTCGCCAAATTTTTTTTAACATCGATAAAAGTAATTTTCTGTTAATTAAAATAAAACTATTAGATTCTGTGTTTGTACATTTACTTTATGATTTTACACATTTATTAAAGTAATAGTACATTGTGTAACAATAGTTTGATGAAAAATATATTAATGTTGACATTTAATTTTGGCGACCTCAGTGTTTCCGTTTTATTGTTAAGGAAAGATTAGGGGAACCAATATGGAAAAGGAAATGAAAAAATGAGAAAATTGGGGATAATAGGAATGATGGGAAGAGGAAAGAGACAATTGAAGGAACAAGGACAAGTATTTTCGAATTCATTAGTACCCAAAATAATAAATAAACAGAAAAGTATATGTCGAGTTTTTCTAGTAGTTAATATTTAAATCTCTAAGGAAATCGTGACAAAAAGTATAGGAAAAAATACCAAGCAAAAATAAGTTTTAGAAACAACACACAAAAAGAAAAATCTAATATTGAAATTACGTGTTATTGATGAAATTTATATTTAAGAAGAAGATGGTAAACAATAAATTTTTTTCCATCCGGGCGGTGATATTACTCATAAAACATTAACAAAATGTTACGTTAAATTTTGAGAATTTACAAAGTGTTCTATTAAACAAAATATTTGAGAAACTCGGCTATGTATAAATGAATTATTAAACAACTGTAAAAAATCTTTTGTAATATAAATTTTAAATTTTTTTTTTTTTTGTTAAAAAGTTGTTAATGTTAGATATATACGAATATACATATATATCTATATAAAAATATTTCTTAACCATTAATCAACTCTGTTAATTAATCTATAATTCCAATGTCACTTTGAATATTGAAGAAGATATTTAATTAAAATAAAAATTCGATTAAGCATTCGATTTATCAAACATTATTTAAGCTGGTATCTAATAATTATTAGATATACAAAAATTCAATAAATAAAAAAAAATCTGATGAAATATTAAAATTAAAATAAAAAAAAAAAATTATAAATTAATAATAAGTCAAATTAAAACAACAAAAATAAATTAAAATATAAATAATTATTCTTTGCAATTTTATTTTTCATTATAATTTTAATATATATTTTAAAAGATCAAATTACTATCATTATTTTAACATTAATTAAAAAAAAATATATAATGTTAATATTATAAACAAAAATATATATTGTTTAAATACAATCAAAAAGAAACAAGTATAATATAATATATTTAGGTATATTATAAAACTAATGTAATATTTATTAATCTTTATAGTTCTTTTGAATTCGAAAGTGCAAGTGCTTAGCAATCCCAATCACAATAACTCCGGTTAAACTAAAATATTTAATATATTATATAATCATAAAATTTTTAATAATAATAATAATAATAATATCTTAAACACAAATCTAAATATGAATTCATTTGTATCTATCAATGTTTATGAGAAAAAAATATTACTATTTTTAATTTATCCATAATTTAAACCAAATTTTGTTCTGTTAATTCAATTTTATTATCACATTCCATGATCATTTTCACAATTCCAAGGAGATTTCGATTAGATAAATTAAATATATGTGTATAAAAATAACACACACGGTCAATGAATAAATAAAATAAGCCATTTAACAAATTTTTTAACATCGAAAGGTCTTGTTTGCGTGTTTTATAGAGAGATATTTTTCTTTTCTTTTTTTTTTAATTTCTATGAAATTTGCATTTATTTTTCTTATTAAAATTATCTTGATCTAAATTAAAAATAAAAAAATAAATAAATATATTTTATTTGAATTATTATTTTTTTCTTTTTATTAATGTAATCTATTATGACATATAGTATAAAAATAGTATACATATAATCATATAACAGAATACTAATAATTTAATTAATCTAAAATTATTATATTTAATATTTTAATTTATATATATGATTGGAAATGTACAGTGATGAAAAAATGTAAACGTGAAGGGCCCCACTTGCCGGACAATGACAATGGCCTTTCTTAACCGGTTGATTGCCCGACAACAGCGCCACCATGGCATTTATATTTTTCCGTCAATATACATGACTACCGGTAGGTTACGAAGGATACAGAGATCCTTTTTATTATAACATCAAATAAATGGTTTCATCCTAATGATTGGGGAAATTTCATGAATATGTCCTGTGTCTGTGGAGTTACCTAATCTCTGTCCTTTTTCATTCGAATGATGGGGGGGGGAGGTAGTTAGTCCAATACAGTTACTTCTTATCATAGGTTTTTCATATTATAAACCTTATATAAATAAAAAAAGAAATGAAATAATGCTCTTTGTGTTGATAATTTATAATAGGAGGATGAAATTCTTTATTAGAGCCATATTGAAAAATCGAAAATGTTTAAGAGCCAAATCGGAAAAAAATTTTACTTTTTTTTTTTTGTTTTTTTTTTTAGAAACATATTGAAAAATCAGAAATGTTTAAGAGCCAAATCGGAAAAAATTTTACCTTTTTTTTTTTTGTGTGTTATGACTTTAAATTTTTTAATTGAGCCACAATAAACTCGAAAAGAGCCACGGTTTGGCCACCGTGGTTCTATTACATAAGTGAAATGGCATCAAGAAGTATTGCTTACTACTTATGTAAATCTATTTAAGTGAAAATTATATATATATAGGTAATTATATTTTAATTATTTCATAAGTTTAAATATTTACTAAATAAAAAATCTTAAATGATTAATTTATCCCATAAATAAACTATGTTAAATCAATAATAAATATATTTTAATTATATAAAATCGATTGTACAATTTAAGTAAGAAATATAACAAAGAGAGCATTATTTAATATTAACTATTTCATTATGAATCGTTTATATCGTATATATATAATTACTATAATATGAATATGGATAAATAAAAGTTGAAATGACAAAGAGATGTGAAGTAGAAATTTTAAAACAAATATAATTAATATGTCTTTATGTAAAATGAAAAATCTTTAAGTTGAAAAATACTATTTTCAAAAATGTATGTGTAATATCCTTACTAAAAGTTACTAATTATTAAACTTTCACTATTCGGAGTTTCATTTAAAATATTTTTCACATTAATCTATTTTAAAATGGACGTTGTAAATTTAATTTTTTTTTGTTTAAAAGTTTAAAAATTACATCTTTTGCAAATTATCAATTATATAACTATGTGGCAATAGTGATTACCAGAGTAAGAGCAATTTCTAAACATCCCTAACCTGATCAAACATATTGTTAGTATATTATATTCTTTCACTTGCCGTTTCCCAATTGGTTTCCCTAAAAATTAACTTTCCGTTGCCTATTCGAACCACGTGACTCGTTTAACTTTATCTATAACTTTTTAAATTTTATGACCCACTTATTTTTATTAGTCTATCTAATTATTATAAATGCTTTACGACTAATAAAACACTGTGAAAAATACTAAATATAATCTCAGTAGAAAACATTAAAAAATGATATATTAAAGGAGTAAAAATGTATTTTCTTTAATTACATTTCTATGTCTATCAAAAGAGAAGCGTGTTAGAGAGAGAAAGCGAGATTTTAAAAGACAATGAATAAAATATTTTGAATGTATATTAAATGAAAAATTTTGCCACTTTTGGATTGAATTACTTAGAGTATTTATGATTGAATTAAATATTATAATTTATTATATTGAAATTCAAAAATATATATTAGGTGGATTGCTTATTGGCTTCTCACATCTCTCCTCCCAACCTGCCTCCATTTTCGACTGATGGAGCGATCAATATAGGGTTTCATCATTTAACAAAAATCAGCAAAAAAACGTTTCATGAGAAAAATTTAATGGTTCAAAATAGATTATAATTAAATAATTGATGTAAATATAGATCTATTTTTACTATCTCGTAAGAGATAGTATTGGGATCACGAAAATTTTCGATGTCGAGATTTTGATGTTTTTATACGTTTTGAAGGTTCCTGAATCATTTTCACAAGGTTGAGAAAAATGTCTGTGTGTGTATGTGTGTGTGTGTGTATGTATGTATGTAACCAAGATTACGCAAAAACGGTTTGAGTTAGAATGATGAAATTTGGTACATGAGCATTATTCAAAATTCGTAGTTTTCTATCAACTTTTGAGAAAAGTAGCTAAACCGGAAAAGGGTCATTACCTACAACGTTTTGATTTTTTTTCCTCTAAAGTGACCGTAAAAATAAAGATATATGTTTGATAATTTTTCACATGATTAATAATTGTATAAAACTGCTATATATAGAATCTCAGCTTGATTGATTCGCTGAAATTACCAGAATTAATTTTTTAACACTGCAATTCTCACGCGCCAACATGTGACGTGGTGCCATCAACAAAAAGCCAAACATGCGCTGGTTTAATATTTATTATTTATAATTTATAATTAATTAAATTTAATTTAAATATAATATATTATGTTATTTAATCCAATTCAAATTGCGAGATAGTCGAGTGGAGACACTCCAGCTTATTTCAAATAATTTGAAATTTTAAATATTTTTTTGTTAAATAATGCTGATATATTTTTAAGAAAAAAAACATACAAAATAGAAAATGTTTTTACACTTTAAAAAACAATCTCAAGGAATTATATGTAGATACATTTTAATCTGAAAATTAATTTTAGTATAATAAAATAGTTAAAGAAATATAAATTTTATTCATTTGTATATTTAAATATTTTTACTCATAGATTGTAAATTATCAAAGAGATTTAGTAAAGATATTTGGAAGATAGCAAGATAGTCAGAAAAACTTATTAATAAATAATAAATTAACAGTAGAGGGCAGCATTGAACAACTATTTATTTATTCAATTTTTAACTTCAAAAATACAATATAATAAATAGATAAAACAAATATTTGGGAACATTGATCATTAATGTAAATTAAATATAATACTAGTCTTGTGCATTCACGACTAACCCAACAGACAAATTAGGCCAACCACTTAAAAAATTGATAATTGATAACTTCTTTTATTGTAAATTGAGATAGTAATTCAACTACCATCTCTATATGTTCATATAATTAGAATATATGTGATAGACCGGCAATTTGAAATTAAATAATTTTAAGGGAATTTGGAGAAGATAGTTATTGGATGGAGATGGCTTATGATAGGGCCAGATGTTAGAATGTGTTTGAAGCTCTCAAGAATTTTCGAGTACTTTAGCGCCTTAAATAGAATTGGATAGAATAAAGAAGATTAAAATGTATCACTAAATGACTGTTCTTGGCCAGGAATTAAAATATACCTATTTTTTATTATAATATTTAAATCATAATATTATGAAATTAAATATTATTAAAAAAATATACGTTAAGAATTTGTAAAAAGAAAATTGTTAAAATTAAACGGATATTTATTAAAAGAGATAAAGGTTGGTATTTCATTTGGAAGGGATTGAAATACTATCTAGCGAGTAAATAGCTTTTAAACCTCATATTCAGAGTTTCAATTAGAATTTGATACTTGGTTGTCTGCTGGTCATTTGTTTATGTTTGGCATAGGATTTGAATAGATTATTAACCAATCTTCAAGTGGAATAAACAAACGCAGCTTGGTCTTCTATACCCCTTTCCCTTTCTCGAGATCAAAAGGGGACATGACCATCAGCAACTTCTCTCTTTGGGTTATTTATTGTCCATATTTTCAGCATTCAACTTTTTTTCAATTATAAATTTTAATTAAAGTTCTATAAATATAATTCAGGTTAAAAAAAATTATTGGTTCATGTAGGTTGAGAAAAGGATAGTGAGAATGGGTTTCTAGGGAAACCCAAGTTAGACGACTGATTGAAAATAAATAAGGGAATTGGGGGAGGAGAGCAATTGGATGGAGCTGACTTGAATGGAATGTGCATATATTGCGGTCAAAAACTTTCATGTTCATTAGCACAACAGAGAAAATTATTTTATTACAAATGTAGATTCAATACATTTTAGGTATTTATAAATAATATGTAGAATATGTATTGGTAAATAGTATAGGTATATACTATGACTTAAAACATAAAAATGAATGATAATTAATGAACAAATCAGAAGAATTTTAGCAATGACGAAAATTTGCCAAACACAAAGAACAAAGGATAGAGAGATATTGTAGGGTTCGATAGTGCACCGAGATAGAACCCAAATTGGAATGTTGTTTAGTTAAATGGCAACTGCCAATTGAAGTTGAATGTCACTTCATTTGATAAACTGTGACTTTTCTCTTTGCTCGAGTGATTTATTTGCTTTACTTGCATCTACTGTATTTATTGATTCGTAAACTCAGTGCTAGGCGAAAGAAAGACAGACAGACAGACAGACAGGTAGACATATGCTGTCTGTGTCTTATCAAGTCAACTTAATTATATACCTGATTTAAAATATTTCTTTGCAGGAAGTTATAATTAAATGAATACGTTGATCGTTTATCCGTAATGACTTAATAAGGTATTAATGACTGTATAATTATATATTTTCCAAAGTTATGGTAGTAAATTTAAATATGCTAGAACTAACAAAGTGACTCGATCAAATTAGAATGAAATTTTCTATTTTAATTTTTCTCATAAAATAAAAGGGAGGAAGGAGGAAGCTCCACCAGAAGGAATTAATTAAAAATGAAATAATTCTATGATTAGACCATCTTTAAACTTATTATTATATAAAATCTATGACATTTATAGCAAAGAAAGTATTAAAATAATAAAATTTAATGAGATTTTTTAACATAAATTAGCATTATTCTTTATCAAAAAATTATCTTTTATAATTTTCAATAATTAAATCCAAAAATTTATATTTAACATTAATGCTACCAAAACGATCAAATAGTCACGATATTTTGCCATTTCTTTATGTAAACAAAAGTTTAATAACAATATTCCGGTAATAACCAAAAATGACATTTAAACTTGGATTAGAATCAACTGAACAAGAAGTCATTTAATTTAAATTAAGGTTGTAAGTCGTGTAACGCTTATTATTATGCAATAGATGGGTTTATTTTATAAAAGTTACTATCGAAGAATATCACAATTAAAATATATAAAACTATCAATATACTGTTGCTTTATTTAAGTATGTGGCTTGGTATAAGACATTGGAAGAAGAAAATATAATCAGGGTATTTAAATTAGAAAAAACTGTAATATTATTAAGAGAGAAAATGCATAAAGAGGAATTACGCGGTCTATTGCAACAGTAAGGGGACAGGTACTAAAACTTTGCCAAGGTAAGCGTCATCTGAACTCTAAAAACTGTACTAGTGAAAAAAGTGAACAAACATTGTATCGTTTCACTTTTCTTTTTGTTTATAAGTTGTTTACAATTTTCTCTTCTTTCTGAACCAATTTTCTCTCCTCGTTATCGAAAATAATGAATTCTCGATCCGAAATTCGCACGAACATCAAATTCTGTTTCAAGCTTGGCAAAAGTATCAATAATAAATGGGCAATGGAGAGAAAGCCATGACACGAAAGAAACAATGCCCCTGTACACAAGTGCAGAATTGTGAAGGAGTTTCTTGCAAAAAGAGGCGTTGTTTTGTTGGAACACCATCCCCCCTCATACTCGCCGGATTTGGCACCGGCTGATTTTTGGCTAAGCTCAAAATTGAAAATGTCGATGAAACGAAAGTATTTTGGAACCGTGGAAGAGATCCCAACATGGTGACCTAGACATCATCCCAAAAAATGAGTTCCAGAGTTGCTTAGACAGACGGTTCTAACGCTGTATTGATGGAGAAGGAGTTTATTTGAATAAAAACAAAACAAATTTCGTTTTGGTACTGGTACTCGCTTATCTTAAGTCAATCCTCTTACATTTGCGACAGACTGTGTATATGACTTATATCCACTAACTAAATATTATCACTTTAAAATATAAAATAAAAATTTTGATTATAATGAAAGTAGATGAGTATCGGGATGACCAAACAATATAGATAGCTTGAAGAAAGTTAAAAGTAAGTTAAGCATGAATCAAAGTATATAAATGTAATTTGGTAATCGTAAATATTTATTATGATGGATTATTTTATCATTTAATCTTCAATTATAATAAAAATCCAATTAGAAACATTGTTATCGGAAATTTCATTGAAAAATGGAGATATTTGAACCGTTTTTTTTATGTTTCATTGAAAACTTCACAATAGTGAGAATTGACTGAATGAATCATTTCGTTTCCGAAATAAATGTCTCTGGCAGAATCCGGTCGATGGCGAGAAAATCTCAACAACCCACTTGCAAAGTTAAAACATTTCACCTGTAAAATATTCATTGTTTACAGGCCGCAATCTCGGGAATGGGCCATAAGTCACCGTTTTTGTTAGAAAAGCACCAGAGGCGGTCGCTTCGGGCAACTAACTCCTACATTTTATGTCGCTAATGGGTCTATATATATATATATATAATATATATATATATATATTATATATATATATAAAAATGGAATTTATATTTGCCTGCTTTGAAAACATGTGATTTTTTTAAAGTACATCTTGGATATTTATAATTTCACTTAAACATTTAAAAAAAAATGTGTGTGTGTGTGTTTGAGTATGTGTTTGTGTATAACAAAGCGAGATATTAATATTTACTAAGGATTTATAGAGTAGCTGTTTATGAATCAAATATATTTATGAAAAATAGCACGATTTCTCATTTTCTAACTTTTTTTGTCAGTTCGCGTCACGGGGGAAAAATATGATGGCTGGAAAAATAGAAACTATTTTCTCGTGATAATTGATTTTTGTTTGTTTCACATTTCATGGTTAAAGAACATTCAGTTAGTATTTGATTTATTTTTCAAGTATATTTTTTTATTTCTATTTAAATATATATATATATAAATTATTCATTATTTTATATATATATTATTTTAATATTTACTTATTATATCTATATATATAAATGTATATAATATATATAGTAATATATAAATTAATATATTATATGTGGTTTTATTCATCTAAAAATGTATATATATATATATATATATATATATATATATATATTAAACTAGATTATGATATATTTTTTTAAATTTATTTTAAAATTCTATATAGAGGTATTATATATATCAATATAGATATAGATATAGATGTATGTATATATAGTGAAATAGATAATCGTACAACATAAATTAATGAAACAATTGAAAAAAGTTAATGAACTGGAGAGGAGAAAGAATAAGATTGGTAGATGGAATTTTTTCAATTCATTGAACAACATTTGGTCGACTGATCAAAGAGATAAGTCAAAGATAAATAATAAAATCATACATTTTGAAATTATTTCATTAAAGGTGTTTGATTGATACTTTTCATTGATATACTGAACGATTTTATTTTTATTGATAACGGATGTTGAAATGTATAAAACTTTATTAAATCTATTGTTTCAATTAGCTCCACCATTATGTTAGGTTTACTTCATACATATTCATGTCCAGAAATTAATAAGGAATAAATAAGACTCTTTATTAAATGCGTCAGAAGATATCACATTCTATACAGAATATATTAGAAACTTAAAACGGATATGGTGAATATTAATTTTTCCTAGTGATGCTCGATCGACATTGTTTTTGCATTTACACTGCGCGATCGACTTCGAAAGTTCTGCAATCGACCTTTTGCTTAAAATCGTTATATACATACTATATCTCAATTATTTACTTTGTTTTTTTTTAATTCATTAATATCCATACAATATTAAATAAATATGCTTAATTTCTTAATGAATTGTGTAATCATTAATATTACAAATTTTAAATAATTGCATGAAAAACAAAAAGAAAATATATTAAAAGAGAAATAACTTTTATAAAAACATGATATTAAGAGAATTAAGTCTTTTTACAATCTCGTCAGAGAAAGTATTGCGATCACGAACATTTTCGATGTCGAGATTTTGATGTTTTTATACGTTTTGAAGGTTCCTGAATCATTTTCACTAAGGTTGAGAAAAATGTCTGTGTGTATGTGTGTATGTAGACAAGATTACACAAAAACGGTTTGAGCTAGAATAATGAAATTTGGTACACATTTGGTAACATTTTCGATGTTTTTGTACGTTTTGAAGGTCCCTACGTCATTTTCATTAAGGTTGAGAAAAATGTCTCTCTGTGTGTGTGTGTGTATGTAGACAAGATTACGAAAAAACGGTTGGTACATGGGCATTATTCAAAATTCGTAGTTTTCTCTCAATTTTTGAGAAATGTAACTCATTCGGAAGAGGGTAATTAACTACCACGTTTTCATTTTTTTTTAATCGTAAAAATAAAGATAAATGATTGATATAGTGTTTCATAATTAAAAATTGCATAAAACTGCTATTAATAGAATTTCAGCTTGATTGAATCGCTGAAAGTACCGGAATTAATTTTTTAACACGACTGCAAATCACGCGCCAGGACGTTAAGTGGTGCCTTCAGCAAAGAGCCAAACACGCGCTGGTTTAATATATATTTATTAATTTTAATTTATAATTTAATTAATTAAATTTAATTTAAATAAAATATCTGTGTTAATTAATCCAATTAAAATTTGCGACACTTCAGATTTATTTTTAAATGAAAGAAATTTAATATATTACTTATAAAATAAAAAAATTTAAAATATAAATATAAATATAAATAAATAAAATAATAATAATATAAAATTTAAATATAAAAAAATGCTCGATAAATGTATTTTTTTATAAATTAATTACAAATTGATTAGAAATAAATAAAAATATCAAATTTCTAGATGTATGAATAATTTTAATAGGAATTTTTATTTTTAGTATCTAAATAACTAAATATTTAAATAAGTTATTTAAATAAAAAAAAATGTATTCATTTGTTTGGTTAAAAAGTTATTCGATTACTGATGTATCTTTTTTTTAAAAAAAAAACAAAAACAAAAAAAAAAAAACAATATTCGAGTGAATGATATCCTTTAGCTTTTAAAATATGCATAAATGTATGAAAATTTTAGGTGAAACCACTGACCGACTAATTTTTTTACAACAACACGCCACATCCAAAGGGAAATATTATACACTGTTAAAAAAAAATTAGATTAGAGAAGTAATACTAAAGTAGTAGCTGCTGGCTGTTCGTTTGATGTATTCATTGATAGATTTTTTTGATCTTCCCCCTTTTCGAAAATATAGAAACACGAAACCATGTTTATAATTATTGGAATGCATTTATTGATTTTGTCTACACTAAATGGATTTAAAAAAAAAAAAATATTTTTTTTTTTTTATTGAACAATCCCTATTTTTACCCCTAAGTTAAGTTATGGTTGATTTATTTTCACCAATTCTCTTGTATACGTTGCAGTCATTATATTCATGTTCCATGCAAAATTTCATTATTGTAGGTTAAAACGATTTTTAAGTGTTGTCGTATTTGTTACATACACACAAAGACACACACACACACACACATTTATATATGTACATACAATGAATTAGGAAATTTTGAAACCATATTTCAAATTTATTGAGATATTTCCTGTACAACGTGATACAATTTATAATGATTTTCCACCACTCCCTCCCCCCACTTCACTCGTCCATCTCCCTCTCCCACCTCTTTCTTTTCTACCCTCCTTTTTTTCAGTTCCCTATTCGGTTTTAGAGATTTAATAATTTGTCAAAGAACTTTTTTCATGCTCCTGACAGTTACCAATACCCTTTTTGTTTGGAGGAGTAACGAGAAAATAAAAAAAAATTATATGCCTTCAATTATTGTCTGATATTATACTCGTATTATAAAAAAAAATATAAATTATTGAAATTATTAATGACTGTTGTTTCTAATATATATATATATATATATACAAAATATATTCATATTGAAATTGAAATAAATTATAGGTATATGTAAAAAGATAAATGAATATATGTATTAATATATAAAAAAAAAATAAATAAATAATTACTAACAACATGGAATTTAATAAATGATTTAAAATATTTTGAGATAATGATAATGAAGTTATTTCCATTATATAAATTTATAAATTTGTTTTTTGTTTAGCATTTATTTAAATTTATTTAAATTTCAATATATATATATCAATTTTGTAAAACATTTTCTGTATATAGGTGTATTGATTGTATAATATGTTGGTAGATGAATTTATCTTACTTTCCTTTGATTATTTTTTGTTGGTTTCAATTTACTGTTCAATTTGGAATCAGTGTTAGTGGATCAACAAACTCAGTCAAAGTCACACAAGGGGAGGGGATAGCGAGGAATTAGAATAAATCGCCACTTTAAAATCACAGGCCGATCAGAATTCTTCAAAAAAGAAGAAAAAAACATCCCCTTTTTTTAATACAATTAATGTACATATTATCATCTCCATTTTAAATACAATTCTCAAAAAAAAAAAAATCTGGAGTGTCTCCACTCGACTATCTCGCAAATTTGAATTGGATGAATTCACATATATTATATTTTAATTAAATTTAATTAATTAAATTAAAAATTAAAATTAATAAATAATATTTATTAAAAAAGAGCGTGTTTGGCTCTTTATTGATGACACCTCGTCACGTGCTGGCGCGTGATTTGCAGTCAACGTGTTAAAACACACACACACACACACACACACACACACACATACACACACAGTCATTTTTCTCAACCTTAATGAAAATGAATCAGGGACCTTCAAAATGTATAAAAACATCAAAAACATCAAAATTTCGTGCTCGCAATACTAACTCTGGCGAGATAGTAAAAAAACACCCCCCTTTTTTTTAATACAATTAATTTATTATCATCCCTATTTTAAATACAATTTAAAAAAAAAAAATAAAAATATGTTTATCGCTAATGAATTCAAAAATGTTTGCTCGAACAAATATATTCCTTTAATTCCCCGTTATATGAATCATCTCCATCCAATTCTGATCATCTCCCAATTTCAACCTAAATATTGTCACTCTATGCAGTCTTTGGTGTACCTACCACTCGTTGGTTACCCTTAATTAAATACAGGGTCCGGCATAAACCAGTAAACCGAAAATGCAGTGTTGTTAGAACAATATAATTCATATTCATTTCCTACTACTGATTTACATATCTTGTCAACAACTTCTCACCATTATTGCAAATGTTCAAAGTGTCCTCCATTGTTGTCCAAACATTTAACACAATGTTGATATTAATATGAAATATGTTGTTCTAACAACATTGCATTTTCGGTTAACTTAACTTATGCCAAAAAGAAAAGAAAAGAAAATATATATATATATCAGGGGTGGCCACACTTGGTGATACTTAAGAGCCATATTGAAAAATCGAAAATGTTTAAGAGCCAAATCGTTTTTTTTTGTGTTATGACTTTAAATTTTTTGATTGAGCCACAATAAATTCAAAAAGAGCCAGATGTGGCTCGCGAGCCACGGTTTGGCCACCGTTAATATATATATAGTATATACAGTTATTATTTATTTAAATAATTGTATTGAAATTAAATTTTTTTTTTAATTTTTAAAAATATTCCCAATATTGAATAATTGATGTTTAATGTGATCATAAACCATAAATAATCCGTTTAGACAATTTTCCGTCCAAGTTAATCAATAAAGATACAATTTGAAACGTAAATCGGGTTTCACGAATGAAAAAATAGATAAAAATAAAATATTTATGTATTTTATATGTGAAAAATACAAAACTATGAATTTATATTTATCCAAATATAAAAGCTCTTAAAAGAATTAAAGAAAAGATTGAAAATATTATTATACATTCTCACTATTTTATAAAATAAATTTATGAAATGATTTGATATTATATATATAGATATATATATATATATCGAAGTAGATTTAATGGAATTTGTTTGCAATAAAGATTCCCTTCGTGAACTGGTATTGTCTTTGTTTGGATAACGTATGATGATATACAAAAAAAATATCTATGAATGATAAATAAATACTTGCAAAAATTGTGGATTGGGAATATTGGAAATGTAAAAAAAAAAAAAAAATGTTGGAGAAAATAAAACAAATCCTCGATTAAGTTACGAGAAGAGGTTCTGTTTTGGGGGCTACTATTTGAGATATGACTCGATTTAACAAGAGCAGCAGGAGTAATCACATGAATTTGTCCCGATACCGAGAGAGAGAGAGAGAGAGAAACCTGGGAATAGAAAAAAAAGAAGACAATGAAAAGAGAGAAAATAGGAAGAGAGAAAACAAATATAAAATTTTGATTTGTCTCTTTGTTTACATTTTCTCTTATTTTAACAACCCAAGTTCTAAGATTGATTTCCTTTAATTTTTCTCTGTCGAAATATAAATATTAAGTTTTTTTTATATTATTATTATTATTATTTTCAGGTCGCTTATTTTTTTTTTTATTTTTAAAGAGAGATTTGTTTTTATAAAGTAAAATGAATGACTGGAATTCATTTCAATGATTGAATTCTTTATATCTCATCTTATTATTACTAGGAAAAATTGAATATATATATATAAATATATATTTGTATTTTTGAAATACTAAACCGCTCGAAGGATTTTTTTTTTGAAATTCACACCATAGATAATATTTATTAAGAAAAATCGATGTGTATTAGTTTCAGCCTCGAAAAAATCATCTTTGTTAGTTTTTTCTTAATTTAAAATAGGAATTTTAATAATAAAAAAATGGTGCCGGGCAATGCCGGACAGTGCTTCTTTAAATACAAAATATTATAAATAAAATAAAATTAAAAATATTTATTTTTTAATAATATTTTGTAATCAAATTACGAAATATATATTATATTATATCAACAGGCCATACATTCTGTCTTTCGGTGCATTAATATGTACGTTTAAGGGCTGTAAGTTTTATAACTATTTTTTTTTAATTTAAGTTCTTTTAAATTATTTGAAATTGTTTCATATATTTTGTCGTTAATAATATTTTAAATAATAATCTTAAATATTCATAGTTCATAAGGAATACTTTTTTTAAAGTACCGAGCCGCGACTCGGTGAACCAGGTACTTAGAATAATATTTTAAAGTATTTCTAATATTAGAGAAATAGTTTTGAATTTATTTTTACTTGATAGAAAATAAAGCCTAATTAATCCAATTCAAATTTGCGAGATAGTCGAGTGGAGTATTCTATTATTATCTTTATCATATATATAAATTATTTTTTGAATGAAATTATTTCAATAATATAAAAATTTACTTCCTGTACATACTTAATAATTCAATTCCTTTAAGTATTAAATTGAAACTAATGGAAACTATAATAAAAAATTATACAACTTAATAAAAATAGTATTTTATTAAAAACACAAAGAGATTGCAAGTTTAATGCCTGTGCATAAAGTAAATTATCAATAAACTTTAAATTTCTTCGATTAAATTATTCTTATTAAGTTGAATATTAGTTTTTAAGTTTAATTATATATAGTTTTTAAGTTTAATTATATATAGTTTATAAAACCTAATAATTAATTGTTATTTTAAATTTTAATTATCTGCTAAATCTGTGATATTTGAAATAAATAAACTATTATAAAATCCTCAAATTGTATAAATAATATGTATTATAGATAGGCCATATATAGATATTGAATATGATTCCTTTTTGAAAGGTGGAAATAATATGTCAACACAAATAAATTTATTATGAAATTTAATCAAAATTAAAAGTCGAAATTTGCAGTAAAGAAGCTTGATGATAAATTTTCAAAATGTATATAAAACCAAGATATAAATCAACCACATGCCAAATGTTTAAATTTAAAATTATCTTTATTAAATGTTTATTTAGTTCACTGGTATAATATAAAATCGAATGTCTATGGTTAAAACTATTATCTTCACTATTTGTTTAATTTTCTCTAAATTTAATTTTAAATATATATTATTTTAATATATAAAATATAACCAGTAATTGCAATAACTATGAATGTTAAAATTCAAGAGTGAATAAGCGGGAGTGTCCTCCCCTAGACTTTCCCGCATATAAATAGGTATAAAGAGTTGTGAATGAATATTTAGAATGTAATAAAGTGCTACTTCCGGTTAACTGATATTTTAAATGTAAAAAAAAAACAGATATGGATATAATATAAATATTTTTAATTTTATTTTATTTATAATATATAAGGGCTGGCTGTGACGTCATGAAGTGCTGGGTGACGTCATATAATTTTCAATTAAGAAAAAACTAATGAAGATGATTTTTCTCGAGGATAAAACCAATACAAAGTGCATAACACGTGGAGATATGCCTTCACGTAAAATTTGATATGAAAATAACCCTTCACTTCCTCTCTTCGATCGGCAATACTAGCACTTCCGGTTTCCGGATTTGCACCAAAAGTTGATCCATTCATCATACTGATGCATTAAGTAAATATACCAAATTGCATCAAAATCCGTTGAGCCGTTCAGGCTGTACACATCTCTACGGACACACAGCGGACGGACGGACAGACATCATGCTAAAAATACTTTTTTCTGTTAAGAAAATGCATGATTCGTGAAGATATGTACCTAAAAATATCCACAGGCGAAATTTGGTGTGAAAACAATACCTCCCTTACTATCGTCGGTCGGTAAAAAGGAAACGCTACTTGTATAGGTAAAATGTCACTTCCGGTAGTCAGATCATGATGAAATTTGGTATCTCAATTTTTTTCATATTCTTAAATCTATATACAAAATATGAAGCAAATATCTCGAAGCAAACTGGTACTTTACTTGAAAGGTAAACGCAACCATTGTAGGTAAAGTACCACTTCCGGTTAACCGATTTTGACGAAATTTTGATAGAAATCTACAAACTGTGAATAATATCGGTGTACAAAATTTCGAAGTCCTAGCTTGATTAGTTTTTGAGTAAATTTGCTTACAGACATTACATACATACATACATACATACATACATACATACATACATACATACATACATACATACATACATACACACACACAGACATAATTCCAAAAATGGTTTTTTCCGACTCAGGGAGGTCTAAAACGTCAAGATCTATCGAAATCTCGAAGTCGAAATTTTTGACGATTCCAATACTTCCCTTATACGAAGTATGCGGGAAAGTAAAAAAGACAAAATTTCTATAAAAATTATTTTGAAGAATATGCCATAGAAGTAAAAAAAAATGTAGTTACATCATAACTTGGAATTAGTGCATTTTAATGAAAAATATTACTTTTTTTATTTATTTAAATAATATTGTTAATAAGCATATTACAGTATTTTAATTAGTATTAACTAATTTGACTTCAATTTATACAAATTCTTGAATTTTTCTTTAAATTATCCTTGAATGTGTTAATAATTCTCTTTTTTTCATAATTTTATATTAATTTTAATATTTTATCTTTAATTAAATGGCTTCTTCGTTTCAAGTTGTATAAATTTTCCAGTTTTTAAATAAATTTTGTATTCAAAAATTAAAAAAAAAAAAACAAAACAAATTAATAAAATAAAAATAATAAATTTTAATTTTTTTAATGGCTTTAGATAACATCTTTTATTTTAAGTTATTACAACAAAAAGAGAAAAGCCCTGACGTCGGGGATTTGAATTATTAAAAAAAAAAAAAAAGAAAAAAAATGATGAAAGTGAATTAATTAAAAAATTGAATGTATATTTTGCTTGATAATAAAAGGCTGTAATGAAGTGAACAGAGGAAGTGGAAAATTTTTATTTAAATATTTCGCCATCTTTTTCCAAGAGAATCTCACGAATCCCGGTAAGTAATTGAGGTGTACGACAGAAACAAAAATTCAATTTCAATTAAAACAAGAGACGAAAATGGAATATTTATTATTCTTTTTCTTGCTCTCTTTCAATCTTAACTTCCTTCGCTCAACTTTCTTTTAAAGGGATCTAATGTTGGAATTGTGAATTATTTTAAACATTATATTTTTCTTTTAGAATTAATAGTTACTTTCAGTTAATTAATAAATAAACACACCTCCCCCCCTCATCAACATATGTGGTCAATACAAGTAGCACAATCGGAATTTGAATCTGAAGCTGGTTATTAAATGAAAATATAGAGAAAGGGAAAAATTAATAACAAAGGGTTAATACCTGAGCGTAAATTGAGTCAATTAAGGTTAGTTTTACTTTTTTTTTGTTAACTCACGCTTCCCTTCCAGGCTGATATACACTATATAAGTATAACATAAATATATAGAGGAGAGTGACTCACTTTTTTTCAATCTTTTTTAAAATTTATTTATATTGATGAATTATTGCCAAAAGCTTATCTAGTGTTCATGCAACCTATGTCTACATAATTAATTAACTTTCAATTTCCTAAAAGAAGAAATAATAACTATAATAATAAATACATGTTACATAAATTAAATAAAAAATATTTTAAACCCAATATATATTTGTTAAATAAAATTGAGTTTGGTATATTTTATGCCCCACATTTCACACTCTCTCCCAAGGTATATCATATACAAACTTATAATGTCATGCTTTTTGACTTTTAACATCAGAACAATTGTTATGCGTTAGTTTTAAAGAAAATACTTGTGAAATTTCATTATAATAGCTTTTATTTCAAAATATTTTCTTTAAATATTTTATCGATTGTGCTGCACTTTCTCTACTACTAAAAAACTAAGAGTTAATTGAAAATTTAGGGCAAAAAAGCTGCACCGGGGTTTACTGTGTTCCAAGATGAGCCACTCTTTTCGATATATATATTTTACATTTACATATTATACCTTATTTAAATATTTTAAAAATGACTTACTTTAATAACACATTTTGAAATAACAAAATTTGAAAACAATTCGTTGGACGTGGAGTACTTTTACTCACCTGAAACAAAAAAATATAAATTTATATTATTTCTCTTTAAACCAACATATAGACAATAACAAATATTATTAAAAAATCAAATACTATCTAAATATAACTTTAGAATGTTTATTTAATAATAATTCAAATTTAAAATTATTAATATACACCTATAGAAATAGCCATTGAATAACTGTTATTTTTCAATTGAAAGATAATTATTATATTATTTAATATTATAAAAAATAAATATGGTTATAGATTGCTTGGAATTTATAATTCTTTACTTATCTGATATTTGCATGATATTGAGAATCTAAAAATAATGGTATAAGAAATTATGTCTTGGATTGTGAGGTCGGCCTTGAAATGGCTGGGCTGATTTTTAAAAATATTTCATCCATTCTTTTATTCTTATCTTATAAATTGCTTCCTGATTGATCATAATTTATAGGTAATTCAACCGTATATAAAAATTTTAGTATAACTTTTAGATTAATTTTCAGAATAAATCCAATAAAAATTTATTCATTATAGTCATCAAGTGTCATCAAGCAAAGCTTCTTGATTCAAAGAATATACATACATCCTCTGACGCGCCAACATTGAATATAAAATATTAATTCTAACTTTCCCTTAATTATTCAAATTTATAAATTATTATTTTAAATTCTCTTTCACATATCATTGAAATTAAATAATTTATTCTAAAAGTTATTATTTTAAATAATTTAATGAATTTATTAGATAATGTTTAATTAATGATTGTCAAGCTAAATATTTCTTTATTTAATATTTAAAAAAAGTATAAAATATTTAAAAAAAAAATATTGAAAGTTTATATATTTAAATGATCCTATACAATCACATATATAAATGAATAATATTTTTAATATTCAAATTTATGTAACTATATAATATGTTTTTCAAATTCAAATCAATAATCTATATATTTATAAATCATTGCAAGATTTTGATTTCAATATTATTTGATATTTATTATTAACATCAATTATTAATTCATTTAATAAAATAAAAAAAAATGTATATTATATAAAATAAAAATGAGATCTAGATAAATTAATCTTAAAGAGGTAAATTTCTTATAAATTCCGTTTAAATTAAATAATTTGTTTGTTTGCTGTAATGAAATAAATAAATAGTTTTTGAACTAAGATTATGTTTCTATAAATTGCAAATTATTAATTATTCTTTCAGTTTGAATAGTAGATTTCGTAATAAGAATGTATTACAATTTTTCGAATAGAATCGTTGTTATATTAAAACAATGTGTCATTGAGGTCGATTGACTCAATCAGCTGCTCTGTTTTGATAAACATATCCAACCGGGTTGGAATGAAGAAATCTAGTGTTGAGTTTTCAAGGTTGACTGGAATCAAATATCGTATCAAGAATTTTGCTTCTCCTCCCTTTGATGATCTTCGTTCAGATTTGTGACTTCAGGCCATGTGCCCCTCTTGACACCCCTTTTGGGCAAGTCTGGGCTTGCGTGAGCCATATGACCCGGCCACCCGATGCCCTGCATGAATAGGTCTCATGTAATTATGTCTGCGGCTGCACGAGTGCCTGGGTTCGAGTACAAGGCGAGTACACGCATGAGAGCCCCGTACACACCTCTAGAAGTGTTGGGGAGGTAGGGTTCGAGTGAGGAAGCCACGTCACAAGGGCTGCTTTATAGCGCCTGTCAACAGATCTATACACTCTGCTGAAACAATCAAACCTAAATATACTGCTGAGATCGAAGGGAACTTCCACACCTGAACGCCCCATGGGTCCCATTTAAGTTTAAGTTCACGCTTTAACTCTTTTAGAGCCAATCAAAAAGGGACGCCCTTTCTATTATATATACTACAATTAAATTCATCATTGTCAAAGAAATGGCAATAAAATTCTAATTTCTTGAATAGATAAATAAATTGGGAAAAATTATTTTTGGCTTTGGTTTATTTTCACTTTTAATTGAATAAAATCAATGTTTTAATAATTTGTCTGTTAATATTATCTATATTTATATTATATATAGATATAGATATATAAATATTATATATTTAAAATTATTATTAATATATATATAACATTTTTTAAATAGATTTTCTTAATTCCATTAAATTATATATAATTTAATGGCAAATAATGAAACATGAATATTTAACTTTTACTGAAATATATAAACATTATTTCATTAAATTAATTAAGATATTTTAATAAGTTTATGAATAAATTATTCAATTTAAATGATAGATTAATTAATATAAAAAAATTTATATATTTAAATAACTCTGGGAAATATTTCAATGCATATTTTTTGTATTCATTGCATGGAAAAATATTCTTTGACTTGAAAGATAAATGCGCGTGGTGTTTAAAAAAAAATCATTCTACGTTTTTATACCAAAACTTAAATTATATTAATTGTTATATTATGTATAAGAGAATATTTAATATAATAAATAAATTATATTCATAAGAAGCCTATGTAAATAAAAATAAAAAATGATAAATATAAAAAAAATTTTTTTAAAATTTCCTAATTTATAAAAATTACATTTTATTTTATTATTATATATAGATTTATTATAAAGTATGAAGTGCAATAAACGAAAATTATTTAGTAATATTTATTAAATATATATTATTTTCGTATTAATTGCAAGGAAAAATATTCGTTGAACTAAAAGAAAATTGAGTGGGGTTTTTAAGTTTTATACTAATAATTAAATTACTATATATTGTTGATGATTAATATATTATGTATATAGTATATGATATATACATATATATATATATATGTATATGTATAAGATGATAAATAAATGATAAGCACTAAAATTCTGAGCCTTTATAAATAAAAATAAATAATAACAAATATAAAAATTTAATAAAAAATTTAAAAATAATTCCTATGTTATAAAAAAATTACATTTTTATATATTATTAATATTATATATATTAATATATTATATTATATTTATTAAAGTACCAAGAGAAGACTATTTAAAAATTATTTATTATTTACTAAATATATATGTTGTTTAAATTTTAGTATTATCCTCACCAAAATTGATGATTGAGAAAATATTGACTAGTTTGTTATATTTATATTTATACAAAAACGCGAGGTTCATAAAATGAACTTTTAAAATAAAAAAAAAAATAAAAATAAAAAAATTCAGAGAGAACAAAAAAGACGACACATTAAAACAAAAGTAATATTTTTTTTGTTTACATTTAATTCATAAAACAAAAAAAAATCGCTATGTCCAAATAAAGATACTTTGAAAATATTTTATTTTGTCGATCCAGCAGATTATGATTCAATTGTTTTCATTGAAAAACCAACCCTGGAATTAATGAATTATTATAAAAAGTTTATGCAACCACCCGGATTTTTTTTTACTTTCTCTCCTTTTTCACTCTCTTGATTCTTTTCGTTTCCTCCTTTTTGCAAATGTTAATTTCAAATGTACACTGTATAAATAAAGATGAAACAATAAAATATATTATTTTAATACAAAAAGAAATAAAGAAAAAAAAAATTAGAAGTTTAATTTGTTTTTGATTTCTCTTCCTTTTTTTTTACCAGTCACTGGGTTTATTTTATTATTTAAACGCTTTTTTTTATTTCCCTTTCAGAATATTTTTAATTTACGGTATATTTAGCAGTATATTGTATAAAATTAGTGAATGGATAATGTAAAGTAACCAAATTTGCATACAATCCAAATGAAACGATAAAAATCCCCATTGGAAAATTAAGAAAAATAATCCAGCATACACTCGAAAAGATCAAACAAATAATTGAATTCAATAAAATTTTTCTTTTGATAATTTAACGTGATAGGCTGGGAATATAAAGATAAATGTGATAAAATTTGAAGAGATTAAACATTGGATGGAGGTGGTTGTAAACCGATAGATAATAAAAAGTGACAAATACAATGACAATCTACTATAATATATTATAATCATCACCTTTACAAAATTATTTCTTAATATTTTAAGTTATTATTAATAACAGCCTTAAAGCCATCATAAAGATATTACAACAATCAATTGATTAATAATTGATTACAAATTTAACATTTATGAAAAATAAACAAAATTATAAAATAAATTTTCCAATTTTTTCTTTTTACTATCTCTCCAGGGATAGTTTTGCAATCACGAAAATTTTCGATGTCGAGATTTTCATGTTTTTTACGTTTTAAAGGTTTCTGAGTCATTTCCACTAAGGTTGAGAAAAATGTATGAGTCTGTGTGTGTGTGTGTGTGTGTAGACAAGATTACGCAAAAACGGTTTGAGCTAGAATAATGAAATTTAGTACACGAGCATTATTCAAAATTCGTAGTTTTTTAAAAAAATTTATCAATCACGCGCCAGCACGTGAAGCGGTGTAATCAACAAAGAGCTAAAGACGCGCTGGTTTAATAAATATTATTTATTGATTTTAATTTATAATTTAATTTTAATTAAATTTAATTTAAATATAATATGTGTTAAATAATCCAATTCCAATATGCAGATAGTCGAGTGGAGAACCTCCAGATTTTCTAGATTCAAAAAAAAATCAAGTTTGAAGAATATAACTTCATATAATATTTTATTTTAATATATGTCTCTAAATAGAATAAAATAAATAGAAGAGCTACGGATAAAAATCGCATTTTCATGGCACGATAACCCGGATAGTTGTTAATTAAGCCATTTTAAAATAAGCGGAACGTAGTGTGTTTATGGAATACAAGTGGGCATGTTGTCAGTTGATTTATTATCAGGATGGTCACAAGGGATAATAGGGGTAAAGTAGGGGATGCTTAATCCTATATTGGTGAATAAACAAGACGTGTTAGCTGAACAGTAGACTAACTTTATCAGAAAAAAAAATATATGTATGGATCACTTTACCATTTAGATATTTAAAAATCGAATACTTTATCAAGTTGGAACTTGTAGTTTGAGTTTTGGTTAAAATATTTTAAAATAATTTTTAAATAATTGACACATTAAGAACTCAATTCATTTAAGACCATAATGCATTTCCAAATATAATTAGGGCCATAAAATCAAGAAGGTGCGGGTCATGTGGCTAAAAGTGGGAAAATAAAATTTGATTGTGGGAGACCAATTGGGAAGTGGCCGGTTGATAGACCAATAAAGGAGTGGGTTGATAATATATATATATACAATATTGTAATGTATATATAAATATATTTTCAATTGGTAAGTTTTTTTACAGCTTATTTAGCCGTTACTCTCAACCTAGTCCCCTGAGACCTCTATTGAACACGTCTTTCCTCCATTCCTTTCTCCACGTCCTTGATCCATCATCTTTGGGATTTCCCCATTTTCTTCTCCAAATCTTTAATGGGATCCTTGAGAAATGTCCATACCATGTCATTATATACATATGTATATATACGTTAATAAAACAATACCTCCCTTACTATTGTCGGTCGGTAAAAAGAACTTGAGGGAGTTTGGAGAGAATATAAGTAGGGTGGAGGTAACTAAAGATGGATGAAAGAATTTGGTTGCTGAGTTCAAAAATTTCCGAATTCCATAAGACAACATAGATAGAGAGATAGAAATTTATAAAGTGAACAATAATAGTTTTTAGTATTTTTTAAAAGATTTTTGAATATCAAATTGAGTTTAACTATAGAAATGATGAAACTAAACAAAGAGATGCATACTGTGATTATAAAAATTAATAAAAATAATAAATAATAATAAACAAATGAAATTAATTCATTTACTTGAGATTCAACAGAAACTAACATAAATGATTACCATTTCAAAATTATTCTTTTGTCTATAAAACCGACATTTTTCATAGGATATTATGAAAGTAATACTCATTAAATTAAAGTCGTCATCTACATAATTTGCTCATTAATTATACAGATAAAGATAAATACCTTATTTTCGAAAATCCAGGATTCTCTCATTTCTATGATTAATTATTATTATATGTATAACAAGCGCCTTTGAAATTATTCCATGTCAAATGTTTTTCTATGATTTTCAGAAACATTCATCAGGTTTGATTATGGCTTTGACAAATATTTACTTAGTATAACAATTCATTTTATCTTAACTACGTGCCTATAAATTACGTTACAATACCTGCTTCGCTTCCATGGTTATAAATTTTATTATATATATATATATATACATCTTCATAATGAATATATTCATATTGAAACTTTGTTAAATAATATGACTTTCGATTGAATTGGCTAATTAGTCGAAGCACCTATCTACCTCTAATAAAATCTAAATTGCTGACAATCTTTGTAAAAAAATAAAAAATTTAACATACGATACGATCTTCTCCTTATAAGTGATGATTAAATTAATCCTATTAAAGTTTTTATGGGACTGAAGAATAAAATTTAAAATGAATAAAAATTAAATTGAATGTCCAATGAACCAAAAGAATCAAGAAAAAAAATAATTTTGTTTTTTATTTTCTTAAATAATTTTGAATTGTTTATTATCTTAAATAAACATTGATTTATAGTACATGAAATTCGGTATAAATTTCACAGAAGATATTTTTAATATTGTTTGTTTTTATCTTAAAAAAACACCACGCAGTCTGGGGGGTCAACTCGGTTGACTATCAACTTCATGGTACCGGATTCAAGTCCCTGGGCTGGCAAGGGAATGTGTGAGGAGGGGACGAGATCTATCCAGCCCACATAATCAACATTAGGAAGTTACTTGAAATAAGTAATTGTCTCCGATGAAGACAAAGGTTGAGAGGATCAGATTTACTGATCATACAACACCCTTACTCCCGCCTTGATAGACGCTGTCCTTGCATTTTTTATTTTATAAAAAATATCATTATTATATATACAATTAAAACAAAATGTATTTTCTTTAAGTTTTTCGATTTATAAGTTTTGTTAAAAGTTCAATAGACATCATATATATCATTAGGAGTTTGAAAAAAATAAATTAATTTAATTTTGTATAAAAAACATTGTACTGTCAAACTTATTACTTAATCGAATAAAATATTATTAATATAATAACAACAATGAGAAATAATAACTTTGGATGTTGTTTCTTTTTCAGCCAAATAATATTTATATTTGTACTTAAAAATTTATGTAAAATAATAAAAATGTTATCTTATCACTTTCAGAGTAAGACAATTTTCTTTATTCATTTCAACCTAAAATAAAATAAGAATAATTTAAGTAAACTAAAATTAAACCAAAACAAATATATATATATATATATATATATATATATATATATATGTCGATTAAAAGAGAAGACCAGAGTATAATTTAATAATAAATTATAATAACCAATTCACATCCTATAAGTAAGTACTCACTCGGTCAAGTTTGTTTGTATAATATTAATATACGACTAAGGGGAAAAAGGGGGGCTGGACAAGGAACATCTCTCTCTCTCTCTCTCTCTCTCTATATATATATATAATACCTGATTCAGCGAGCTGCCGCTCAGTCATTAAAAAAAAATTATTCCTTATTATCGGGTTTGGCTGTCAATATTAATAACTGGTTTACCGAGCCACCGTTCAAATAATTTAAAAGAACATAAAATATTAATAAAAAATATACAACTTAAACGTGTGTATTAATTGCTCTGAAAGACGGAAAGTATGTTCTGTTGATATAACATAATATATACTTCGTAATTTGATTTATTATAATATATTTTGTATTTACGGAAGCGCTGTCTGACGAAATTGATGAAGTCAATTTAATTTCGACTTTAAAATTAAAAAAAACTAATAAAACGTTCTGAAACAATTTCAAATAATTTGCAATAAAAATCAGATATGAATATAACATTAATATTTTTAATTTTATTTTATTTATAATATATTTTGTATATAAGGAAGCGCTGGTTGATGTAGTTGCTGACGTCAAATAAATTTAAATTTAGAAAAAACTAATGAAGATCATTTTTCCCGATGCTGAAACCAATACAGATCTATTTTTCTTTATAAAAATGATCTATGGTGTGAATTTCAAAAATCTCCTTAGAGCGGTTTAATATATCTAAAATACAAATATATATACAATTTTTGTAGTATAATAAGATAAGATATAATTTTTAACTATACATTTAAAAGTATATTTATCTATTATCTTTTCAATAATTAATAAATTTCCAATGAGATTCTAATATAAATCAGTTGAATGTCAATACGTTTTGAGGAAGAAGTTGTTTGGTTTGTGTCATCATCATAGGGGGATATATCTATTTGCCTAGGCAGATATTTAGTTGAAATAGAAGCGAATATAGAGCGATTGACTATCACTGTGAATTTATTTCCCTCTGACCAGTACCAATTTTCGTTGTACCAAGCCAGAAGACTTGTCTTTGACTGAAGGACAAATTTTCTGCACTTTGATAAGTTAGCGATCTAGCTTTCCATTGTTCATTGGCACAGACCAAACGAGCTGACCATTTTCCAAAAAAGCAAACCCATTCCAGAGTCATGTCGTTTAATTAGAAACTTGTAAACAACTCGACATTTGTACTGTAATCGATCCACCACGGAATAAAGTCTGTGCTTTTTATGTGTGTGGCTGGGGCCAAAAGAAGCGGGGCAGTGTCGGAACATCTGTCAAAAACAGATTGATTAAGTTCAAATTTAGTCTTTGAGTAAAATTCATTTAAAAAAAAATATTTGCGCGTGAGTTGCTAATATGAGAAAGTTGTTGAGTGTAAATGACAATTATTAATGATTCGACATTGCGGTTTAGCAGATGAATCAATACGCCTATTATTAGAAAGACAATTTCAAACAACCACACAATCGAAAAAAAAATGTCGATTCTTTTCATAAAACGCTTCATTGAATATATTATTAATTAAATCTATTTAGATATCTAATATATCTATATTTGTATGATAGTGAACTTAAAAATAATTCATCGCAGCAACCATATTCCTCTAACCTGGACCATATTCCTCTAACCTGGACTTCCAATACTACTACTATATTTGGTTTCTCACGCCTTCCTCGAATTTAATTCTTTTACTATTTTTGTCAATACTTAGAGATTATTTATTTCCTCTTTATCCAAACTACATTTTTCCCTCAATAAATTCTAAAAAAAAATCGGATTTTCAAATATGTACTCTCAAATTATTCTCTTCTCTTAAAATCATTGATCACGCCATATGATACATTCAGCAAAACAATAATTTTGTTTTGATATATAAATTGTAATTTTAATATTCAATATTGATTCTTGAATCTGAACAACTATTTATGTCCTTTAAAATCATAATACAATTAATTTAATTGAGTTAAATATATATACTTATTAAGTTATATAAACAAGAATCATTTTTATTTTTATTTTTTTTTTTTAAATTCATAAAGATCAATGGTACCGGTGATAATTTTTCTTCAAAATAATCAACATTTGAATATTTTTATCAAAATCATTTAAAAAAATAAATAATTTGAATGGGGCATAATTGCAAATACCAGGTTCACCAAGCCACCACTCGGTTTTTAAAAAAAATTATTCCTTATTATGGGGTTTGGCTGATAATATTAATTCCTGGTTTAACGAGCCTCCGTTCAAATAATTTAAAAGAACATTGAAAAACATTAAAAGAAAATTAAAAAATAGTCATAAAGTATACAGCTTTTAACGTACGTATTAATGCATTGAAAGACATAAAAGTATGGCCTGTGTATATAACCTAATATTTATTTCGTAATTTGATTAGAAAATATTATTAAAATAAATATTTTTAATTTATTTCATTTATAATATTTTGTATTTAAGGAAGCGCTGTCTGACGTAGTTGCTGACGTCATTTAAATTCCCGATTTTAAATTAAGAAAAAACTAACAAAGATGATTTTTCCCGAGGCTGAAACCAATACAGATCAATTTTTATTTATAAAAATTATCTATGGTGTGAATTTCAAAAAAATTCTTGGAGCGGTTTAATATTTATTTAAATTATTTAATTTATTTTTTAATTTTTCATAAATTCAAACCGAACTTATAAAAACCAAAAATTAGTGAGCCATCTGGTAGCCAAACGGATAAAACATGCTAGCTAAATAAAATATCAATAGATTCATATGCAAATTTTAATAATTTTTATCTCGAAAACTAGAAGATGCCGGGAAAAATTTTATAAGAAAAGTTTATTTGGAATTGCAAAAGGAACCCACTGGTAAAGTATTATCCAAATCCACGAAAATGAGTTTACCTAAATAATTACCATATATATATGTAAAAGCATAAAATAATAAATAAAGAATAAAATGAGAAATAGAACGAAATATTGAATTCGACATTTCGTGTCATGCAGAGAAGTAGAAAAAAAAAATTAATTCAAAGAATAACAAGTAAAAAAAAAATCTTTAATTGTTTTCGTGAGTGATCGAATTGAATGCTGTGATTTTCAATTGAATGTTTGACGGGTAACAAATAGTAAAATGAATTGAAAGATTAAACGCGAGATATTAATTGTATGAAATCGAGTGGGTTTGTGTATGGATCTATATAATTTGAACAATAAAAATAATAAATTTTTTTTTAACAATAGATAAAATTTATTTGTTTTTTTTTTTTTTTTACTTTTGTTTCGATAAGAGTATTTGAAAAATTGAATTAAATATTAAAATAAAACACATTTTCATAACATATTTTTTTTTATTAATAATAGTAATAATAATAATTCATTTATAATTGTAATCAATAATATCAAAAAATCATCAAAATATTTTTTTTTTAATTTAATGGTCATCATGGTATCCCTAGTTAACCATATATTCCTGAATTAGTACCGATAAGTACCATGTCAAACGCATTAAGCTTTTCAAATGTTTCTGACTAAGTCAGTGCTTCTCAACCTATTTTTACCGCGGCACACTTTTAACGGTTTACGGCACACAAAGAAAAAGAGAAGTGTAAAAGTTTACCATATTGAAAAAAAGTGGACCCAAAAACGGTTTACCTTTTTTTTAGAATCAAATTGAAAAAAATTTAGAAAAAAAATTGGAAATGTTTATGGTATACCCCGCTACATGTAACTAAATCTTTGTAACGATTCTGTAACTATAAAATAATCTATTGTAGAATTAATATGTTTATATTATAAAATCTTACTTTTTTTGAATATATATACATATAATATTTGAAGGGTTAGAAATTAGAAGGGAGGTCTATGAACAATTTTTACTATCTCGCCAGAGATAGTATTATAATCATGAAAATTTTCGATATCGAGATTTTGATGTTTTTCTACATTTTGAAGGTCCCTGAGTCATTTTCACTAAGGTTGAGAAAAATGTTTGTCTGTATGTGTGTACATACGTATGTAGACAAGATTACGCAAAAACGGTTTGATCTAGAATAATGAAATTTGGTTGATTGATTGAATCGCTGAAAGTACCGGAATTAATTTTGCAAATCACGCACCAGCACGTGACGTGGTGCCATCAACAAAGAGCCAAACCCGCGCTGGTTTGATAAATATTATTTATTAATTTTAATTTATAATTTAATTAATTCAATTTAATTTAAATATAATATATGTGTTAATTAATCCAATTAAAATTTGCGAGATAGCCGAGTGGAGAGACTCCAGATTTTTTTTGTAAACCATTGTAACTTTTATGCATAATATACATAAAGGTGATAATACAACCAAAATGTTTATCGATCCCCTTCTATTTTTGAAGTCTTCATTTTATAAAATCGCCTCGTTTTGGTTACTTGACAATGTGGTCATCTTACCTCAGCATCTAAATTCTTTTCATGATTCTTCTATATCCTATATATTCATAAAAATCTTAAAGAGGATGGATATTACAACAAAAAAAAAAAACCTTTAGATTAGATCAAGAACACGACATATTACCAATATAAAGGTATATGAGAGGGAATTAGAAGATGTTAGAAATTGGATGGAGGTGTAAAGACGGCTGGGGGAAAAAGTATAGTTACTGCGTACAAGAACTTTTGAAAGTCAGATAGATAGATAGATAAATATACGTGTTTGCAATACTATTAATATAATATGAAATTATGGTATTCACTTTCGTTTGATAACAATTTATAATAATTATTATTTTGTGTTTAACATTCGTAATTCTAGGTGTACCTCCTTATTATAACAGAAAAAAAAATAATAATTGATTTTTATAAACAAGACCTATAAAAATAAACGGAGAGTGTGTAAGTGTGTGTTAGAGATAGAGAGAGAAGAATAATTAGAATATCACGAACATGCTTATCAGTATGATCAATAAATCAATTTAAAATTTCCCATGACAAATAAAAAAAACACTAGGTGTTTAACTTTTTTTTATATTTAATTACTTTAAACTTCGTTCAAATAAAGACAAATTAAGTGAGATCAATCTTTTTTTTTTAATTAGTATTTTTAATTTGTCTGATTTTTATTAAAGATAGAAGGGAGAAGTAGCTTTACCAGTGAAAACTTTTAATTTATTATTAAATTTTAAATCATTTATATATATATAACAAATATCCATAATAATAATAAAAATTGATTTAGCAAATCTATTAAATACTTTAGTAGAGAATTGAAGATTATTTTTATTTAAAAAATAAAATAAAAAGTCTAAACGATATTTTAAGGTTATTACTTTTTCATAATATCCGTTTTGTTTCCTACAATGGGTGAATAAATGCGGTTTTACTACCCTCTTTTCCCCTCCATAGAAGGTGTACAAATTTGAAATGAAATAAAATAAAAAATAAAATTATTTATTTATTTGTTTTTTTGTAAATTTTCAAAATTGAATAGTTTAATTTTCTTAAATGGGGAATAATACAGACGCATATGTAGATAGATGGCTAATATATATTTATATATAGAATTGAGGGAATTAGGAAAAGATAAAAATTGGATGGAAGATAAGAATAATTGGAAAAATATGATTGTTTTGACTGAGAACTGTTAAGTAACACTACAGAGATATATTTTAATTTTAACTTTTATACGTTTATTACTATTTCGCCTGTATGTGTGTGTGTGTGTATTTAGACAAGATTATACAAAATCGGTTTGAGCTAGAATAATGAAATTTTGTACACGGGCATTATTCAAAATTTGTAGAATTTTATCAACTTTTGAGAAACGTAGCTCATTCAGAAGAGTGTCATTACCTTCCAAGTTTTCATTTTTTACCGACTGACGATAGCAAGGGAGGTATTGTTTTCACATCAAATTTCACATGTGGAGATTTTTACATATCTCCACGAATCATGCACTTTGTATTGGTTTTATCCTCGGGAAAAATCATCTTTATTAGTTTTTTCTTAATTTAAAATTATATGACGTCACGCAGACCTTCATGACGTCACAGCCAGGGCCTTCTTATTTATTATAAATAAAATAAAATTAAAAATATTTATGTTATATCCATATCTGTTTTTATTGCATTAATAGATACATTTAAATTATTTGAAATTGTTTCTGTAGCTGGAAATTAATTTATTTTAAACCGTCGGTAGGTTCTGTGCCTGGCCACAGGTTAACTTATTTTCCTCTAAACTGACTGTAAAAATAAGATATATGTTTGATAGTTTTTCACATGATTAAAAATTGTATAAAACTGCTATATATAGAATTTCAGCTTGATTGAATCGTTGAAGGTACCGAAATTCATTTTTTAAATTTTTTAACACGTTTACTGCTAATCACGTGCCAGCACGTGTCGTGGTGTCATCAACAAAGAATTAATATTTTTAAATTTTGAGATAAAAATGAAGGTAAAGGTTTTAAATTTAAATTTAATATATGTTAATTAATTTAATAACAATACTATACTATAAATTTAAATTCTTTAATTAAATAATTAATCCAATTTAATTATACTTAATTTATAATTAATTAAATTTAATTTAAATATAATATATATTAATTAATCCAATTCAAATTTGCGAGATAGTCAAGTGGAGACACTCCAGAATTTTTTTATTTGTTATTAAAAGAGTTTTCAAGAGAGAGAGTGAGAGTGGGGGAGGGGGGCGAGTGATTTTTCCTTTAGTATATTTAAGTATTTAAGTAATTAAGTTATATATAAATTGCTTTTTACACTCCGTCAATTTACCAGAATTTTTGTCTTAAAAATTGAAGAATTTCCTTCTGAGAAAAAAATAAATATTTTTTTTTTGTATTTGTTGCATATTATACTTTATTAAATATATTGGAATTCCTATCTATAGAAGTTATTTCGTCTTCGTAGCCTTTTTGCTTCTTCTAATTAATTTCCTCCTTTTGAAAAGACCACTACATATAGTTTAATTAATATTAAAGTTATCAAAGTTTATATTAAAAGTAATATATACATATTTGAATAAAGATAGATATTCTGAAAATTATCTGGGTCTTGTGAGGGGACAATTATCCGAGATTTCCACTTCTATTTGAAGTACCTCACGCATCATCTCACATTTAATATAAATTTCAAATTTGGAGTAGATGTTTAAATTGCCTGCTCGTTCTGACTTATTACTTCCAACTCTAATAGCTAATCATGTCCGAACTGTTTTGGTTGGTATCTTAGTATCGTTGATGTGGAATATTACATTTCTAGACGTGCATATAATCGAGATCAAGTCAGACTGACAGCGCAGTTTTGAAGGGGAGAGTTATCCGGGCACACATACGAGCCGTCGATGGACTTCACAAGCTGGAGAACCGAACCGAAATTGAGGGCCCCTAACTGAGATCCCTGGAGAGGTCCTGTCTATTACTCGGATCTTCTCTCCTTAATAGAATGTTCCACTTTGAGAACGGTCACGTACACAGCTTCATTTTCCGTCTCGATAACACAACAGGCTGGATTTCAATCCACTCTTAAGGCATTTGTATTTACTGTTGCCTAGGATAGTACTTTGGGACTGTATCTGGGGAGTGGGGAGAGCAAATACTATTAAATCACTTTCAACTATTATTTTATTTATATAAACAAAATTGTTTATGGTGATAGTAGAACAATGATACTTTATAATGGAATTAAAGAGTAATTAGTAAATATATTATAATTTTTTTTTTTTTAATTTTTAAATTTAATGTCAACTTATTAATCTTTTGAAAGGGGATATAAATAAAAAAGAATCAATAAATATTATTAATAAAATAAAAATGAATAAAATAAAATAAAAATATTAAACAAACAATAAAATAATATATAATTTTAATATATAATTTATATATATATATCGACTTGGTGTTTTATTATTATATTTTAAATTTATTTATTTTTGTTTTAATAATTTTTAAATCCATAACAATTTTGCAATTTATATGCTTCATTGAATGCTCATATAATCTTAAGTATAATGTTTTACAAGGGCAGGGCAATAAGTCAGTGACTTTTTGAATTTCCCGTCTAAATGAAATAGCAACTGTTCCTGTCAGCAGGTAACTATCAGCTCCTGTCGAAATTTGAAACAGCTGGGTTTTTGTTTGACATCCATTAATAACAGACTACATCGTGATTTGAGAAGAAAATGGAAAAAAGTGAATTTCATGTGCTCATTAATGTTTGGCGTTGTTAAACCGCAATAAGAAAGAGTTTTTGAGCCGTTTCTTGACTGTGGATCCACCACAACACACTAAAGACCAAACAGTAGCTAAAATAGTGTTTTTTTCGGGGTAAATTGGCACAAATACCTATTATTGATGCCCTCGACAAATCTTATTTTTTTGAAGGGGATACAAAAATAGAAGAAACGTTGGACGAAGTGTATAGGGCTCAAAGAAGACTACATTGAAAAACAAAATAATTTTTTATCCAAAAACCTGTGTTTCATTCAAAATGTGAGGGACTTTTTGACATGCACTTCTTTAATCATAAATTCTTTCTCTTTCTATATATATATATATAATATATAAATATATATAATATTCAAATTGAACAGACAATTAAGTATGACAAAAATTTATAGATTTCAATTTTAATTAAACTTTACTATTTACTATTTTTATTTACCATAATTTTTGAATAAAAAAAAAATAAGAATTGATTTTCCAATTTTTTAAATCAAAATATAAATTTTAATTCTCTTCCTTTTATATAGAATATATATATATAGAACTTGAAGATGTTTTGGAATAGATATATAAATAAATCCTATCTATATAGAGTGAAAATTTTATTTCCAATTTGTATACTAAGTTACTACTTAGTATAATGTAAGTAGCACATTGGAAAAGTAGTTTGGAAATTCCCCAATGAACTTGGAGATACGAATGCCGTAAGTATCGTATTGAGGTCCATTCCAGCTCTTTCAATTTTCCATTTGCCAGGCTCAAGTTTGCCAAAAATAATTTCCATAATGTTGCTCGAGGTTGTTAATATAAATAAGTCAAAGACTGGGTTACGGCCAGATTATTAAGCTGTTTAGATTTAAGCTTGGATATATTAACTCACTACATTATACTTGTATCAGGGTGCCCTGTTAGTCGTCTAATCTCTTAAATAGCCAATTTAAAGTTGGAGACTTGGCCAAGCTTAAGTTCTTAAGCCGTCTAGATGTTTGTCAATAAGGAAAAATATTGTTCAATTATGATGCAACTTGCTGAAATGTTCCGCTTACCCGTCCCCTAAAAGTAAGTCACTTTTTCTCTTCTATTGAATTTTTTATTTCAATTTGTCATAAATTGCGTTCTCCCTAGTACTTCAAAATGAAGGATAATCCCTTCTTCCCTTCTTTTCATCAGTGAGCGAGTCCAGAAATAAATAGAACAAGATATTATCGGTACACTTCAGGGAAATTATTGGAAGCTAACAACAGACCGACTAAATTTAACTTTTATTGATCCAAATACTGAACATATGAACGATGGAATCTATTTATTTGAGTTCAGCCCAAGCGAAAACAAAAATTTATTATTTGGTTTATTTGAAGAAAAAAACAACATAATTATTGGATTATATAAAAATATATAAATATATATTTGTAATTTAATTTTTAATTGGTTGGAAAATTGGTGTTATTATCATCGTACTGAATCATGAGTACCACCGAGGCAATTAAATATTATTTACCACTATATATGTATATATATAAATATGTACACGATATATTTTCAAAATAGTAGGGGTATATTCATAACAATATATTATCTTTAATTAAATATATTAAATTTGAACTTAACGGAACTTGATAGTTCATTGTTTCAGGAACTACCCGTAGTTATTTTATGATTTGTGTTTTTACAGAAAAGCATAATGAGTATTAAAGAACACAAAAAAAGAAATTCTAACAGTAGATTTAAGTGGGAGTTGTCGGGACATGAAAAAGAATTAGAATGCGTACCGGTTCTGAAAAAAAGTAAGGGAACGTCGTTCCCCCGCGTTCCTCTCCCAATACACCATTGGGAGTGATACATAAACAAAAATTTTTTTATAGGTTATTAAATTACAATTTTGCAGAAGAAAATAATTTTAATATTTAATATATAGATTTTATATTGATAGTACACAATTTCAAATGAACTTTAATTGTTTAGAATTAATTTTATCGTTCGTTATTGAAAGAGCTGGCTGAATTCTCCACATATATAATTCTTTATATAATCCTTCTTTAATATATAATATTATACTCCAAGATAGAAGATAGCAAGGAACAAATGAATAGGGCCACACTCAAAGAGCTTTTCAATGAGTTGGCTTTAGTCGCAATCGCCTTTGAAAGTGAAAATTTATTTAGGACATCTTTTGTTTCTGGATCATTAAAATCGTAACGAAGATAATTTTTGCAAGACCCATCTCCTTCCATTCTTTAGTTAAATCCTATTTTTATTTTATAGTTTTTGTGAATTTTTGTGCATGACTGGAGCTGGGACTATTATAAGTCCAACTCATCCCTTCTGATTCCAGGAGTCAACAGGATTCGATTATAATTCAAATGGAATCTTAAGCGTAATCGGCGTCACGCGGACACGACCAAAGAGTTTTGATGATTTAGTGGCCAGGAGGTTGCGTGTTGAGGAAAAGGCACTCGCCTCAGTTGCGAGGCCGTCCTTCAGCACTACAGCCCTACCCCTCCCTTTTTGGAGTGTTTCTTTTTTAATTTCCTTTATTTAATTCACGAGCCAGAGTTGTGCGATGCCACCCCCCGAGGACCCAGAAACTAATTGCCTCCAAATGGAATACTGATCCTACGACAACAACCTAAATTATGATGAGTCATATTGGGAAAATATCCAATTGACTTCAGTTGTAACAATTTAAACGATCTTATCAGATCAGATCATTACAAGTTTAGTAAATAATTGGTGGCTATTTGCATAATACTTGTTTTTCATATATCTATTTATTACTGCACAATTTATCTCTTCATTCAATCTCCTACAACATTAATTTTATCACGCAAAATGTAAAGGTATGCAAGCCTATTAATTACCTGACACTCCTAAAGACACCATCCTTCAATTTGAGTTTCAATGCCTTAGCTTTCCATCTTATTCATTTATTCAAACTCTCATATTCGTGTCTTTTATATTATACCCTCTTTTCTTTAAAATAGAATAAGAAAAAATCTCGCTCTCAATGTTTTTTTATAGACATGAACTGTGCTATAGAGGAATACTTAGTGATAATAGTAGTAATATATACTATTTTGTTGAATGCTTATATGTATGTACTTTTCAATTAATTCTCATTTTCATCATTATTTTAAAAGAAACTTAATTCCTATTTTTGTTCATATTTTTATTTTCATTTCATTTTAAAGCTAAATAAGGAAATTAATCTATTGGATTATCCGTCTGTCTATTCAGGTGTCATGATAAAATTTTAAACAAAATGAGTGGGGAAAGTAAAAATAGTTTGCATACTAATTATCTAAGTATATGATATTCAAAATAAAGCATTATTATTAATACTTATTTGGAAAGTCGAGAGGATCACACACTATCTAATTTTTCATACCAACTTTGTCCAGGTTTACTTTCTTATTCCACAAGTTATATGTATAAGAAATCGATCATTTTCTGCTGAATATTTTTTTTTTGAAACTATCAAAATGTGTTCTGTATAGAGCCACTATCATAAAACACGTCTCCCCAGAAGTTATTCAATCATTATAGAAACGTTGGCAACATTAATATATATATATTAAGATTTTGGCTTAGTCAATTATGAAACTATTTGTGTGCCTGAGAATTGATTTGGTTTATAAAAAAATTGTATGTAATAATAAACATTTACTAACTTTATTGTTTTCTCATTAATAAGAAAAATGATAAAGATAATATTGTAAAACTTATTCATTTAAATATTTAATTAAAAATCTATAACTTACCTCGAGTTGAGATTAAGCTCAAAAGCTTCTGATTTGCGACTTAATTAACTTTTAGAAAATGAATAAAATAAAAATTCCTATCGTAAATGAAAACGGGAGAAAAAATCTTTAAATTTATTCTCCCTCAAATTGTAAGTTTGTTGTTTTGTCCGAAATAAATGTGTATAAAGAAGCTTCTACAAACGAGAGTACATAATCCATCCCCCGTTGGGGTTTTGTATTCAGTTGATCGCTTAGGGATTTAAATGATAAACGACACTCTGAAATTGGCGTGAAGTTTTAGTCTCTGCAGATGGGTTGAAGTACAAAACAATTGAATAATAGAGAAGAAACGAGGTTTCTCTTACGACCCTTATTTTCTTACACGGTGGTTAATATGTATAAGCTGACACATGAACATAGATAATTTTTCCAAAAGTAAAGAAAATGAGTTAAAGTTGGATTGATAAAAAAAAATGAATGTGGAGGACGAATCTTTAATTTAAAAAGAAAAATCCATAGCAATCTATCTCTGTGGCTCTACGGAACTCGAAAGATTTTGGCCACAGCAACCACATTTCTCCAAGCCTGAGCCACAACCATCCAATCTCTACGCTCTCCTATCTTTTTCACGTCCCTTCCTACATTGTCCACCCACTTCGTTCTTGGACTTCCAAGCGGACGTTTCCCGATCGGTCTCCCCACTAATATATTTTTCCCCATTCTTCTTATCCCATTCTTGCCAAGTGCCCTGCCTATCGCAGCTTTCTCGATTTTATAACCCAAAATCCATAACAAACAAATGATAAATAGTGAGGTTATGAAAACAATGTATATATATAACTTTTCAAACTTATTTTTATGAGTAATATAAAAGAATAAAAGTATATTGAGTCTAGTGAGATGATGAATGACATTATTAATTAATTGAGAAATTGGAGTCCTAAAAACGAATATCATATCAATAACTGGTAACTTTAAAATTTAATGGTGGTCGGTGAAAAAGTTTCGTTGAACAGCAGAAAAATATGTAATACTCAAATAAACTTAAAATATATAAATATCTATAAAATAATAAGTAGACGTCTCCAATCACGAAAGTCAAGATTAAAGTTGAGAAGGACCAGTTGTACTGATCATATATATCATCTATACTCCGCTTAGACGGCAACAGATTTGATAGGCCCAGACACTTGAATGATTGAATTACTATGAAATGAATGAATCGAATATATTTACCATATATTTCATAAACAAAAAATATCTTATAATATTGAACGAATTTTTGTATTTATTTTCCATAAAATCATAATATATTACAAATTATATAGATGTATATTTATATAGTTATTCAATTCAATTATGAATTTAATTCATTCAAATAAATACTTTCATGAGCTGAATTGTATTACGTTCCATCATGGTTTTAAATTTTACATTTTTAGAATTTACATTTACAAATCTATTTTGCTTCTTAAACTTTAAAAATTTGATTGATATTCATAAATTTATTTGTGAAATTGTTTTAATAAATAAAATGATTGTAGCTTAAATAATTGTAGTTTATAAAATACAAAAATACATTAAATAGGTAGAGGACAAAAATCATTTTCGGGTATTTGAGAAAAAAATTTATAGGTAAAAAAAAATAAAAAAAAAAATATGAGCTGGGACCAGGCACAGAACCGACAGACAGAAATAAATTAATTTCCAAACAACATTATACATGTATATATCTATATATATATAATATTTTTAAAACTTGAACTAATATGACTAAATTATATTATCTTAGTTTTTATTTTTAGTTTAATTTATCCAAATTTTATCAAAATTCGTTCAGCCGTTCAAACTGTACAGGTCTATACGGACAGACGGACAGATGGACAGACGGACGGACAAACGAACGGACAGGCGGACATACACATCATGCTAAAAATACTTTTTTCTGTTAACAAAATGCATTGAATTGGTTAGGGGAAGTTAGATTATTGGTATGTATTGTGAATTGAGCTTGATTATCAATTTTTACCTTGATGACCATGTCTTTTTTTTAGAGCCGTTTATAGTTTATATTTATATGCTTTTGTTCAACATGGGGCTTCATATTCATGAGTTTATGCATGTGTAAGCAATGATCAGCGGGAATTTTTAGCCATGGTTTTATAGGATAGTCACAATGTCAGATAAATAAGATATTTGTACTTTATTAGAGATAAATAATTGTAAACTTATAATTACTTATTTTTTTCTTGGTTTTTCTATACTAAACATTCATTCATTCTGATTTGTTGATTAAGATTATTGATTAGAATTTAGTATGTATGTGTGTCTATGTGGGTAGAGGTGTGGGTGGTGTATGGAAAGGGAGAGGGGTGATGAATCCTCAACGATTAACTTTGGCACAGATGCTGTTTATGAGGGGAAGAGTACTAATGAACGATGCCTGGAATGTCACAGGCGACTTGCGAGATGTGATAGGTTTATGCGTGCGCAAACGGGTCATCCGGCTCGCTGGTCACCCGTGCATGGATGGCTTTTGCCTCCAAGCGCCAGTTGGATGGACTCCACTAGAAAATACCATGATCGAAAACGAATCCGTCAGTCTAGTCAATCCAATATAAATATATATATATATATATATATATATATATTTATATTAACATTGAGAGCAATGGGAAAAGAAATTACTTTCGAAAACGTATTTCCTCGGAAGAAGAAAAAAAAAAAAGTAATTTATAAATTTCCTTTGTCCGTATCTCAAGTTATAAATAATGAATGAAATGAATTTGTTCATGTTTCTGTGTACAACCCCGAAGGGTAGCTTAAGAACTTTAACAAATTAAAGAAGAGTAGGAAGTAGTACTAAAATGTTTTTCAAAAATAATTAATTATGGTTGAGAGAATGGTGGAAGGGGTAATTTATAAGTTAAACTTAAATTCATATATCTATTGTTTTAATGATTATTTATTTCAAGATGTAAAATAAAATAAATAAATAAAAAAAAAAAATAATAGAAGCCATACGTTATGAATTGCTATTCAATTAGCATTCCAATTAAAGGGTAGAAATAATTTTTCATCCCTTTCTTCAATCTCCAATTTAAAATTTTTCATATGAAAATAAATCATCATTTTCCATCTTAAAAAAAAAAGTTAAATTTATAAACATTCTAATTTAAACAGTTAATAAATAAAATGTAGCTATTACCAAGGGGTTGGTTTTTTTCGTAGGTTGCAATATATCATATAATCCTGGAGAATTTTATTTGATTTTTTTTTATAGAGAGATCTTGAGGAAATAACGATAAAGTAACGAAACGAGCTCCATTTAAAATATTTAACTTAATTCTTACTTGAAATGGAGCAATTATTAATTTTAGCATCGGAGGAAGATGGCGGCGAGTAATTCGCTAATGGTCCTCGAAAACGCCATCAAATCCCAAGGAACCTTTACAGATTCAATCATAATAACAATCATCGTCTGCTAGAAATAAATAAAAGATGGTGAGATGAACTTTTATTTTATTTTTTTTTAAATAAAGTAGATGGCAAAATTAACAAAGGTACTTGATTGATATTTACATAAATTGCTCTGGATTTTTTTTTAACTTATATGATTTTAATTGACATACAAGTATATAGCATGTCTATTGAAGAAGATTATAAAAAAATGCTGCTTTTGGACATCCTATGGAAAGACAGCGCCTTTCAAGCCGAGGAAGAGGTGTTATATGATCAGTTCAACGGATCTTTTTAACCTTAATTTTGATTTTCTTGATTGGATGCTATTACTTTTTATTTCAAGTAGATTGCTATTACTTTAGATCACAGAAGCTGGGTGGACCTCATTTCAATAGATCGAGGATGAAGGTCAAGCGTGTTGCATTCCTGACCGAAGTGCTGCTCGCAAACCTAGCAGGACTGTCGGAAGGCTGTCTGTCCATTTCAGAGATTTTTTTGCTTTTAAAGCGACTTTTAGACTACCGTCTTCTAATGAAGTATATACATATAACTAAAAAATGGCCGTTATGACATAGGAGTATAAAAGAATTGGGTCAATCGTAATTAATTCTTGGATTATTTCTTTATTTTCTCCTCAAATTACTGCAGAAAGTTTGATTCTCTTCTCAAAATCATTAATTCATTAATTTCCAGATCGAATAATAATTATTAACAAAAATGATGGGGTTAAGAAAACATTTTCTTCATTCGAAATAATAATCTTTTTTATATATCTAAAAATATTAGGGGAAGATGATATTTTAAATCATAAATTTAGGATAAGGTGTGTTAGACAATATAATAAAAGATTTGAAAAAATTGGTTTAGGAAGTAAATGAAGGTGACTTAAGATATGGATAGATGGAGTAATGTTGTTGCTACGACCAAAAACTTTCAAATCCAAACGTTAAAGATATAAAGATTGATTTTCATGTAATACATTTATATCCAGATATTAGTATGAATTAAATTAATCAATTTTTCATTTTAATTTATGGTTATAATATGATATGATAGATCCTTCTCTGGATATTCTACCTGTTTAGTTTAATTTTAACCCGATTTCAGAAAATACAAATCAAATGATTTTTTTATATCATTTCTTATATATTCATATAAAATTGAAAATAAATTTTATAAGTATAAAGTACGGTCCATAAAACAGAATAAGAACAAACCTAGTAATATATATATATATATATTCAAGTAGATAAATTATATTTCTTGTTTAGGTCTACGTCATAAATTATCCATTACAGTGACGTATGCCTAAACTACGTGTTCCCGCAAATTAATTTTAATTTATATAATAAACAGGAAAATGTATGAAAAGATAAATGAAAAGATTGTCCGTTATTTTATGTTGTCTTACCGTAACTTGATGCATTCATTTATATTGTGTTTTAATAAAGAACAAAGAAAAAAAATAAAATAAAAATATTTTCAATCGTGAAATGGAAACTAAAAAGTTAACACTAAAATTAGTCATATATTATAAATATATATGATATTAAATTGTGATATATGTTTTAAAAGTACGTACTCTGGTAATAAACGTATATGTAACTTTTCTTATATATATAAATTATAAGGAATATGACAGGGGTGAGCAACCTTTTTTAACCAAGAGCCAAACGAAAATTTGACATTTCTTGGAAGGCCGCAGACAAAAACAACAACTTAATAAATTATTAAAATTTAAATATTTAATGAACAATACATATAATACATGTCTCTTTCAAGATTTTAAAATTTCGTTTCATTTATAATACGAGGGCAGGTCAATATGTCCGTCTAAGAATAATATAACATAGAAAAATCATGAGCTCACGTGTGGGCAGGGACGCTACTCCCTAAAGTAAAATCTTTTCTACTGGGATAATGGAAAAGAGTTTACCCGTTACCCATCAATTATGTTTTCATGTATTAAAATTAATTTTAAATATTAATATATTTTTCACAGGCATCATTTTCGATCTTGTAATTAAATCAAAATTAGGAAAGGTAGTTGGTAAAAAGTAGCGCCTCCGATCAAGAAAATCAAGGTAAAGGTTGATAGGACCCGTTCTACTGATCATAGGATACCTCATTGATATAACCGACTTGATAGACGTTGTCCTTGCGTAGAACGTATAAAAGTCAGAGTTTTATATATATATATATGGTATGCGTGTGTGTTAATGTCTGACCATTGGGGCAGGGTTTTTTAAAAAGGCAAAACCCTGGCAAGTTGGAAAACGTTTATATTGTTGCTTCGATAGCTTCTTTCTTTATCGACTTTTACGAGGGTCACTCCGGTTTGGGTTGGCGAAAGTAGAATAGAATAACTTTAAAGAGTGAACAGAAGAATTACTTTCACGTGTGGAGTAAAGAGAAACAATTTAAATTTGTCAGAGTTATATGAAGAATATTAACACAACTATTCGTAGCACATTTAGTAGATATTAAATAGGGAAAAATTGCCGAAAGTATTGTTTCTACAGAACTGACAGTGCAGTGAGGAGCTGCTATTTATAATATTAAAAAGTGTGAACGTTGCATTTCAGATGTTTTGCATAAAAACATGCAGCATTGGAATTTTGTGAGACCGTAACATATATATATATATATCTGTGTCACTCAGAAGCCAAAGCTATTAACTCCACATTTAAAGAAACTGAGATAATGAAGCCCAAAGTTGACAGCTTGTAGAGAATTCAGGTTTATTGATTACAGAAAAATGTACATTGCATTGCAATATTAAGATTATGAAGTTCATTATTCCCTTCATATGTTGCAGATTACCTTACATTACTAGAAAAATTTTAAAAATTGGAGTTAATCGGTTTGGCTTCTGAGTGCTACATATAATATATTCCACTAAAATCCCCTCAAATATGAAGGACGGTATTTTGGTTATGAATGTAATAAATTTTAAGAATATAGGGAGATTATTTATTCTATTACATGGGGCACTGTAAATACTAGAACGGGCGCTGTAAATGCTATAACGGACACTCAATTTATTTATTTATCAATTGTTTTTGTCTTTCAGCAATAATCTATATATATATATATATATAAAGGTTTTTGCCTGCACATTGCTCAGAATTTAAAATTTTTTGCATATCTTCGCGTTTCATGATCTCTAGAATCCAAAAGTGACTTTAGAATTTTTCTGTCTGTCTGTCCGGAAAATAACTATTTTATAGACTCAGAATTGGCTGAACCGATTTCTATGAAATTACATCACAATATTCTTATATACCTCTATAGTAACATAGGCTATAAATTTTATTAATATCTAATATTAATCTAATGGTTGTTGCGGCCAAGAACTTTTGAGTACCATTGGGCCACATAGATAGATAGATATAACATATACAATAATAATATATATAATTAATTTACTGATAAAATTAAAATATATTTTAAATAAGAACACAAAAAGAAATGAATGTTTCAAGAAATATACTGATTGAAACAAAATGGATGAAAACCTTTTACTACTGTCAACCAAATACTATGTACCACTCACGCCCAAGGGGCTCTGAGCAGCTAGTCATTTAATAAATTAACAGTCCTTATTTTTAATTATTTCATAAAATAAAACTTTCTTTTCATTTAGTTCATTTTCTTTTTGAACATTCATAACAATATTTATTTGTAACACCGTAGGTATATACTAGCAACAAAATAAGGGATGATTGTTTGGAATTTTAATAGCAAAAACAATTTGCTTTTTAGAAATTATTTGTTTTTACATTTAATATCAATTTAATAAATTTATCTCTCCTATCTAAACATGATAAAAGAAAGTCATTCCACATGGTTAACCAGTTTAGATTTAGGATCTAGATTAGTTATTAAAAATTGGATTTTTGAAAAAATTGTTATATGTATTATTTATTTGTTTTATAGACAATAATTACTTTTATATATTTTCTAATTTGCATACCAATATAATCTTACCACAATTCCCAATCCCAAATAGATAAAATTTTAAATTTAATTTGTAATAATCAAATATCATTTAATCAATTAAATAATTATATTTTAAATAATATCAAATATATATATATGTATTTATTTAATGAATCGTTTTAGAACTTAGTCAGATATATGTATGTTTATTTAATTAATAATTTTCATAAAATTGACTAGGTTCCCTTGACCTCATGTTCGTCACAAGTCGATTTAAATTTAAATAAAATTAAAATAATATCTTTATCTACAATTATCATTTTAAAATTATATTATATATTTCAAGAAATAAAGAGAGAATACATCCATAATAAACTACCATGACCAAAAACGTTTTTTAAAAATCTGCGCGTTTTCAAAAATACAATAATTTATTTTTAACTTGGTATGACCGTACTTGTTAATTTTTTACTATCACACGAAAATTTTCGAAGCCGAGATTTTGATGTTTTTTTACTTTTTGAAAGTCACTGAGTCCTTTTCACTAAGATTGAGAAAAATATCTGCGTATATATATATATATACATATATATGTGTGTGTATGTGTGTATGGAGACAAGATTACGCAAAAACGATTTGAGCTACTATAATGAAATTTGGTACAAGCGCATTATTCAAAATTCGTAGTTTTCTCTCAACTTTTGAGAAATGTAGTCATTACCTACCACGTTTTCATTTTTTTTCTTCTAAACTTACCATAAAAATAAAGATATATGTTTGATAGTTAGGTACATGATTAAAAACTGTATAAAACTGCTATATATAGAATTTCAGCTTGATCGAGTCACTGAAAGTACCGGAATTAATTTTTTAACACGTTGACTGGCAATCACGCGCCAGCACGTGATGTGGTGCCATCAACAAAGAACCAAACACGCGCTGGTTTAATATATATTATTTATTAATTTTAATTCATTAAATTTAATTTAAATATAATATATGTTAATTAATTCAATTCAAATTTGCGAGATAGTCGAGTGGAGACACTCCAGATTTTTTTTTTTTTTTGGGATTTCAAAACGATACCACATTTCTCCAAATGTCTTTAAACTGAACCACTTCCATCGAATTTCAGTTTTCTCTTTCAATTCCTTTAATATAATTGAAAAACTTATTTAGAGAGTATAATCCATAGATTTTCTATAAAATATGAAAAATGAATTGATAGAATCGATCCTTATCAAGTTTTCTAATCCATTATCAGTAATAAACAGAAAATTCTGGTTATCCTTTTCGGAAAGGAAAGTTCTGCAAATGCATTGACTTTGCCATTCTGCATCAAGACCCTTTAATTCATTCTGCCAAACAGATTGACTTAGCTACAGAGGTTATGTTTGGCCCTCTCATTATTGTTTATTCCGAATTTGCCTAAGGGTCGAACAATCCGGCTAGTCGTGTAACCCTCCAGACTTGATACCTAGTCCGGTCTCTGTTTGCATATTGATAATAAACAATTATTAAAGGAAAGCTTGTATGGTGTTTGTTAAACAAGGGATAGCTCCGGGCCTTTATGCTATGTATTCAGCAGCACGGCTATTGTCTAGGACTCGAATAACTAGTGGGATTGTATGTATACTACTTAGGACTGGTCCAGGTCTACTTTTCATTAAACAATACCTGGCAAAACGGTTAGATATTATTCACTTACATTGTCAACTCTTCGAAATAATAACACAATCATCTTTTAATTATTTATACCATGATGCATATTTTACTATTTATATTATTTTTTTTTTTTCATTTCAATTCAAAGATTATGAATATAAATTACTCTTTATTAAATATATTAATATATATATATAAATTTCTGATTTATAAGAAGAAAATAAGAAGAGTGGAGGAAATATCATGCGTTTATAGAAGAGTTATACCCTCTGATATTCATCTTATCTCACTAAGAAGGCGTTAATCATTCGTAAACTCTTGAAATTTAATATTTATGATATAATAAATAAAATGTAAATATAAATAAAATATGAAAGAAAGAATTGGCTATTTCAAAATTATTATTTATTAATTGAACGGGTATTCAAATTAATTTCACGTATAATGTTTATTGAATAATGGATTTTGATTTAAAAGTAAAAAATCTGGAGAGTCTCCACTTGACTATCTCGCAAATTTGAATTGGATTAATTAAGATATATTATATATAAATTAAATTATAAATTAAAACTAATAAATAATATTTATTAAGCTCTTTAGCTCTTTGTTGATGGCACCACGTAACGTGCTGGTGCGTAATATTTGCTCATGGAACTGGAGAGCCACATCTTGAGATCGAAAGAGCCATATGCGGCTCACGAGCCGCAGGTTGCCTATCTCTATCCTAGTACAAAGATCTTCAAAGCAAAATGTGAATTTTTCATAATTCAATTTATAATAGAGATTTATTTCAGTATTATTCTTTCAAATATTTAGGAATATTAAGTAAATTTGTATTTTCATGTATTTTTGTAAATTGAATAAATAATCAATACCTAATTAGGTTAATCATATTTTGTAGATAGATAACAAAAGCAATAACTAGTCACTCGGGAATATACTGATTTGTCGGGTAAAAACTAAAATATTACACAGTCCTCTCTTCATTACATTGGTGATCATTAACAAGAAAAAAAATGTTTTGATTTTGTTTTTGTTTTGAAGCAGAGATAAAGATGTGTGCTCTATATCAAAAATTATTTTGGATTATAGTGTTATAACGTAAAAAAGATAAATATAGAAAAAATTTTACAAAATAACCTTTTGCTCATGGACTAAAAAAAAATAAAATAATTTTTCTATAAGCCTAACAAAGTTTATAGATGAATTGCTTCATATTCAACTAAAAACGTTAGGCGCATTTCAATTATATTTCTTCCATACTTTCTGGGGATCCATTGAAAAATATCTATATAAATTTTCAAAAGTTTATCTGAATTTAAAGTTGATGAAAAATCGATTTCAATTTTTCATTAGAGCGAACAGACAGACATACAGACAGACATGAAGCGAAGTTGATAAAAACGTTATAATAAAAAATTCGGGTAAAAATTAAACAAATGGCCAAGTGATTTATTCAATTATCATTTATGAGTGGGAAGAAAATACAAGATTGAAAGAGTTAATTTATTAACACAATATCAAAAAAAAAAAACAAACAAAACAATGTAAGTAAGAAATGTTTGAACTTTGCGGAATTGTAGAAATTGTAGAATAATGTGACAAATAATTTAAAGGTCAACTTTTGTGTAAATAAAAAAAGAAACTAAAACATGCTATATGTCCAAAATATGCAAGAAATAATCTAGTTATTGCAAATTGGATTCCTTTCTACCGTAAATATTCAACATTTGCAATTGGTGTAAGTCCGAAAAATGGATTAAATATATTTTTATCTAATTCTAGATGATTATTAGAATGAAAACAGGACGCGATAACTTGCAAGATAAATAATCAGAATGGTCCAGGACGGAAATCAATTGAATGCATTTAGTCTTTCCATAAACCGGATTAAATATAAAAAAAAATATCAATTAGTAGCGATGTTGATTTTGGATTGGATACAGTTGGATCGTATTGTTATTTACTTAGGTGTATTAGATACAATTAGTGAAATATTAACTTAAAAGCATGTTTTATAGCAGCTGGTTCTATTTCTTCATTTTAAGAGGTTCCTTGGGACAAACCTCATAAATATCTTTAAATGATCTTAATTTCCTTGTGCCTTTACTTGAACAAGTTTGTGGTTGCCAGATGAAATAAAAAAAAAAAAAAAGTTGAGAAGACGGTCGAAAAGAACAAGAAGCAATGGGGGAGAAGGTCGATTTTCTGGTCAAGGGGATGAAACTTCATTCATCTTGAAGAATCCTCACTCCATTGCAAGCCGACCTTGTTCTCTTTTTGAGTCGGCACTAACTTGCTCCCAGAATGTCAATCTAGTTAATAAATAATATAATAGACTACGAGTCAAGAAATTCTTTAAATTCATTACAAACACTAAAGAAACATTGAATTATTCGTATTGGTTTTTATTTAAAAAAATACAAAATAGAAAAGAAAAAAATCTAATTGCTTTAACCAGTAATACAAGGGAAAGGAAAATCAAAAGAAACACAAATGAAAAGAAAAACAAAACGAAAATTGAGTAAATCTAGATTATTTACGTTTTAATTTTTCATTTTGAAACTACAACAATAATCATTTATTCTTATTTATCAGAAAATAAAGAATTTCAATACCAACCAATTTAATTACAAAACATCAACTGTCAAAAATGTTAGGTTATGTATGAAATAGGAGGAAACATTGTAACGTCAATGGTAGGCAAGAAACCAAAATGGTTACCAATTATGTAGTGTATGATTGTGAAAAATGATGTGTCCCTTGGGAAAAATATGGGCTTTTTGAATTCCAAAGTATTTCCGCTTGTTTAATTGAGTCTTAAAAATTGTAAATTCAGTAAAATACTTCTCTCTTTTTATCTCAGCAAAATTCCATTGGCATCATTCTGCGATTTTGCTTACCAAAATATTAATCCCAATTATTTCCAAATGTGTTCCATATTTTCAGCAGTATTTTGTTTTATTTTCTTTCTTACATTCACATCCTACTGGCTCCCCGCCAATTTCCACACTATATATTTTTAATCAGCCAATATTAATATAAAATTTAAAAATATTTATTTTTTTATTTTTATTATTGATTTTTCTTCCAAAATTTTATAATGATAATAATTGAATTATTATTATATGTCTATCTGAAAGAAAAACAAAATATACCAAGCAGTATTATTCTATATTTTCTGGAATAAAAACAAATATTATAAAAAATAAAAAATTCTGATGACAAAAGAAATATAATTAATTTATTTTAAATTCTTTTGAAACCTTCCCCTTCAATGTTAAATACCAGCCCTCATTTCTTTATCTTTTGTTTTAAGTAAGCACATTCATTCTTCTTCAGATTTCATTGAAATTCTTGATTTATTATTTTCTTCAAAGAATAATAAAAGAATTTTCTAAAAAGTAGCTTAGTCAAACACTCCTAGTCTTAATTTATTGTCACCTTTGTTTATCCACTTTATCATAAATAGTCGAGATAATATAATTTTAATTTATGTTTACCTTGGGAAGAAATTTTTATTTTTAAATTTTCCTTATGTGTGTGTGTGTGAATCTAATGTAATGTGACTGAAATATTGATCTACTTATAATAAATAAATAATAAATATATTTGGAGAAATATTTATATTTTAAAATTATATATATATATATATATATATATATATATATATAATTTTATTATATTTTTTAAATTCCTTGGTGTGACTTTTTTTAATTCTATGAAAATTTTTAAAATAGTTTTATATTAATATAATTTTATTTTTAATTATAATTTTAGTAATTATTAAATCAGATCATATAAGTCAATAAATTTCGGGTCTAACTAATAATACAACAACTTTTAGGCAAATTTTAATTGTTTTATCAAGAAACTTTCTTTCATCATTAACTCTTTTAATTTTTTTATCTTTTTTTATAAAAGATTTATCTCCGGTTATCGATTCTTCATTTGAAGCTAGTACTGAGGGCCAGGTCTGGACTATACGGTGGATGGTCAACCAATTCGAAACAATGTTTCATCAACACACAAAATTATTGTTCTTCCATTTTATGTTTAAACAAACACTGTAGGAGTAATAAATAATTGTATTTATACAAATACATAACTCCATCTACGAGTATTTGTCAGACTTGGGATTTATCCAATTATTTATGATTATATGTTGACGAAAAATTTTACTTTACCAATTTATTATTATTTCATTGTTATGAGATTGAAACAACATATGTTAAATGTTTACATTTAATTGTAATTATATTAAAATGATTTATGGTATATCATTTTTATACATTTAATTATATTCTTTTCTCATTAATAATTTTTTTTAATGAATCTCAAACATATACTTCAATCGAGAATAATGAAAAGTTTAATTATTCTCTGTGCGCAAGCAAATCATATTAGGATGCTAATGAGACAATATACGATGCGTTTGACTGCCAAATGATTAGGATTGGTCTAATTGTCTTGTGCTGGATACAGGGTTCGCACCGAAAAAGATGTCTGTGCACTGGATGGAAGTTTGAGTCTATTATCCTCCTAATCGAGTTAAGTGGAGTAGCGGGGCGCTAATTGAGTTAGACGCCTGCAGGACTAACCCCTATCCTATCCAGAAATTTTCCCGTTCTATCCTTATCCAGCCGGATAACCGTCAAAATTGAATCAATGAATGGTTAATGATCAGCTTTGAGGTTGGAACTCGAAGACTGATTTTCTTTTTTTTTTTTTGCTTTGACCAACCGTTATCTTATCTTATTATACTAGCAAAAATTGATCTGTATTGGTTTCAGCCTGGAGAAAAATCAGCTTTATTAGTTTTTCATAATTTACAATATGAAATTTAAATGACGTCAGCAACTACATCAGACAGCGCTTCTTTAAATACAAAATATTATAAATAAAATTAAAAATATTTATGTTATATCCATATCTGTCTTTCAGTGCATTAATGCGTACTTTTAAATTACTTGAAATTGTGTCTGGACATTTATTAGTTTTTTCTTAATTTAAATAAAATAAAATGATGTCAGCAACTACGTCAGACAGCGCTTCCTTAAATACAAAAAATATTTTAAATAAAATAAACTTAAAAATATTTATTTTAATAATATTTTGTAATCAAATTACGAAATATATATTATGTTATATCCACAATGCATTAATATGTACCTAAGTTTAAGGGCTGTATGTTTTATGATTATTTTTTTTTTAATTTATGTCCTTTTAAATTATTTAAAATTGTTTCATATATTTTAACGTGTATTTATTTTAAATAATCATCTTAATCTTAAATATTCATAGTTCATAAGGAATAAATTTTTTAAAGTACCGACCCGCAGCTCGCTGAACCAGATACTTATAAATAATAATAGAAAATGGACAAATTCATTAAATGGTGATCGAAATGCACGTTTTCATAATAAATAAATATAGTCGAAAATTGGACTGTTTGTATTCAATATATTTATCTTATAATCTAAGTTTATATATAAATTGATTTAAATTAATTGTCGTCTATCACGAAGAGAATATTTTAACATGAGATATTATTATCTCTCTCCTAATAGAAAATTAATTTCAGATATATTTAATAATTAATTTATATATATATATATATATATAATATAGAAAGAAAAAATGAAATTTCTATTCTAATATTAAATAACATTTATATATATATATATATATATATACTATAAGTAAATCATTTATAATGTTAGAATGATGGCTAATATTGTTGGTTAGAAATATACTATAATTTATACCCATCACGTGAAAGTTTATTTGTTGAAGTAGGTTAAACTCAATTCAACAAAATATTTAATAAACTTATATATCAAGAATAGTTGTGTGTCAAATAAACATTTTCCTAAACGCTAGAGTTGCGTTTCTCAACATTTTTATTTTATTTTATTTCAAGGATTAGTATTCCCCCCTCCCCCAAAAAAAAACATAGTGTTTATCACAATAACTAGACATTGTACTATTGTTATTATTTTTATTTAAGAGTTGAACTTTTTATTTTATTTTCTTATTATTGTGTGTGTGTATTCAATAAATAGTTATTTTTTGTCTCCCACCTTCCTTTGTGTTAAAATAAGGTGGTTTTCATAAAATATATATTTTTTATAGAAAAAGAGATGTTTATATTTACTACTGGTATTGATAGCTAGAATAGGAGAAGATAGAATGGGAGGGAGACCGAGTGGGAAACGTCCGATTGGAAGATCAAGGACGCGGTGGGTGGATAATGTGGGAAAGGACGTGAGATAGGATAGGGTCTGGAGGGTTGTGGCTCAAAATAGGAATACTTGGAGAGTTGTGGTTGCTGCGACCAGGAACTTTCGAGTTCCGTAGAGCCACAGAGATAGATAGATAGATTGATAGGCGAAATCACATAAAATGTTGCCAATGTTACTAAAATAAGAAGAGACAATGAATTTTCTCAATAAAATTAAAATTAAATTTTTAAAAATCATTTAAAAAACAACAACAGTTTAGTGGAAATGTCTTGGAATTTGAAATAAGTCCAAATTTTTTTCTAGCAACAAATCAGTTAGTTATCAATAACCATACATTGTTAACCACGATTGGTTCTTGCCTACCAGCTGATGTAACAATGTTTTCTTCTATTGGTAATGTAGATCATTTATAATTTAAAATTCGGATCTTATTATATTTTTATATCTCTCCATCAGTATTTAACTCTCTCTCTTTTCACTTAAACTTTATAAATATACTAGACGCGAGCAAACTAATGGGATGGAGGGGGGTGGGGTGGGGGGGGGGGGCGAGCATATCAAGTTCCCGTGAAGGCATTTTAAGTGCCCGCAAACTTTTGAAAATTTTCGATTTTTTTTCAATATGTTTCTAAAAAAAAGTCAGATGATGCTCTAAAACATTTTCGATTAAGTCAGTGAATGTAAAGAGGCTCTCAAAAACATTTCCGACTTTTTCTTCAATATGGTTCTAAAAAAAAGGGAAAGTGTTTTCATTTTATTGTATGCGGTGCGGTGGGGAGGGGGGAGGGACGCGATGAAAATTATGATTAAAAATTGGGCCGTAAATGCTAAAAGGTGGAGAAACACTGAGTTATTCGAAGGTAATTGTGGCACCAGATATGTCTTGTGGAGTGGAGGATAACCAATAAAAATCGAATAATCACCAGATTCTAATACTATTGCAGTGTGTAAATGTTAGGTAAGTTCGAGCGACCCACTTGCTGTTGTACCCACCATATCGACCCTCTTTCGACTATACTCTACCATAACTCAAAAACTAATAGCGTTAAAGACTTGTATGTCAAATAAGACTCTCTTGAATACAAAGAATCCCTAATTTCATGAATAAGCCCGTTATAGTGCTTGAGTTATTAAGATATCTGGAAATAGGATTTATCGTAGAATTTATGGTTAGAATCGTAATGAAATCCCAAAACGAGAAATTACATAACCTCTATAACATAAATAGAATTATAAATTCTAGGAGATTATATGGACGGAGCTTGTGACTTGAATGGGTGAGAAAATGATATTGGCAAAAAAAAAAGTTTGTTTATAAGGAAATCGATGGGAAAAGTCCGGTTGGTAGATCAATGATCAATCCTGGCGATATAAAGAGAGGAAAAAAAAGAGAAATATTCAAATATTTTAAGATAAAAAACAAAAAAAAATTAGATGGTATATGTCATATAATATTCCAATAATTCAATATTAATATATTTTATATTGGTGTCTGTACTGTTAACAAGAATATTATATTTTTAATTAATTGAAAAATTCCAATATCAAATTAAAGATATCTAAAAAATTTATAATGAAAATATTTCTTTGAAAAGAATTTTACAAATACATTTTTAGAAGGTAAATTAAAAAAAAATAAATCTTATATTTAAAATATTTACAATCAATTATTAGTAAAATATAAAGGGGAATTTCAGGAATTAGTGTATGAAGTTGGTTTAGAATATACATGAATAGAGAAAGGCGGTTATTACTACCAACACCCTCACATAGATATATTATTAAGTTAATTTTTACCGACCGACGATAGTAAGGGAGGTATTGTTTTCACACCAAATTTCACATGTGGAGATTTTTACATATCTCCACGAATCATGCATTTTTTTAACAGAAAAAAGTATTTTTAGCATGATGTCTGTCCGTCCGTCTGTCCGTATAGATGTGTACAGCCTGAACGGCTCAACCGATTTTGATGAAATTTGGTATATTTACTTAATGCATCAGTGGGATGAATTGATCAACTTTTGGTGCAAATCCGGAAACCGGAAGTGGTAGTATTAGCAATCGACGATAGGAAGGGAAGGGTTATTTTCACACCAAAGGAGATTTTTTTATATATCACCACAAATCATGCACTTTGTATTGGTTTTATCCTAGGGAAAATCATATTTATTAGTTTTTTCTTGATTTAAAATTATATGACGTCATCCAGCCATTCATGACGTCACAGCCTGGTCTTGCATATATATTATAAATAAAATAAAATTAAAAATGTTTATATTTATTATTTATATATCCATATCTGTTTTTTAATTACATTAATAGATATATTAAAATTATTTGAAATTGTTTCTGTAGCTGGAATTAATTTACTTCAAACCGTCGGTCGGTTCGGACCTGGCCACAGGTCAACTTATTTTTTATTAATTTGATATAACAATTCTTATTTGTCAGCCAAATAATTAAATCAATATATATAATATCCTATGTATGTATGTATGTATGAAATGTCTGTATATTATGAAGTTAGCTACAAATTTAGAATTTTTCAATTTACAATTTTTATAGAATTTAAAATAAAAAAAATTTGATATACAAATTGAAATATTCTAATTTTTGATATTAATATTATTTTTTATCATAAAAGAGAATTTATTATACATAATAAAAATAAAAATAAAAGATCAAAATTATTCATTTGTTATTAACTACTTTGTTTTGAAAATTTGTTTTGTTATTAAATATTGAAAAATAAAATATTACGAAGATTTGAATAAAGTTAATAATTTTATATTTAAACATTGTGTTGTTTTGTAAGTATTTGAAACAAAAATTCCTATAAATTATTATTATTAATCAATCTCGTGCTGCTTGAAGCCGCCTGTCCCTCTAAGAAGAGTTTTTTCAAAAGTTTGCGGGCACCTTAAAATGCCGTCAAGGCAACTTGATATGCCCCCCCCCCCCATCCCATTAGTGTGCTCGTGTTCCACTCCCAATTTTAATACTAAATATTTCATTATAAGTTAAAGATATATTAATTATTATTTTATATATTATCATATTGTTATTTAACCCCATAAAAAGTAAATATAATAATAATAATAATAATAATAAGATTATTAATAAGATCTTAAAGAGAAAGATAAAATTTTTCCAGTAACAATGTTGAAAAAGTGCAATAAATGGAATAACAATAATAATAATAATAATAATAATAATAATATATAACATTGAATTAAGATATTCTTGATTTCAGTAACCATATTCCTACATTTATCTTTATTATAATCCTCTCCATCCAATAATTCTTATATTTTTTTAATTACCTCATATACCTCTTTATATTGTCTCTGTTTACTATGTAAATATATTTTGTAATTTGAAAAATGTTAATTGATTGATTGATTTCAATTATTTTAAATTGAATTTAATTATTTTTTTTAATTATTTAAAATGCATTTTTAAAATTCTTTTCAACGAAATATTTTTAGAGTTAATTTTTTAGATATCCATATCGGAATTTTTCAAATAATTAAAAATATATTTGTCGACAATTATATATATATATAGATTATGCATATTAATATTAATATTAAATTACTTTGGTAATCTATAAATTATACTATTTAATTTGTTATTTTGATTTTGAAAATATATGAATACATAGTAGCAAACATATCTTCCATTTAGATGATTTCTCTTTAATTTATTGCCCACCTTCAGCATATTTTATCTTGCACACTCGTAGATCTTGTCTTTTGACATGCATTGAAATTGATTGAAACTCTTTTCAACACTAAGTAATAAATCGACCGAGTATCTTTTAAGTATATAATATAAAATCTATATAGTCCCAGAAAGGCAAAAAAAAAAATAAATAAATCTTTAATCAATTTCTAAATTCTTTAATTTCAGAATATAAAAATAATGTTTCATTTAATTTATTATTTGACGAAATTATTTATTAATTATCATTTTTTTTTTAAATTAAAATTGAATTATGTTTCAATTCATATAAAATCATTGATTTTTAATAATATTAATAATAAAGTTCTTTCGAAAATAATTGTTACTATTATTAATATTCAAGTTTTAGTTTTATCAATAACAACTTTATTCTCATATAAATAATATGATAGACCAAATAAAATATATTGCTATATATACATATATAAGAATGGGTGAAAGTTTTTATTATAAAAAGTTATTTCGGAGTTGTTTGTTGAAAACGAGCCGGATGTCTGTTAGTCAGTGTCAGTGCTTGTGCCGAGCATTATTCTATTCATTAATAAGCTGGAGTGTCTCCACTCTACTAACTCGCAATTTGAATTGGATTAAATAACATATATTATATTTAAATTAAATTTAATTAATTCAATTATAAATTAAAATTAATAAATAATATTTATTAAACCATGTTTGGCTCTTTATTGATGGCACAACGTCACGTGTTGGCGCGTGATTTGCAATGTTAAAAAATTAATTCGGTACTTTCAGCGATTCAATCAAGCTGAAATTCTATATATAGCAGTTTTATACAATTTTTAATAATATGAAAAACTATCAAACATATATCTTTATTTTTACGGTCCCTTTAGAGGAAAAAAATCAAAACGTTTTAGGTAATGACACTCTTCTGGTTTAGGCACATTTCTCAAAAGTCTGGCGAGATAGTAAAAAATTAAGACAATGATTACCTATCGATTTAAATCAAAATACAAACTTTCACTCTTGGTCACATAGACCAGTGATTCCCAAAGTGGGCGCTACCGCCTCCTCGTGGGTGCTGAAACGATTCAGGGAGGCGGTAATGGTGCATTTAGGGAAAATTACTTGTATATTGCTTTTCTATTCTGTGAGTTCAATAAATGCATATATAATTTAAATGTTTCTAATTTACACCATTATTTATAATATTTTTTTTATATTATATAAAATTTATATATTAAATATATAAAAATTTCTTTACGTTTAATTGTTATTAAAATTAAAAATTTCCAGGGGGCACTGAGGAATTTTTTTTATGGAAATGGGGCGCTTGGCCAAATAAGCTTGGAAACCACTGACATAGACTATGGCCCAGAATTATAGCAATCAAAATTCTCTTGAAAATGACGCTAAAGCGTCAAGACTCGCATACCCACATATATATATATATATATATATATATATACCAAAATTTATAAAGTTAATTTTAACTTATGATGAAATATGTTTATTGAAAAGAAAATATGTTTAGAAATCAAAATATAGTGTCGTAACAATTAAAAATTATGGGTACGGTTAGAATTTTCATAGTCTAAACAGCACGAATTTTGGTCTTATTTTTTTTTTTAAATATAAAATGCTTTTTAAATTTCAGAATAATATATGTATATATACTTATATCGTTATTTATTAAAATATTTATAATATTCTATGAATGTTAATTCTAACAAATATATAGAGATATTGTTCATTTTTTTTTAATTATCCTTTATATAATTAAAAAACCAATTAAAATATATATATTAATTTTTGCTTTGTTCTTCAATGAACGATTAAAAATGATTTACTTGATGGTAAAACAAAAAAAAAATGTGGAATAATATACCAATAATAAACAAATGGATTTCATTTCAACACGCTTCTCAACCAAATTAGAGTGAGTGTCGGAGAAAGGGGGAAGGGGAGGGTAAAAGTCCTGCAAATTGTGTTTATTTTAACCAGCTCATTTGCATATTAAAACCCTAATTCAAATGAGTCACAATTTCCGGTTCACTTTCTAATTCAATAATCAAAGTTGGATGTTGGGTAAGTATAAAGCAACATTCTAATGAAATTTTTCTCATTTTTTTTTCTTTATTGTCCCTCCTGAAATTTGATGTTTCTTCTCAACACTCCAAATAGAAAAATAATCATTTCGGTTGATAAATCAATGGTTAACAAAGTTATTGTAAAATATTAGTAGAATAAATGTCCCGAGGCCGTTGAAGCGATATGGCGTTGAATTTTGATTGAAGGGAGTCGAGCAGCCAATTCTGACACCCCATGTTACCCTTATGCCGATCCTCCCCTACACATACACGAACAATATAGGGTGTTTTTTAAGTATCTCTCGCTCTCTTAGATTACTATAAATCGTTAAATATAAGATATTTTAAATAATAATCAATCAATAATTCAAATAAATCAATAAATCATATTCATATTTTTATATGTTAAGTGTTTTCGTTAGCTAAAAATAAATATATAAACTGGCCTATACTAACCCTATGGGCTGTTTGGCCCAGGGGCGCCGTAACTTAAGGGGCGACGCGAACGTAAAAGTGAAGAATTTTTAAATATGCATAAACTACAAAAATAAAATATTGGGTAATAGGATTTTCATTTAACAAAATAATAGTAATTACTTTATTTATATTATTTATTTAAAAAAATCATATTTATAAAAATTTTAATTCCTAGACCCTCGGGCGTTAATTGATTTATAGCCTAGGGGCGCCGTAACTTAAGGGGCGCCGCAAACGAAAAGATGAAGAATTTTTAATATGTGTAAACTAAAAATAAAATATAAGTTAACAGAAACTTCAGAACGGTTTAATTATTATTATTTAAATTATTAAATGTAACTAAACAGAATGATAAATTCATTAATCTTTATTTTTTTTATAAAATTCTATTATATAAAAAAGAAATTATTTATTTCTATAACATATAATATTAAGGTTGTATTTGTGTAATACTTATATTGTGATATTTCTTAAAAGTATACAATTCGTTGATTGTTTATACGATTTGACATTAGTATTTATAAAAAGTTGATAGAATGGATTGGATGGAGATGGCTGAGAAGTGGAAGGATTGGAGAATTGTGGTTGTTGCAGCCAAAAACTTTCCATCATAGAGATTTTATTTAATAACAAAAAACTAATCTGTCGACATTTCGGTCCCATGTCGAGACATTCCTCAGGACTTTTGTTGTTTTTGCATATGAAGAGCGAATGATATATGTTCTTTATAGAAATATCTATGTTCCGTCAAAAAATATTTATTAAAAAAAATATGCTATAACACTAATGGAACTCATTGGTAGGAAAAACATTAAATTTTGTAGTCTAAGGATTAGAAAGAGAGTTTAAGGATGGACTACTACTCTATTCACAATGTAGGGATAATTATAGAATGGTGATAGTTGTAGTATAATAGTGTTCGATTTTCCTAGTGGACATGACATCAAAGTGGGTTTTAGTGTAAGGAACTTCAAACAGACAATAGCAAGAAATTGAAACTAAATTCTATGCTTGAACGAAGCAATCAAGGTGCCTGATGTCGTGATATATTCACAACGTAATTATAATTATAATTATTATTATTATTATTATTACTAATAAAAGACAATTTAATTTAAAGATTTTAATTGATATCTGAATATTAAGTTTTCCTATTTTCTCAAATATTATTATTATTATTCTGAGTTGTTATACTTACTATTATGACTTATTATTATTATTATTATTATTATGACTTTTATAAATAAAAGAAATATATAATTTTCAGATTTTCATTGATATCTGATTAATTTTTACATTTGCAATTATTATTATTGTTAAATTGTCATTATTAATCATATTGACTTTTTCTGAAGTTAAATAACAGTATATTATTTATTATTATTAGGTTCTAAGGAGCTTTAAAAACAAATTATTAATTATTGAATTTCTTTAGGCCCGAATTTGACCTTTCAATGTGGTAGACTGTCGTGCTAACCACTTAACCACTGAAGAGTCTAATAACAGTATAATTATATATATATATATATAGAGAGAGAGAGAGAATAATATAATAAATTTGATTTGTTGCTAGACTTGTTTCGCATTCCAAGGAATTCCCACTAAACTGTTTAAATACTATAGTTTATATACTATAGCAATGTAGAATAGTAATATGTTCAATTGTAAGGTACATTCGAGTGGGCCACTAGCTGTAGAGGAACCATATATATAGTGAACACTCAATATAAAGAGGTATGTGAGAGAAATATAGAATATACAAATTTTTGGATAGAAGAACATAATATTATTAATTAATTATATTTTATTATTATTATTATTATTAGGAATAAAAAAAATTATAAATTTTAAGATTTTCATTGATATGTGAATATTAATTTTGTATTTTTGTTCAATTTTCACCAATAACTATAATTTTTCTTAATGGTATCCGCCCTTTCAATCTTTATCAGTTATTGGATAATTAAAAGTTTTTTTTAAAAAAGAAACGGCCGTATACTTCAATACTAACCAATTACTAGCCTATATCGCCATTAAGCATGTTTAAAATATTTATTTAACTGAAATAGATATAAAATTTTTGATTTTTGATTTTCAAGCCAATCTCATTTCAATTACAATTTGTAATATAAATAAACATATATTATCAATTAGAAAAAAAAAATAATTTTAATATAAATTTGAATAAGTATCCAATCAATAATATTGTATTGTATTTTCTCTAAAAGTCATCAATTGGGCACAAATACGATCCTGCGCAAAGGACTCTGAAGAGCTCCCTTCCTTCTTCTAAACCTCTTAAACTTTTTTTTTTATTATATATTTTTGTAATATAAACATTAAAACTAAATCATTTATTTTAGAGAACAATATAAAAATTTCATTCAAAAAAAACTACTTTAATAGTCAAATCGTTATTTGGTCCTTTAAACGAACAAAAGCATGAAAACAATATTGTAAAATATTTAGCTAATTTTATTTGAAAATTATTACACCTTTAGATGGATTATGGATATTATTTTATTTGGTCTCACAATTTCATTTAATATAATTAATTATTACTAATATAGACATTTATAATAATTCTACTAATAAAATTAGTAATACATAATACAACTAATTTATTTATTATAAATGAGAATTTCACAAAATATAATCAGGATATACTGAATATTATGCAAAATTGTCAGTTTACATTTACGCTAAGCACATTTTTCATTTCATTCATATTCATTTCGCGTTCATACATTCAATGCATTCATTTATCAACAAACAATCTAGAATTGGATTATGCAATACTAAAAATATTTAAAAAAAGAAAAAATGTAAATAACTAAATGAAAAATTAGAAAATCGAATAAATTAGTATTACAGGAATGTGAGAATCGTTTTATACATTTCTTTTCTGGTTTAATTCCCATATTGACAGGGATTTCCAAGCCCCTCTTTTGATTGAACGAGGCGTATCCCCAGACATTCGGGACTCTCGTCCTCTTCAATTCAAATTCGTTTTAAATATATGCATCGTTGACGGTGGTGTGATTTTTGTCTGGATGGTGCCGTTTCAGAGCAGGGTGGGAGGGGACTTTGGGCATTGGACACGAGTCGAAAGGGAGTGAGAGAGAGAGAGAGGGAGAAAGAGAGGGAAAGAGAGAGGTTGGTTGCCGAAGTGCGGTCGATGCTCAGCATGAGAGATAAGATGCGTGAGGAGGCTAGGAAGGTCGGCATCGAAAGGGCTCGCCAAGCGCAAACAATGCTGGGGAGGACTGGGGGGTACTGGGTACCGGATTCGTGGGTCATGAATATCCACGCGACGAGATCGATAGCCGGCAGCGAGAAGGGCAGACATTCCAGACCGGGTTATTATGTATCAGGAACCAAAGCGAATTTTTTGGCATTATGATTCAACATTTGGGGGGAAAAAAACAGGTAGATTATTGATCAATTTAATGTAATATGGTTGGGAGAAATTATTACAATTCTAGAGAATCTGGAGTGTCTTCACTCGAAAATTTGAATTGGATTAATTAACATATATTATATTTATAAATTAAATTTAATTAATTATAAATTAGAATTAAGAAATAATATTTATTAAACCGGCACGTGTTTGGCTCTTTGTTGATGGCACCACGTCACGTGCTGGCGCGTGAATGTCAATCAAAGTGTTAAAAAATGAATTCCGGTACTTTCAGCGATTCAATCAAGCTGAAATTCTATATATAGCAGTTTTATAAAATTTTTAATCATTTGAAAAACTATCAAACATAAATCTTTATTTTTACGGCCAGTTTAGAGGAAAAAAAATGAAAACGTGGTAGGTAATAACTTCTTCCGAATGAGACATTTTTCAAACTTATAGTAAACCTTTTCAACCTTAGTGACTCAGTGACCTTCAAAACGTATAAAAACATCAAAATCTCAAAATCGAAAGTGATCATGATCGCAATACCAAGCGAGATAGTAAAAAAAGAAACATAACCTAACAAATTGTATTACTTAATTCACAAAACATACCATAAATATATATATACGATATATATACTACATATGCAATTATAAAATAGGAATCTACATTTAAAGTAATATAATAAGCCATTAAGAATGCAATGAATAAAAAAAAAAAGGAAAAATAAAAATAAAAGATTTAATGGAAGATAAGTTTGCTGACCACCCAGCCCAACCGACCATTAGGCTATTCATTAAAAGGGATTGGGTTTACTTACTATATACTCTAAGAACAAGGTGAGAAAATGAATGAAGTAGGAAATGGTTTTTTAAACGAAGTGTATGACTGAAAAGAATATAATTTAACCAAAGAAGCACTTTCTTTAAATGATTGGGTTGTAATGGTGCCATTTAATAATCGATTGAATTGGAAATATATATCGATTAGAGAGCTGTCATACTCAAACTTAATAAATACATCAATTTTTTTGCCACAACGAGATAAAAAATAAAATATAAAATTACTGAGAGAAATTAAAAAAAATAAAAAAAAATGGATGTCGCGGATAGCAGCAAAGGTGTTGAGCCTCCCGGCTAAACATTTTAAAAACCGCTATAAGGGCAGTAATAACGAATATTAATTTAAAAATATAAATAAATAAATCTTTTTATGTTTTTATTAAAAATTGATGAATAAAATTAAAATAAAATAAATTAAATTAATAAACAATTAAATAATTACATTCAATAAATACATTACTAATCATTACTTTCTCGCCTTTTTTTTATTCATTGCATTCTTAATGGCTTATTATATAACTTTAAATGTAAATTCGTATTTTATAATTGCATATATAGTATATATATATATATATTTATGGTATGTTTTGTGAATTAAGTAATTCAATATGTTATATGTTAAGTGTGTTTTTTTTATTATAATATTGCGATCACGAAAATTTTCGATGTAGAGATTTTGATGTTTTTATACGTTTTTAAGGTCCCTGAGTCATTTTCACTAAAGTTGAGAAAAATGTATTTGTGTGTATGTGTGTGTGTAGAAAGATTACGCAAAAACGATTTGAGCTAAAATAATGAAATTTGGTACACGGGCATTATTCAAAATTCGTAGTTTTCTATCAACCTTTTTAAGAAATGTAGCTGATCCAGAAGAGTGTCATTACCTACCACGTTTTCATTTTTTTTTCTTCTAAACTGACCATAAAAATAAAGATATATGTTTGATAGTTAGGTACATGATTAAAAATTGTATAAAACTGCTATATATAGAATTTCAGCTAGATTGAATCGCTGAAAGTACCGGAATTCATTTTTTAACACGTTGACTGGCAATCACGCGCCAGCACATGACGTGGTGTCATCAACAAAGAGTCAAACACACGCTGGTTTAATAAATATTATTTATTAATTTTAATTTATAATTTCATTAATTAAATTTAATTTAAATATAATATAAGTATGTGTTAATTAATCCAATTCAAATTTGCGAGATAGTTGAGTGGAGAAACTCCAGATTTGTTATACTTAAAACATTTTTTTAAATATATATAAATATTTACATAACTTTATTCATTATATATGATTCTCTCTGAAATATAATAGAAAGCACATCCCTTCAAATATCTCTAACGTGGACTAGCTTCAATCCCATCTCTTTATGTTGTCAACCTCTTGAACTCCCCCACCAGTAGTTTGTCTACACTTAATTGAACTATTTCTCCACATTCTCGATTTCATCAGTTAAGCAATCATCACTTCAATTTCTTTCATTGCCTTATAAATATTAATAGACAAATGAATCTTTATCACTAAACCCCCCTTAATGCCCTTTTCGTTATATTGTTGTGTTTTTGTGAATAATTTATATTTCCCTTATATAATAAATATATATATTAAAATGAAATTACAATTAAAATAGTTTGATGTTTTTTAAACAAGAGATGCTCTTTCATTAAAATTTCAATTAAAATATTTGCTATTAGTCTCATGTGTTTTCTTCAATCTCATCTCTTGCATGAGAAAATGGGGTGTACCTACTAGTCCCGCGGGGGATATGTTTGTATAAAGACTATAGTTTAGAGCAGTAATATTCAAAGTGAGGTACGAAGGAAATTCTATGATTTCGCCACTATTCTCTTTAAAATTTTTAATTAAAAAACCAAACTTGAGTAAAATTAAAAGCGAAAATTAAACCTGGTTTATATTAAATTAAAATTTTAAAATTCTTCAATTACATATATTATATATTGTTTATTTTAAAATAAAATAAAAAAAATTTGATTTTTACTCAAATTTTTTGGAATTTTTTTTTTTACTTTCCAATAGAAAAGATTTTTTGAGAGTAAAGGTACTGTTTTCCGGATACACTACCGATATGAGGTTTTTGACAGAGCTTCACGTTTCAATCCATTTTGATCCCAAAAAAGTGGTTTTCCCATTGAAGTAAATGTGTTTGGCAGAAATCTTGTTAACAAAATTCTGGTCAAACGGTAAAATCGATCATATTATATATTTATATTAAGGCTTCTATTGGGTTGCTAACGAACTGGCAATATTTTCGCTTAAATACATTTATAAATAAAACAAATAAATATAAATAATAGAATAGAAAAAAATGGGCGTATTTTCAAAACTATAATAAATATAGAAAATTTTATAAGAAACAATTTGTAAAGATTTTCATTCTATAAATTTCATGTTTTATATGAAAAATTTTGTCAACCGGTCCGCCGACTCGAGTTCGAGGGTCCAAACCTCACCGAGTGCATCGATATGTAAATCGATATATATATATAAATATAAATATAAGTATAAATAATAAACAAATCTGTGAAGGCTGGCTAAAATGGTGATATTCCGAAGGCCAAAAAAAAAAAAAAAAAAAAATAACCAAGATAAATAATAATAAAAAAGTAAAATTGTCATTTCTTCAAAAATCAAAAAAAAAAATTATTTGAAACAATTTATAGAGAATTAAATACTACAAATTTTTGTCATAATTTAAATATCAAAGAAAATTATACTAGTCGAGTTACAGTAAAAAATGGAACTAATCCGTACTTTTGGTGTTCCAATTCAAGCTGATTATTTTAGCCAGTGTTCTAGAAATTGTATCTTCGAATGTTACAGAACACAACTTGGGACCGTAACTGAATGGCAACCAAATTTAACACAAATTGAGAGTTTGTTGTCTCGGTTGACAGATTCCCATCTTATTTATACTCAAACAAGGCTTGAATTTGATATTTTAAGTTTAGTTTTGTTTACGTGCCCAGCATATCCGAAAAGATTGAAAATTGTTGATTCGTTTCATTATAATCGTGTAGAATCCACAAATAAAAATATTTATAAAATATATATAACTTAAACTTGAAAAATAAATTTTTAAAAAAGAAATCTGGAGTGTCTCCACTCGTCTAACTCGCCAATTTGAATTGGATTAATTAACATATATTATATTTAAATTAAATTTAATAAATTAAATTATAAATTAAAATTAATAAATAATATTTATTTAACCAGCGCGTGTTTGGCTCTTTGTTGATGGCACCACGTCACGTGCTGGCGCGTGATCGCCAGTTAACGAGTATTCCATTACTTTCAGCGATTCAATCAAACTCTATTCTATATAGAGCAGTTTTATACAATTTTTAATCATGTGAAAAACTATTAAACATATATCTTTATTTTTACGGTCAGTTTAGAGGAAAAAAAAATAAAAACTTTGTAGGTAATGACTCTCTTCCGAAGGAGCTACTTTTCTCAAAAGTTGATAGAAAACCAAGAATTTTGAATAATGCCCGTATACCACATTTCATTATTCTAGCTCAAATCGTTTTTGCGTAATCTTGTCTACAAACAAACAGACATTTTTCTCAACTTTAGTGAAAATGACTCAGGGACCTTCAAAACGTATAAAAACATCAAAATCTCGACATCGAAAATTTTCTTGATCGCAATACTATCTCTGGCCAGATAGTAAAAAGTGTATAAACAAACAACTAATTTGAATTTTTGTATATTTGTATGTTCATCTCGATTCAAAATCATTAAAAATAATTGAAAATGATTCTGGTCGATCATCTTTTTTTCTTCATCTTCATCTTAGACTTTTTCACAATTTTCTCTCTCTTTTTTTTATTTTTATCCAAGCATTATTTTTTCCTAACATCTCCCAAAGCGACATATTCAAAGGCAAGTTCGATATTGGCCGTTTTTAAGAGAGTGCGAGATATGAACTCATGATATCTTCTTCTTCTTCTCTCTCTCTTCTTAAGACCTACTTTGACTTTATCGTCAAAATAGGGCTTTGAAAATCACCTCATCATCCTCGGTTATTTTTCTCATTCAAAAGGACTTGTTTCTAAGTTTTATCGAAAGACAAAATAATTGGCCTATGGCAACGAAATGGACAGTTAAAGGCCGTCGTTGATAAAAAAAAAATGAAGGCAATGTAAAATGTTCGGATCTTAAAAAAATCACATGGATATGAAAGACTCTTCTAAAATACTCGGTTAGTTTTCAATGGTTATTAATATTTTTAGTGATTTGGTTTATCTTTCAGTTGAGAATATTGAGAAAAGAAAATTATAGTGGAAGGTTATATTATAAAATTAAACACACACACACACACACACACAGTTTGAGGAAAAAAAAACCTTCTCGTTGAAAATGGATCATTTGGTCAAAAATATAACAAAATAGATCAATAAATAAATATATATATTAGATAATTATTGCAAAGTTATGAATAGAAGTAATGTATAGAAGAATAATAAAAAATAAAAAAATAAAATATATTAAAAAATTAACTAAAATTAATTAAATTCAACATATAAAATAGTTTGAATGAAAACAATAGTTTATTTTACATTTGATGGGCATTTTTATTTATAAAATTTAAAAACTCCATCCACCTCCATCCAATATCTATCTTCTTCTAATTCCCTGATAACTTAAAATAGTTTTAATGAAAACAATAGTTTATTTTACATTTGTTTAACATGGGCATTTTTATTTATAAAATTTATAAACTCCATCCACCTCCATCCAATATTTATCCTCTTCCAATCTCCTTATAACTTTATATTGTCAGTGTACCCGCTGGTATCATTCTAATTCATTTTTATGTAATAAATAAACCCAAAATCGTATATATAGAAGATACTCTGTATTAATTCAATTTATTTCTATTAATAAATATTTCCTTTCATTACTTAATCATCATTAATCAATTTTTCACGTTTATAGGATTGAATTTGTCGAGTTTTTAAAATATTTAAACCATTTTAATGATGACTATAAATTTTAATATTATGTAAACTTCATTTAAATTTAAATATGAAACATTTTTATTTTTATTTTATAATATTATTATTTAAATGATAATTCTAATGGCATATTAATTTTCATGATTTGTTTATAAAATTAATTATTTTAATAAAAGTAGCGTGAAATAAGATCATTTATAATGCAGGATTTCATAATGATAACTTTAATATTATTATTATATATATATATGATATATATATATATATATATAATAATGATCTATCTATTTTAGTGGGTTTTATATGAAATGAAAGACTTAATTGCGTTTTCAATCTGAAAATCAGTAGCTGAAATTCAGAAGTTTTTTTATTATTATAATTAAGATAATAAAAACAAATATATAAAGTTTATTATAATATTACCTGAAATTCAGAAGAAACAACATTTAAAGCCTTTTATTATATTTTGTTTATTTAAATATTGCTTCTTCAAGATTAGGAACATTATCACAAATTAAACTCAAATACTTCTGTCAAATATAAAAATTTTAACTCCTCTCTTTCTATCCAATCAGAGCGCCACCATCGGTGCGCGGGGAATATTCAAAATAATAGAGTAATATTACATCTCCCCCCTTAAGGGAGAACGTAGTTCGAATTAAGAATCAAGTGTATTTAACAATGGGGTCAGTTTCTGTTTCTTCTTTTTCTTTCTTTTCCTTAAATTCGGCTTCTTCTTTTTCTTTCTTTGCCTTAGAATCGGCTTCTTCTTTTTCTTTCTTTGCCTTAAATTCGGCTTCTTCTTTTTCTTTCTTTGCCTTAGAATCGGCTTCTTCTTTTTCTTTCTTTGCCTTAGAATCGGCTTCTTCTTTTTCTTTCTTTGCCTTTAATTCGGCTTCTTCTTTTTCTTTCTTTGCTTTAGCTACAGCATCTTCTTTTTCTTTCTTTGCTTTAGCTTCAGCATCTTCTTTTTCTTTCTTTGCTTTAGCTTCAGCTTCTTCTCTTTCTTTCTTTGCCTTAGAATCGGCTCCTTCTTTTCCTTTCCTTGCTTTAGCTTCAGCTTCTTCTTTTTCTTTCTTTGCCTTTAATTCGGCTTCTTCTTTTTCTTTCTTTGCTTTAGCTACAGCATCTTCTTTTTCTTTCTTTGCTTTAGCTTCAGCATCTTCTTTTTCTTTCTTTGCTTTAGCTTCAGCTTCTTCTCTTTCTTTCTTTGCCTTAGAATCGGCTCCTTCTTTTCCTTTCCTTGCTTTAGCTTCAGCATCTTCTTTTTCTTCTTCCCTTTTTGGTACTTTTATCTTCTCTTCTTCTTTCCTGGTTCTTCTATCTTCTCTTCTTTCTTTTCTGGTACATCTATCTTCTTTTTCTGGCACTTCTACCTCTTCTTTTTTTTTCTATATTCAATTCTTCTATTAAAATATTATCATATTTTTCTTTATATTCGATTTCATTTTGTTCCACTTCTTTGAATTGCATGTAAAGTTGATTAATAGTATCAAGGTCTCTCACAATATTAGCTTTTTTATCGTTTAAATCGTTTAAGATTAATCTAAATTGATTGATAGATAGTTTATTGTTTTCATCAATTTGATTTATATCCAATTTAAAATTCTTTAGTTCGTTCAATAGATTTATTTTTAATTTCATCTCATCAAAACATTGAAAGTACTGTTTAAAATTAAGTCGGATTGATTAAAAATTTCTAAATCTTCGGAAATTAAATTATTTTCAAGATTTTTAGGCAATGAATTATAAGTTGATACGTTAGTAACATCAAAGCCTTGTTATCAATAAGTTTTTGTTTTACATTTTCATATTCTTCTATTATTATTATATTTATTTATTTTCTTTTTTTTTTTTAGAAATAGATGATTGAAATTCTTCAATGTCTCGTAACAGGTTATTATTTGTAATTTCTAAATCCACAATCTTTTCATGTATACCTTGCGAATGATTATTTTTTTTCTTCCATTAATCCAGTATTTAATTCTTCTAATTTTAAAATCTGTTCTAAATGTTTTGTGTTTTCATTATTTAAGTTGATATATTTATTTTCTAATTCAATTTTTCTAATGTAATTTTGTTCAAATCATCATGTAATTTTTTTCAATTTCTTCTAGATAATATTTTTCTTCTTGTAACACTTTAAGGTTTCTTTGCAAATCATATACTTTTTGTTTAAAGTTTTCTTCCAATTCATCACTATATTCTTTAAATTCATCTAGTTTATTAGTTAATAAAGTGTTTTCCTTTTCAAGGTCATCAACTTTTTTCTGTGAAATCAGAAAGTTCTTTATTATTTATATTTATTATTTCACGCTTACCATTCACATCTTCTAATCTAATTAATAAGTTGTTTTTTTTTTTTTTTTTTTTTTTTTTTTTGAAGTAATTGAATATTTTCTTGAATTATATTGTGTTGGTGAAGCAATTCTTCATACTTTAATTTATGATTATTTTCTTCTTTCTCTTTTATCTTCGATTGTGCATCCGTATGGACGTTTAGAACAATATTCGTCTACCATTAGATCGATATGTGCCTCGTAATCTTTTACAGTTCCAATATCGTATTTGTCTTTAGCAAAGATTGATTTATATGTATCAATTAAAAATTTTTTTTTTTTTTTAAAATTTATATTTTGTGTGATTTTTTTAAATTTTCATCTTGATTTAATTTGGACCCCTTTATACAGTCTAGTCCAATTAGAAAATCGTAACTAAAATTTCTATCTTCTACGATGAACACATTCATGTATTTCTCAATATCATAAATCTTTATTTTTAATTTTACCATTCCATCTGTTTTCCTCTCACCATTAATTGTCCTCAAGTTAACTAATTTTAAATCACATGTCAATAATTTCTTTTTCTTTTTAACTTCAATTACCAATTTTTTGTATTCATATCTTTATTTTAATATAATATGTTATTATATGCATATACATACTATAAATAAAATTTTATATATAATTTTAATCAATTTTCTTCATTTTATTTGCTTTAGGAAAAACACATTTAATGTTAAATATAAACTATATTTTAACTTGCTTCAAATTAAAGGGTATTATTATGATTATTAATAAAATTATTTTTAATTTATTATTGAATATTATTAATGTAGAAATATGTTTTTTTTTTTTTTTTTTTTTTTTTCAATAATTTCGAATTTATTAATGACACATTTGCTCCTGAGTCATAAATTGCTGTAACTTCCGTTGAGTTATTTAATAGTAACTTGATTTTAATTAATGGTGGCACTATAAAATTTTTGGGTTACCTTCATTTAATTCGACTTCTAACTCTGAGTGGTTGGCAGTATGTAGTTGATCTCTATTGAGATTCCCACTATTTGTATTTTTAAACCAGCAAATTGATTACTTGGTTTAATGATTTATATTTACTCGTTTTTCTTTTATTATATTCCTTTTTCATGTCTTCTTTTAATGAAATTATTTCATCTTTTAAACATTTATTATCTTCTTTTAATGAAATATGCTTGATTCTATTTGTATTTTTATTTATTTAGTTTTAATTTTATTTATTATTTATTTTATTTACCTTAATTATTAATTATTTTGATTTATATATATTCAGTCATCCTTTTTTTTTTTTTTTTTTTTTTTTTTTTGCGTTTTCCATTATTTTTATTTATTTATATTTTATCTTGGCAAAAATGTTGTTTTATAATAATGATCTATCTATTTTAGTGGGTTTTATATGAAATGAAAGACTTAATTGCGTTTTCAATCTGAAAATCAGTAGCTGAAATTCAGAAGTTTTTTTATTATTATAATTAAGATAATAAAAACAAATATATAAAGTTTATTATAATATTACCTGAAATTCAGAAGAAACAACATTTAAAGCCTTTTATTATATTTTGTTTATTTAAATATTGCTTCTTCAAGATTAGGAACATTATCACAAATTAAACTCAAATACTTCTGTCAAATATAAAAATTTTAACTCCTCTCTTTCTATCCAATCAGAGCGCCACCATCGGTGCGCGGGGAATATTCAAAATAATAGAGTAATATTACATATATATATATATATAAATATAAAATGATTATTTAAAAACTGATTCAAATAATGGTTTGAATTCAATCTACATATTAATATATGAGAAAAAAATGGATATGATGGAAAATAATAATTAATGATTTGATTTATTAACTAAATTAATGTATTATTAACTACGCTCTAAAAACAATGTAGAGATCATTTTAATAATAAAAAAAATACTTTAATATTAATTATTTAAAATTCATAATTTTTTATTTTCTGTGAAAAAATTTACATTTAAATATTAATTCTGAATTCTATATTAATTTTTTCTCTATTTACTTTTAATTTATGGCATTTTTTTTTTTGTTATCAAATATTTTTCAAATTAGATTTATTCTATATTTTAAATAATTATATTTAATTAAATTTTCATTATAATTGTATAGCAGTTTAGTTTATTGTTTTTCTATTTTTCCTCTACAATTTTAATGTCCAAAACATTCAACAATTTAAATACGAGTATATATTCAAATAACATTTCATTATAAAATTGTATATAAATACGTCAAAAATTATTAATCTTAATAAAATTTGAATTTTTTTTTTTTTAGAAAAAGGATCTTTTATTCCAATTAAAATTAATTGTAAATATAATATGTTAATATAAATAATAAAATAGTTTATTTATTATAATATGAAATAAAATTATAAAACATAAAATAATTTTATAAATATATATATTGAGCATTAAAAATATTTAATATATTTTATGAAATTAGCATAAACTAAAATGATAAATTATCGATTAATTTGAATTTAACTGTTAAAAAATAATGGTCACGCAAATTAATTCTATTAAGAAATCCATTGCAAAATATTTAAGTAATAAATGAATAATTATTCAATGAAAATTATAATAACAAAGAAAATAATTTAAAAAATTAGGATTAAAACTGATTTATAATTTAAATAAATAAAAAATATTAAAATAGTAGCGAATCAAAGAATTGTATTCGAGGTGACGGCCTGCTATTCCAAAATCACATTGCATCTGTTAAAATTCAATAATTAATATTTAATTAAGGAAACATCGTGAAATTATATAATGCTGGTGAAAATGAATCTACGTTTCATAAAGAATATTTTGGTATGCATTTCATCTATTTTTATCAAAAAATATTAATTGTACAAACGTGAAAGTGTGCAAACGTCACTAAATAAAAATATATTATAATTTGCACTTTTAATTACCCATTTTATTTAGAATCTGGCGAAAATTCTATTCTAACAGATGTTTTATTATTTTAAAATAGTTAGCGCCATAAATTTCTATAAAGTGAACAAAATCAAGTAAATTGGTTCTTAAAAAGCTTCTAAGAATATAATATATATAGGAGTTTCAAATTATCTACTAATAAGAAGCGTTGGAGAGGTGGGTCCTTTTATAAGAAAGGTCTCACTCGTGAATTTACGAGGTTTTGCTAGTTGAAAAATGCTCGTAATCATCATATATTAATAGGAGACTCTCAGCGTGAAGAGAGACTATAAGAGTGAAGATTTAATATTTTTTTTAGATTTAAATAAATCTCTATAATAAGTATTCTCCTTCTTCCAAATAAAATGGATTTTTTTAAGGTCCAGGGAGGGGATAGCAAGGAAATAGCAAACTATTATTTGATAGGAGTAGGAGGGTAAAAAGGACATGATTTCTCTAAGAATAATAAGATTTAGAAGAAATCATGAGCTCACGTGAGGGCAGGGGCGCTACTCCCTGAAGTAAATTACTTTTCTCTTGGAGTTTTAGAATAGAATTTACTCGTTACCCATAATATTTTGGTTTATTTATTAAAATTAATCTTAAATTTTATAAAACTTATTCAATTTTTTTTCAATATACTTATGGTAAATATAACATATAACTATATCTCTGTTCAAATTAATTAATTATTTTTAAATTATATGAAATTTAAATAATTATTTCATTGTTTTATCAATTTTTTTTCTCTATCATCTTATTAGTTCTGTTTTTTTTATACTTTCAGTTTTCACAGGCCCATTTTCTATCATAATTTTTATCTCCCCCCTCTTCAATAAAACTTATACAATAATAGTATATAATAAGTATTTTCAATTCTGTTTTTAAATTATTTTTAACTAACTGCGAATCAAAAGTTTTTCTATATATTTGTGTGCTATCTTTTCTTTCTGTTAATCATTTTTTTTTTAAATTTTCCTCTTGAATATTTTTGCGCTCCACAGGTAAGAATCACTGTATTGGTCTAATATAGTGTATTTATTTATTTATTTTTTTGCTTTTCTACAACTTCATATAAATAAAAACATATCATTTAGTTATATTCGTTGCTTCATAAGTCTGGAGCTTATTATTTCATAATTATTTAAATTTGATATTAAATCTATATTAATCAATTAATACCCGATCATCCAATCAATTAACCAATCCACAAGATTATCAATTAATTATTTATATTAAATTATACACTTATTTACATAAATCAAATGATATTTTCTTATATAATTAAACTGAATTCCGAATTACTCTATAAAAAATCGGAAAGACTTTTGAAATACTTTTCACATATTGGTTGATATCCTTTGACATATATTTTTTTCCACTTAATGACCTTTCTCCATAGAATATTCTCGATAGTATGAACAGCGAATACATGGTTTTAATAAAAAAAAAATTAAATCAATATATACCTACTATCAACTTTATTATTGATATTCATTTAACCAAAATATATAAAAATAAACAATTTAATTAAATCCCCAAATTTTAAATTTCTAATAAAATATTAACAATTAAAAAAAAAAAATGGTAACATTATTATTGTTTTTTTAACGACCGATTAGAGAAGGGAAGGTATTATTTTCACACTAAATTTCACATGTGGAGATTTTTATATCTCTCCAGAAATCATGCATTTTGTTAATAGAAAAAAGTATTTTTAGCATGATGTCTGACCGTCTTTCCGTCCAACTGTGTGTCCGTATAGACATGTATAGCTTGAACGGCTGATCGAATTTTGATAAAATTTGGTATATTTACTTAATACATCAGTAGCATGAATTCATCAACTTTTGGTGTATATCCCGAAACTGGAAGTGGTAGTTTACAAAGTATTAATTTTATATTCATTGTCGGAAATTTTTCACTTAAAATATAGTAGTAATTAATAATCGAGTAATTAAACTAAAAACCAAGTTAATATAATTTAGTCATTTTAATTCAAATTTTAAAAATATTTTTTATTGATACTTTATATACATGTATATACAAGGTGATTATAAAAGAACATTACAACTTTGAAAGCACATAGATATTTATTGAAATTACTTACAGAATTGAGAAAGGTGTCCTTTTATTACAAAACTCTTGAAGTTTAACATATGAGTGTCATTATGGTTCGATGTGACTGCCCTTGGTAATGGGACATACATCTCACGGATAAACGATTTCTTGCCACACTCGATTCAGCATATCAGTTTTAACTTGTGCAACTGCACGGTTGATCCGATTGCTCTGAGGGATTAAAAAGTTTTCCAGCATATCAAGATAAACAATTCCATTGATAGTTTTTTCCATAAAGAAAAAAGGGCCGTACACTGTAAAATGACTGACGGCACAAAATACGTTTACTTTTGGACTTTCACGAACGTGTTCAATACTTGCATTTGGATTCTCGCAACCCCCAAATTCTAAAATTGTGAGTGTTCACCTTGCCATTAACATGAAATGTCGACTCATCGCTGAAAATGATTTTCTTAACGAATGTCTCGTCTGCCTCTATCCGGTCATACCTTTTGACACAGAATACACTACGAGCTACCTTATCTAAGTCACTAATTTGTTGCAGTCACATCGAACCAAAATCATATGTTAAACTTGAAGTATTTTGTAATAAAATGACACCTTTCTCAATTATGTAAGTAAATTCAATAAATATCTATGTTCTTTCAATGTTGTAAAGTTCTTTTATAATAACCCTGTATAATGTTGTTTGGAAATTAATTTTTTTCAAATCGTCAGTCGGTTCTGTGCCTGGCCACAGCTCATATTTTTTTTATATCTGGAGTCATTCTGAAAAGACACTTCCTTTTATTTATCTTTAAATTAACACTTAATCAATTATATATCTTTAATTATATATATATATATATATATCTTATATATAAAATTCTCGTGTCACAAAACTTTGAAATCATACTCCTCCGAAACGGCTTGACCGATTCTTATGAAATTTTTTATGTATTTTCAGTAGGTCTCAGGGCATGTCAGACTTCCTTTAGAAAACCGCTAATTGGTAAGGTGTGTCCAGGAAATGCTAATTAATTAAAAATAGTTTAGTTACCATACTAGCTCATAGAGGCGCTGGTGGCAAAAATTTGAACTCTTATATATACCCTTATAAGAAGGTTCCAAACAAAAGCGGTTGCTGGCCGAGCGAGCTAGCGCGTCTTCTTATGACTCAGGGTGCAGGGTGCAACCCTGAGTTCGAAACTTGCAAAGGCACATTTTTTTCTTTAAGTATTATATATTTTTTTTTTAAAATCTATTAATTTTTATTATTTTAATATTTTATTAAATTAAATTTTATTATTAAATTTTATTTTATTAAATTAAATTTTATTTTATTAAATTAATAATTATGTCAATTAATTTTTTCTGCATAAATAAACATATATAAAAAACTATATAAAATTTGAATTTTAATTCATTCATTTAAAATGATATTAAAATATTCCTTTGAAATATAATAAATAATTAAATTAATCCCTACTAGGGCCTCGGGGGGGGGGGGGGGAGGTAACTTTCTCTTTTTGGAAAAACCCATAATGCCATCCCCAGCTCGACTATCTATATATAAAAAAAGGTTTTTGTCTGCATATTGCTCAGAATTTAAAAATTATTATAATATTTCACTTTTTATTTTAAATTCTAATATTTAAATATCAATTAAATTAAATAATTTATTCTAAAAGTTCTCATTTAAATTTATTTAATAAAATATTTAGATCATATTTAACTTAATTTTTATTTATTCTTTCTATATAATTGAATATTTCTTCTTTTCTATTTGAAAGTGAAAGCTTAAAAAAACTGAATATATTATTTTTAAACTTTTATCAATACAAAAATATTTTCAAAACTTCAATTAAAATGACAAAATTTTATTATTTTTGTTTTTGTTTCAATTATTAATTACAAATATATTTTAAGTGCAGTGATTTCTTGGTTAATTAAAATATGTTTTTTAGACAAATGATATTACGAGATGTTTTAAATTTATGTCTTTTTTATATTGAGTATTTTTTTTTTAAAATTAAAATTTGTTTTAAATCAAAATTATTGTATTCTATTATATTTTTTTATTAATAGGCTTCTTTTTTTATTTTTAATTTTTAATAAATTCTCTTTTTTGATATGATATTAATAAAAAATAATATTCAATTGTATTTAAATTTAAAAATTAGAATATTTGAATTTTTTTAAATTTTAACACATGTAATTAATCATATGGATAACGAATGGAACATTTTGAAAATCAAGTTGGTATTAAATTCAGAAAAAAATACTGATATATAGAATATAATAGACCATTCGAATATAATTTAAAACTATTTATCTCCTTTTATTTTAAATTTAAAAAAACGGAGTGTTAAGAAATTAAGATGCCTGGATAGGTAAATGGGCTGGAAGAGGAGGTAATTTATAATTTTCTTCTAATTCAGATTGAAATTAATGGTGATAAGAAAAAATATTTAGTAACAAAATCTATATACAAAATGTAGAATTTGAATATGTAGAAAAATTGAATGTAATCATGAAGGATAATAATATTTGAGAAGAATATATATATTTAAATCGAAGTTGTAATCGGGAAACGCCTGTTATCATGCAGTAAAGAGGCTTATCTCATCAAAATTATTATCAAAAGGAATCAAAATTAAAATATATAAATCAATTATTTTGCCTGTTGTATTATATGGGTGGGACGCAAGGTCTATGACCCTGGGAGATGAGAGTAGATCCAGAGTATTCTTTCCAGCATTTATTGGCCAAAGAAAGATGAGGTCACCGGGGAATGGCGGAGACTGCACATCGAGGAATTGCATGACCTCTATGCATCTTCAGAAATAGTTAGGGTTATAAAAGCGAAAAAGCTGCGATAGGCAGGGGACGCGGCTAGAATGGGAGAGGAAAAAGATTTTGGATTGGAAAACGTCCGCTTGGAAGACCAAGGACGTGTAGGAAGGGACGTAAGAGAGATGGGACAAGGGCTCAGGATAGGGACACTTGGAGAAATGTGGTTGCTGCGGCCTAGAACTTTCGAGTTCCTTAGAGTCACATAGATAGATAGATATAACATATACAATAATAATATATATAATTAATTTAGTGATTAAATTAAAATGTATTTTAAATAAAAGAACACAAAAAGAAATGAATGTTTTATGTAATATACTGATTGAAACAAAATGGATGAAAACCTTTTACTCGGGGGGGGTACAGGGGGCGGAGCCCCCGTCTAGGTGCGGAGAGCGCCGAAGGCGCTCGGGGCAGCTAGTATATATATATACATATATATATATGTATATAGAATCATATATCAGAATAAAATTAAATTACTCATTGAAGGAATCTGAATTAATATTTTTCAATAATTGATGAAATTTTCTTCGATAATTATTGTACATTTCTTATAAATTATATATACTTATTTCGTCTATAATTCGTCTCAATTGAGTTTTTATAAGGACTTAATTCAATATTGAAAATCGATAATTATCTACAAATTATATTTTAAATATGTGCTATTGATTATAAATATAAATATAGCTCGAATATTTTCAATCTGATTATTTTACAATGTTTTACTTCCTATCTACATTATTTCATTATTGATTGAATTGTTTATTTCATATAATGGACATATGCGAACAACATTAACAAAGCCCACAATGGATAATAATATCCCATTTGTAAAGTGAATTGAACGTCAATTGACCGATTTGAAAATTCACCCTTCGCAATCCATCCCTTCAACCTCCTCCCCCCTTCCCTTCCCCTTTGGTCCCACTCTCCTCCCTACCTCCCGACTACCTTTATAAAATTCCTTTCGACCCTAAATACGCAGTCTCCCCTACCACTCGTCCATCATTAAGAGAAAATAATTAGCACATTCTTGGGTGATACTCCCGGTGGCTGCCATATTGCTATCCTCATAAAACGACCACTAAACATGAGGTATCGCCTATCACCGAAAATATATAAAGGTGATAAATAGAAGGACAGACTTAAATTGACATTTTATCAATTTTTACGACAAGTGATTTATAGTTATTACTTTACGGATTCAATTAAAAAAAATGCAAATTGGAATTTTCTTATACGCATGATTAAAATTATAAAAATAAAATAATATTTATAAAGCAGTAATAAAAGGTTATATATAAGTTTAATTTGAATTTATTTTGTTAATTTGTTGATATCTAACTTTATATAGAATCCCAATGAATGATACAAGAGCAGGTCAGTAAGTCCGTGACTTTTTGAATTTCCCGTCTCTTAAATGAAATGGCAACACTGCTTCTGTCAGCAGCTGGGTCTTTTTGCATTTGTTTGACATTTATTAATAGCAGACTATCCTGTAATTTGAGAAGAAAATGGGAAATAATGAATTTCGATTAAAATCTATAAATTGAAATACAAATTGCTCCCTCATCCGCTCTATTCTCCGGATTTAGCCCCGAGTGACTATTTATTCTTTCCAAACCTGAAGAAATGGCTCGGCAGAAAGAGATTGGACTCCAACCATGAAATCATCTCACAAACAAATCTATTTTAATGTCCTCAACAAATCTTATTTTTTGGAAGGGATAAAAAAATTGGAGAAACGTTGCGAAGTCTATAGAGCACAAAAGAGACTATATTGAAAAATTAAATAATTTTTTATCCAAAAAACTATTTCATTCGAAAAGTCACGGACATATTGACTTGTCCTCATCTTAAAATCTGCAAAACTATTATGTTCCTGGTATAAGTAGGAGTGAGTCATGAGCCAGCGTTTAGAAATATGATCTTTGGTATAATTTATTTTCCTGAAAAATTGAAATTATAGGTAAGGGACAGCATAAAGAGAAATTATCAACAAAACGTCTTGGAATCTTTAAACAAGGAAATAAAAAATAAACACTGGGGCTGATGAGCAAAGCAGTGAATGAAGAAAGAATAGCTACAAGTTTATTTATGGAAAAACCAATTGGGACAAAGCCGGTAAATAGACAGATAAAGGTCACAGTAGGTTGACAAGACTTGTATAAGGTATACATATATATAAGTGAATTGGGAGAAGACAGGAATTAGATGAAGGTGGATCAAGGATTTAATATAGCTACATAAATATTTATATACACCATTGCATGCACTGCCAACCTATTTAAAATAGGTCTTTTCTCATTCGTCCACCAAATTCATTTACGGAACCGATTAATCTGCTTTTGACTTAAAATTAGAAAAAGGATGAGTTGAATTAATTTCAGTAATACTCGACCTCTGTTTGTTGTTACATCAACAATATTAAAACTTGCATTGATATAAACAATCCTAAGATTCATTAAAATCCAGCAGTTACCTACAAAGGACGACATTAAATGACTTTTCAACCACTTTTAGAGATTAAAGCACTCATTATAAAAATAAATTTAGAATCTGTAAAAAAAATTTGTTACTAACAATAATAATGTTAATGATATTTTACATATATATATACAATATATAAAGAAAATTTTTTGTATATCTTCGCGTTTCATACCCCTAGAATCCAAAAGTGACTTTAAAATTTGTCATGACTGTCTGTCTGTTCGTCTGTCCAGAAATTCTGACATTATAGACTCAAAATTGGCTGAATCGATTTCGATGAAATTACATCACAATATTCTTAAATACCTATATTTGAACATAGGCTATAATTTTTATCAATATCTATTAAATAACCGCAGAAATTAATTTTTTAAAATTTGATATGTACATGTTGTCATTCATCAGCACAAAGAATAAAAGAAGGTTTATAATATTTATATTTATATTTTTCTAATATTTACAATATTTCAATTGATCATATTGGCCTTTTTAACTTATTTAAGCCACTGAGAAGATTCACATTACGACTATATTACCTCTTTTAATTTTTAAGATTATATGAATAAATAATTTTAATTTTAATCTCATAATTGAATTTTCCCATAAATTTTTAATATGGGTGGACAATGTAGGAAGGGAATATATATCTATTGAAGCAAAATGGATGAAAATCTTTTACGTATAAATTTTCAACGAAATACTATGTAATACTTGGGGGATACATATATATACTTTAAATATTATTATTATTGTTAATGTTCTTATTCTCCTAACATTTCCCTTACCCACATCAAACATAGAAATTGGTGTACCATTCAATTTAAAGAAATGAAAAAAATTATATTTGATGTAATTTATATCTAAAAAAAATAATTAAAATTATATTTTATAAATTAAAAAAAATAAAAGAGATCATTAATTAAATTAATATTTAAAAATAAAATAAAACATTCATATATATTAATTTCTTGTTCTAAAATAACTAAACAATTTAAACACGATATTTTTAATATTTTTGAAGTGTTAATTATTAAATAAAATATTTAAACTAATAAAAACAATTTACAAAATTAACCCTGCCATCAGTTCATTTAAAAAGTAATATATAAAAATTTTAATGGCAATGACGATATAGGCAAGGCGCGATAAGCGCACGTCTCACTATTAAATAAAAAAAAATACCCACTTCACGCCATGAAAGTAAATCCCATAAGAAATGCATTGCAAAATATTCATGTATTAAATAATTAATTATTCAATGGAAATTATATTAAAAGAGAAAATAATTTATAAAAATAATATTAAAAATGATTTAAAATTTAGAAGAGAAAAATTTAAATAAGAGAGGATTATTAATAATTAGGGATGTGTTCGAGGAAGCCGTCTGCCATCATGGCGAAGCATTTAACTTGCCATCTGTCAAATTTCAATAATTAATAATTAATTAAGGAAACATCGTAAAATTATACACTTATATAGAAAATAAAACTATGTTTCATAATAAATATTTTGGTATTTATTATTAAATTGAAACGGTATTTAAAAGGGTACAAACGATACAAAAAAAAAAAAATAATATTAATAAAATTAAAAATATTTAATTCCATTAAGAAATGCATTGAAAATATTCAAGTAATAAATAAAAAATTATTGAATGAAAATTATAATAAAAAAGTAAATAATTTAAATAATTATGATTAAAAATAATTTAAAATTTAAAAGAGAATATTTGAAATAAGCAAAGAATAATTAAATACGAGCAAATAAGAATTGTATTCGTGGTGACGGCCTGCTATTATGCCCGCCAAAATCACATTTCATCTGTCAAAATTCAATAATTATTATTTAATTAAGGAAGCATATTAAAATTATATAATGCTAGTGAAAATGAATCTACGTTTCATAACGAATATTTTGTTATGCGTTTTATCTATCGTTTTCAGAAAATATTATTATTAATTTAATAAAAGTGTACAAACGACACTAATTAAAAACATATTATAATTTGTACATTTAAATACATAAAAATCATTTTATTTAGAATCTGGTGAAAATTCTATTCTATCAGTTACTTTTATTATTATTTTAAAATAGTTAGCCATAAATTTTTCTAAAGTGAACAAAATCAACTAAATTGGTTCTTAAAAATCTTCAAAGAATATAATATATATAAGCGTTCATCATCTACTAATAAGAAGCGTTGGAGAGGTGGGTACTCGTGAATTTACGATGTTTTGCTAGTTGAAAAATGCGCGTAATCAGCATATATATGAATGTACCACCTTCAGTCTCCTATAAAGTGAAGATTTCATTTTTTTTTTCTTTATTAATAAATTTATGATAGGTATCCTCCATCATCCAAATAAAATGGATTTTTTGAGGTTCAAGGGGGGGATAGCAAGGAAATGGTTTTATAGGAGTCCAAGGGTAAAGGACATGATTCCTTCTTGAGAAATCATGAGCTCACGTGAGGGCAGGGACGCTACTCCCTGAAGTAAATAAATATCTTTTCTATTGGAATTATAGAATAGAATTTACTCGTTACCCATAATATTTAGGTATATTTATTAAAATTAATCTTAAATTTTATAAAACTTATTCAATTTTTTTCAATATACATATATTAAATATAACATATAACTATATCTGTTTAAATTAATTAATTATTTTTAAATTATATGAAATTTAAATAATTATTTCATTGTTTTATTAATTTTTTTCTTATATCATTTAAGTGATAAATACTAGTTTCCTCTTTTTTAAGTTTTCTTAATTACTTATTAACTTCACAGCATCCGATTTTTGTCCCAGCCTAGACTATATTATTCTGATGTTTATTTAAGTCATTAAAGTTGATTAAACATTATATGTATTCTACTAGTGCATTTCCAAAATAGCTTCGAGATCTTGGGAGCATAAATATCAAGTATTTAGCGATTCGGGTCCGTAACTTCATATACCTATGTAATGATAAACACTATCCTACGATTATTAATTTCAATCATGATAGAATTTATTTATTTATAGCAATTTATAGGTTCATACTTGGTTTGTACATTATTATAATACTTATCTTATATCCAAAAAAAAAAAAAAAATTGTAGAATATAAATTTAAATTATATTAAAATTTTTTTTATTTATTTTATAACGTTTTTTATCAACTTCACCTCATGTCTGTCTATCTGTTCGCTCTTATGACAAATTTAAATCGATTTTTCATCAACTTTAAATTGAGATTAGATTTTTGCTAATTTTTATAGATATTTCAATGGATCCCTAGAAGGTATGGAAGAAATATAATTAATTCATTTTAATGTAATTAACGATTATTTGCTTTAATGTTTTAATTTTCATTCACGCCATTTGAAGTATATATATTGAGTTGGTTTTCGTTTTGAAAAAAATTCAAAATAACATATAACATTAAAAGAGAAATTTTTAATTAACATAATAATTATAATAAATATATTTTCAAAACATTACTTCAATAATAATATTTACTTAATATAATAATAATCATTTTTGCAAGTCTTCTTTTGTATTACTCAGATTAATTTTTTTCCAACGAATTCTGATAGATTTTCATTTTGAAAGTAATTAAAAATATTTTATATAAATTTAATAAATTGTTAAACCAAGATCATTCAATTTCTGTAAATTTATGAAATTATATTATTATTAAGCCTAACGATTAAACAACCCCTTGAAGTAGAAAATGAAAAGATTCAAAAACAAATGTGAACTTTTGCAAGACATAATAGTCAGGTGAAGACATTAACACGTTGGTAGGTTGATATTATTTGTACAAGGGCAGAAGACGAAGGGTGTTTGTCAAGCAGTGAAGGGCCTCCGGGCCACTGCCATCAGCAGCCGAACTGCCACTTGATTAAAACGGACTTTTCAAGAGAGAACCAACGTTTCTTCGAAGATGCTCGAGAGTCAAGTCCGCACATAATTACACAACATTAATGTAACCCCAACAAGGGGTTAATCGGCGGCGTGAAGGGTGGCGGGCGGTCTGGATGTGGGTGGAGGGGGGGTTTGCTGAGATGTTTCATTTTCTAAGATGGCAGCTGTTCAAGACAAATGCTCCCGCACTCTTACTAATGGATATTTATTGCTATTTTTTGCAATCGGCACTTATTGTGTTCAACGCATCATTAATCAAACCATGGAAATAATCAAATGAAAAATCAATTTCAAGAAATTCGAACAAAGAACAAACATTATTCTAGATTAATAATTTGAAATCATTATCATGAAATTTATTATTATTTTCTTCAGTATTGTCGGGCCACGAAAATAAATTTGATTAGGATTAAGTTTTGTTAACAACAAAAAATGATATATATACAATGAACGCTCTATATAAGCAACTCATTTGAATCAAGTTCAATAGAGAAGTTGCTTATAGAGAAAAATTGAATATTTAAAGCACAAAAATATTAATTAATTAACAAACAGAGACTAATGAAAATGCTAGTAACTATTCTAATTAACAGAAATTATCTTCAATACTGGCAGCACAAAACAATATACCAATAACAGAATTTTTTACAATTTGAGGTTATGTTGTTGTGAACAGCTGTTAACTGAAATATTTAGCTTTAAAAAACTAAGATGTTATAGAAAACAGTTGAACTAAAAAAGTTGCTTGTATAGAGGTTGCTTATATAGAACGTTCACTGTACATATAATTTAATCGAAAGAAGAGCATGATTTGAACAAAAAAATGTATGAAATTCAATAATTACTTTAATAGAAGAAGAAATAATGAGTATAAAAACTTTCTACGATATCTGCAAAAATGTATCTCTTATAATTAAATAATCAATACATGTTTTTTTATGTGATTAATATTTTTTAAATTAATTGTTATTCTATTTTTGACGATTAAATTTATCCAATTGAGAAATTATGTTTTGGATTTAATGTTCTATTTTTTGAATTCAATTATTATAGGTAATTGAAAATTAAATCGTTTTAATTTATCATAGTTATTAAACTTTAATATTATCTTTAAATCGCATATATATATCTATCTACTTTCTAAAATTATAACTTTTAATAAAATGATTAAAATAAAGGACATCGATTTGTAATTTAGAAACTAAATAAATCGAAATAACTGCATTTATGGGCATAAAATGAAATGGACGGGAGATGTAAAACGAATGAATGAAGAATGTTGGTTTTTAGAGAAACCAATTAAGAAACGTAGATTAAGAAAAATATATAGAAGAGTTTAATGATAGTCTGCCTAGCACGTTTGAGTATTTGTTTCGAGGCCATGGCGAGGAAATTTTTCTCTTTTATTTGACGTCCACCTCCAGGATCAAATTTAGGAAACTACTTAAAATAAGAAGTAGCGGTTTCCGATCAAGGCTGAGAGAACCGTTGTACCGATCATACATTAGGTCCTAACCGACTTAATAAGTACAGTCCGTTGAAGTAGGTATACCGAAGGAAGAGAGTGAATGAGATATTAGGGTGATGAGAAAGAGTAGGAATTGGGTGAAGCTGGTTGGTGAAATTTTATATTCAGTAGCGCAACAGAGATAGATAGATAGATAAAAAAATCTAGTGTCTTCACTCAACTATCTCGCAAATTTGAATTGGATTAATTAACATATATTATATTTAAATTAAAATTAATTAATTAAATTATAAATTAAATTTAATAAATAATATTTATGAAACTTATTAAACCAGCGTGGGTTTGGCTCTTTGTTGATAACACCACTTCACGTCCTGGCGCGTGATTGGCAATCAAAGTGTTAAAAAATTTAAAAAATTCGGGTACTTTCAGCGATTCAATAAAACTGAAATTCTAATTCTAATTATATCTAATTAGGCATAGCAGTTTTATTCAATTTTTAATCATGTGCAAAACTATCAACGGTAAAGTTTAGAGGAAAAAAATGAAAACGTGGTAGATAATGACCCTCTTCCGAATGAGCTACATTTCTCAAAAGTTGAAGGAAAACTACGAATTTTGAATATTGCCCGTGTGTCAAATTTCATTATTCTATCTCAAACCGTTTTTGCGTAACCTTGTCTACCTACCTAAACACACACACACACACACACACACACACACACACACACACACATATATATATATATATATATATATATATATATATATTCAACCTTTTTGAAAATGAGTCAGGAACCTTCAAAACGTATAAAAACATCAAAATCTCGACATCAAAAATAGTAAAAAAAATTGCATATGACAATAAAAGACGAATAATGTCAGTAGTAATATTCAAGAAATTGCTGAATTTTGAAAGGGTTAGGCAAATTTCAGGAGACGCAGCTAGAACTTGTTCCAGTTGTTTTTTCTTCTCAAACATGCAGCGTTGACAGGAGCGTGCCGCTCGAGGAACAAACAGCTGATCAACGGATAACGTCTTCCGATTCATTCACGCAATTATTTAATCACTCTTGGTCAAAATGCCACTTTTACGGAAGCTTATTCATTATTTCCCCAAATAAATAATTAATTATAATCATTGTTTTGTTTTTTTTTAAATGCATAATTTGTGGCATTTTTTTTTAAATCTTGTTATTATTTATAACTGAACTTTCATAAGTAATTGTTTCTTCTTAGATATGGCATTGTGATAGAAATAGAAAATTTTTAATCATCTATATAAACAATGTATATATATATATATTAAAATTCAATTTAAATTCAAGTAATTATAATACTCATGTAAAATGTATTTAAGTTAAATTTAATCCCCGATTTATATATACTTGAAATTATAAAGATCTAATTGATAAATATATATATACATATGATTATTTGCATATAATATTGTAGTTCTTTTAATCAACAAAGTACACTCATAAATAACATTATCTTATCTTATTATACTAGCAAAATTTGTATATATATATATATATATATATTTGTATATTTTTGAATATTTATTGAAATTTGTCTCTTTCCATTTTTTTTAATTGATATTGTATTAAATTTTTTTACGAGATGTGGCTATTAAATAAGGAGACTGCTTACAAAAAATGGTTTAATTAAAAAAATTATGGTACAATCGAACTTTCCCCCTCAATATACTCCCCTCCACTCGCCACACACCGCTTCATCCTTTTTTTCCACTGTTCAAAGCAGTGTTCGAAGTCGTTTTTTGTTAGGCCTTTCAGAAGCTCCGCCGTTTTTCTTTTCACCTCTTCCATCGACTCGAATCGGCTTCCCTTTAGTACGGACTTGATTTTCGGAAACAGGTAGAAGTCGCAGGGTGCTAGATCAGGGGAGTAAGGAGGGTTGGTTCACCGTATGCCCCTCTGGAACCCATTCAATTATCACAATGCCGTTGATGTCGAAGAACACGATCAATTGAATTTTGACATCCGCGCATTATTTATTCTTGGCGATTCAGGAGTCTTCCAGTGCATGGATTGCCGCTTAGTTTCGACATTGATACGTTGTTCGTGTTTTTCGTCACACATAGTTTTCGGCGTAGGAACAAAAACACGTTTATTTTAAACCGCTACAGAAAAAAAACTACTTCACCGCCAGATATGTGTTCTCGTACTGGAATAGTAGACCCTTCCAGCTGTACAACGGTGCATTAGGTTCCTGCCTACCCTCTCCTGGAGGCCGACTGCGCGCGCAGTCTCGTTATTTAATAGCCAACCTCGTATATTTAAAATATTTTAAAAATTTTTATTTAATTTCGAAATAAAATTAAAAATATTTATTAAAATAATATTTTAGAATAAAATTACGAAATATATTTATCATTCCCACACACATTTTTCATTTTGAAATGAAAATCAAGTTATTTTAATTAATGTATACCATATAAGGAAACAAATTTTTGATGGGTCATTTTTAGAAAACATATTTAACAATTGTAATAAATAATTGTAAAATTTTTAAAGTTTATAATAATAAATTGTATAAATTTGTTAAAGGGTCGTGTTCCAGAAACTACTTTTAATACGATTAACATAATAATTGTTAAATAATATAAAAAAAAATCGTTTTGTGGGGTTGTAACTCTCTAAGAATAGAATTAATCATAGATCTTTCCTTGATATTTTCTCATATGGTTTTTATAAAGTCAGTTTGTACTAAATCAAAAAATATTCATTAACCTCCACCAGTTGCTAACAAACGTATACCACATCAATTCATTTCGTGTATCAATCAGGACCTTCTATTTTTTTATAATATTCACGTAAACCTAAATTACTCGCATATAACCAACTAATGAAAACGTACCATTATTTTTAATAAATATTTTATAACATGTTGAATCATTTTCATGATAAATAAATATTGTTAAAAACAAATAATAATTAAATTATTTAAAATAATATATATAAATCAATGACTCTTCATTGTTTCACTTGTTAACACGACAGTCTACCACACTGAAAACTCGAATTCTCACCTAAATTCAATAATTAATAATTTCTTTTTAAAAGCACTGCGTAATCTTCCGAGTCTATCCTCAAATAATAATCATAATAATAATAATAATAATAATAAATAAATACATTTTAAATAGTAATTGTAAGAAATTGCACTTTAATAGCAGTTTAATAGTTATTTTTTAGTAATAATAAGACATCTCGCTGTCTGGAAGGTAACACACTTGACTCTCAACCTCGTGGAAACGGGTTGAATCCCGAACCTGGTAAGAAAATTTCTCTAACTCAATTCTACGAGAACGAGGTCCACACAGCTTACGTAATCATAATTGGGAATCTACTTGAAATAAAAAGTAACATCCTCCAAAAACAAGATAAATGAGAGGACCCGTTGTCCTGATCATACAAATTCTTTATCCCGTTTAGGCAGCAATTGAATAGATAAGCGCTTTTCTTTCATAGGTGGTACAAATTTCATAAGGTTTTTTCATTGTAAAAATACTTATTTTTATTTATTTATTGTCCTATATAAGACTTTGCAAGTAAGCTTTTCACAAAGCTCATTGATTACCAGTAAAGTTAATTTATTTGTAATTTGAGTAGGCATATAATTAAAGTTTAAGATTTTTTTTAAGTTTAAATTAACAGAAAATAATCCTTTTTATGGATATTTATCTTCAGGATTCACTGTGGATTTAATGATTGAGGGTCTCTTTAATAAAAGCCTATTTTTATTAGTGTTTAATTGGTCCGTCTTTTGTCTTTAACGAGGCGTGGGACTCAAAAGAGACCTTTCCAATTGCCAAAATGGAAAAGAAAGCCACTCTTTTCAGAATGGATTTCTTTTTTTTCCCTCTTTTATGAATAAAAGTATATAATTTAAATTTAGAGCCTCTCAGATTAAATGAAATTATTATTTTATAGGATAAATGATCTGAATTATCAAAGGAAATTCGTATGAACTAAATTAAAAGACGGGGAGATGAAGGAGAGAGAGAGAGATAGGAAGATTAAAAAGACAAGAAAGGAAATTAATAACAAACACAATATGAAACTTGTAAATTGAAATTAATCATTGATCTAATAATATATGTTGTTTTTCTATAGAAAAGGTTAATTAAAATATTTATTTTATGTTGATTGAAATTATTAGTGAATGAAAATATTATTCTATTGTTACTACTACTGTAAAGGAATATAAATAATAAAAATAAGCATCATTTGGATTATTTAACAGTAATTATGAATAAAAAATCATTAAGAAATAATAATATGTGTCCTATGATCAGTAGAACGGGTCCTATCAACCTTTACCTTGATTTTCTTGATCGGAGGAGCTACTTTTTATTAAATAGATTCCCAATTTTGATTTCGAAGGCTGGGTTGATTCCGTCTCATAGACCCTAGCTTCCTTACCAGGCCCGGGACTTGAACCCGGAACCACGAGAATGTGAGCCAGCTACGCTTTTTTTTTTTAGAAAAATGTGTTTATTGAGCCAAATTACAGTTATATTTACAAAGAACAAAATCCCCAAACACATTGGGATTTACATATTATTTACATTTGATTTATAACATTATACATTTTATATATATACGTTATTATGCTTAAATTATTTATACACTAGGAAAGTAATTGTTTTTAATATATAATTATTAAGTTTATATAATCTTATTTTTTAAAAATTTTCAGGAAAAATTGGCTTTATAAAAACCTGAAAAAAAATATATTTTTTATTTAACTTATCACTATTGAATTTTTATAATTCTTTTTTTTTTTCCTTTCCCCTCATTTACATAAATTAAGATATATAAAAAAAGAAAAAAGAAAAAATTAACTTAATGTTTATTAATAATTGCTAATATAATAAGAAAAGAAATAAATTAACTTATGCTACAATTTTTATAATGATTATAATATGAATAATAAGATTCACTCAAGAAAGAAAAGATAAAAGAAATCAAATAACGGATACATTTCTCATCCTCTCTTTTTCAACTAGTAAACTTATTGATTGTCAAACCACCAGTAGATTTTATTATTTAACTTTTCTTTTTTATCCCTATCCGGGATCGCACGACTAAATCTATAAAATCTATACTGGTCCTGTCCGTCTAGGAAGGGATCATATTTGATTCTTTTGTCATTAATATTTCTATACACATGATAAATAATAGGAATACTATTAGAGTCTTGTATATATCCCTGGGCATCTAAGAAAGGAAATGCTTCTGGTGGAATAAATCCCGTTTCTAGAGTTTTTTTATAATACTGGTCGTGTGGAAGTGCCGCACCCGAAACCAAACTATTTTCGTCATTATTTACAATTCTGCTGTAAAATTTTCTTATTAATTTAATAATGAAGCAATCTATTCTATTTAAATTCGCCAGATTGTAGATTGTTTCATTATTTATAAATTTCTGATTGAGCCAGCTACGCTACCTCTCACCATGTGGCGCCTCTATTAAGAAATGATATCTTTCATTATATAAATGATAACTTACATTTTTAGGGTAGTTAATTAAAAATTAGTCGCTGTTTTATTAACAAGTATGAACTATTAAATTTTAAACTGGGTCAGTATTGCATGTTAAATCATTGATTGGTACAGGTTTAAGTGTTCTGTACAATATAAAGGGTACCACATATTTAATTTCTCACTTCGACATCCTCCCTCGCATTCGAAACTGACCCAAATGGAAATAGAAGGAGTGGCTGAGGATTAGAAAGAAGATATTGTTAAAATTGCAAATTATTATTCTCTAAGAGATAACGACTCCAAAGATATTTTCTCCGCCCCCATGGCGGAAATGAGGAGGAGCTTCCAGTGCAATGATTAGAATTTTCAATTAAAGATAAAAATACAAACAAGATAATATCAATAAAAGATAAATCAGGTACTTTTCGGTTAAATTAATGCAAACGAAAAACGAATCAAATATGGCGTTTATAGCCAAGAATAACAAAAATGAGCACAATTTTAAATAGAAAACTTAAGTCAAAGTAGGTATATTTGGATAATAATAGAGGTAATAATTTTCTAGTTAATATATATTTATATTTCATTTAATATGTGTATGTATCTATATCGTATATATAAAATAAGTCTGTTTGGCTATTCGCTATGCGTTTCCATGCGGCCAAAATTGGTATTAAAGTGTATTTCATGTTGCCGGTTGCTTTCGACCCGTTCTCATTATTTAATTTTAAATTCTAACTTATATTTATTTAATTTTAGTTTCATGGTACTGTTATGTTTTTATATTTATAATTAGTTTTTAGGTGCAAAGGTAAATAAGTGCCTGATTGAATTTCTCGTCTCTTAAATGAAATGGCAACACTGCTCCTGTCAGCAGGCGATTATCAGCCTGTGGAAATTTGAACCAGCTGGGTCTTTTAGTTTTTGTTTGGCATCCATTAATAACAGACTACCTTGTGATTTGAGAAGAAAATGAAAGAAAAAAATTTCTATGAAAATCCATGATTTAGCCACGAGGGACTATTTTTTGTTTCCAAACCTGAAGAAATTTAAAGAAAGAGATTTTATTCCAATGATGAAATCATCTCACAAACAAATACCTATTTTGATGCCTTTTTTGAAGTCTCGGACTTATTGACCTGACCTCGTATGAAAAATCATATATTTTTTCAATTTTTATTTATTTATTTAAAATCAACCTTTATGATAAATACATATCAGAGAACCTCTTTGATCTCAAAATTATATCAATAACCTCTATGTTGATTATTTTTACTATCTTGCCATATCTTGCGATCACGAAACTTTTCGATGTCGAGATTTTGATGTTTTTATACGTTTTGAAGGTCCCTGAGTCATTTTACCTAGGGCTGAGAAAAATGTCTGTGTATGTGTGTGTGTGTGTAGGTGGACATGGTTACGCAAAAACGGTTTGAGCTACAATAATGAAATTCGGTACAAATGCATTATTCAAAATTCGTAGTTTTCTCTCAACTTTTGAGAAATGTAGCTCATCCGGAAGTGGGTCATTACCTACCACGTTTTCATTTTTTTTTCTTCTAAACTGACCGTAAAAATAAAGATTTATGTTTGATAGTTTTTCACATGATTAAAAATTCATTTTAAGTAAGCTAAAATAAAATTTCAATTAATTAAAAAAAAAAATAGTATCTACGAAATCAACTCACTGAAGTATCTAGTCAAACATAAGATTTTCAATTCACTTGAAGATGCTTACCTGAAACAAAAACAAAACCAAAATATATTAAAAAAAGGTCTTATTATAACAAATTAGATTAAAGCTTAAGGTTCTATGTCGATTTATATATATATATATATATATATATATATATATATATATATAATTACATGGAACACATAAATAATAAATAATTTTCTATATAAGTGTTTCTTCAAATGCTATTTAGGTATCTTATCAGGTATCAAATTAAAAATTGTTATAAAATTAAGCGATTTAAATTGTAAGCCAAGTTAAAACATTTTAATAAGTTCGATAAACGAAAACTTAAAAAATATAAAACTTAATTAAAATATCTTTTTAATTACAACTCGGTGACGTTTCAAGTTTATTGATATATTTCTTTTATAAGTATTTCTGTTTTACACTATCATCAGTGTTGTGGAGAAGAAAACTTAAAAATATTAATGAAATTCAATTCAATTGATTTGTATATTATTTTTTTCTCTAAACTGATTGTAAAAATAAAGATATATGTTTGATAGTTTTTCACATGATTAAAAATAGTATAAAACTTCTATATATAGATTTTCAGCTTGATTGAATCGCTGAAAGTACCGGGATTAATTTTTTAACACGTTGACTGGCAATCACGCGCCAACACGTGACGTGGTGCCATCAAAACAAAGAGCCAAACACGCGCTGGTTTAATAAATATTATTTATTAACTTTAGATTATAATTTAATTTTAATTAAATTTAATTTAAATATAATATATGTTAATTAATCCAATTCAAATTTGCGAGATAGTCGAGTGGAGACACTCCAGAATTTATTCAATTTTCTATACAATTATATACTAATCATACTTCTTAAATAAATTCTATGTAAAATGTAAATAAATTTTATATTGATATAAATTTCATAAAAAAATATTATATTTAAATTGTTTCATATATATACATATATTATATATATATATATACTAGCTGCTCCAAGCGCCTTCGGCGCTCTCCACACCTAGACGGGGGCTCCGCCGCCTGTACCCCCCCGAGTGTCCCTATTCTGAGCTATAACCATCTAACTCCTACCCTGTCCCATCTCTATAGTTTTTTATATATGTTTATTTATGCAGAAAAAATTAATTGACATAATTATTAATTTAATAAAACAAAATTTAATAATAAAATTTAATTTAATAAAATAAAATTATTTAATAAAATATTAAAATAATAAAAATTAATAAATTTGTAAAAAAAATATATAATACTTAAAAAAAAAATGTACCTTTGCGAGATTCGAACTAAGAAAGCAAAATCATAAGATAACGCCTTAGACCGTTGACCCATGAAACACTTTTGTTTGCAAGTCTACTATTAGAATATATAGACATGTCAAATTTTCGCCACCAGCGCCTCTATGATCTAGTATGGTAACTAAACTATTTTTAATTAATTAGCACCCCCTGGACACACCTTACCAATTAGCGGTTTAATAAAAGGAGTCTGACATGCCCTGAGACCTACTGAATATGCATAAAAAATTTCATAAGAATCGGTCCAGCCGTTTCGGAGGAGTATCATTTCAAAGTTTTGTGACACGAGAATTTTATATATAAGATATATATATATACTATATATACTCTAATCATTTTGTGTAAAAAGAATATGAATTTATACTAAAGTATTTATTATAGCTAATTGAAAGAGATAAAATCAACAAAAAACAAAAAAAAAAAATCATGGTGGTGGTAATTATATAAACATGAAAGAAAATCCGTATGTACCCAGGTGTTTTTATTTAATTATTTGTCTTTTCATTGCTTAGTTTAATGTTGGATTAAAAAAAAAATTAGATTATTCCAAAACCTTATTTTAAAATAAACAGCTGAAACGTCAAACGAATTTTGGCTGAAGACCAAGCCTAGAACATTAAGTGCAAATTATTTATTGAGGGTGGAAGTGGACTAATGGTTATCGAATAGAAAAGACTGCTGAGGCAGCAAATCTCAAATTGGTAGCAGAAGCAATGGCAAACAGAACAGACCGACCTTCGCCACTGCATTGTTTTAAATTGCTAATTCAAACTAACCAATTTTTTTTTTCTTTTTATTTCTCACAAATAAATTTTCTATGTTAGTATTGTTCGAAAATCAATTTTGCATTGGTGAAGAAAACATGGAACAGCAAAAAATCTGCATACAACGATTTCGATTCAAGAGAGAAAAAAAAGAAGAGATGCTGAGATTTAAAATAATCTATTTATCTATATCTTCGTATCAATTTCAAAAAAAAAAAAATGTTTTTTTGTTCAAATAATTAGTTTAAAATGTAAGTTTGTATTGAAAATCACACTTATAATCAATGTATTTCTTTCATTTTTTATATCTGAAGATATCAATATAACAGTTATATTCCAAATTAAAAAATAATGCGGGTAATAGTTGGTTCAACCACTTGAATTGGTTGCAAATTATGTTTCTATTAAGAGTTAATTCAAATAAATATTCTTCTCCTATAAATTTTGACATAAATGAGACCAGCGCACATGGACAATTTATATTTTTCTCTCATATAATATATCAACCGAACCAAACCGTGGCTCTTTTTGAGTTTATTGTGACTCAATTAAAAACTTTTAAGTCACGACTGACTCTTAAACATTTACGATTTTTCAATATGGCTCTAAGTATCATCAAGTGTGATAACCCCCCCCCTGTAATATATATCTTTAAATTTATTTATTATCTATAATTAATTTTTAAGATTTCATTGCTTGGTATTCCTTATCATGCAAATATAACCGAATTTTTGTTAGCTTGAATTGAATGATATTGATTTAGAACAAAACGGACAATTTTTTTTTAGTATTTTTTAGTTATTTACACTGCGCGATCGACTTTTTGATTTTAGTCAACTTAATACTGCGCGATCGACTTTCGAACTGTTCGCAATCGATTGTTTATAAATATCTGATAGAAGAGATAACTTATGGTTTTAACAAGACAATTGCTTTATTGATACAAAAATTTCTTAGTAGAATAATTACAAGAACTGATAATGATTAATTGTTCGCCAAGACCGTTATATTATTTTTTTTGCAGTTATTTATAAAAAAACAGTCATTATAAGTTAATTATAATCCACAATCGATGCCTGAACTTAAGGATGAAATTATTCCTGTCATTAGTGAAATAGGAACTCATTTATGTCAAAATGTCAACGAAACTTTTAACAAGAAAGTGAACTACTGAGAAACAGCAAAATTCATTTGACAGATATTTTTTTCCATATAAAATCGCATAATTTAATTAAATTGAATTTAATTACCAATAATAAATTTTTAAAAATCAATTCAAATTATGGTTTTTTATTTATTTTATTAATTTTAATATATTTAATTTTGTTTTTTAAAGAGTTTGATGTGAAAAACCACCCTATATTAGTCTATTATTACATTAACCACTTTTTTTTTTAATTTCTCTAAATTAAGTAAATAGACATATAAGTTTGAATTACTTTATATTTTTTTATTTATTTATTTTTTGAAGAAATGTAAAAGATAAATTGATAAAAGGTTAGCAAAACGATTTGAAACGAAATCAATATTGGGGGTTGATTTAGATAGAAAACTTTCCAGAAATAATTATATTCTAATTTTATAAATCGTTTCGACTAGATTCATAATCTTAGTTTTTATCTCATGTCATTAAAACTTTCTTTTAAGTAGGCCATTAAAAATTAATCGCAATTTATCAAAACTTCGCATTATAGACAAGATATTATTGGAAACAATTTTTTGATTTGTTTTAATTTAGAAGAAGTCAATTTAATAAAAAAATAGATTTTTTTTTCTTTTCGAAAGATATTTTTCAAATTATCTACTTGAAAGGAAAATTGAAAATGAATATTGATTTAGAACTTGAATTACTATAAAATAATTCTAATCATATTTAAATAAAATAGAGAAAGGATTCATGAAGAAGAGAACAAGAGTGGGAGAAAAGATTCTTTATGTAAAAGTTAAATAATAGAAAGTGTGAATTAAATTGTCTTTTAGCAATTGACAAAATGGCCAATTCATCAAGAATTTTTATTGTATTATAGTGAATTAAGTGATCATTAGAGTTAAAAAAATAAATTAATTACCTTTCTAAAAATCTGGAGTGTCTCCACTTGACTATCTCGTAATTTGAATTGGATTAAATAACATAAATTATATTTAAATTAAAAAATGAATTAATTAAAAATTATAAAAAAATTAAAATTAATAAATAATATCTATTAAACCAGCGCGTGTTTGTTTCTTTGTTGATGGAACCACGTCAAAAATTAATTTGGTACTTTCAGGTACTCTGGAGAGATAGTAAAAATGTAAATAAAGCATATATTAAATATATGTATAATTATTCATACCAATTGATTACGTTAACCTTTATTTTATTTGCATTAATGTTATCCCCCTCAAAATAAATCATATTAGGTATTCAAGAAATACTAATTTCAGTAATGTACTTTTAATCTCATTAATGCTTGTAATAATGCTACACTTTAAAATTCTATTTGTTTTTAGAATAAAAAAAAATGGCACTTGGGATCATGTCTGGTGAATATGGTTAATGAGCATCGTCATGGATTGTTTCGCAAAAATCTGAGCATTTGTCTCACCTAAACGACGTTAAAATTCCAGCACTCTATTGATCCTTTGCCCTTGTGGTGAGAACTCATGGTCTTCTATGACATTAAAATCGAAGGACACAGTGAGCAATAATCTTCACATTCGACTGGACTTGTCAAGCCATTGGGAAACACTAAAACCACTCATAAACCCTTGTTTTATTCATAGCAACTTCACCCAAAGCAATATTTAACATTTCTAAAACATTGTTCCACATTATTCTATAAGCTTATAGTAAAATTTAATCTAAATTCTCTCATGTATTTTTTATCCAAATAGAAAAAATTATTGATGGAAACAAAAATGTATTGTTTGTCTGCTGACTAGTAATTAAACATCAAATATGTTGAAAAATGGCTATTTTTAGATATGTTTACCTGTACAACAAAAATTCGCTAAATTTCAAAATTGCTTGTTATTTTTTGAACAAATCTTGCATATTTATACAACGTCCGTCAATGAAACCTGATAATTGTAGGCGGCATTGAGACAAATTTGGGAGGTAGTAGGGGGAATGCAATTGGCGCATCACTACTTACAAACATTTTTTATAATACAACACAAAACTACTTTATTCCATCATTTCATATCATCTACCAACCAATTATTAACAGAAACAGAAAAAATATTTTCAAAGTAAGAGTACAAACCAGATTTTTAGTAAAATATTTTTTTTAATACATATTAAAAAAAAATAAAAAATATTTTTAGTGAATTATTTTCAATTCTGTAAAAATATTTTAATAAATTATACTTTATAAACATAAAAAACATTCTAGTAAGTTGCAAAAAAAAAAAAAAAATAAAAAAATGAAGATATTCAAAAAGGCAACTCAAGCTCCATGAAAAGTTGTTACCTTTGCCAAGTTTTGGAATTTTCTTGGCGCCTGATGCACAACAAGTTTCTTACCCTTGGGTCGATTTTCCTCCGGGTTCTTAATCTGGCTATTGAATTGCACGTGTTTTATTACGGGTATAAAAAGCTTGAGGTCGTTTGGAACTTTTTGCAAGACTAGCCATTGAAATATACAATATATGTATATATATATATATTATATAGATTAATTGATATTATTTTATTATTAATATTTGTAACTGAATCAAGTTGTCTATAATCATAAAATTGAATTACCATGAAAATCAAAAATTTAAATATATATAAATAATAACAAATAAAATGGGAAAGTGGGAGGGGGGTTAAAGGAAATTATATATGCTAGCTGGCCAATGCGAAGATTTAGCACAAATATAGTAATGAATAAATGAGTATTAACACACTATGAGCGGGGCGGGTATTTGTACCCGTTGCGGGGACTGCCACTTTTAAGCGGGGCGGGTATTTATACCCGTTACCACTTATATGAGGGATATATATTAGCTATCGTTTAAAATAAGTAATTTTAAGTGACACAAGGGAAAATAGATATTATATAAGTGGCAACGGGTATAAATACCCGCCCCGCTCATAGTGTGTTTAAACAGTCAAATTATTTCAATCGGGTGTTACTGATACCTCAACTTACCCTAAGTTGGTATCCTGGCCCGTTGGTAGTGGGTCACCAAGTGATATATTACTTATATAGGTAGTGATATCACTGAAAATAGTAGTGAATAAAGTGATCGTATGCTATTTGATACGAAAATAATTTTTTTTTGTTCTTCATCCTGTACATCCTGTCCGTCATGTCCGTAAAATATAATATTAAAATATAATAATATAAAATATTAAATATAAATTTAAATATAAAAAATATTACTTATTTTGTTTTAGAAAATATTAATCAATTAGGAGTAATACTCAATTTAATTAATTTATATTCTGTATGTAAATTTCTAGAATGAATGATTTTATATTGAGTGTCAACTTCTTAAATGAACCACCGTTTTTCCCATAACTTTGGAACGGATCAACTTTTTTGAAATTTTCAACGTTATATCTTAATAAGGTATAAGAAGGACCATTGAGATACATGAAACCGTTTAGAAGGAGTTGAAGATTGCGTAGTCGTTTAATTATACATATATATATATATATATATAAATTTATGTATTTTAATTCAGTTAAAAATTGACTAGGGTTTTCTTTTATTGATCAATTTCATTATAAAAATTCAAACACTTTTTAAAAGTATTTAAAAATTTTAAGCACTTTTAATTTAATTTAATATCATCTAGATAAAAAAATTCCATTATACAAATTTTATCATGAACGTTTTAATGATTTATTCATGGATTAATACAAAATTATATTCTAAAAGTTAGCTTAACTCATTTTATACCAATATTATATAAAGTTTTTAAAGGTGAAATCATTTTTAGCCGAGAAACGAAAAAAAAATCGCCTGTTTCACTTTCAGAGAGCAAAGAAGTTGGTTAACTAGTTCAAGGGGAGCTGTCGAATTCAATCAACGATCGCACGAGAGGAAATCTCACCCGAAACAACCCAACTAACGATTCTTTTTACAACAAAGAAATGCTAATCGATATTTTCCATCTTGCATTTTCATTGCAAATTTTTTATTTATCCATTGAAGGAATTTTTTAAATTATAATGGCAAAAAAAAAAAGAATAAAGAAACAAAAAACTCACAAACATTTAAAAAGAGTACAAGTAAAAAAGAAAAAAAAAATGAAAACAAAAGAATATAAAATAATACTATTACACAATATTTTGGTTAATAATTCAAAAGCGTCCCATACCCACTTCCTCAAGTTAGTCCCCTAATATTTCTGCCTATCTGTCCATCTCTGTCTAACCCCCTACTGAGCTGAAAAGTTCTTGGCTGCAGAAACCACATTCCACCAACCGTCTCAAAATCAAACAAATAATCTTCTCTATAACACAAACAATTTAAAAATTTACTTTTGAACTCTCTCTACCATATTTTGGAAAATCCAATTCAGAACCCCCCCCCCTAATAATTCTTTCTATCGTTTCCCCGTTCCACTGATCTCAAAAGTTCTTGGATGCAGTAACCCGATTCTTCCAGCCGTCTCAATCTAAATAATGCTCAAGAGGACTATATTATAACAACATGTTTAAATTTGGACCTTACAAGAACTGTATATATTGTGCAAAGGTAGGTAATTGCACTTTTTCATTAAGTTATTTGGGTTATTTTCTATATAATTAGCATTTTATTAGTTTTTCCATTAAATTAATTGAATATATGTTACTAATGTTTTGTTATTATTATATTTTAAAACGTATTTATTTATTTTATTTTATGTCAAGATATTTTGATTCAATTCTTTTGACTACAGATATAAAAAAATAATTATTTTGTAATTTCTCTTTTAAAAGTAAATTATTTCATCATATTTTAAATATTATTGGTATGTAAACATTAAATAACACTTAAAATTTGTGTTATAATACTAGTAACTATACTAACTATTAATTTAAATTTGTTTTTGTATTGTTACTTTCTACTTTCATTGACTCATTTACATCTGATATAGAGTTTTATTTTTAATCCCTGAATTAATGCTTTACGGCTGTTCCAGGGGAGCATGTTAAACAAACCCGTGTTAGTGGGGTTTTCAGATGGTTATCTCATTACAAATAATAACTTATGACGGGATGCCTATGCATTTTTTCAATACTTAAAAATCTATTCTTAATATTGACTTATTGTTAAAGTAATTTGATTTTCTTTTATAAGAATCTTCTATTTAGGAGACTTAAATATAAAAGGGAAGGTCAATAAGTCCATGAATTTTTAAATTTCCCGTTTCTTAAATGAAACGGCAACAATGGTCCTGTCAGTAAGTAACTATCAGCTGACTCCTGTCAAGATTTAAACCAGCTGGGTCTTTTAGTTTTTGTTTGGCATCCATTAATAGCAGACTACCTCGAGATTGGAGAAGAAAATGAAAAATTGTCATGAAAATCTATGAAGAGGGTACGAATTGCTTCCTCATCCACCCTATTCTCCGGATTTAGCCTCGGGTGACAATTTCTTGTTTCCAAACCTGAAGAAATGGTTCAGCGGAAAGAGATTTGACTCCAACGATGAAATCATCTGACAAATAATCTATTTTGATGTCCCCGACAAATCTTATTTTTTAGAAGGGATAAAAAAATTGAAGAAACGTTGGACGACGAGTATAAAGCTCAAAGGAGTTGAAAAATAAAATCATGTTTTATCCAAAAACCTGTGTTTCATTCAAAAAGTCACGGACTTATTGATCTATCCTCGTATCAATTTTATGATTATGTTCATCAAAATTCAGTTGGCCATTAAAAATTAACTTTAAGGTATTGGGCTACCAATTTTATGATTATTATTATTATATAATTATTGATATTGTAATTATGATTCATAATATTTCCAATCTGTGAGAAATTACTTAGCAGAACAGTTAAGCGTATTTGATTGCTATTCGACCATTTGTTTGAAAATTTATGCAGCCATTGGATGCATTGATTTCCGAATAAATTTTGAAATCGTCTGCATAAAGTAAACATTTACAATCTCCAATCTCATCAATTTCACCATAAAGTCTTTAAAACCAGTAAATAATTTAGAAATATTGGATTCGGAATGATTTGATTTATTCCTAAAAAGAAATAAATCCCTCGACGATAATGAAAATTTGTTTCAAATTTTCGAAATAAAAATTAAATAAGTGCCGCTTGGCTGACTGGCATGAGTTTTATTTTTTTCTTTTTTTTTTTCTTCTTCTCTGGATTATCGAAGAATATTGAACGAGACGAGAGCACCTGCTCTCTTTTTCAATAGCCTAAGGGTGATTCCACCCTCTGTTGAAAAATCTTTCAACTGAATAGTAACACGTGTTTTCTGGCCACTTCGCTTCAATTATATCCCTTCGCTTTTCGACAACCGTAGAGATAGAGAAAAAGAGTATTCACTTTCCGTAGGGACTGAACTTCATCCCTTCGAGTTACTCATCATATGCTTTGTTAACAATTGGTCAAACATTCGCTGACTGAAAAGTTACTAATCCAATTCCTAACGGTTGGTCATAGGAAATGAACAAAAGAATAAAATTCAGGTCGAGTATCCCTCTCTAATCAACTACCTAATAATTGACCTAGAAAGGTATATTCACAGATTAATATAAATTAATGAAAATATATACTAAGGAAGTAAAAAAAATACTTCATTTTTTTTTAACTCGAACTTGTTTAACCAAATTGAAACTCTAATTTATCTAGAGATTAATTGTTTTTTTTTTGTTATTTTTTCCTAACTAACATTTCAAACATTTCATTAATAACCTGTCGTTCTTAAAAAAAAATAATATTATTTAAAATTAATAATCTAAATGAATAAGAAAATAATAAAAACAATAAAAATATCAAGAGAACTTAATAAAGATAACTTTTTTATAAAAATACTGTTTGAAGTATCAATTTGATTGATATATTTGATTTATGGGCATGCGCTTGAGTTGAACAAGAACAAACTACTGATAATGCGCATAAAACTATTAGATCAATCAATTTGAAAATTCACCAAATGTATTTAATATAAAAAAATGTATTCTTATTTTGATTTAGTTTGATATTTTTAAATTTACATAGAATATTAAAATGTTTCAATTAATGCCTACGGTTAAATCTTTTTAAATCTAATTTCACAACAAGAAGAAAAAATCGTATTTTGACTTGAGTAATATCTTGTATCTTTTTTAATAATCTTTATTAAATTTTATTCATATAAAAATAAATAAATATATATATATATATATATATATATATATATAATCAAATAAAGTAGCATAATGATGAGGTAAAAGAACGTATAATAATAAATATATGACGTTTTAAAAATACTTATTTGTAAAAATCTGGAATTTCTCCACTCTATTATCTCACAAATTTGAATTGGATTAACTAACATTTATTTATTTATTTATTGCATTTATTATTTAAATTAAATTTAAATAATTAAATTATATAAATTAAAATTAATAAATAATATTTATAAACCAGCGTGTGTTTGGCTTTTTGTTGATGGCACTACGTCACGTGCAGGCGTGTGATTGCCAGTCAACGTGATAAAAAATTAATTCCGGTACTTTCAGCGATGCAATCAAGCTGAAATTCCATATATAGCAGTTGTATACTATTTTTAATCATGTGAAAAACTATCAAACATGTATCTTTATTTTTACGGTCAGTTTAGAGGAGAAAAAATCAAAACGTGGTAGGTAATGACCCTCTTCCGGTTGAGTTACTTGCCTCAAAAGTTGATAGAAAACTACGAATTTTGAATAATGCGCGTGTACCAAATTTAATTATTCTAGCTCCAACAGTTTTTGTGTAATTTTGTCTACACATCCATAGACATTTTTCTCAACATTAGTGAAAATGACTCAGGGACCTTCAAAACGTATAAAAACATCAAAATCGTAATACTAGTAAAAATAGTATTTTTTGTTCCAAAATACATTTTGACATTGAATGAAAGCAAAAATTTACTTAATGTAAGTAAGAACCATTTTCGTGGAATCCAGTAGCCTTTCACAAAACTGGCTACTATTCTTTCGACTAGGTTTGTGACGATTGTTGAGATTTAATAGATGAAGATTCATTCATTTAGTTTTTGTAAAATTGCTAATTTGTGCCGACGGAAATGTAAATTATGTTGTAAAATTCTTCTTACCATGGTTCTGATCAGTGAAATCCCTACAAAAGAGGGTCCTGTGACTTTTTAGTCAATGTTTCTTAAAATGAAAGCTACTACTTTGAGGGACCGGTGGTTTGTTTATATAAGGTTGTATACCCACGAACAGAGCAGAGTTATATGGATGGAGATTTCATTTACAGTGTAATTCGTGATTAATCACAGCTACGGATTTGTATAGTTAAGAGTAAACATTCATTATCAGAGCGTACACGGCTCCATGTTGATGACTAAAAGAGAAATACTATGAATGGAATGTTACATGCGACTAAACCCTTCCTTTCCAAGTACTAATCATTTTAAAAAAATTCGAATTCCCGAGTTATAATTTTCTATTATTAAAAATATTTTATCTGAAAAATCTATAAAAATAAAATTATTCTTATTTTTTTTTAAAAATATTTTAAAAATCCACAAATTTAACGTTGAGGTAAATTTTTTACTGAATAATAATCATTTTTTTTTTTCTGATAAAAAGTGGGTTTTTGGTTTGTAATTAAAAGCATCCATAAATTGGAGAAGAGGAGGGAGGAAGAGGAGAAGTAGAACAACGTTAGATGATCGGATTAATTATCAACGCGGCAAAGGGTAGGAAGTGGAGGTTTGGGCACTGAAGGAGTGTCGTGGCGTGAGGAATTGTCCGGGGCCATCGTGACACGGCACTATTATCTTGACGGTGCGTGACCGCTAAGTGAAAATTTGACGCGACACGGCAACACGAGGGCCGGCCAAGGAACGACGCCCTAGATATATACAGATCCGATCTCCACCTGCCATTCCCAGAAAAAAATTTAAAAAAAGAAAAAAAATTACAAAGAACGAGATAAATCTGGGGAGAAAACTAAAACCCGGCGCCCTTCAAAAATTTAACCCTTATTTGCAATCTATACCCCTGCAGCACAATACATAATATATATAGTACATCTATGAAATTATTTTCCACTTATCTTGATTATTAGTATATATAATCTACCTTTCTATAAGAAATTAAGATTTTAAAAATGAATCAAAATATGGCATCAAGCAGCTATAATAGCTTTAAACAAAGTGAATATTAATTAATTATTGTAGTACATTTATTTATTGATATTACTTTTAAAGAAATCTTTTCCCTAAATTATTATTAAGATAAGTATAATATAATTTTATTTATGGGCCAAAAGAAAATAACGTTGTTCATACTTTTCTGAAATGTTATCAATAAGATGAATACATTAGTGTTAACGATGCTTAATTTAAAATCATGACTGCCTGGTCAAATTTTCAGTCATGTCTATACAAACACTCCATTATTATTATAAATATCTTAGAATAGATCATAATAATATTTTTTTGAGGTTATGATGAGGCATGGCCCGAATGAATGAGTAAAGTTTGTTTACGGGGAAACCAATTGTGAAACAACCAGTGTGTAAGCTTACAATATATTGATATAGACATATTGTGGGATAACCCATTAAAGGGAGTATATATATAATTATATATGGTTACCATGATTTTTAGGGGTTCCTCAACATTAGATCAAACTGTATATGATATATATACAATGTGTTTCAAAACGATTTTATAAATTTGAAAATTTATATAAATTTATTCAAAGAAGATATTAAGATGATTTTAGTTAAAAGAAATATTTATATATAAATACGAGGGTGGGATGAAACGTTTCCGGCCTGTCCAAGAAAAACGATGTTTTTAAATTTTTTTTTTTTGCTATATATTTACAGCGTCAAATTGTCGTTAGAAATGGTTTTTCGAAGCAGTTTTTGGTCTAACGTTAGCAAATGCGGCACCCACGTTGCACACAGCTTTCCATATTCAAATGGCTGTGAAAAATATTTCGCACACGTTCAGCTGACATCGTACAGGTCTCAGCTATCTTGAATGTTGAAAATCAAAGGAAAAAAAAAATAAAAACATTGTTTTTCTTGGTCAGGCCGGAAACTTTTCACCCCACCTTCGTATATGATTATCGTATCGTTTAATATTTTAGTACCTGGTTCAAAAAATATTATTCCTTATTATCGGGTTTGGCTAGCAATATTAATAACTGCTTCATAGAGCCACCGTTCAAATAAGTTAAAAGAACATAAAATAGTCATTTAACAAGACAGAAAAGTAAGCCTGTTGATATAACAATATATATTTCGTAATTTTATTTAATATAATATATTTTGTTATTATTGTTGCTATCTGACGTAGTTAATGATGTCATTTAGATTACGTATTGGATAGAAGAGAAAATATAGATAAGAATGTAGATAAAAATTAAAATCGGTAGGGTAGGGACGTTTTAAGCAATTTAGCTGTTGGATTAGAAAATTTCAAGTCAAGTGTAACACCAATGTGATAGAATAAAATTTTTATTAGTAATTTTAGTTTTTTGCTCCTTTATTAAGTTTATTTTCTATGTTTAAGTTTAATTTAATAAAAAGAAATTAAGAAATTAATTATGAACTGAAAAAAAAAACACTTGAATATCTGAACTTTATATTTAAAATTTTTATTAAAATCTTCTTAAATTTATTCTAATGATTCATTATTAATCGTTAGCGGTTAAAAAAGGGAAAAAATATTTGTGGTTTCAGGTACTCGAAATTTTACAGTGTTACATCAAAAGAGTGGTTTGCAAAGATCTAAAAATCATATTATTTTAGAATCAGGATTATACTTTTTATACACAAAATGTTAAATATATAGATAGAAAATAATAGAATTTTTATGGTTGATGTTAACTCCGTTTAAGAAAATCAAGAAAAATGTTGAGAGGACCCGTTGTACTGATCATAGAACACCTTTAATCTACTTTAATAGGCACTGTTCTTTCATATCATTTACCAAAGTCAGAGATGTTGTTAATTCTTCTAGAGAATGGAATATGAAGAAATGGATATGAATTAAAGAAAAACCACATAATAATGTAATAATGTAAAGATATGATTAATTAGGCTAATAGCACGATAGGTAACATTGAAAATCCAAGTTAAAATAATAATTAAACAAATTCAATTAATAAAAATGAGAATTTATCAATCGAGTATTTAAATGAATTCAAAAATCATAGAGTGACTAGAAGAGTATAAACTAGTTTATTTATATCTATGCGATTTATTAAGATAACATAAAAATATTTCCTTCTACAATAAAATTGGTCGTTGTATTTATTTATAATTTATATCGTTTCCCTGGTGGCATGGCTATTATCTCGAATTCACCGGATTTCAATCTTTATAATGTAAATGTTAAATGGATTATGAATTAACTACAAATACAAATACAAATGATTGTTTTTTGGTAGTCGACGTGATATTAAAGAAATATTAAAAAAAAAATTGAATTCATTTTGATTATTGTACCATATTTAATGGAAAGAATATAAATCACTTATGTATTTTTTATTTTTTTTTTTAAGTTTTGATAAAATTTGAGTTTTGTTATGTTTTTTTTTAAACTCTTTTTCAACAGTCTCTCTGTCAACAAGTTGTCTGGTTTTGTCGTTTTTGTGGTTATGAAGTCTTCTATTGTGGTAAAGTACATTATTTATTTACACCTCCTCTGCAACCATACTAACATGGTCACTATGTATTATCCTTTTGGGCATGTACCACGAGGTTCCTCTATACCCATCCGTGTTTTGTATCTTTAAATCAGGTTGGTTCATGTTTTCATCGTAATTATTTTAACAAAATATTTGAAGTAAATTTCAGTTCATAATTATTTTAGATATTTAATTTTGGATTTATTTTGTTTAATAAAGAAAGTCAATTTTTATAAATGAATTTCAAAATTTAAATTGACTACATTTTCTAATTTTAAAATTAGAATAATTTTATTTTTATACATATATATATATATATATATATATATAGTACCTGGTTCACCGGGCCGCCGCTCGGTACTTTAAAAAAAAATTTCTTTATGAACTATGAATATTTAAGATTAAGATTATTATTTAAAATAAATACGACAAAATATATGAAACAATTTCAAATAATTTAAAAGAAGATTAATTTAAAAAAATAGTCATAAAACATAGTCCTTAAACGTACGTATTAATGCACTGAAAGACAGAAAAGTATGGCCTGTGGATATAACATAATATATATTTCGGAATTTTTCAAAAATTATTATTAAAATAAATATTTTTAATATTATTTTATTTACAATATTTTGTATTTAAGAAAGCCCTGCCCGGCGTTGCCCGGGGCCATTTTTTTTATTATTAAAATTTTATCTTACAATGTTTGCAAGACAAATAAGAATTAAATATGGGTGACGTCATTTGTGACGTCATATAAATTTAAATTAAGAAAAAACTAACAAAGATGATTTTTCCCGAGGCTAAAGTCAATACAGATCGCTTTTTTATACAAATTATCTATGATGTGAATTTCAAAAATCCTTACAGCGGTTTAATATCTGAAAACAACAAATTTATATAAAATTTTTGCTAGTATAATAAGATGAGATAAGATAAGATAAGATATATATATATATATACTGAGCCGCCACTCGGTACTTGAAAATAATTATATCCTTCTTACTACAAGATCTATACTAGATCCATACTAGATAAACATACTTTGATTATTTTTTTATTAAGTGTAATTAATATTTTTATTTTGCGCTATACATATAATATTTTATTAATATATTTATAACTTATTATATAAAACAATATTTGATAACTGTTTTAGGACTTTTTTTTGAAAATTTTTTAAGTTTTTTTTAAACATAACTTTGAAAAATTATAATATATAATATTTTGATTATTTATAAAAAAATGTATACGAATGACAATATAAAGATAAATATGAGGGAGTTTGGAAAGGAATATAATTGAATGGAGGAAAAGTTAGGAAAAGTCGTAGGAATATGTTTTCTGTGGCGAAGACGTTAGTAAATATTAAATCAAATTTATAATAAAATAAATATTCTGCTTAAAATAATAAATAATTGTTAAAATTTTTTAATGTGAATCCAAAACCTAAATAAGGGAAGGTACTATCTATCATAATTGGCATGAGATAGAACGTATATAGTTAATTATCATTAATTATTAAACTAAACCTTAGAGTTCGTGTATGTTTCATTGCAATTTATAGGCTAACGGCCATGATCTAATTAAAGGAGAGTGGCAAGATGGACGGTTGGAGTGATGGAAGCTCCAGATCTAGCATTTGTACTAGAATTTAATTGGCTTCTAGCTTAGAGTCAAGATGCCACCAAGTCTCTAACACACGTACCAATATAATCATTGTTCGGACTTGGAGAAACATTCACCAACAACATTAAACCCAATCTGCCATGTGACTTCCTGCCAATTGTGTCCAATAGATCAAGATGAATAATTAATTAAAAATACAAATTTTTAAATTGTTACTTTGTTTATAAAATCTAGATAGTAATGGTAACCACGGACATAGCAACATTCATCCAATCATTAAAAATGGCATACATGTATATGTATATATAAGTATATTGTTTTTTTTATACCTATCTATATACGAGGGTAGGTCAATAAGTTTTTTGTGAATTTTTGAATGAAACACAGGATTTTGGATGAAAAATTATTTTATTTTTCAACGTAGTTTCCTTTGAACTCTATACACTACTACAATTTTTTTTATTCCTTCCAAAAAATAAGATTTATCGAGGACATCAAAATAGGTATTTGTTTGAGATAATTTCATGGTTGGAGACAAATCTCTTTCTTTAAATTTCTTCAGGTTTGTAGGCAAGAAATAGTCGCTCAGGGCTAAATCCGGAGAATAGGACGGATGAGGGAGCACTTCGTGTCTCAATTCATGGATTTTTATGGAAATTCAATTTTGTCTATTTTCTTCTCAAATCTCAATGTAGTCTGCTATTAATGGATGTCAAACAGAAACTAAAATACCCAGCTGGTTCAAATCTCGACAGGAGTCAGCCTATAGTTGCTTGTTGACAGGAGCAGTGTTGACATTTCTTTTAAGACAAGAGAAATTCAAAAAGTCATGAACTTATTGACATACCCTCTACTATATAGCAGGGATGTCCAACCTTTTAATTTAATGGGCCACATCGCAAACTTAAATATTTAACTGGGCCGCAAAATTACCAGAATATGTTAAGCCTAGCTAATGTCTCAAAACTTATGGAGATTTTTGGGGATAGAGGTGGTTTTTTGTTTTTGAATGTTGCAGCCTTTTTTTTATAGCCTCGAAGTTATAGGTCGCTTACCGGACTGTGAATTCTTTAAAATTTAACTCCAAAATGATAGTGGGCCGCATCAAAACTTTGAGTGGGCCGCAATGCGGCCCGCGGGCCGCGAGTTGGACATCCCTGCTATATAGTATATATATTGTTTTTAATCTAAAACTTTTAAATTCCCATTTTCGAAAACAACATTCATTTTCATGAATAAATAAAATGAGAAATGTTCTAAATTTGAGACACACGTTATAAATTATATTTGATTATAATTTTTATAATAAAAGTGATAATTTAGTAATAAACGATACCGATTGGTATTTTTAATCCAAATATTACATTAGAAACAAGGAAAAGTGCTATATTTCAAATATCCCCTGACATAAAAAAAACATAAAATAACAATCGATTAATGGGTGATATATTTGGATCCCGGATATAAAAGCTAAAATATCGGTCTTTTAATATGATTTTCAATAAGATTAATTTTCAAATTTTTATATTTATATTAAAAAGAAAATCAAAAGCACGTATTTAATATTTGTATTTGAAATACAGTATTATTATTTTTTTATCCAATTCATAAAATTTGTTTACACTTTATAAATTTTTATAATTCTCTTGTACAAATTTTCAATCGTTAATAACACACTTTTTATTCATCCAATCAAGTTCAAATAATATATTTTTTTAAACTTGTAGTGCATGATAAATTGATGTTAATAAAGTTTTTTTCAAATATTATTTAATTCATTAAATTAAATTATTTAATTTTAGTTTTATACGGGAGAAAAAATTTTCTTTTATATCTTATCTTATTATTGTATATATATTTGTATATTTTTGAATTTATTTATTAGTTAACCGCTTGAAGGATTTTTTTGAAATTCACACCATAGATAATATTTATAAAGATAATTCAATCTGTATTGGTATTTGCCTGGAGAAAAATAATCTTCATAAATTTTTCTTAATTCAAATTTATATGAAGTAACAAATGACGTCATCCATATTGAAAAAAAAAACAAATACGGCTTGGTAATTTATTTGTCTTGCAAACATTGTAAGAATTATTTTTTTTCTCTAAAATATTTGAAATTTTTTAATCTGGTTTGTCGTCTAATTTTTTGTTAATTCTTATAAATTTTTATTAGTTAATTTTATATGTTTTTTAATCTATCTTCGTGTTTTTTTTTATTAAATTACTAATTTATATATATTTATTCATTGTTCTTTTATTAATTAATTTTTAGATGGTTTTATAATTTTAATATTTTTTCACTAAAATATATATTATTTAAATTTTATTAATATTATTTATTATTATTGAGGCTCCCATGTTCCATTCATTTTAATCAGATTGATGCAATGATGTAACATTTAATAATTGTAATAAATAATTAAAGAATTGTATATGAATATTTTTTAAAGGGTCGAGCGATAGCTCGGTGTTCCAGTTACTAAGATATTTAACGGGATATACACTTGTCTTGCAATGGCTAAGATCATCGGCTTAGAATTTTCATTCCTTCAGTTCGAATCTAAGCGAAGCATGGAAATTTTTATTTGATTTTCAAATAATTTTTAAAACTTTTAATAGAGTTTTAGTAGTTTTAAGTAGGAATTGACTTTCAATTTTTTTTTTTTTTATAGATATTAATTGTTTATTATATATATATATATATATATATATATATATATATATATATAGATATATAGGAGAAGAAGTATCTTTAAATATTTCGTAAACTAAGTTAGGCAGTGTTGTCCGAAAGGAAACCCCTGATTGACGTACAATGTTTCGTGACTTGGGGATGCCAACAAAGTCTGTTTCCTCTACTCATTGCTTTTTATATTTCTATTCTAATCGGACAAGCCACCGAGAAATCTATTCCATTTTGATTCTTTCACATTTAAAACAGTTCACTCAAAAATAAAGTAATTTCTTTAGAATAAGATAAAATTATCAATAATGGTATCATCGCCAACAGATTGTATACTATCGATATAATATAATATGCATACTATAGATCAGGAGTCGGCAATTTCTATTACACTTATTTTAATTGATAAGCACGTACGAGATAAAATGTGAATGTATGCTTACAGACATGTAACTATATCCGCGGGCCGGATAAAAATAGATGTCGGGCCGAATTTGGCCCGCGGGCCGTAGTTTGCCGACCACTGCTATAGATTAATCGATTGTATACTATTGATATACTATCTTGATTAGTTTGTTATTTTTCCATCTTTACAAAATTTTATGTAAAAAAATCAATATAAATAAATATAAATTACCAGGGTTAGTGATTATCGTTCTGGTTGGCCGAACTTGAGGTCGAGGCATCGAACCCTGCTAAGTTCATTTAGTTTTAATAATTAATTCCAAATAAATTCGAAAGCTGGCTATAATGCTTATTGATTTTAAAAAGGCTATAAAGTAGATAAAAAAGAATAGATTTTATTTGAAATCATCAAGATCATATTTTCCCACAAGAATTCAAAATTTAGAAATATAATTACCCCACATGGCGTTTTCGAAAAGTTTAATTATCATAACTCGTTCCCTGCTTGATACCAGGATCCATGAACCAAATACAATGTTGTAGTATTTATGGATTGTCACGAAACAAGTGCTCATTAAGTCATTTCCTTTTTTTCTATTTAGACAACTTTATGTATTTATTTGATTGGTATCTGATGAAACGCAGTATTAATTCCTTAAATCACCTAATATCTTTGTTCCATAAAGAAGGAGGGGTTGCTTATTCGGTTGTTATTTCATTCAATGTCATCTTTTAATTTATTCTCTATTAATAAGAATTTACCACCTTCGAGGTTTCACTATTAAGAGAGAAGATTTAATTTTTTTTTATTTTTAATGAATCAGTGATAAAATAAGTTGACCTGTGGCCAGGTCCGAACCGACCGACGGTTTGAAGTAAATTAATTTCAAGCTACAGAAACAATTTCAAATAATTTTAATATATCTATTAATGTAATAAAAAACATATAGGCATATAACATAAATATTTTTAATTTTATTTTATTTATAATATATGTATATATTTATATGTAAGACCAGGCTGTGACGTCATGAATGGCTGGATGACGTCATATAATTTTAAATCAAGAAAAAACTAATAAATATGATTTTCCCGAGGATAAAACCAATACAAAGTGCATGATTCGTGGTGATATATAAAAAAATCTCCTCATGTGAAATTTGGTGTGAAAATAACCCTTCCCATCGTCGATCGCTAATACTACCACTTCCGGTTTCCGGAATTGCACCAAAAGTTGATCAATTCATCCCACTGATGCATTAAGTAAATATACCAAATTTCATCAAAATCGGTTGAGCCGTTCAGGCTGTACACATCTATACGGACGGACAGACGGACGGACAGACGGACGGACAGACGGGCGGACAGACATCATGCTAAAAATACTTTTTTCTGTTTAGAAAATGCATGATTCGTGGAGATATGTATAAATCTCCACATGTGAAATTTGGTGTGAAAACAATACCTCCCTTACTATCGTCGGTCGGTAAAAAATATATTTTTTGAGGGTTCAGCAAGAAAATATGAATTCAAAGAAGTGAAAGAGTAAATGACATGATTCCTCCAAATGAGAGTGAAAATGAGAAATCATGAGCTCACGTCAGGGCAGAGACGCCAAACTCTGAAGTAGAATTCTTTTCTAATGGAATTATAGAAAAGAATCTACCCGTTACCCATTAAAATTATACTAATAAACAAATTAATTTTAAATCCTATATAAATTTTGAAAATGTTTATATTCCTTCCATGTAGTGATACAATCTTTCAATATAATATATATATATTTATTTATTTATTATATATTATCTTCAACTAATCTCTCAGACCACATTCAGCGCCCTTCGCACATAGACAGAGGTACCCCCGAAGTAATATATAATATTTGGTTGAAAATCTGTATGCAAAAGGTTTAATTCATTTTAATTCAATGACTACTATATATTGAAACATGCATATGTTTATGTGTTCTTATTTAAAATATAGTGAAAAGGTCCCGTCCACGACAGGGTTCAGTGTATATAGTTAAACTCCTTCTTTATTGATCATTTTTGAATAGGATATTTTTTTTCGACTTTTAAATTGTTAATTTGAAATCATTTTTTTTATTTTTAATCATTGATGGTGGGGCTGACAAATGAACACATTTAAATTTAACACTTGTTTAACCTATAAAAATTTATATATAAAAATATTACTTACTTTGTTTTAAAAAAATATTAATCGATTAGGAGTAATATTTTATTTAATTTAATTGAAATTGATTTCACTTTTAATATTATTGAATATTAGAAATTAAAATAAAAATTTAAATATTATAAACATTCTTTGTATAGAAATTTCTGGAATTATTAATTTTATATTCAGTGTCATCTTCTTAACTTAGCCACCAGAGGCGCCACATGAAGCATTTATTATAGATAGAAGGATCTAGGAAGTCATATATATATATATATATATATACGTATATGCAACTCAGAAGCCAAAGCGATTAACTTCACAAATACACAAACTGAGAAAATGAAGCCCAAAGTTCACAGCTTGTAGGAAATTCAGGGTTATTGATTACAGAAAAATGTATTTTGCATTGTAATATTAAGATTATCAAGTTCATTATTCGCTTTATATGTTGCAGATTACCTTACATTACATTACATTGTAAAAATTGTAAAAATTGGAGTTAACCGGTTTGGTTTCTGAGTGGCACATATATGGTAATACATAATAATATGCTTTATAATTATATTATTAATTTAGATTATAAATTAATTATATATTAAAATAACTAAAATTTTCTATATATATAATCATATTCTTTGCTCCTTAAATAAATTAAAATTATATAATTTTCTTAGAAAGGTAAATTTAACTCAACAAGAACTCAATTATATAATAATTTGAAAAAAAAATGCGAATAAAAAAATACTGGGTAGACAGCCCGTCACTCTGGAGTTGACATCTGCTTAGAGTTGACCTTTTCAAGTGTAAACATAATTTATTCATAATCCAAATTACTCTTTATTTGATAGTAAAATACGTCATGCTAATTGAGTTGTTTAATTAATATACGGATAGACACGTAGAATGGTCCAAGCTGTAACTTATTTATCAAAACTAATTGTTTAATTCAATACCGAGTCACATTGGATTTATTTTATTGGGATTGATCTATTTTTGAACGAACAAAAAGAAGGGTTCGAGAGAATTGATACAATTAAAACGGTAAGTTAAAATAGACTGTGGTATTAATAGTAATAATGCTTTATAATTGATAAGAAAAATACTTCCATCTAAAATAAATCGAAGGGATCATTTTACATTTATATTCTAAATAAATTCTATAATTAGTTAATTGATAAAATTTTCAATTTATCTATGATTAAGATAAATTTCTGAGAAAATCAATATCTATCTGTTAGAGCCTCTTTTAAATTAATCCATTGATCATTGTACATTGAACTTCTTTGATCTAGCAACAGTATTCCTTCTACCATCAATATCTTGAACGACCTGCATCCCATATCTACTTTAAATTCTCTCATATCTATATATATATATATTATATGTATATATATTCTGCACATCCTGTTCTTTGTCTATCACCTTGTAACTTGCTAATGATTTGTACTATCTCGCCAGAAAATTTTCGATGTCGAGATTTTGATGATTTTATACGTTTTGAAGGTCCCTGAGTCATTTTCACTAAGGTTGAGAAAAATGTCTGTATATATATATATATATATATGTGTGTGTGTGTGTGTGTGTGTGTGTATGTAGACATGATTACGTAAAAACGATTTGAGCTAGAATAATGAATTTGGTACACGGGTATTATTCAAAATTCGTAGTTTTCTATCAACTTTGAGAAATGTAACTCATCCGGAAGTGGGTCATTGCCTACCACGTTTTCAATTTTTTTTCCTCTAAACTGACCGTAATAATAAAGATTTATGTTTGATAGTAACGTGGTGCCATCAACAAAGAGCCAAAGACGTGCTGGTTTAATAAATATTATTTATTAATTTTATTTTATAATCTAAATTTAATTTAAATATAATATATGTTATTTAATCCAATTCAAATTTGCGAGATAGTCGAGTGGAGACACTTCAGATTTTTTTCTTTATACACAAACTTCATACTAGACATTTTATTTTTCAAAAATTTCTAAGTTTCTAAATTTTATCATTTCTATTCACCATCACTATTCTTTTCAAAATCCTTAATTAAAAACCCAATTTTTAGTAGAATTAAAAGAGGAAATCCGGATCCAATTGTTTCAATTAAATTTAAATTTAAAATTTCTCATGTAATTTTTTACATTTATTATATATTGTTTAATTTAAAATATATTAAAAACATAACTCTTGATTCTCACTCATATGTTCACAGTTTTTTTTTTTTTACTTTTCAATCGAAAAAATTTCTAAGTTTTTTGAGAGTAAAGGTATTGTAATCCCGATTGACTGCCGATAAGAGGTTTTTGACAGATCTCCACGTTTCAAATCGTTCTGATTCCAAAAAAGTGGTTTTCTCGTTGACGTAGTAGTGGGTGTGTGAGTGGCAGAAAGCTTATCAACAAAATTCCTGTCAAATGGTAACACTGATCATAAACAAATTTTATATATATATATTAGAATTTATAGAGAATTTAATTCTATAAATTTCATGTGTTATATATGAAAAATTTTGTCAAACTTTAAATAAAATCAAGATAAATAGCATTTTAAAAGTAAAATGATTCTAATTTTTAAAATATCAATAATATAAAATAAAAACATATTAGAAACAATTTATATAAAGAATTAAAAATAATAATCATCTCTTAAGAAAATTTTTGTCAACATTTAAATAACAAAGAAAATGAGACTTGTTTAATTTATTATTTTAATATATTTAATTTAAAAAAATATGAGGCCAGGCACAGTACCAAGCGACGATTCAAATTAAATTTCTAAAAATTATATATAGGTATATAAAGTATAATAAAAAAAAATATTAAAACTTAAATTAAGATGACTACTTGGTTTTTATTTTTAGTTTAATTACTCAATTATCATTTAGTACTATATTTTCAGTGAAATATTTTCCGACAATGAATATAAAATTAATAATTTGTAAACTACCACTTCCGGTTTCCAGATATACACCAAAAGTTGATCAATTACTGATGAATTAAGTAAATATATCAAATTTTATAAAAATCCGTTGAGCCGTTCAAACTAGAGATGCAACGAATAGTCATTTGGCCGAATACCGAATACCGAATATTCGGCCAAAATGAAGGCCGAATATTCGGCTATTCGGCCGCCGAATAGTGAACTCATTTTTGCCTAGAAACAAAATACTGTATATACTATATGTACAATTCTAGTACATTTCACAATTAAAAGTATCATTTTCTAAAAAAATATGCAAATTTTTATTTTTGAAAAGCATTATTTTACTCCAAAAAAGTATTCGGCTATATTCGGCCTAAAAATTGACCAAAAAAGAAGTATTTTTCATAGCAATATATCCTCATGATCAAAGTTTTGTAAATAAACTTTTTAAACAGTGTTCTGTTTCATTAGAATAATTATTTCATGGAACTTCTGAAGTAAATTAAGATAGAAATAATTCAAAATAAATCAAACCTAATAAATTAATTGTGGAATTGCTTCATTTCAGTAGAATCTTTAAGATGCTATCTTAAAGATGTACTCAGTATAATGTTTAAGCTGATAATTTTGATATATTACATATACATATAGCAGAGGAATATTATTTGTAATAAACAGTATCCTTCATTTAATTGTTTTTAATTTCTATAATAATTGGTTGTAATATTTATTTGAAATGAAATACTTGGTTGAAATATTTGAGAGTTATATATTTATGTGAAAACTGACATCTTAGTTATTTATTCTATTGAATTAAATATAATTAAAAAATCATTGCAAGCTTTCTTTTTTATTATAACAAGGCATAAGTATTAACCTTCCTATTTTGCTTAGAAAAATTAGAATTTGCTCGAAGACCAGTTTTGAATTGGATTAATTTTAAGTATTAGGCTAGCTTATTACAGATATTTTAGCACTTATTCATATAGATAAATGCTGTAATAGGATTCATAATTTACAACTTTTATCTATAGGAATAAGTTCTTTTATAGAAAATGGTTGATAAAACCCATTTAGGGCATAAAAGAAAAACAAGTTAACTAACAATAAATACATTTCTACGTACCTGTAACTATAAATACGTTTGTAATGGTACTATTCGGCCTAAGGCCGAATAGTTGATTTGATATTCGGCCGAATCCGAATATTCGGCAGACAGGCCGAATAGGCCGAATATTCGGCTTCGGCCGAATATTCGTTGCATCTCTAGTTCAAACTGTACACATCTATACGGACACACATCGGACATACGGACAGACATCATGCTAAAAATACATTTTTCTGTTAACAAGATATGTAAAAATTTCCATATGTGAAATTTGGTGTGAAAACAATGGTCTGTAAAAATAAATATATATATATATAATTGTTAAACTACTTTATATATCGATTGAAAACTCATATGGGGACTACAACCTATATTAAACTGGTTTTGTAGGCCAAGCCAAAGGTTTTTTTTGTAATCAAATGTAGGATGGTTGATATAAAAGTATATATAAAAATGTTGGAAGCTATTCTAGAGGGTAACTAACTAAAGAGTAAGAAAAATTATAATGTTACAATGTACAGCAGTGTTGGCCAACGTGGGGCCCACGCCCCACAAGGGGGAAATTTGATTGTAAAGAGGGGCAATTCGAAAGTGGACTCAATACGAGTTTAACCCTTTTGCTCTGGGCCATTTAAATAAGTGCTGTAAATGATTTATTGGTAAATAAACAAAACAAGTAAACGTCTGGATATAACAGAACGAGGATCAAATAAATTGGAACCTAACCTCTGTGCAGCAAGCATCAAGCGCAAGGGGATTTCACTAAATTAAAATATTAAAATTTTAATTTTAGTTTTTCATTATATTTTTTGAAAATTTACTTACTTAGCAATTTTCTAGTGATTTTTTAATTTTTCATTGAAGTTTCTTAATTGAACAATTCAATTTTTTAATATTAAGAATTAAGTTGCAGAGGGGGGCATAAGAATTTTACAAGGACTTAGGAGGGGCATAGCATAAAAAAGATTGGAAAGCAGTGGTCTACAGGAACTCGGTGACCCATATTGTCATAATAAATGAAGATTAGAAACATAATGTAGTAGAATTTGTTCCAATCATATCTTTCTCTCTGTGGCAACCACAATTCTCCAAGTATCCTTATCCTGAGCCACAACCCTCCAATCCCTACCCTCTTCCATCACTTTCAAGTCCCTTCCTACATTATCCACCCACCGCGTCCTTGGTCTTCCAAGCGGACTTTTCCCAATCGGTCTCCCCACCAATATATTTTCACCATTCTTTCCTCTCCCATTCTAGCCACGTGGCCTACCCATCGCAGTCTTCTCCATTTTATTGTTCCAATCATAATAATATTTTAATTTTTTTACTAAATCAATTGACAATTTTACAAAAATAAAAAAACAACCCCCGCAATAACCGACTTCCGACCTAAAATAAAAAAGTTTCTCCGAAAAAAACCATCCAATCCAAATTCTTTTGCCTTTTATATACACATCACAATTCATTTACTTTTGTCATTCTAAATCGGATCTAATAAACATTAACTCTAATTGAATTTAGCTAAGCATCTTGTCTTTATCTCCCTTCGCTTGAAATTTCATTTTAAGGTTCCTCATTTCTTGTGCAAAATAAAATAACAAAAAAAAAAAAGAATAAGACGCAAACTATAATAAAAAATTACTTTATTTTATTTTAATCTCTCTTCATTTAATTTAGAGTAAACATTATTTAATGTCGACCACTTTACTCTCTCTCATTCATTCTTTCTTCTTTCATTAAATTTTTTTAGAAATTTTTTTTAGAAAGTTTAAACATGAACTACAAATAAATGAGGTGGATTGGTTATTAATCATTTCAAGTTTCAAATGAGATTTTTGTAATCAATGATTTGGACATTACTGGACACAAAATCATTGTAAGATATTTGAAGATGGAATCAACCATGAAATGAAATTCACGGAAATTGTATAATATCGAGTAAACAAAATAGGTGGGGGAGAGTGTGGAAGGAGAGGGAGATTGGTGGTGTTTGATGTAATTCAAATAATAATTGGTTTGTTGATTAGGATAAGTTGTCACATTTATATTACAATTTTGGATGGAATTCAAACTCAGATTCAATCGGCCAGGAAAGATCTTTATCAAAGTCAAAATATAATAGTATAATAATAATAATAATAATAATAATAATAATAATAATACTATTGTTTAAATGTATTGTATTTGGTAATAATGACGAGCTTAGCTTTTAAAAAAATAAAAGTAAAAAAATACATATTTTTTTTTTAAAATATTGTTAATAAAACCATTTAGAAATTCTGATGATGGTGTTACAACCGAAATGTGCATAAATTAAATAATATATATCAATAAACCTGAGTGTTTATTTAATAATTATTCTTATATCTATAATTTAATTTTAATTTACATAATATTAAATTAATGAATATTTATGCAAAATAATTCATAGAAGATATTTAATAGATAAATAACAAGTAAAAAAATGTTTCAATACACACACACACACATACACACACACACACACGCGCGAGGTCTGTTCAAAAGAAAAGGTAAATTTTGAATTATTTCGAAATGTATTTATTTATTCATCAATATCCATTTTGTACCCTTCAAAGAAATTCCCCTCAGATATAATGCACATATGCCAGCGCTTCTTCCAATCGTCAAAGCACTTCTGAAATGCATTTTTCGGTATGGCCATCAGCTCATTCTTCGATTCCTACTTTAACTCATCAATTGTGGCAAAACGCTTTCTTTTTATTGGTCTCTTCAGTTTTGGGAATAGAAAAAAGTCCCAGGGAGCCAAATCTGGTGAATACGGTGGTTGAGGCATGATTACAGTGTTGTTTTTGGCCAAAAAATCAAAACTAGCAATGATGTGTGAACTGATGCATTATGATCGTTTGAGCCGTATTGCTTCAGACAAACATTGCATAAATTCATTGTAGTATTCCTTATTTTTTTTTTTAATTAAAAAATCGAAAAACACACAAAACTTGACTAACTTTTTCAGTTCTCGAAATCAAACTACTAATAAAAAAATGTCTGATAATGTCAACATATAAGAAACATGTGTACCAATATAACAAAAAAATTCCATAATGGAATGTACACAGCCAGCGAAAATTCAAAATTCACCTTTTCTTTTGAACAGACCTCGTGTATATATTCATATATATAAATCATCAATTTTTAATTGGGATGCATTTATCAGATACTTCAAAGAGAAAGACCATCCCAGCTTTCATTATTGTTATTTAAACAATTAAATGATTTACCGAGTCGAAAAGAGGTTGCAAAGTACGATTAAACCCGAAACAATGGATTTATTTAATTTAAATCTCTTTAGAACAGTCGAAGAGTAAAGATATCAGCAAAGGGTGGACGCATTTCAATGGGAAATGAAAAAAAAATTGGTTAATGCAAAAGGAAAAGCCATGGTTAATCTTTTCGTTCGATATATGTCATTAATTCCTAATTTAAGACTTCAGAGAAGAGAGAATTCATTTTTTTTTAAATTATTTTTAATAAAATTGTTAATGTGAGAGAGATACTGAATACATCGTTTGAACAATTTAATTAAAATGCTTTCTTTCAAAACAAAAACGTTTAGTTGTGCATTAAATAAATTAAATAATTAAATATAACTATTTATCCGTGATGTGGCAAAGAAGTTCTATGCCGTTACAACAACATTTCGCCAAAACATCTGACCCACCTCCATCCATTTCCGATCATCTCTTAATTCCCTCTCATATTTATCTTTATATTTTCAAACAACAACTCCATCTCACTGGTCGTTTTCCAATTAGTTACTATTAAACAAATTTCAAATCTATTATTTTATTATTCATTTTTTTTATATTTCATTATATTATATTTCATTTACCACTTTCCATTTCATTTATAAAATTTTTTTTTTTGGAGGGAAATTTTTAATTTTCCAATACTCCGAAACTCTTCATTACCTTGAAGTTATGCACAACAACTCACATGGATTATACAATCAGCAAAATACTAATTATATACATTTTCATTTTAATTTAATGTATAATATATATATATATATATACGAGGTGTGTTCGAAAAGTAAGGTGACTTTTCAAATTTCATGGGCAACGTACTTTTGATTATCATTTTTTTTGTTTTGTTATGTTGGTACACTCTTCCCAAACATCTGTACCAAGTTTCAAGTGTATAGCATTTTTTTGTTTGGTTGTGAGAAGCGTAAAGGTTATAAGTGTTTTGCGTGCTCGGCGATTTTTTGCTATCGAAAAATATGGATCAAAGGATTTGCATCAAATTTTGTGTACAAAATAAAATAAAGTTCTCCAAAACAGTTGAAATGTTGACAGTGGCATACGGTGAAACTGTTCTGAGTAAAAAAAATGTTTACAAGTGGTACAAACTCTTCCAAGATGGCCGGGAAGATGCCAATGCTCGCTCTGGACTCTTTTGCTCACTATTTTCTTCGATTACCATGGCGTGGTGCATCAGGAGTTCTTACCATATGGTCGTATGGTCAATAAACAATATTATCTTGAAGTTATGCGCCGTTTGCGAGAAGCAATACGAAGAAAACGTCTAGAATTGTGGAAAAACAATTCATGGCTTTTGCATCACGATAATGCTCACTCATCTTTGCTTGTGAGAGATTTTTTGGCCAAAAACAACACCACAATCATGCCTCAGTCACCATATTCATCGGATTTGGCCCCATGTGACTTTTTATTGTTCCCAAAACTAAAGGGACCTATGAAAGGACGGAGATTTTAAACGATTGAGGAGATAAAGACTGCATCGCTGGAAGAGCTCAAGGCTATACCGAAAAGAGCTTATGAGAAGTGCTTTGAGGATTGGAAAATTGTGGGCATAAGTGTATTGTATCTGAGGGGGATTACTTTGAAGGGGACAACATAAATATTGATAAATAAATAAATATTTTTTCTTAAAAATACAAAGTCACTTCTTTCGAACGCCATGCGTGGGCATGGATTGATGACAAATAGTAAAATAAATGAGGATCTAGATTTCGTACTTATACGAATAGAAAAATAGCTAATGTGCTGGATTATCATTGGCTAATACGCGTCACTACAAATTTTCGCGCCATCTCATCGAGTTACGATTATGAACGCATTAAAGACAAAACATTCGATAAAAACAATCGACCAGGCACCGTATAGTCCAGATCTGGCCCCGTGTGACTTTTTCCTCTTTCCAAAACTAAAATTGCCACTCCGGGAACCCGTTTTGACTTCATAGCGACTATAAAACAGAATGCGACGAGAGAGCTGAACGCCATCCCGGCCAACACATATAAAAATTGTTTAGAAGATTGGAAGAAGCGTTGGTATATGTGTATTGCTTCAGAAGGGGCATATTTTGAAGGTGACAAAATAAATATTTAAGAAGATTAACTATTTTGCAGCAATAATGAATGACATACATCTTATTTATAATTTATTTAGTTATATATTGATAGATACATACAAACATACATACATACATCTTAGCTATGCAAAGTATTTCGTTTAAAATCATACTCTCTCTACTAAATATTTTAGTAGTTCATGATTTTTTCTCTTTCCTATACTAATTATTAAATTTTTATAAATATAAAAATTATAATCATATTTCGAATAATAGTATACTGTTCTAATAAACAAACGGGAGTTGTTCCTATTTGGATCCATTTGATATACGATTTATACAATATATTGTATTTATCAACAGGGATAATGTGACATAGGAAATTCTATATATCAATCAGATTGCCAATGACTAGATAGTTAGATCCTTTAAAGCAATTTCCGAATTTGGTTTAATTAATTAGCTAAATAAAGGAAGAAATGGTAAACGAATTATAAATTAATTATTTACCCTTTTATTCATGATTATTTTAAAACATTTTTCACGCCAATTAATATACATTACCGTTTTTAAAATCATCAAGAAAAAAAATCAATTTGGCAAATATCATATTATTAGTAAAAAAACAACAACTAATTAATCGGTCTATTTATATGTTATATAAAAGAGAGATAAAAACGAGGTTATATTTTATTCACTATGCTTTTATAATTTATATATATATATAAATATAAATTAAATTTCAAATAATTGAATATATTTTTTTAATTAATGAATTAATTTATTATTTTTTGATATTTTTTTTTTGTTTGATTTCTTATTTTATCTGATTGTTATTAATTATAATCGATGGAGTGTTAGATAATAATTTTTTTTTACAAATTTTAATGAAAAAATTAAAAACTCACCTTTTATTTAACATTTTCAGTATATTCTTTTTTAATGTATAAAACAACGGTGGTTAAACCGTGACTCTTTTTGAGTTTATTGTGGTTCAATTAAAAAAATTAAAGTCATGACACAAACAAAAAGGTACATTTTTTTCCGATTTGGCTCTTTAAATATTTTCGATTTTTCAATATGGCTCTAAGTATCACCCACTGTATAAAATATTACTATTTTCAACTGAAATAAAATGAGTTTCTTCCAAAACTATTTTATAGTCAGTTAATATAAATAGTATATAATTAATTATATATTATTTATGTATGTTTTCTATGTGTAAAAACTTTTTAATTAAAATATTTTTTTTTACAATAGAATAAATTTTAACATTAGTCGTCAAAATGTAATAATAATAATAATAAATATTTATTATGTGATATATTTCTATAAGACCGAGAAGGTTATAATGAGTAGGACACGTGACGAGAATAGGTGAAGTGAAAATGACTAGATAAAAATTTGTTTATAGGGAAACCAATAGGAAAACACCCAGTCGTTATGGTAAGGACCTTGGTTAACAATAATATAGATCAGGGGTGGCTACACTTGGTGATACTTAGCGTCATGTTGAAAAATCGAAAATGTTTAAGAGCCAAATCGGAAAATTTTTTATCTTTTTTAGATTTTTTAAATTCGAAAAGAGCTACAGTTTGGCCACCGTTGATATAGATAATAAAATACATGCAGATATGAATGAATTTGAAAAAAAAACTATGAATTAAATGCTTTAGGATCGGGATATGGACGGTTGGAGGAATGTGGTTGCTGTGTTTGGATTAGTCACAGCAATTGACAGATATGTAAATATAAAAGATGAATTGATTAGATTAAAAAATAAAAGCATTCTACTTAATAGGGGTCCAAAGATAAATATTATATTTTGTTATGGTATAATCTGTTTAAATGAGGGGAGGTTCAAAAGTTCTCTAGTTTCAGGGCTAATGATGTAAATTCAAGCTCCTTTCTCAAAAGGCAGCTGCCAAATGAATATTATTGATTGGCTGTGCTAATGTGCAGAATCCTAATAGATGAATGTCGGGCCGTTCACGTTGTGCCTTGTTTGATACTCGATCCCAAGTGTAAGTCTGCCTGGGCCAATGCACGCGAAGAAGCCTTTCGGTTACCCAATGCCTCCGCCTATTTCCGTTTTATCCTACACCTTGAAGGCAGCACAGTCCACACACAATTCAATTGAGGAAATTACGTGAATCGAATTTAGAAATTATCTTTACGAAATTGAATTAAAAATTTACTATTTGATTAGTAATTTTGTAATTAATTTAATAATAACAACAATCTTAGAAAATTTTATATCAATTAAGTCAGTTTTACCATAATTAATTCAAAGTAAATATTTTGTTATAGAACAAAGGCAGCAAAACTGTGGCTCAATTAAAAAATTACAACATATATATTTACCACACTCCCCCCCCCCCCAAAAAAAAAAGGTAAAATTTTTTTTCGATTAGGCTCTTAAACATTTTCGATTTTTCAATATGGCTCTAAGTATCACCAGGTGTGTGTGGCCACCCCTGTTATAGAACTCTGTTTTCCAGTGTCTATGTCTCAAAATTAAGAAAATTTTAAAAATTAAACAACAAAAACAAATTCAATATTTAAATTCAATTCATGGTTTACAAATTATATGCACAAATTTAAACTTAATAAACTATTTTTATAATTTATTTAATAAATATGAAAAAAAATCATTGAGAATATTTTTTGATCCTAACACAATTTAAATGTGCCAAAAGAAATATATTCCTATAAAAATATGTCGCGGGTAAAAAAGGGTTGAGAAAAACTATTATAGAAAAATATTATTTTTTTTTAATCGAATTAGGTCTCAATTATTTTAATTTGATAATTTGATTTCAATTAACATTTATATACCTATTTATAAATTTTAATTTAGAAAAAAAAAAATTTAAATTTTATATATATATATATAGATATATATAAAAACTAAATTGCTGACTTCCATGATTAAATAAAAAATTAATTATCATTTTTATGATAAATAATATTGATTTTATCTATTTGAATATTCTAAGTATTATTAATTTATATTGAAAATATTAATATGAATTATTTATTTTAATTTATGTTTATTTAATTTGTTTAATTAATTAAATAATTTTAAAATATTGATAAATTTATGAAAATAATTCAATTTATGATCTGATTTCAATTGGTACAAACTATGTCATGTATCAAGATTTCAATTCATTTGTCATAAAAAATATTATATTCTCATTAGTAAGATTTTATCTGTGTGAATTTCATTTTGTTTCACATATTCAAATCATGTGTTCCGCCAATCACAATCTATATAGCCTTTATATACTTTATAATGCTGACAATGTTTAGAAATGTATAAAGAACAGTCCTCATTATGTATTCTTAACCATTTCTTTATGAATTGATCATTTTCGGTACGTAAATTTTAAGAATAATCTTATTTATTTATTATTATTATCTATCTATCTCTGTGGATTTACAGAACTCGAAAATTCTTTGCCTCAGCAACCAAATTTCTCAAACTGTCCCTATCCTGATCCTCTAAGATTTAATTCATAGCCCATCTAATCATCTCCCATCTCTCTCACATTCCTTTCTACATTGTCCACCCACCGCGTCTTTGGTCTTCCAAGCGGACGTTTCTCAATCGGTCTCCCCACTAATATATTTTTCGACATTCTTTCATCTCCCATTCTAGCCACGTGCTCTGCCCATCGCAGCCTTCTCGATTTTATAACCCTAGCTATGTCTGGAGATGCATAGAGGTTATGCAATTCCTCGTTATGCATTTATTATTATTATTTATTTGTTTATTAATCTATTTTAAATAATCAGGTATTTGAAAATATTTTTTATTTATATAATTTCATTCATTTATGTATTTAATTATTTTATATATTGTCTAATAGATAGATGAATGACTAGAAGAACCCAAACGGTCGGCCATTCGAGGTGGAGATCAGTTCAAAGGATTAAGAAGTTTGTGTTTTGTTTTCCAGGCTAATCTTAGCTCCGAAATGGGGTAACCAATGTGCTAGCTTGAGCAATGTTTGCTAAGTGGACGACCGTGAAACAGACCGAAGCAGAAATCAATAGTATTGCCATATTTTGAAGTAGGTTGTAGTTGTGGCGTCGTCCAATGGTCTGTCTGTCATCAGTTCAATATTAATCGCAAAGAAGGCCCAGAACGATCCAATCGAGTCAATGGGGAGCTCTGAAGAGCCGTCTGTCGGGGTCTCCGCTTTTTTTTAGGATATGAAGGGGAGGAAGGAGCGAGGAAGGTTGCGAGGGTGAATCCACCCTTCTTGTGCCGGTTGCCCGTGTCCATTGGCCACCGTCCCGCCCAATTTCCGGCCGTTGTGTGTTTGAATTTCCGGGCATCAGAAGGCAACAGGGGGCAAGGACATGCGCCAACGGTTGAAGCTTCCAACTTTGAACATAAATTTTAGCAAGGTTTGTAGCAATTAGTTCTTTTGGAAATTAAAATAAACGAGAAACCATTTTAAGAAGAATTTTCATAACGAAATAAATACTTTTATTATTTTTTTTTTTTCATATTTCATTCTCATGTTTACATTATTTTACATTAAAAACAAAAAAAAAAGAAAAAAAAAATAATTAAAGAAAAAGTTAAATTTAATCCCTTAAAATAAAGTTTAATTCGATATTTGTATAAAAAAAGAAAAAAGTATTAAATAATAAAAAAATAATATTTAAAGAAAAAAAAAAGAAAATTTCAAATTGTAGAAAAATAAAAGATAATTTTACTTATTACTTATTCATATCCATATTCCTACATTAGAAATTTATTTCTTTTTTAAATATTAAAGTTTTTAATTATAACTCTAAATTCTCTCAAGAGAAAATGGTAAATAATTTATTTCTTTAATAGATAATGCGATTTCGCTTATGTGTTGATTCAATTATATTCTATTAAGTTTAGATTCAAAGGATCAATTCATTTATGAAATCTTACTGAAATCATGAATTTAAATGATAACCATATAGAGGCACTGCATGATCAAACAGTAGCTTATATATGAGACAAGGCAAAAGAAATGTAGAAAAAAAAACTTATATGAATAATTGTAATGTTTAAAACAAGAATATATCTCTCGTAAATAAATAAAATTAAATAAAATGAAATGGAAAGAAAAAAATTGTGAATAAATAAAAAATACAATGGAAAAATAAAAAAAAATCTGGTTTTTGTTTTGTGACCATTTCCTCCTCTCTTCATTCAAAAAATTCTATATTCCCCACTGTAATAAAGAAATAAATATATTTCTATTCAAACTTGCTTTAAGATATACTATCCTTTAATATATGTATTTATTAGCACGTTTAATTTTTAGATTTGAGTCTCGACGTTTTGGAGTTCATTTGGGCATCGTGCTGTCGAACGAGCCAGATGTATTTTTATGTTAGTGCTAGTGCCAAAGATTTTTTAGAGCTTCAGAACACAGTAAGTCAAAGAATACTTCAAAATCTCAACAATAACGCTTGATTACACAGATTAACAAAAATTCCGTCCTAAAAATTTTTTTATGAAAATGGCACTGAAACATTGAGACTAAATCTCACAATATAACGTGAAAATAACCCAGAAAAATTTCATATAATAATGAAAACTTTCACGAAAACCTAAAAGAACATATAAATATATATTAAATTTAATTTTTTATTTATATAAATTAAAATGTGTATTTACAAAATTTAAATTCACTAAGAATGCCAATATAAAAAAAATCCCTTATGGGAACTAATAAAGCCGTTGGGTTAATTAGTAATTAATAAATAGTTAACCTGTTTGGGGTGGAAGGGAATTGATTGATGCGTAAAACGTTCCCCTTTGTGGATCGGAGACCGACTCAGCCGCACACATTCAATGCTCCCCTCCACTCGCATTAAACAACCACCAACCCTACTTTTTAAGAAATTAGGTTTATTTATTTCTCTAAAAAATCGATATTTATGCCATTTTCTTGTTATTATTATTTGATATGAGGAAGAGGGGACGCAATGACATCAGTGTAACCGTATTGGAGGGTGGCCTATCCGTTCAGGAGCATAAATTCTGTTTCAATCCTTGATATCTCTTCTCTGTCTAGTTATTTTAATTTTCATTACTTTTCCAGATCTATATCTATTATATTATAATATATATATATATATATATATATATATATATATATACTATATTAGAATAAACGTTTATTTTCAAGTATTTGCTTAAAATTATTAATAAATAAATTTCGAAAATAGTAAAACAGTAGTAAAATTAAAAATAAACAAATTTACAATATTACTAAAAATATAAATCATTTTGAAGAGTGTTTTTAACTTATTGTATGAAATTGAATTTCATATTTATTTAAAAAAAAGGTAATTATTCAAGGAAACGCATTTTTGTGGATTTTGATAATACTTTACCAGTGGGTTCCTTTTGCAATTCTTAATAAACTCTTCTTATGAAATTTTTTCGGCCCGAAAAAGAGTTTATTTAGAATTGTAAAAGGAACCCACTGGTAAAGTATTATCAAAATCCACAAAAATGCGTTTCCTTGAATAATTACTAAATAAACAAATTAATTTTCATACCCAAATTTTTTCGAAAATTAAAATGAAATTTAAAATTGTATTAAATTAAATGAAATTAATATAATATTAATCATAATAAATCAAATATATCTATATTGAAAGCGAAGAAGAAGAAAAAATAAAAAGATGGGCAATATTTTTTTTCTATATATATATAACACTTCACAATCTTAATCATAATCATAAAAATCAAATAAAACTAATCTGACACCCATTTATATCATTTTATTAAATTAAACTAATTATGAATTTAAATATTAGTTTATGTAAAAATATTAATTATTATTAATACTACAATATTGTTATTCTAATAATTATTTTTTTTTATATTAAAATTAATTAAAGATATATATTTATATATCATTTGAATATAACTGACCATTTTCTTTTTTATTATTTGTCATAAATGAAAGTAATGTGATGCATCGTATTATTGTTTTACTTTTTTCTTTATTAATTTCCTTTTGTTTTTTGTTTTTTGAAAGTAATCGATTTCATTGTGGATTTGAGTTAATGATTGGTTTATATCCTCAAATTATACGCTTTATTTATATTTAAATTCAATTTTTCATGATATTATATATATAAAATATTTTATTTATTTCTACAATCCTGTTAATAATCTTTTTTTTAACTAATTTAGCATTTCCGATTTTAGGCCCACGCCCTCAATAAATCAATAAAATGCCATTTTTTGTTTCCAACCTCCCCTTGGTATTGATTAATAAATAATAAACGATATCGACATTGAAAAAATAAAAGAATAAAGGGATGCTAGGCAATTTTGTTTATTAAATATATTAATAAATAATATTATATATTATGTTGAAATAAAATAAATAAATAAAAAAAATTGGAATATTTTTTACTTTTGAATGTTAAAATGAAATATTTATTACAATATATTTTTTTAATATTATCTTTTTCATCTTAGTGCTGCAACTGAACTCGAAAGTTCTTTGTTTGCAGCTAACACATTCCTCCAACCGTCCCTATTCTGAGATATTCCCATCCAAATTCTAACCTCTTCCATTTACGTCACGTTCACATTTTATATTTACTGCAAGATTCTATCCACTTTGGATTATATTATAGTCTAATAATAATTCAAAAATTTAATAAACATAATAACTTAATCTTATTGTAAATTACATATAACATATAACATATTTTACATTTAATATAGTGGTAGACGATTTCTAACTATTAATTATTTATGTTAGAATAATATCAATGTTACTATATATAAATACAAAAATCCATCTATAAACAATAGTACCTGTTTCACCTAGCCTAATGTTTTATATTTAAGGAAGTCCGGTGTTGCCCAGCTCCATTTTTATTATTATTAAAATTCCTATTTTAAATTAAGAAAAAACTAACAAAGATGATTTTTCCCGAGGCTGAAACCAATACAGTTCGATTTTTCTTTATAAAAATGATCTATTGTGTGAATTTCAAAAAAATCCTTAGAGCGGTTTAATATCTTAAAAAATACAAATATATATATACAGTGGTGCCTCACACAACGAACTTAATTCGTTCCAGGAGCAAGTTCGTTATGCGAAAAGTTCGTTATGTGAAACGCAAGGGGATGCAATACAACGGCAGCGATCGTGGAAGCTCGGGCGAGTTCGTTGCGTGAAACGAAGTTCGTTGTATGAATCATGAAATTTAGTTCATTATGGTTCGTTGTGTGCAGCGTTCGTTGTGCGAGGCGTTCGTTATGCGAGGCATCACTGTATATGTATACAATTTTTGCTAGTATAATAAGATAAAGTAAGTATCTATTTAATAAATTTATTTAATTTAATTCTATTTTATTCATATAGGTAAAGTAATTTATTTAATTAATCTTTCTAAATATAGAAAACAAAATAATATAAATATATTTTAAAAAATATAAAACTAATTATTTTAAAATAACCAAATATATATAAAGTTCTTAATTCTGAGAAAACAAATATTATATTAATATTAACAGGTTAGATTTTTAAAATGATGGGACTTCATTAATAAAATATTTAATATCAGAGATAGATAGATAGATCAGCAAGCTGAAATACCATGAAATGTGAACATAATAATAATAAAAGCACATTTGATGGTATCAAAGTTGTAATAATTTATTTTCATATTTTAATCAGTACAATATATCACTATAATAGTGATACATATTAGTTCATATATCAATCCTTTTAGATATGTAGCATGGGTTACATATTCAATGAATCATTTGTCCAGATCGATCTCTTACCATGGTGACCAATTATTGACAATTAAAATATAAACTATAATAGCAATAAGAATTAAAGCAAAGCTTCTGTTATTTTATTCCTTATCTAAATCGACTTGATTATTTTTAGATTAATAAAATAGGAAAAAATGATTAAAAATATAGCAGTGTAGGGTAAAAGTAAAAGTAGAGCTGGTAGTGAATGAATTATGTAACTGTCTAGGGCGCAAACGATAAAGGGGCGCTAGTAAGATCGTGGTGTAAAACTTAACTGCAGTGTGTTATGTATAAGCAATAAAAAAAAACCTCTGACTTTTGTACGTCCTACGCAAGGACAACGCCTATCAAGTCGGTTATATCAACTAGGTGTCCTATGATCAGTAGAACGAGTCCTATCAACCTTTACCTTGATTTTCTTGATCGGAGGCACTACTTTTTATCAACTAGCTATTCCCCAATGTTGTTCCCGGAGGCTGGGTGACTCCTTCCCATAGACCCCAGCTAGAGATATTCCCTTGCCAGGCACGGGACTTGAACCCGGGACCATGTGAATGTGAGACAGCGAGGCTAGCCTCTCACCCAATGGCGTCTTATAAACAATAAAATAAAATTGATAATATTAAAATAGTAAAAAAGACGATTATTATTTTCTGAGCTCCCATTTCAATGATATATATATATATATATATATATATATATACGAAGTGTATCTATAAAACAACGAGACTAACTGAAAAACATTATATTTTGAATATATACATTTTTAGTTATTATCACCTTCAATATACACCCCTCCTCTATCCCTACAACGTTTTATGCGAATTTTACATTGTTCGAAACAGAACTGGAAGTCTTCTTTTGTGAGCTCCTTTATGACGTTTGCCGTTTTTCTTTCACAGCTTCAACGGAATGAAACTTGATCCTATTAATACGTTTTATTTTTGGGAAACAGATCAGATGAATAAGGCGGATGGTCTAACACTGGGATCTTGTATTTGGCTAGAAACGCCTTGACAGACAATGCAGAATTGATCGGCTCCTTGTCTTAATGGTGAACCCATAATTTGTTCTTCCACAATTCGGGTCGTTTTTTTCTTATTCTTTCACGGAGTCCAGCAAGAACCTAAAGGTAGTAATGTTGATTAATAGTTTCACACCTTCTGGAACCCAGAGAAATACACAATTTCATGAATATTGAAAAAACAATTATCATCTTTTTGATTCTTGCTCTATTATTACTCTTATCATTTCTGTCTTAAACAAACGAAGAACTAATTTGTTTACAGACACTGGAGGCGCCTAATTCGAAAGAGAAGGCTTCACGCTACACAGCTGTTGGACGTTCTCGTTTGGCGCATGTATACTTCTTTTGCGGGAGCATCAGTCTCGTTATTTTATAGCCACTCCATATATATATGGTGGGTGGGGTGAGATGGAAAGATTTGAAAAGGAGATTAAGAAATTAGGTTGGGAATTGAAAAAGATTATATTAATAATTCATTATAAAAAAAATTATGAAAAAATATAATATTTGATATATTTTCTAATTTTATTTCATAAAATCCGCTTTCAAGCTCAATGGACTATTGTAATTTCAGACATTGGATAGACATTTAAAAAAAGATAAATTAAAATATAATGATATGTCCAAATAACAATTAAATAATTTATACAAATAAAATAAATATGAAAACAAAATAAAATTTCCATTTTTTTTATTGTATTATTATTTTAATAATTTACATTACAGTATTAAAAAGTAAATATTTTATTATATTTTAAATGAGAGTGAAACAAATATAATTGTAGTTTAAATAAAAAAATATGACGATTATATGCTTTTAACAATATACATATATATGTATATATAACCCCTTAAAAAAAGGTATGGTTTTTAAATTGGTGTTTGATCTATAAATAAGTCCTGAAAAGGACTGTAGGAATGACTATCCCTAATGTAACTACCAATATAAATGAAGACAGCTCAAGTGTCGGCTTGCGAAGATAAAAAGCAATCTGTTTGCGTTGCAGTATTATCATTAAGTGAATGATGATAGTTCGCGTTCTACATATATGCGACAAAGATGAATTAATATTACTTAATACAACAGATCTTTTTGGTGAGCTCCAGATTTTGAATAAAGCAGAGCTCAATTGATTTTAGTTAATTATAAGGTAATTGTTTACAAAACGGGAAGCTTCAGGGATTTGGATGAAACTTTGCCAATGAATTCCTTTTCTAATTCCAAAGAAACTTTCCTTAGCAATATTTCTCGGGTTCTTCTAGTTTACGAGATAAAAATTATTAAAGTTTGACAGATAAACTAATTAATTAAGAATTTAGCCATTTAATAATGTTTTATTGACTAATTAGTTAATTATTCACATATTCACTAATTTTCGTTTTTTTCTGTTTGGTTAGAGAAAAATTATTTAATTAATTATTTTTTTAATTTTCATATAATAAACCGAACTGTAAAAAAAAACACAGAAAATAGGTGGAGCCCTCTGCTGGTCAAATGAATTAAACATGGTAGCTACATAGATTATCAATGGTTTATATGCAAATTTTAATAATGTTTGTCTCTTAAACTAGAAGAACCCGAGAATGCATAAGGAGAGTTTCTTTGGAATTAGAAAAGGAATTTACTGGCAAAGTTTCATCCAAATCCCTGAAGGTTCCCGTTTTGTAAACAATTACCAATTATAGTATATAAGAAAGAAACTTATAAATATGAATAGACTAAAGAAAGCTTCATGATGAAATATTTATTTATTATGTGTCACTGCCAATTTATTTAATACTCGTATATATTATCAATTACTATAGATATTAACCCTTCTATTAAAGAAAATTTTTAATAGATAGAAATAAAGAGAGAAAGGGAGGAATATTATAAATTATCAAGTGATACATATCTGTTCAATATATGTTATCTAACTTATAATCAATATCGATATTCGTAGTTCGTAGCATTAGATTAATAATACCTATAATAGTGAAAAATGTTATTTATATCACCTTTCTTTGTGGTATTTTTAGAAACTTTCAAACGATTATGATATTAAAAAAAAAAAATTTAATCAATTTAATTTCATTTTTTTTCATTGGACTCCATCATTCAAAGATCATTTGTTTGGCGTAGTCAATGCCGATTTAACCGTTGCCATTCAATATTTAATCTCATCCCAGGTAAAATGTTTCAGAGCATTTAATTAACTCATCCATTTTTCACTATTATTATTATTTATAATAATATTTTGTCAGGAAAATTTCGATTAATAATTAAAATGTTCAAATTATTTGGGTAGATTCATTTGATTAAAAATTAAAATGAATCAAATTGAAATTTTAATGATAATGCAATTGGGATAAATTAAATGCAAATAGTACAGTTTAATCGAATTAATAATTATCATACTTCAAAAATTGGATGGAATTTCATTTTACATTTGGTGAGTGACAACTTTCTTGAGTATTGGGAAATTAAAAACAACTAATTGGTATTTATTTCTGACATTTTAACAAATGATTTATATAATAATTTTGATTATAAAAATAATGATATATAATAGAATTAACGAATATTGAAGTAGTATATTTCTTTATAATGTATCAAAAGAAATTGTAATATAATAAAATATATCCGGGCCGTGTTAAAGGGGGTCGAAGGGGGCCGCGCGACCCCGGGCGCCATATTTTAGTGGGCGCCAAATTGAGTTAAATTTTAGTAAAAATTGGGAAGATGGGGTGGAGTTCATTCTTTTTTCGCCAAGGTTTTCTCTTGTGTCAAGGCTCTGTCACAAATATTAATAGTATTGTTTCACTACTAAATTAACTTTAAGTAGCAATATTTAAGTCATTACCAATCAATCATATAAGGATGAGAGAAAATGGAATAAGAATTTTAATTTTTCCTTCGTTTAGTTATTTACTATTTTTTCCCTTACTACAATGTAAAATATCTTAAATTGATTGAAATGTCAATTTTTTTTATTTTTTCATAGACTAAAAAAATTTTTGATGAAATTATTTTGTCAGTGGTTAAAAATAATTTTTCTTAAATTGTATTTAAAAAAAATTCATTGGCAAAGTACTTTAAAATTATTGTCATATGCCCATATTTAGATTTCATATAAAAACGGTCAATTAATTCATGGACTTAGTTTTTCATTTCAACCACTTGGAATCTTACAAATAATGTTTATGATAACTGTTGATAATCAGTACCAGATTAACCATTAAGCTGAATTGGAAATTGCCTATGGGCCTCATGCTTTTTAGATGCCTTCAACATTCGATTAAAATATTTATATATAGTAGAAAGTATTCTAAGATATTCTAAAGTTACAGCGTAAAAATTAAGAAAACAAAATATTTATTTATTTTTAATTTTATAAATATTATATTTAATTATTATTATGTGATTATATTTTATATTTCTTTGTTCATAATTCGTTAATATTTTTTTGTGCAATAAAATCATATACGATCATATGTAAATTATTAGGTGGCAATGGCATGAGAGAGAGAGAGAGAGTTCTCCTGTAAAGTTAGCAAAAATAGATAGTTGGTGAATACGCTACTGCGACGATAAATTATATTTTTTCATATATGTTGATTTATATAGAAATAATTACAATATCTGTTTTAATATCATAAGATATGTATTTAAATATATTTTATTACCTTTTTATAGGTAATTATATTAACTAACAGAATAATTTTTTTATCTATCTATTCTATCACTGCGGCTCTACGAAACTCGAAAATTCTTTGCTACAACAACCAACCGTCGCTATCCTGATCCTCAACCATCCAACCCCTACCCTCTCCCATCTCTCTCACGTCCCTTCCTACATGGTTCACCCACCGCGTCCTTGGTCTTCCAAGCGGACGTTTCCCGATCGGTCTCCTCACTAATATATTTTTCGCCATTCTTTCCTCTCCTATTCTAGCCACGTAGCCCTGCCCATCGCAGCCTTCTCGATATTTATAACCCTAACTATGACATAATCTTTCTATTCTTTGATTAATAATATACATAAATGCATGTTTCTGTTTATATAATCACTATTATATTATAATATTACGAATTTTAATTTAATTTTAGTATAAATCTCTAGGATTGATATAAAAAACAATTCGTTCTTAAATATTTTTGTTCTTTCTATTTAAAAAGGAAATCATGAGGTGTGATTTTGTTGCTTTTCACTCCAAAAGTGAAACCAATCCGTTTGTTAATATCTTAAGTGACTTGGGTTAGTTTTGTTTACTACCGGGAAATTGTTTTATTTCGTATATGTAAAACGATTTCAAGCGTCGAGGGCAAAAGTCTTTTAGAAAGTCACTCGACTGAGTTAAATTCATTCACTTCGAGTCTGGTGTATTTTTATTCGTCTATCTCACGCGATGTTCATTGTATAGGAACTTTAGTACAAGAATAACCAAAGTGAGATAAGGTTTGGAAAATAGAATAAGTTTTGAATAGACGAAATGAAAACTTTTTGATCGGATAGCATGTTTTATTTTTTTATTATGCTCTCTTTTTAGCTCCATTTTGCTCTGTCTGGCGTCTTCTTTTGGGTTCTGTAATCGGTTTCGCGCTCAACGACACACAGCATTAAAATGAGATATCGTTAGGGGGTGTCAGTAAATGATTTAGAATCTCTGCAGGAGGTTGTACCTCCTTCTCTTTCCGTTGACACTTTCTCTATTTGCACACAGCCATCCTCTTTTCAATTTTTTATTCTTTCTTAATATCCATTGTATTAAATACTGCAAATGATCAAGAAATGCAATGGTGATATTTCAATTCATCATAAAAAAATTCTCAGAAATGAATTAAATAGTTACTTTCAAAGATTCAAAAAAGTTTTTGATTGTAGATTTTGTAAAATTTTTCCCTATTTTTGAGCAAGGCCAATATGATTGGTTAATTATTATATGTGCCACTCAGAAGCCAAACAGATTAACTCTAATTTTTAAAATTTTGATAATAATGTAATGTAATGTAATGTAAGGTAATCTGCAACATATCAAGTAAATAATGAACTGGATAATCTTAATATTGCAATGCAATATACATTTTTCCGTAATCAATAAACCTGAAATTTCTACAAACTGTGAACTTTTGGCTTCATTTTCTCAGTTTCTTTAAATGTGGAGTTATTCGATTTGACTTCTGAGTGGCACATATATGTAATATATATTAAAAAAATCTAGAAATTAATTTTGGCATATAACAATTAAAAATTTATGAAAAACACCTCACTACTTAACCAATATCTTACCCACTCCACTCCAAAGAACTTATATCTGTTTGTCAATGAACATAAAAATATTAATTCTTGCAATTCCCGCATTTATTCAAATTAGTAAATTTTTATTTTAATTTCTAATAATCATTTAAATTAGATATTTTATGTTTCATTAATAATAATAGTAGTAATTAGTAATAAAATTATTCAATTTGCTTATAAAATAAAACAAAAGAGAAGAATTGTTCACATCAAAAACCCCGTTAAAAAGAAAACTATAAAAATCACATTTTTATATCTAATATATATATATATATTAGGAATAAAGTTAAATTTTTTATTTTTTAATCCAGTTATTAATGAAAAAAGTTCACAAAGCGACTTTTCCTTTGCTAAAAGGGTCAAAAAACGTTTACTAATATTCATTATCCTTTTTTTTTTGTATATAATCAAAATATTATTGTATTGTCATCGATTTTTAGTACGTGTTGAAAAATTCAGAGTTAATTCGATAATAAAATCAATTCCCATGAATTGTTTACATAAATTAGATAGATCAGTGGTCTTTAGCCATTTACGTGCGGAAAAAAACGAATGTATGCAAATAAAGTGTGGAGTAATGTATTTAAAATCCCTTCTTTTTTTTGATACTAAAATACTAAAATAATTATTTAAATATAAATTTATAAAAATCATTTGTTATTATAAGAAAAATATTATTCAACTAAGTCAAGGAAATCTATCTATCTATCTATATATATATATATATATATATAATAATATAAATAAAAATACAATAGCAGAAAAAATAATTTCAAGTTCTTTTTAATAATTTATCTGATATTTTTTTCAAAATGTTATTATAAACTTTTTTCTTTGTATATATTGTGTTTGTGTATGCAAAAAAATTTAATAAACCTATTCTTAAAGGAGGTGGAAATGATATATACATATATATATATTGTAGTATTGTATAATACAGAGTTTGAGCAGATAATAATATCAAATTCAATATTTTTTTCTTATTGTTAATATATATAATTGAAATTAAAAATTAATTTGATAAAGAAGAAAATCATGGAATTATAAATAAAATTTTAGAATATTATATTGAAGATATCTTCATATTTTATTAAATAAGATTAATTAATAATTACCTATAAATTATAAAACAAATAAATAATTAATTTAGAAATAGATAATTTTAATAATTTATAAAACAAAAATTGAATTCACAAAAATAATTTAATTTAAATATATATTAATTAATTAATATAAATAAAGTCAAAAAGTGTTAAAAAATTATTTAAAGAAATTTTATAAAATTATTAATTCAATTAAAAAGAAATTCATTGAACAAATATTTCAATACTCTTACTCAATTTCAAATAATAATCTTATTAATTAATTAATTACTACCTCTTTTGCTAAATAAAATAGTAATCAATAAATAATTAACAAAAAAATTTTTTTAAATAATTTTCCGTTCCAATAATTAAACAACAAATTCAATAAATAAAAGGTAGAAATTTTAAGAATATTTTTATTTTTGATTAAATCTTCAACTCTTCAAATTATAATATTAATAATTAAATAATTTATCATTAAATTAAAGTAATATTTTATGTTAACAAAAAAAAAAAAAATTAAACACTCGGTGAAATTTATTGATATGTTTGCTTTATGCGCATTTTGGCTAATAATAATCGTATCAATATACTTAAATTATTCTTCTAAAATTTTATATTTTTTTAATTTAATTTTACTATATATAACGTATTGATATGATTTGCCTAATGATAAATCTATTATTTAGATTAAAATTAAAATTTGAAAAATCATTTGTACTATCACTTTTTATAAATGTAACAACATAAGGATAAAGATATATTAGTAATTAACTTATTCGTACTAATTTTAATTAATATTATTATATTATAATTTTTTTTATGAGTAAACTTTTTTTGCTGAATTATAATTTATAAAATAAAATTATTTTCCAAGATAGAAATTTCCATGCTATCTGATAACTCTTATTTCAGATTCAGTTGAGCCGATATGTCGTGTTTTATAAGAATATCTTCACTCACAATGCATGGCTTTATCTAAAATATCCTTTTTCTTATTTTTTAAGCTGCTCTAAGATGAATTCAAAAGATAGAACTAACATGGCAAAGTAAAGTTGCTTATATACATATAGAGATATAAGTATATATATATATATATATATATATATTGGTATGTGTATTTTTTCTTTCGTTCCTCCAAAGGCTATTATGAGAATTTGATATTTGAGCTGATCCCAAAGCAGGTTGTCGCCTATTTGTTTGTTCATTCAACTCGTTTTCCATACTCCTGTTTCAATGAACCAACAGCCTGGTAGCCTTGATTTAGTTATTAAAATATTTCAACTATCAATTTCATATGATAATGACATTTTTATTCAATTTTATAATCACTTGTATATTCGTATCACTTATTAACACAAATCAATTATTTTATTAATATTTATTAATTTTTTTTTTGTCAATATACTTACCACATCCATAACTCCTCATACAGAAAGTCATTAAAAATAAAATAAAAGCATGACAATTTCTTTCTCAGAAGATATTTTTTTTTATAAATAAGTTGACCTGTGGCTAGGTCTGAACCGACCGACAGTTTGAAATAAATTAATTTCCAGCTACTGAAACAATTTCAAATAATTTTAATATATCTATTAATGTAATAAAAAACAGATATGGATATAACATAAATATTTTTAATTTTATTTTATTTATAATATATATGTAAGACCAGGCTGTGACGTCATGAATGGCTGGATGACGTCATATAATTTTAAATTAAGAAAAAAACTAATAAAGATGATTTTTCTCGAAGATAAAACAAATACAAAGTGAATGATTCGTGATAATATGTAAAAAATCTCCTCATGTGAAATTTGGTGTGAAAATAACCCTTCCCTTCCTATCGTCGATCGCTAATACTACCACTTCCGGTTTCCGGATTTGTACCAAAAGTTGATCAATTCATCCCACTGATGCATTAAGTAAATATACCAAATTTCATCAAAATCCGTTCAGCCGTTCAGGCTGTACACATCTATACGGACGGACGGACGGACGGACAGACATCATGCTAAAAATACTTTTTTCTGTTAAGAAAATGCATGATTCGTGGAGATATGTAAAAATCTCCACATGTGAAATTTGGTGTGAAAACAATACCTCCCTTACTATCGTCGGTCGGTAAAAATTATATCAAAAAAAAATTGAATCTGTACTCTTAACTTTCAATTTATTAATCGGTTTCTTTTTTTATTATTTTAGTAATTATTCAATTAAACGCGTTTTCGTTGATTTGGATAATGCTTTACCAGTGAGTTACTTTTGAAATTACAAATAAACTTTTCTTATGAAATTTTTTCTTCTAGTTGAGAAGATAAAAATTATTAAAATAAAGATTTTTTAAGTTTGACAGATTAGTTATGAACGTCGAAATGTGCCATTAAGTACAGTGGTGAATTAGGAGGGGAACGCGGTGGAACGACGTTCCCTTACCTTTTTTCAGAACCGGAACGCATTCCAGTACTTTTTCATGTCCCGACAACTCCCACTTAAATCTACTGTTAGAATTTCTTTTTTTGTGTTCGTTAATATTTTGTATAGTAAGAATAAGAAAAAATTTCGAAATTTAGAAATTACAAAATATTTAATTGAACAAGGAGCGGATGTGAATGCAAGCTCTTCAAATGTATGCACTCCTTTCGCGGCTTTAAGTTTTTCTAATTAACTTTTGAATTTTTTTTCCAATTAAATTTATTTTTATATAATTTTTACTCGCAGTGAACAAACCATCCTTATTGACTTTATTGATAAAAAAAAAACATTAAATAATAAATGATTTAAAACCAGTACAGAAACCTGTACAAACTTTATTTTGTCAATTTTAAAATATATTCAAAAAAATTTTCTTCTATTAATACTATTTCTGAAATTTCCTCCAATAATTATTAATTTATAATATATATAATAGTAGTTTTCATATAGTACATACTTCTAAATAAGTTTTTTTCAAAAACCCTCATAAAAATTAATAATAATGGACTTCCAAGAGGTAAACTTCAATTCTTTATTTATTACTCACAATCCTTGCGGTTCATTAAAATAGATCAAATTTTTCGTTCCAACGTTATTATAATATCTTGAAATATTTTCATTTCATGCAAAAACCTTATTTTAAATTTTGTACAAATTTGTTTTAAGTTTAATTCAGCAGATTTTAAATTAAATATTTGAAGTAACAAAATAAATAATCCATTTTTGTGTGTACATAATTCTTAAAAAGAAATAACATACTAATATAACCAACGAGCCCCGGTCTCTACCCCTTTGAATACTGAATAAAGACCTTAAAGTTCCTACAGTTCGTACAGGCATTTCGTTTATCAATCTAAAAAATTTTACCAAAATAGGGGCGGCAATTAATTCTATTTTCCGTGTGCCGTAAATGCTAGGAGGCGCTAGAAGAATGCATTTGTTATGCTCATAAAGATAAAGAAAAATTAATAATATAATTCAAATAAAAATTTATAGTTATTAAAATTACTCATGAAAAAATGAAAAAATTATTGAATTTATATTAACCTTCATATTGTAAGCCCAACTCTATTATCCCAATTAATTTTCAAATATATAATTTCTTCCTAGTCTTTCTTCACCAATTCGAGTCACGTTTATTTAGGTATGTATAGAGATAATTATATTTTTATTCCAATTTCTTCAATTTAATATATAAGTATTTTATGCAAATAATTTTTTTATACTAAGGAACTTAAAAAATAATTTATATATATATATATAATATTATATATATATATAAGTATATCGATTATTTTTATTTGATTTTGTTCACTGTAGTGCCAATTGACAGTAGTTAATGCATTAAAAAAATACTACTTGTTATGAATATAATTGAAATGAATATACACCTAGAAATGAATAAAATGTAATCTTTATTTAAGAAAATGATTCATAAATGAGTGAAAGTGATCCATTTTTACCTTTTTTCTGTGACTAACCAGTAATCTTATTAACAAGTGCAATTAAGTAATTAAAAATAAACAAAAAGGGAATAATAATTTTCAATAGTTTTTGTATAAAATTAATGAAATCACAAAAGTTTTTTTTACTCCTATTAAACTGATATGAAAAACTTTATTTGATTTTTATGAAATTTAATTAAAAAATTAAATCTATTCAAAAATTTCAATATACCTATACATTTACAATCGATTTAAATTTTAATTAATTTATAACTAATTATTTTCCAAAAGTTTCCTTGAATACTTTGTTAAAGCAATTTTTTTTTAATATAATATATAAACAATATGAAATATATAAACTATATATATATAACATTCAGAAAAAAATTTGTGTTTTTGTTTGTATGTTTGTTTTATATTAATAAAATAAAAATAAGGGACTATATGATAATTATGAATTCATATTTGAATGGGTGAATTTTTTTTATTATATGAAATGAAATTATAAAGTTATAATAATAGACAATGAATAATTATTAAATCAAATGGGATATATAAATATGCTAAATATACATATATAATAAATATATATATAATAGAATATTGAAACTACATACCTAATAAAATTAAATATTATTGTTAAATTTTTTCCTTACCTATTGAGCCCTTAGAACAGTGATTCTCAATCTTTTTTTTTACCACAGCACACAAAGAAAAACATAAGTGTAAAAATTGAAAAAATATTGAAAAAAAGTGGTCCCAAAAACGGTTAACCTTTTTTTTTTAAGAACCAAATTGAAAAAATTTAGAAAAAAAAGTTTAAGACCCTCGTCGTAGTCTCGCAGCACACTTTGAAAATCTTGCGGCACACTAAAGTCTCCAATTCTGAGACAGCACCATCCTGTTTTATTATATTTATCTTTATATTGTAAAACTATTAAACTATTCACAGCTTATTAAATTATTACTATCTCGACAGAGAAATTTGGTATACGGGCATTATTCAAAATTCGTAGATTTCTATCAACTTTTGAGAAATGTAGCTACATTACCTACCACGTTTTGATTTTTTTTTCCTCTAAAGTGACCTTAAAAATAAATATATATGTTTGATAGTTTTTCACACGATTAAAAATTGTATAAAACTTCTATATATAGAATTTCAGCTTGATTGAAGTGCTGAAAGTACCGGAATTAATTTTTTAACACGACTGCAAATCACGCGCCAGCATGTGATGTGGTGCCATCAACAAAGAGCCAAACACACGCTGGTTTAATATATATTAATTAATTTTAATTTATAATTTAATTTAATTTAAATATAATATATGTTAATTAATTCAATTCAAATTTGCGAGATAGTCGAGTGGAGACAATCCAGATTTATTTTTTCTATAAACTAACTTCTCACTAGTTTACCCCACCCATTCGATCCACATATACCAATTATAATTTTCCTGATTTTATGATTAACTATATTTAGCACACAAACTTCTTAATTTCTTCACCCATTCAAGTCACGTTTATTTTAGGAATGCATATGTGTCATGCAATTATATACCAATTTATTAAATTATATGTATACAATTAATTTATACCAAATAATTTATTTTAGATGACAGAATATAATCAAAATCTAGAAAATACTTAATGGATGATTAACTAAAATAATAAATAAAAAAAAGTACTGATTAATAAATTGAAAATTATGAGATCCGATTAGACAAACGGCATTCCAATTTTTTTTTTTTGCCGATATCACGTTTAATGGACTTTCGCCAAGTTGATAAATGTTCCTCGCTCAAGTGTAAAAGCCTTAGTTAGAAGTTGCTCGAAGGGTCAACACGACAGTTAACAAGTTTTACCAAATTCAACACAGTCTTCTTAATTCCAACACCTGTAACTTTGTTCCTTGCTTATTAGATAGACCCAACACGTAAGGGGGTTAGACAATCAATTCAGTGGAGCAATGAATCTAATATTTATCGATAAGTAGGTTTGTAAAAGATAAAGTTACCGAAATCGTCTTCGTTCAAACTATTGCTGCAGTGATTAGATAGTGAGAGAAAGAGAGAAAGAGAGATGGAGAGAGATAGAAATAACTTATCTGGAATGAAAGTGATCGCCCTCATGCATTTCAAAGTCATTCTATTTTTTGCTGCAAATTCAGATATAAATTCGGTGTTTTGGGAGAATTTCAAATATCATATTTTTAATTGATAAATTCTTGTCTAATAAAAGAATGAGTTTGTATGTATAATATTAGAGACGTGTTAAATGAAGCACAATTTCTCTACTACAAACTTAACCTCACTTATTTATTTAAATCATAAAAATTCTATAGATATTCCTACTTTGAAAACCGGACTGAGTGCTGATCTTGTTCGAAAACTTTTTTTTTTTTTTTGAATTTCTAGATTTTTCTTTTTTTTTTTTTTATTTTTGAGTTAAGGGTAAAATCGCCCAAACTCTGTTGTTTCACAAAATTAAAACGAGAGAGAAAAGTCTCTCTGAGTTGATAAAGATCATTTAAATAAATGTAAATTTTTATGCTTGCAAAAATATTTGAGAAAGATGGTGAAACGCATTCGTTTGAATGAATCGAACAGTCAGTAAAAAAAAAATGAGAGATGAATTGCTAATTTGACTTTTCATCTCACTTTTCAAGAATTAGATCAAAGCATCAAAGGGGCTTTTATGAAAGAGATTGCTCATTTCGAATTGTATTGATCTAAGGGTCTTTCCACAGCCAAATATTAGTCATTTTTCTTCAGTTTAGTTTCAATTTAAACTTCATTGATATTAGATCAATTGAATGAAAATAGTAATCGGAATTTATTTTATATTCATGAATCATAGCATTTAATAAGTCTTAAAGAACTAACAAATAAATAAAAAGTTTATTGAACCAAATTATATCTACATATTATGGAGAACTAATTATATAATAAAAATAATAATAATAATGAGACTCTTAAGTGGTTAGCACGTCAGTCTACCACAGAAATTCAATAATTAATAATTTCTATTTAAAGCTTTGCGCGACCCTTAGGGTTTATCAGAAAATAATAATAATAAATAATAATGATAATAAGTACTAAAATAAATTGCAAATTTTATCAATATTTGTAATTTTTTAGGATACCATAAAATAAGTACAAATATCATTATGTAATTCAGCAGAAATTTATATTAATTAACTGTGATCAATATATATATATATATATATATATATAAGTAATTTTTCATTTCTACTTATTTATTTCTATTAAATATGAACATTCTAATCAAAGTTGACATTTATAAATCAAATCCAAAGCAATTTGACTTTAGAAGCATCTCCATTATTAAGGATTAAAATTAAATATTCATAGCGAAATGACTTCCATCGAGAACTCGCGAAAGAAGAGAAAGGCAAGATGGCATACGACAAAGGGAGGCTGGGATCCTTACCTGAAACAAAAAAAATAATAAGAGAGAGATTAGTGCAATGCAATTACATTCCAATTGGATGAAAATGGGGGAAATAAAATTGTCATTTGCTTAATAGAAATATGATGGATTTCACATTTTTCTACTAAAACCCAGCTGCATTCTCAAATTAGGTACGATATATAATAAATTAATTATATAAATCGGAAAATTGAAAAAATAAAATTAATCGATATATTTATTAATATTTTATTAGTTAATTTGTATTTTAAAAGGGAAGTTTGTTCATAGTGAAAAAAATTAGTTGGCAGGATAGGAACGAAGTTGGCTGATAATAAAAGAGACGGGAAAAATGGGGGGGGGGGGGGGGCAAAGAATTTGTCTGAAAGTGGTTAAACAGGGGACCGTCGGGTTAACTTTCGAGTTCAGAGGCACCACAAAATTTTGTCATTTGTAATTCTATAAGATATAAATATTTATTTATATTTTAATTGATATTTATGTATATATAGGTAAAATAATATATAAGAAGAAAAAATATTATTATATTTAGTTATTTATTTTTCAAATTAGAATTATTATCACAATCAAATTGTAAATAATTAACAATACTGACTAAATTTAACATTTAAATAAAATAATATAATAAACAAGAATGATATACCATATATATACATATAATATTTTTAGAGTAAAATTGAACCAAACAACAATAATTTCTATCATATTATTACCTATTCTACTAATTCTAAATATAAAAGTATTATATTCATAATTAGAAAACTGATCAATAATTTTACACGTTTCAAGATTTCATAATCCATTTCAACACCTTCACCATTTCTTCTTTAGAGTTAAAATTTTGTAAAAAAAAGAACGTTTGTTTTTAAGAAAATAAGACTTTCATTTTCTGAGTTATGACCAATATGACCACTTTTTAGCATAAGACTTTAGGTAACTAAGTCCGTGCCTTTTGGAATTTCTAGATGGCAACACTGCTCCTGTCAGCAGGCAACTATCAGCTGACTCCTGTCTAAATTTGAACCAGCTGGGTCTTTTAGTTTTTGTTTAACGTCCATTAATAGTAGACTACATTGTGATTTGAGAAGAAAATAGAAAAAATTGAATTTCCATAAAAATCCATGAGTTGGGATACGAATTGCTTTCTCATCCGCCCTTTTATCCGGATTTAGCCCCGAGTGATTTTTTCTTGTTTCTAAACCTAAAGAAATGGCTCGGCCGAATGAGATTTGACTCCAACGATGAAATCATTTCACAAACAAATACATATTTTGATGTCCTCGACAAATCTTATTTTTTGGCAGGAATTAAAATATTTTTTTTTTTATCCAAAAATCTGTGTTTCATCCAAAAAGTCACGGACTTATTGACCTGCCCTCATATTGGAAATAAAACGATCATGAGTATAAATCATCTTTATTTGTATGATTAAATTAATTAATATATTTTTAAAATAAACTGAGGTAAAAATCGTTATATATATATAGATATAGATATATACGTAACGATGTAATTAAAAATTATAATCATATAGGATATAGGAATTTTATGAATGTAGATATTATTTAATTTTGTTTTTGTTTATTAATTATGAATTAAAAATTAATAATCATAATAATTGAATATATTTGGAAGTGTGTGTGTTGCATATACCAATTATCGGAATTGCTGTTGATTTTGAATTAATTATTTTTAAGATTGAAATTATCAACCAACCTAGGTAAAATATTATCAATAATTTGCCTATATTTCTTATTGAACGTTTCGGTTTTTCGCGCCGATTGGGCTAAAATACCGGGTCACTGGTTGGCGTGAATTAGCTCGGCGTATCTGGGTTAATAGACGAGGAAACCACTTAGCCATTAGCTAACCAGAAACAAGCATCAGCTCCTTTCTACAGCAGAAATTAATTACATCGTGTCTCGGAGTCCTTGGAGATTCCATCAACTTGCACTACGCTTATTTGTCATTTCATGTGATGACGGATCTACCTTGGAAATACCTAATTAAATTCCAAAATTCAAAATTCAATACTTGTTTAATAATTTACAACTGAAATGTGCGTTAGAGAGATTCTAAAATATATATATATATATATATATATATATATATATATATAGACAAAGAGAAAAACTCTCACTTTAAATAAATTGGAAAAAGTTAGGGGAAAGTGAGGGTAGTTAGAATATATAGTATATATATTAGTTATTGTTAATGGCAAATTCGTGTACTTGAAAAACCAATGATAAATATTATATTATTATTAAATATTAATAGATAGTGATTATTCCATTCAACATTATAAATTGATTATAATGTATTATATGAAAGTGAGGCATGGTCAATGACATTAGAATTCGAGAGCCTTTTCCTAATTAGTTAGTAAACCAAATAAAAAAAATATTATCTAGAATGTAAATAATGAAATTCGCTGTATAAATACAAATGTAAATGTATAGTAATTCCGACCAGGAGTCAACCAATTGATTGTAAAAATTATTGTAAAAGCTTCTTTGTTATGTTATGGGATGAAAAAAAAATTTATCTATCACAAATTGACTAATAAACATACTTTTTTTAAACTAAAAAAAACAGTTTATGGGGTTTAAATAACATAAGAGTTTTTCAAAATATCTGAGTCAAAAATAAAAACAAGGTAATAACTAGGCTGCCTATCAATAAATTTCATTACTTATATGTATCCTCAAACTCAATGAGGAAAATAAAATAAAAAAGTTTTCGATGGTCGCGTAACTTATTCAAGAACTTATAGAAAAAACCAATATGAAAAGACGGGTGGATAAGCAAAGGACGAGGTAGAGTGACTATATAAGATTAAGAGATAATTAAGATGGAATTGGGAGAAGATAGAATTTGGGTGGAGGTGGCTCAGGATATGAACGATTGGAATCGAGACAATAAAGTTCAATAGTAGCACAGTTATATACAATAAATATAAAAACATAAATCACAAGATTTTTGAAGTTAAAGAGTTTTAAATTTTGAATGGTGGCTCGAATTAAAATGACTAAATTATATTATCTTGGTTTTTATTTTTAGTTTAATTACTCAATTATTAATTACTACTATATTTTAAGTGAAATATTTTGGGTCAATGAATATAAAATTAATACTATGTAAACTACGACTTCCAGTTGCCGGATATTCACCAAAAGTTGATGAATTCATGCTACTGATGCATGTATGTAAATATGCCAAATTCTATCAGAATTCGATGAGGTCAAGCTATACACGTCTATACGGACACACAATGGACAGATGAACGGACGGACAGACGGACAGACATCATGTTAAAATACTTTTTTCTGTTAACAAAATGGATGATTGGTGGGGATATGTAAAAATCTCCACATGTGAAATTTGGTGTGAAAACAATAACTTCCCTTCCTATCGTCGGTCGGTAAATAGTTGTTAAAATATTAATATTTTAATCAATAATTAATTAGATTAATTTCAAGCATTTATAAATAAATATTTACTACTAATACTTTTTCCCTATTTCATAAAATTTTATATTCCTAAATAATGAATAAATTTAATTAATTTTATAATATAATACAAATATATATGAAAAATATTATAATTTGATATATATTTATATATATATTGAAATAATTCCATATTTATTTATTTATTTTTGATTTAATTAAATAATTTTTATTCCAATAAAATAAAATAAAATAAAATAAAAATTTATTGAAATGGATAATTGCCGTAAAATGGTTAACTCAATTCAAATGAAAATAAAAATATTTACAATAATAAAAATATCAAGTCCATGAATTATTTTATTTAGATGAATGCAACAATGAATGAAACCTAGTTTTTTTGTTTTTGTTATGTTTTTTTTTTGTTTTTGTATTTTTTTATTCACATAAATGTTATATCTCTTTATATGTACTATCATCTATATTTGTTTGTGTTAGAGTGGATAACATTTCTGTTGCAAAAGGGAAACAAGTTATCGGGTTCTCCCCACCTCCACCCCCATTCCCCCATCCGACCCCATCCCACTTCACCCCATCATCCCCTTCGCTTCCTTTCTCCACCATTGCCAATTAGTTTGCAATTTGAAATATCTATTAGCTTGTTGATTTTTCGGTGGCTTCTCTTATTTATGTTAATCCCCCGTCCATCTCCATCTGCTTGCTGGTGTCACTGATCAGTCAAAGGCCTCTCTGATGCCGATGGACGCAGTTAATTAATCGGGCCAAGTGCGTTTTCATCGGAGAGCCGCTTGTTGGTTGAACATGGATGGTATGGGGATGCAAAGGGGGAGATTGGAGTCCGATTTATATGTCACGTCAACGACAGAATTTATTCATTTCACCCCGTTGCTGGGAAAATATGTGTTTCTCTTCAATATTCATTCAATTTGGATAATTTACTCTTGGTCACGGCTTATAAAAAAGTTGTATTTAATATATATATATATATATATATATATATATATATATATATTTAAATAAATTGGTTTGAATGTTAATCAATTTCATCGAGAGGAAGAAGAAATCAAATCCATTAAATATTATACATCGAGGGAAAAATTTTTGAAATATTGATGGATTATAAGTACTTACAAGGAAGTAAGGGGAATTTGTTACAAATAGTAGAGGATTTATGAGAAGTAAGAAATACTCGGGAGGGGAAAATGAAAGAATGAGGGAGATCGATTAGAAGTAGAAAGTCCAAATAATCCATCAATATTACTACTATTGTATATATATATATATAAAGAAAAATCGAGCTGAATTGGTTTCAGCCTCAGGAAAAATCATCATTGTTAGTTTTCTTTTAAGTTAAAATAGTAAATTTAAATGACGTCATCAACTACGTCAGCCCATCCATATTCTGCAGCGTTTCCTACAATACAAAATATTCCTACAATACAATACAAAATATTATAAATAATAATAAATAAAATATAATTTAAAATATTTATTTTAATAATTTTTTCTAATCAAATATCGAAATATATAAATATTATGTTATTATATCCACAGGCCATACTTTTCTGTCTTTCAGCGCATTAATACGTACGTTTAAGGGCTGTATGTTTTATGACTATTTTTTTTATGTTCTTTCAAATCATAAGGTTTGAGTGTTTAAAATTTTATATCTAAAATTTATCTTATTAGTTTGACAAACATTGTAAGTCTATATTATGTTTCTGTCTACTATCTTGAAAATTGTTAACATGTTATTTATATTTTAAAATCATTTAATTAATATTCATTTAAAATGATATTTAAAGAATATCTTATCGCAAATAAATTGTTGAATAAATTTGATCTAATAATATCAAATTATTTTATAAATTAAAGTGACAACTTTTTCAATAAATTATATTAAATAATTTAAATGATATTTGATTATGATAAATAAAAAGAAAAAAAGTTATATATGAATAATTTTGTTTGTTAATTGCTAGAATTAATATTAATAATTTTGAATTCATTGTGTTGAACATGTATGACTAAATGGAGAGAAAATGAACAGCGCACTGCTTTTAATAAATTCTTTTAAAATATTTTATACCTAATTTAAAGCAAAGAAATTGATTGAAAGTGTCTATGTATAAATAGAGAAAAAAGTGAGATTATAAGATAAGAATAGTAGAAAAGAGGATTATCATTATATTGAAACGCCCCAACAAATTTATTAATATTAGCAGCCAAACTCAATATAATAAGAAATTTTTTTTTAATGACCGAGTGGCGGCTCGGTGAACCAGGTACCATATATATATATATATATGGTACCTATATATATATATACCATATATAATGAGAATTTATAAAATTTAATTAAATGTCTAGTGACTAATTTGATTTGATAATTTACATTTAAAATCACAAAACACAATTGTTTGTTAACTTTTGCAAAAATTGTAGAAGAAAAAAAAATATTCTATATTTTATATTTTATTTGAATTTATTTTGATTGTTGTACAACTATCATTATGAAATATTGATTAATTTAATGAAAATTATAATAAAAAAAGAAAAAATAATTTTAAAAAAATAGTATTAAAAAGTATTTAAAATTTAAGGGGAAAATTGATTGAAATAAGAAAAGAATAATTAAATATAAGCGAATCAATGAATATTGTGCCATCATAGCGGCGGGTATCATTTGCCGTTTGTCAAATTTTATTAATTATTATTTAATTAAGGAAGCATCGTAAAGTTATAAAATACTAGTGAAAATGAATCTAGGTTTCATAACGGGTGTGTATGTGTTTTATTTAATTGTATAAATGTCAGTAAATGTTTATTGAAAGTGTACAAACGACACCAATTAAAAATATATTTTTATTTTTATATTCAATTAAATAAAAATTTATTTCATTTACAATCTGTCGAAAATTGTGTTGAATCATGTGGTATATAGTTCGTTTTTAAGTAATTTCTATAAACTCAATAAAATTGAATAAAGGTATTTTTGTAAATTTTTAAGTATATAATAAATAAATGAGTTCTAAATTTTCTAATAGAAAGAAGTGAAAGAAAAAGTTATTTTCAATAAACAGGAGTAAATCAAAATATATATAAGAAAATCTTGACAGAGAATTCTTTAAAAGTTAAGAATTTTTTTATTTTTAATTAATCTATGATAGGTATTCTCTTTCATCTAAATAAAATGGATGATTTTTTTGGATCAGGAAAGGAAAGGTAATGAAATAGTTTCAAAGGAGTCCCAAGGTAAAGGACATGATTTCTTCAGGTGAAAGCAAGGAGAGTGAAATCATGAGCTCACGTGAGGGCAGGGACGCTACTCCCTGAAGTAAATATCTTTTCTACTGGAATTATACGAGAGCATGTCAATAAGCCCGTGACTTTTTGATTTTCTTTCTCTTAAATGAAATGGCAACCCTGCTCCTTTCAGGAGCCAACTATCAGTTGACTCCTATCGAAATTGGAATCAGCTGGCTCTTTTAGTATTTGTTTAACATCCATTGATAGCAGACTACCTCGTGATTTGACAAGAAAATGGGAAAAATTAAATTTCCATGAAAATCCATGTATTGGGATACGAATTGTTCCCTCCTCCGCCCTATTCTCCGGATTTAGCCCCAAGTGAGTATTTTTTGTTTCCAATCCTAAAGAGATTTGACTCAAACGATGAATTTTCCCACATACAAATACCTATTTTGATGTCCTCGACAAATCTTATTTTTGGAAGTAAAAAAAAAAATTGGAGAAACGTTGGAGAGTTCAAAGGAAACTATGTTGAAAAATAAAATAATTTTTTATCCAAAAACCGGTGTTTCTTTCAAAAAGTCACGAACTTATTGACCTACCCTTGTAGCAAAGAATTTACTCGTTACCCATGATTCTTACTATTAATTATAATTTTTTTCTTGATTGATATTATGAATTTACTAAAGATCTATAAATATTATCCCAAAATTTCATAGGTAATATTAGTATTCGAAAAGTGTTTTAAATATTATAAAAAAAATATATTATATTTATTCATTTTATATATAAAATGTTACAAAGTTCGTAAAGTAATTAGTAATTATTATTAATTTTAAAATATTTCTTTAAATTGTTTTAAATGTTTTATTTTTATATGTCAGAAACAAGATTTTTACTATTAAATAGTTTGTATTGCTTTCTTTTTTATGAAATTTGTCTAAAATAAAATTTAGATAAATGTTATATTGCTGATATTGATTATAAAATATACTACTATTATACATTTTGTTATAATTGTGAAAATCTAAATAAAATTATGTTATATATATATATATATTTTGAATTGAAGTTATTTTAGTAATTGTAGGTCGCATTTTTTTCTACCTCTATTATCTTAATCCGCCACAAGACACTTAAATTTCCTGTTTAATTTATAGATTTTTACAATTTCCATTAATTATAATTGAATAATTTCTTTTATTTACATTTCAAATTGTTAAACAGCTTATACTTTTTTTTCCACAACCTGGCAATGGGTCGGGAGCAAAGTGAGTAATAAAAACAATGATTGAAGATTTTATTAATAAATATGCCGCGGGGATTAATTTTGTATACATTTCTATTTTAAGGCTGCATATTTAAAAAAAGGTCGGATTAAAAATCCCTTTAAAAAAAAAAAGATGAATTAATAAGCCGAGAGAGCGGTGGTTGATTTTTAAGCCCTTCTCTGTGTCTTTGGCTGGAGGTCAAGCTATCCAACTGACCTTTGCAACCCTTCGCCATGCCTCCCATCCAAAACATTTTATTACTCCGAGGAGACTTTTGTCGCATTTTCAATTAACTCCCAATCTAATTAAATGGTCTTTGCTTTGGATCTATTATCAACGACCAATTGGCCTTTCAGCGGCCCAGTAACATTCCGACTTGTGGTCAGGCCGATTGAATTGTTTTGTCACGAGAACGAAAACAAAATCAACCAATGGAAAGATCTGGATGAAGGTCTGTTGTAAAAATCCTTCTTGAAGATGGATACTAGCCAGGAATAATGAATGAACAGAACATCCAAATGCCAAAATACTTTTTAATGTAACTCCCCACAAGACCTTTGTTTCGGTTTGAACTTAACTCAGCTAACAATACTTTAAGACTTAATTGGGTTATTCAATAACTTTTTTTTTTGAATATTAACTAATTTCCTTTCTTTGTTCACTTAGGGATGAAAATAATTATAATTTGCTTCATGTATTATATTTTATCTATCTCACTCAGAGATAGTATTGCGATCACGAAAATTTTCGATGTCGAGATTTTGATGTTTTTATGTTTCGAAGGTCCCTGAGTCATTTTCACAAAAGTTGAGAAGAATGTCTGTATGTGTGTATGTAAACAAGATTACGCAAAAACGGTTTGAGTTAGAATAATGAAATTTGGTACACGGACATTATTCAAAATTCGTAGTTTTCTATCAACTTTTGAGAAATGTAGCTCATCCGGAAGAAGACCATTACCTACCACGTTTTCATTTTTTTCCCTCTAAACTGACCGTAAAAATAAAGATATTTATAATTTAATTTAAATATAACTAGCTTCGGCGCTCTTCATACCTTGACGGGGGCTCCGCCCCCTGTACCCCCGAGAGGTCCATAGTATTTGGTTGAAAGTAGTAAAAGGTTTTTATCCATTTTGTTTCAATCAGTATATTACATAAAACATTCATTTCTTTTTGTGTTTTTATTTAAAATATATTTTAATTTAATCATTAAATTAATTATATATTAGAGGACCAGTGTGAGAGCCCTCACACGCAAAGAAATTGAAAAGCAAAAAATTGCAAAATATTATAAGATATAAGAGGCACTGAATGTGACGTCACAAATGAAGTCAAAAATAATAAAAAGTAAGAAAAAAATTATTTTTTCACTTTTCTCAAAAAGTATTTGTTTTCCAATGAATTTCATGCTATTAATAGATTATCCCGAGGGTTATCAAATGGCATTGGAATGGCCCAAATCCCAAGGAGTATGTGTTAGAACTATCTTTTAAATATATAGATATATGTTGATTAATTCAATTCAAATTTGCGACATAGTCGAGTGGAGACACTCCAGATTTTTGTATTGAAATATTAAGGGTGTGTATGGGTATATATATCCAAAATGATTTTGAATAAATGAAGAAGTCAAGTAATATTCTTTTGTTTATTTATTTCTAGGATTATTATAGAATTGATACAGAAGATGTAATGGAACATTGTAATTGGCTAATTTCTGATTTTCTCTGAATAATGCAAATCAAAGATCTGGTTTAAACGAAAATTGAATATTTTTTTTTGAGTGTAATTTTATTCCTAATTCTCCTTTAGTTTTAATACATTTTAAAATTTTATATTAAACTATATTTTATATTAGACTATATAAAAATTTGTAAAAAACAAACAAACAAACACATTATCTATAATATAAGAAAATAAGAAAATAAGCAACTTAAAAAAATTATTATTATTATATATATATATAAATGACATCACTCAATCTGGGGGAAAACGCGCTTGAATACCATCCTCGTGGTCTCGAGATCAAGTCCCAACCTCCACGATCACGTACTTAAACTAAAAAGTAGCGACGTAGATAAAAAAAATCAAGATTAACGTTTAGAGGATCTCTTCTGCGGATCATAGAACACTTTTACCCCACTTAAGCGCAACTGACTTCATATGATGCAGTTTCGTAGAATGTTCTAAAGTTATAGATTATATATATATATATATATATGAGTATATAAAATAAGTATAAGGAAATAAATAATTTATAATTAATATATTTAATTTTATATATTTATAAGAGAAAAAAAATATTCTAAAAGCTTCACTCAATGTTCCTGGCCCGCCAAACTAAGAACGAGGGAGATTTTGGTAGGGAGGATTGGGTTGTTCGAGGAATATCGAGCGTGTGTGCGCAACTACCAACTCTCAATTATCAATAGAGAATGTGAAAAACCCTCTTGCATCCCCATCTCACATCTCCCTTTGGTAGAAATAAAAAATCACACAGAAGATCATTTCATTTTATAAGTATTTTCATAAACAAAAATGATAATAATAATAATATTAATATCAAAATCATACTAGTTTAGAGCTAGATAGAATATAAAGGATAAAATAATTAAAATAATGATAAATTAAAGGAATTAGGAATTTGAAAAGAGATTTTTTATATATAAAAGCTATTTTTGATGTAACAGTTTTATATAATATTTTAATTGCATTTTTTATAAATTTATTATTAAAATAAATAAACTATGATATATATATATATATATATATATATATATATATCATATCTTATTATACTAGCAAAGATAGTATAATAATATATATATATATATATGAGATATTAAAATCGCTCTAAGGATTTTTTGAAATTTAGAATTTGTTACAAATCGAAGAGGATTTATAAGAAATAAGAAATACACACTTGAGACGGATAATAAAAGAATGAGGGAGATCGATCAGAAGAAGAGAGTCCAAATAATCCATCAATATTATTATCTACTATATATATATGTCTTATCTTATTATACTAGCAAAAATTGTATATATATATATATATTGGTATATTTTTGAGAGATTAAACCGCTCTAAAGGACTGTTTTAAAATTTACACCATATATCATTTTTATAAAGAAAAATCGATCTGTATTGGTTTCAACCTCGAGACAAATTTGTTAGTTTTTTCTTAATTTAAAATAATAAATTTAAATGACATCAGCAACTACGCCAGCTCCTCTGTATTCTGCCGGACAGCACTTCCTTAAATACAAAATATTATAAACAGAATAAAATTAAAAATATTTATTTTAATAATATTTTCTAATCAAATTTCGAAATATATATTATGTTATATCCACAGGCGATACTTTTCTGTGACTTTTCAGTGCATTAATATTTAAGGGGTGTATGTTTTATGACTATTTTTTTTTAATTTATGTTCTTTTAAATTATTTGAAATTGTTTCATATATTTACTCGTTTATTTATTTTAAATAATAATATTAATTTTAAATATTGTACCAGGTATAAATATTACCAGCTAAACCCGAAATATATTTTAATGACCGAGCGGTACTATATATTATATAAAAAATATATAAATAAAATTATAACTACATAAAATATAATAAAAAAAAAATACCATGATTTTCAAGAGAATATTATTAACTAAATTTTAATATATAATAAATAAATCTCACCAATATTAAATGTAATTTTTCAAAAACAAAATCCAAGAAAGTATAATAAATGATTATCGATCGTTTGTTTAAACATGAAGGGTAGAGGGATGCGGGTTAGGGGACATTTTTAAATAAGAAATTTGAGATTAATCTGGCTTTTCATTTAGGCTGTAGTATATTCGTAAGATTAAGATGCCAACAAATCTAAAAATGCTCCGATTGTATTGATTAATATATTCCACCTACGGAAAAGTAAAAAAAAAAATTCAATATTCATTCTTTCTTATGAATAACAAGCAAAAAATATACATATCGTTCTTTAAATAAAGTAATTATTTTTTTTTTTATTTTGAAAATCTATTAAAAAAAATATTAAGAGAGATTATTGTTATTCTTAATATTAATATACATTAGTCAACAATTTGAAATTTCAAACAAAATATTAAATGAACAAATATATTAAAAAGTTTCTTTCATGTTATGATTAGACAAATGAGTGTTTGTGACGTACCAAACGACATCGCTACTTTTCGAAAAAAAAAAAAATTTTCTTTGTATTTTCATTTAAAATAAAAAATAAAAAATAAAAATATTAAAATATATTAACAGAGTAAATCTATTTATTATAGTAGAATAAATTCATAAGAATGTATAATGCTATATATAGAATGATTGTCATTGTAATTTAAATTAATATATTCATTAAATTGAAATATTTTCTCAAATCCATTTCACCGAATTTATATACAATTGAAATTCTTTCTGATATATACCAATTATATGGTATATTATATTAATCATAATATAGAAGGCTACGCCTAAAACGGGAAACAATCCTAATTCTAGTGATAATGTTTCATTCAATTATTATTCTAGGAAAGCATATTATTTCCGAAAACAGTAAAAGTAATGATTCGTTTGGAATTTATATATTATTGATCTCTCTATAAATTTATATATCATCAAGCATTCTTCCTACTGTCTCCGTTCTGAGCCACCTCCATCCAGTTCCTTTCTTCCCCCAATTTCTTTTATATTGTCAATTTTCTGTATTCTTTTCTATGCACCAATTGGTTTCCTATTTTTTTATATTATAAATTGTATTTATTTTTTAATTTATTTATATTAAAATATAAATCTTTTCTTAATATACTAGAAAAAATTATATAATTATATATATATATTTATTTTTGAAATATTAAACTGCTCTATTGATTTTTTTTTTTGAATTGCACACCATAGATAATAATTATAAAGTAAAATCGATCTGCATTAGTTTCAGCCTCAGGAAAAATCATCTTTGTAAGTTTTATCTTAATTTGAAATAGGAATTTTAATAATAAATAAGTTGACCTGTGGCCAGGCGCAGAACCGACCGACGGTTTGAAATAAATTAATTTCCAGCTACAGGAAACAATTTCAAATAATTTTAATATATCTATTAATGCAATAATAATAAACAGATATGGATATAACATAAATATTTTTAATTTTATTTTATTTATAATATATAAGTAAGAGCTGGCAATGACGTCATGAAGGGTTCCGGATTTGCACCAAAAGTTGATCAATTCATCCTACTGATGCATTAAGTAAATATACCAAATTTCATCAAAATCCGTTGAGCCGTTCAAGCTCTACACATCTATACGGACACACAACGGACGGACGGAGGGACAGACATCATTCTAAAAATACTTTTTTCTGTTAAGAAAATGCATGATTCGTGGAGATATGTAAAAATCTCCACATGTGAAATTTGGTGTGAAAACAATATCTCCCTTACCCTCGTCGTTCGGTAAAAAATGATGCCTGGCAACGGCGGACAGCTCTTTCTTAATTATAAAATATTATAAATTAAATAAAATTAAAAATATTTATTTTAATAATATTGTGTAATCAAATTAAGAAATATATATATCAGGACATACTTTTTCTGTTTTTCAGTGCATTAATATGTACGTTTAAGGGTTGTTGAAATCGTTTTTTTTTATATTTTGTCGTTTAATTATTTTAAATAATATCTTAATCTTAAATATTCATAGTTCATAAGGAATAATTTTTTTAATGTACCGGTGAACCAAGTACTATTATATTAAAAATTCAAAAGATAATATGCCATTTAGATACCATATGATAATTAATTTTTGGCTGGATAATTTAAAAAAAACCTACATTTATTGTATGTTAGATTGAGGAATGGACATTTATTTAAAACAAGCCACAAGAGATATAAAAAAAAAGTATTATAATAAATTAGAACACATTAGGGATATAAATTTGAAATAAATTAAATGAATATATTTTGGGAAATAATATAAATACACCTATAGTATAGCAATATAGAAGGTATATAATAGAATAATGATTATATATATAGTTGGTAATATAATAAATGATTATCTACTTTTCTTTTACCCTCTCTCTATATTAATATAGTTCTAACAAGTGCTGAACGTTTATTTTTAATCTTATATATTGATAGAAAAAAAAAAAAGATTTATTTAAGTTATACGCGAAATAGAAGACAACGCCCTAAGAGAATCAATGAATATTTTCCGGAAATCGAAAATCGATAAAATGGATAGTGAACCCCGTTGTATGAGTTTCAAAAGAGTGTGTGGTGGTGGTGGTGTGGTGTGGGGGGGAGGATGGTATCAAAAGGGAAGGGTGAAATATTTTAAGGCCCACCAAAACAACATTTTTATTGACTATTTGAAATAAAAAAAAAAAAAAAAAAAAAAATTATTAAAAAAAAAAGAGAGAATATTGAAAATGTAATTGAAGAGTAGAGGGATTGTGGTGGTGTGTGGTTGGTGATGATGTCGGATGAGGAGGAGAAGGGTTTTTCAAGTTGTACGGGAAACGTTAAACATTCGGGAGGAAATACTCCTTCTACCTCGCTCGTTAACGGTCAAATAAATGACACCATCAAAACTCAGAAACTGGAAAGAATGAATGATGTGACGTCACGCATTTATCCCTCTTCAAAAATTTTTCATTATTTATATATATATATATATATATCGATAGAGATATAGATGTATATATATATACTATATATATAAAGAGATGAAAAACAAGATAGATAGATCGATTGTAAAAGAAAGAATGAAAGAAGGGGAAGAGTCCCTGAACACAAAATGAGATTCAGATGCTTTTAGATCTAAATTCTGATGATTTCGATAGAATCATCATTTATTATTTTTATTTATTTATTTATTTATTTTTTTTTTTTGTAATTTGATTGAATTCTGGTTAATAAGAAATAGAACAGGAATAAATAACATAACAACTCAACATTTCAATAAAATTAATAACCTGGGGTCGTTGCCCATCTGCACTCGGTCAATTGTATACCCCACCTCGAAGGTTTTATATAATTATAATCATTTATAATCAATTTTTGAACAAATTATGCAATTGTTCGACCATCAAAAATTGTATAATTAAATCTATTATAAATGCATGACCTATGCATTGCAAATGCTGCATTGCTAATCGACTTAAAATGCATTTCCAATGGATTATTTTCCCCGAGTTTTTTTTTTTTTTCTTTAGCCGACCCATTGATTGCAATGATGCTTTATTTACTCTAATTAATAGATTAACGTTATTTCGTATTGATTCAAGAGCTTGTGAATTTTTATTTTAATTCATTAATAATTTTTTTCATTAAGATAAACTGGTTACTCATAATAATAATTATAGTTTATATAGATATATAAAAAATAAAATATATAGAGATATATAAAATAAGTTGACCTGTGGCCAGGTCCGAACCGACCGACGGTTTGAAATAAATTTATTTCCAGCTACAGAAACAATTTCAAATAATTTTAATATATCTATTAATGTAATAAAAAACAGATATGGATAGAACATAAATATTTTTAATTTTATTTTATTTATAATATATAGCTGAAGTAGCCGGCGTTGCTCGGCGTTACCCGAGGCTGTGACGTCATGAAGGACTGGGTGACGTCATATAATTTTAAATTAAGAAAAACATAATGAAGAAGATTTTTCCTGAGGATAAAACCAATACATTCGTGGTGATATGTAAAAAAATCTCATGTGAAATTTGGTGTGAAAATAACCCTTCCCTTCCTATCGTCGATCGCTAATACTACCACTTCCGGTTTCCGGATTTGCACCAAAAGTTGATCAATTCATCCCACTGATGCATTAAGTAAATATACCAAGTTTCATCAAAATCCGTTGAGCCGTTCAGGCTGTACACATCTATACGGACAGACTGACGGACGGACAGACATCATGCTAAAAATACTTTTTTCTGTTAAGAAAATGCATGATTCGTGGAGATATGTAAAAATATCCATAGGTGAAATTTGGTGTGAAAACAATACCTCCCTTACTATCGTCGGTCGGTAAAAATCTATTACAAAAAGTAACAGTCGTAAGTGTTACTATAATAAATTTATTATGCAAAAAAAAAATCTTAAGTGTCTAGGCTCGACTATCTCGCAAATTTCAATTGGATTAATTAACATATATTATATTTAAATTTAATTTAATTAATTAATTATTAATTAAAATTATAATAAATAATATGTATTAAACCAGCGCTTGTTTGGCTCTTTGTTGATTACACCAAGTCACTTCCTTGCGCGTGATCGGCAGTCAACATGTTAAAAATTTTTAAAAATTAATTCTGATATTTTCAGCAATTCAATCAAGCTGAAATTCTATATATAGCAGTTTTATACAATTTTTAATCGTGTGAAAAACTATCAAACATATATCTTTATTTTTAAGGTCACACACACGCACACACCGACAGAGACAGACATTTTTCTCAACTCATATATATATATATATATATATATATATATTTTTTTTTTTCTCAACCTTAGTGAAAATGACTCAGGGATCTTCAAAACGTATAAAAACATCAAAATCTCGACATCGAAAATTTAGATAGTAAAAAACAATCGTAGAAATTGAAACTATCAATAACAATAATGCAAAACAAACAATCAATCAATAATAACAATCAAAAACAATAACTTTTTTTTTTAAAATATTTCAAATAAATTTTATTGATCTTTCTAGGATTAATAATAATAAACGTTACCACTTGAAAATTTATATTTCATAAAATCCTGTATTTTACTAATACTAGAATAATTAAAAAGGATAATCTCTAAATAATATAATTGAATTAATTAGGGATTTTAATGTGGGATTAAGTAGAATACGCTCTCCTTTTGTTTATTGTTAGGGATGTAGATTAATTTTTTTTCTTTTTTTTTTTATCTGAGTAACCTCTTTACTATATACATCTTGGTTTTGTTGTTGCTCGTAGTTGCTGGTATGGTAAGATAATTTAAAATCTCAACATGTCCACAAGTTGAGGCAAGTTAAATTCATCCGAGTTATTTTATTTAAATTATGATTAGAACACAGGGTTCTTGCTGGCCAAGCAAGAACTAATGCAGGTTGGAGAGCTTTCCCGAATGGAGTAAGCTCATGTCTGTCATAAAGGGCCTTCCTCGGTCGCCATCTTCATCAGAAGGCGCCATGCTTTTACTTCTTGCTCTTATCTCCAAAACCCATCCCGAGTCGTGTCACGTCCTGCTCTTAACAATTCCCATTTAACCTTAATTTGATCACTTGATTTATGGTAGCCATTATATCTAGAGGGAAAACACAATAGACAACAAGTAGGAAAACAACGTTTCAATCACTTCTCAGGTAGATTAAGGAGGTCAAAGTGAATTTCTTCCGATGTATCTCAATACTAGAGAAATGAAAAATTAACTTCAGAAGAAGCCGGAGCGAGAGATAAATGCCACCGATTTTCCTTCTCTGTCATCACAAATTTCATTTAACCTGGCATCGTTTATTTAAACAAATTGTATACACGTTTATACGTGGCTCACGGACACATTATTCAACGCCAACTGGTGAAAAAATAATACAGCTTAAGAAATCTCGAAAGGATGCAGAATAACTTCCCATTTAAGGTTTTTATAAGTCAGCAAGCAGCCGGCAAGAAAACAATTGAGACCAAATGGATCTTTTTGTTGGCACCAAAAGGATCGTCTTGATAAAGGGATGTTTGTGTTGTCATTGAATTGCCATTTACTTAATATACATCATCCAAGTCCTCGTCGGGCACTATCTGCCCTCCCTTCTATGACCATGTCGAAGGGTCTTTTTTTTTATCAACTCTTCTCAAGCTTTTTTACCCATTAATCCTACTTTTTTCTTGATCTTAAGTCCACGTTCAATAGAGAAACGGACAAACAGTCTTCCAATGGCAGATCCTCAACTCTAAAAGACAGCAGCTGAATTATCTTTTAGAAGCCAACCGAAATGCACTCTTTCAAAAAAATTCATCAATCATAAGCAAAATACATTTTAACGAAAGCTTGTTATTTTTTTATTATTCCTTGTAAAAAAAATATTTTTTTAGTAATCACATTAGAAATTCGGTACCCCAGAGAAACAAAATTTTTCATCAATTCTTAATTTTGCAATTAATAAATTAAGCAAAAAAAAATAATTATATATTTAGGATTCTTTTTAAAAAAAAAAAATTTTTCTTGATAAACACTTTCATTAGTTATTTAATTAATATTTTTTCTATATAAAATAATGCTATTAAATACAAAAAATGAATTAATATCAGATAAAATTATATCCTTGTTACTATTTTACTTTTCAATTGAAAAAAATGAAAGTTTTTTGAGAGTAAAGGTATTGTAATCCCGGCTGACTATCGATATGAAGTTTTTCGCAGATCTCCACATTTCAAGTCATTTTGATTCCAAAAAAATGATTTTCCCGTTGATGTATGTGTGAGTGTGAGGAACAAATTTTGTGAACAACATACTAGTCAAAAGTTAAAACTGATCATAACCAAATTTTATATTTCTATTCTGTTGGCGTCATGGCCTGTCAACATTTTAATTTAAATACATTTATAAATAGATATCAAAAAAGTTGGCATATTTTTAAAAGTGTAACAAATATAGAAAATTTTATATTAAAAAAATTGATAGAGAATTTTATTCTACAAATTTCATCACATATGAGAGAGAAAAATTTTGTAGGAATTTAAATAACATATTTATTATTTTAATATATTTAATTAAAAAAAAATATATATATATAATTATTAAACTAATGTATATATCGATTGAAAAGTCAAAAAAGGGTTACCATTTATATTGGACTGGTTTGTATTCAAATTACATAAAATGTTGAATTTTAATTATTAAACATGAAGAATTTTTTGAAATATAATATTAACATTATTCTTTTTATTATTATTGGAAGCTTAAGGGCACAGGGGCAGCTAAAGCCATTAGTGCTGCTCATTTGTCATCCATCTTTTATGTTGTTTATCTTTATTCATTTTTTCATGTCTCTGAAAGCGCATATCATGATGGAGAGAATCATCAGTGAAACACAGCTACCCACACCCATTCTATTGTGTCAACCTCAACGCACCTCAGGAAGATCTCCAGGATAAGGATTTATTATAATTTCAATAAATCAATCATCAACAAACTAAGAACAAAAAGATATTAAATAATCAACAAGAATAATTTTGGAATTTATGTTGACAAAAAGTATTTTACAAAATTTTACAAAGTAATTGAATTAATTTAGAAGCTAAGGATTTTTTTGGAATTCACATCATTGATAATTTTTATAAGGAAAAATCGACCTGTATTGGTTTCAACCTCGGGAAAAATCATTTTTGTTAGTTTTTTCTTAATTTAAAATAGTAAATTTAAATGACGTTAGCAACTACGTCAGCCCGTCCAGACAGCGCTTGCTTAAATACAAAATATTATAAATAAAATAAATTATTTGAAATTGTTTTATATATTTTGTCGTATATTTATTTTAAATAATAATCTTAATCTTAAATATAACGAATAATTTTTGTAAATTGCTCTGTGAACCAGGTATTAATATTATCAGCCAAACCCGATAATAAGGAATAATTTTTGAACTAGGTTCTTCTATTTAAACTAAAAGTTTTAGTGATATAGGAGTGGAAGAAAAAAGAATTTGATAATGCTTGATTTTATTGATTTACAATCTAAAAATTCTTCTATTTGAATCAAATTTTAGTCTTCATTTGAAAACTGCCAGTCAACCCTTACAATCGAGGCCTCCATATTTCAGTAGCGTTAAAAGCTTTGGAACTGGAAAATCAGTTATCGGTTACGAAAGACATTTGACGTAAAAGCAACTGAGTACAAGATGCATGACAAAGGGTTCATAAAACAGATAACATTTCTTTAATGGGTCAAAGTGACCAAATGTATACATAAAGCGTTAGGTCAAAGGAGAGGAAGTATTTAGTGGTTTCATTATTGAGGATTGCTGGACTGGGCATCCCTTTGGCATCTAACGAATTAATTTGTTATGTCAGGGACAACATTATCAGTTTACTTTATGGAATTAATAAAATTTAAAAATTGGTAGACCGTTTGTCTGTTTCCATGGCTAATTTGTTTTTTTTTTTTTATAAATTCCAACCTATCAGGATTTCTCTTAACATATTCATCTTTAAATAAAGGGTAAAGACAATTTTAACAATTTTCATTAAATTCAATCATTTTATTTTGAGTTTGAATTTATTATAGATTCTTTTAATTGTAGCCTTTATTAATGACTTGGTTTTAAGACCATTTTTGAAAAACAGTATAAAACGTAAATAACAAAAATATATCTTATCTTATTATACTAGCAAAAATTGTATATATATATATATATATTTGGGATATATTAAATCACTCTAAGGATTTTTTTGAAATTCACAGTATAGATAATATTTATAAAGAAAAATCGATCTGTATTGGTTTCAGTCACTGGAAAAAACATCTTTTTTAGCTTTTTCTTAATTTAAAATAGAAATTTTAATAATAAATGTCACTGGACAACGCCTGACGGCGCTTCTATAAATGCAAAATATTATAAATAAAATAAAATTAAAAATATTTATGTTATATCCACAGGCCATACTTTTCTGTCTTTCAGTGCATTAGTACGTACGTTTAAGGGCTGTATGTTTTATGACTTTTTTTAATTTATGTTCATAAAAATTACATATATTTTGTCATTTATTTATTTTAAAAAATAATCTTAATCTTAAATATTCATAATAGGAATAATTTTTTAAAATTTCGAGCGGCGGCTCTGTGAACCAGGTACTAAATAATATAAACACTGATGCTTTGGTAAATTATTCGTAGATAATAATTTCGCTTGACGTTAATCAAATTTCAAATCAATTAAAAGTGGTCAAAATTGCTTATTATATTATTTATTTTAAACTAATTTTGATAATATTACTTTTATGTCAATTAGGTCATAATAAGGAGCATATTAGTACCATTATAATAATGGTCCTCAAAATTGTTTCTAAACAAAAAAAAAAAAATTAATAATTGTCTAAGGTGATAAAATATTAATTTAAATTTAATTTGAATATATTTAAAAAAATAAAATCAAGAGATAAGCGTATTATTATTTTTATCTCTAATTCAGAAATAAACTAATCTTTTATACTCTTTGAGTGTTTTACTGAATATATATTTAAAAAAAAAAATTAATGAAAATGGTTCTCCCACTTAAATCTACAATTACTTTTATTATTTTTATTTTTTTTTACTATAATTCTAAAATTATATAACAAGCCATTCCTGGAGAAGAGTTGAGTGACATTTTGAAAAGTGTATTTGCAAAGTACATTTATGTTTTTCTTAAATAATATTATTAAATACGAGTATACTTTACTTTAACAATTATTATAATCATATGTAATTTAATATTAGTGTATATATATTGTTTTAAAAATACTTTAATCTTCTGTATCAGATGATTTACTTGGTAATTCAATAAATCTTTTAGATATAATTTATATATATATATATATAGGAAAATTTCAGTATGGATGACGTATTTTTGTGACGTCATATAAATTTATTATTTTAAATTTAGAAAATACTAATAAAGTTGATTTTACTTGAGGCTGAAATTAAGACAGATCGATTTTTCTTTATAAATATTATCTATGGTGTGAATTTCAAAAAAATCCTTAGATCGGTATATATATATAATAAGATAAGATAGTTTTTATTTTAACTAATGGTTATATAGATAAATATAAATTTACATAAATCATAAGTAAACAACCGTGAAATAATTGGTTGAAAAAAATCCATCGTAATATCTATTCAAATTGATGTCATAATTAGAAAAAATAAGTGTTAATGAATATAAAAATATTAGATAATGCTGGAAGTCTCATCGAAAATATATTATATATATATGAAGTATTAATATATGTATTTATAATACTATTAAATTATCCGTAAAAGACAAAATTGTTAATATATTTCTATATAAAAGAGAATTCTCACAAAGTAATATGTATTGGATTATTATTATTGTATATAGGAAAAAATGACTTAACACCTTTCACCAATGGCTTCAATCAGGAAATTATTACATAGTAAAAGGGAGTTGGAGAGTGAGAACAATGTAAAATGGTTTAAGATATGTATAAAATCGATATCTCATTTCCATATTACAATAACCAAATATTACTTTATTGTTATTTAGATAAAAATTAATAATATATAATATTCAACAAATTTATTTTCGGATTGTCAATTCTAATATAATAAAAAATTGTTATTTAATAATAATAAAATAGATATTTGAGCTGAAAACAAAATGTCAAAATATATGAATTTGGTTTATTTTACCAATAACTTTAGAGTTATGTGGACAAATTATAAAATAATCTATAATGAAATTAAATATAAAGGAAGTCGGTATCAGGAAAAGATGTACCAAAAGATGAACAATGGTATCCTACTTACAAAAAACAAAAATCGGGAGTGTCCTCCCCTGGACTTTCCCGCATATAAATAGGTAATTAGGTTATTATTATTATGTTTTAACAACAATAAAAATAAACAAACTAATTAATTTAAATTATAAAGTAAAATGGTTTAACACTATTATATATATTTATAATTTACACCTAACGCTACTTGTATAGGTAAAATGTCACTTCCGGTAGTCAGATCATGATGAAATTTGGTATCTCAATTTTTTTCATATTTTTAACTCTATATACAAAATAGGAAGCAAATATCTCGAAGCAAACTGGTACTTTACTTGAAAGGTAAACGAAACCAGTGTAGGTAAAGTACCACTTCCGGTTAGCCGATTTTGACGAAATTTTGATAGAAATTTACAAACTGTGAAAAATATAGGTGTACCAAATTTCGAAGTCCTAGCTTGATTAGTTTCTGAGTAAATTTGCTCACAGACAAACATTACATACATCCATACATACACACACACAGACACAATTCGAAAAATGGTATTTTCCGACTCAGGGAGGTCTAAAACGTCAAGATCTATCGAAATCTCGAAGTCGAAATTTTTGACGATTCCAATACTTCCCTTATACGAAGTATGCGGGAAAGTAAAAAGTAAATATAGGAAGAATCTAATTTGATGGCGTTAGTGACTCCCTCTAGATCTACAATTATTTTATTTTAAAGGAATAGCTATATATATAATAAGGTGTTTAAGGAAATATATATATATATTTATATATTCATCAATGGGAATGAGGTAATGGAAAATGTTCAAACATTAATAGAAAGAGGAAACCTATAAAAGTGCTTTGAACAATGAATAAACATAGAGACACTGAAATTCTAATAAATTTTATTTTATTAGTATTAGATCGCAACAACAGTCTGTTGTTTCGTCGAGGTCGGTTAACTAACTTTCTGGGTATTATCCAAAATAAAAATAAATCTAATTCCAGAAGAAAAATAGAAGAAATTTTCTTAAAAATACTATTCTGGCAAAAAATATTATTATTAATGGAAGTGTTTTTTTTTATAAAAGTGGTGGAAATCACTTTTATGTTGTTTCAAAAAATGGTAAGTGAAACTTGAATTAAAATGACTAAATTATATTATCTTGATTTTTATTTTTAGTTTAATTACTCAATTATTAATTACTACTATATTTTAAGTGAAATATTTTCTGACAATGAATATAAAATTAATACTTTGTAAACTACGACTTCCAGTTTCCGGATATACACCAAATGTTAGTGAATTCATCTTACCGATGCATTAAGTAAATATACCAAATTTTATCAAAATTCATTGAGCCGTTCAAGATATACATGTCAATTCGGACACACAACGGACAGATGGACAGACGGACAGAAATCATGCTAAAAATACTTTTTTCTGTTAACAAAATGCATGATTCGTGGAAATATGTAAAAATCTCCACATATGAAATTTTGTATGAAAATAATACTTTCCCTTCCTATCGTCAACCGGTAAAAATATAAGTTTAGTATTATGTATAGTCTAGCAATACTTCTATTAAGGTGGACTTATATAAATTTCTTTTTGTACTTTTTATATAATTAACATTAATTATTTGGATCCCTAAACATAGATATAATTGTAATATTAAGAAGGGTTGGAGGGACTCGAATTGGGGAAGAAAAGTAGATGTGAAAATTTTCTATAAAGAAACAACCGTTGGGTAGTAGAAAAAAAATATTTTAGAAAAAGTGACAATATAAAAATATAATCAGGGTAAATTAAGTAAAAAATTTTAAAATATTTTAAATATAAAAAAAATATTAATAAAATATCAATTAAAAAAGAATGGACGTGATTAGGAATTTGTTAAAGTTCGATCACAATTAAGAAGAATAGAGGAATGTGGGGCTATTGTGACCAAGAACTTGAATTTCTGTAACACCATAGAGATAGATAGATATTTTGATAAATTCATTTGGAATTTGAATTCTATATTTCCAAGAATTTCTATGCACAATTCATTTTACTAATGAAATCATTATTCAGTGTGTATGTTGCCAGATGTTATCATTTATTCATAAAAACAAAAAAAAAAGAAAATAAATATTCAACTATTATTATATGGAAATAAAAATTAATTAATATACCTATACTAACTGCTTTATACAGTGATATTAAATTTTTAATCATATGTGTCCAAACCTGTGTTAATATTTCATGATTAAAATATTAAATATTTTCATAATTATCTACTTCTATAATTTATTTAACTAATGATGATGTTTTCAAATTAAATATTTTATTCTATATTTTAAATGAAACTTGCATATTTTTCATTAAACAACTGATATTTTGCTGAAATTGATTAATATATTATTAGATTATTATTGATGAAAATAAAGGAAAAAAAAAAAGAAAAATAAAGTAATCCAATATATATATAAAGAGGGCATGTGGTGTCAATCAAAATTATATTTTATTTTATAATATACTTTGATACTTTGAAAGTACCATAAAGAATAAGGTTAAGTTTTCCTATTATAATTAGTACCTGGAACACCGAGCTATCACTCGACCCTTTAACAAATTTATACAATTTATTATTATAAACTTTAAAATTTTTTATAATTTTTTAATTATTTATTACAATTGTCAAATGGGTTTTCTAAAAATGGACCATCAAAAATTTGTTTCCTAAAATGGTACAAATTAATTAAAATAACTTGATTTTAATTTCAAGATGAAAAATATAATTCAAATTTACTTGAAAAAATATTTGATCCTATAATATATATTTGTGTTGTTATAATTGGATGGCATCAGTTTTATATTTTTCAAAGTAGCAATAGCTTATAGTGTTTCGACCACAGACAAGGATTATTACTGATAATAATATAAATTCTGAAATTATATTGACACCTGTACTTGTCTAAATTTTAATTAAGAAAGGAGGTTATATTTCTTTCTTCTTATTTATAATAATCAAATATCATTTCTATTATTTATAATTTAATCTAAAAACCATTTTAATTAATATAAATAATTTATTTAATATTATTAGATCAAATTTATTCAACAATTTATTTGAAATTCCTTCATTTATAATTTTTCATATGATTATATGTTGCTAACTTCATGAATATTTTTTTTTTTTTTGTTGATTAATAAATATATTTCGTAATTTGATTCTAAAATATTTTTAATTTTATTTCGAAATTAAACAAAAAATTTTAAAATATTTTAATTATAAAAAAAATATTACTACAATATCAATTTAAAAAAAAGGCAGGAGGCAAATTTCAGTATAGAAAAAAATATCATAAACTTTTAAATTGAATTATATATAAGATATACAATTATAATCATGGAATTGTAATGGGGTATGAACAGTTGATAGAGGAACATAGAATTAATAACTTCTAAAAATAGTCAAAATCAAAAAATTGAAAAAAAATATAGTGGAGGAAGATTGATTGATTAGAAATTTGTTTATTATTGTTCAATGTCTATTCCAAGAATATAATTTACGAAATTGTGAAAAATAAATATGGCTCAGGATAGGAATAGTTGGAGGAATATGGTTGTTCCAGCAATGAATTTCCGGCAAAGATAGATAATATCTAAAAATATCTCGAGAGATATACGTATCAACATGGTTGGACATGAATAGCCTCTTAGCCTATCAATGAATGAGTTGGACTCAAGAGAATCTGATAAGGAAACTTTTTGATGGCCTGTTGCCTGTTGGAATTGAGTTCTGAATAAAAAAATAAATAAATAAATAAATAAAATAAAAATGAGAAAGAAAAATTCTAACAGAAAATAGAAACATGTAAATAAATTATCACTGGGACCGTATGAAGAGAGTATATTTGAAAGAAAAATGGTGGCAAAATTAAGAAAAAGTTCATATTTTGTTTTCTAATAACATTGTCATTTGGTTAAAAAAAAGTTTTTGTTTAACTATAAAATATAACAAGCATTATCCTCGGATTTAACTTTCATATATAAATCGAAAAGTATAAATGTATTTTATTTAATAAATATAGTACTACATATATATATATATATATACCTAAGTGCTATGGATGTTAGTAATCCAGCTTCAAGGCCGTGTCTGGAGTATATTTAAGTATTTAATTCCTCTTTGATTTTGAAAACTTTATTATAATTCCAGCGACCATTATAAAAACATTACCATTGCAAATATATATTTGGGATGAACATTCAGCTTTTTTTTATCTTTCATATTAGTATAGGAAGGGATGAGAAGAGTTTTATGTAAGTATACTTTTATTAGATGTATAAAAAAGGTTTCAATACATTAGAGTCGAATTTAGAACAATGTGAAATATTCAATTTTTCAACCACAATATGACATCTATATATTATTATATTAAGTTTTGAAATTTTATGATAAGGTAACTTGATTATTTGGTTGCTTTTACGATCTGGCCAGAGATAGTATTGCGATCACGAAAATTTTCGATATCGAGATTTTGATGTTTTTATATGTTTCGAAGGTCCCTGAGTCATTTTCACAAAAGTTGAGAAGAATGTCTGTATGTTTGTATGTAGACAAGATTACGCAAAAAAAGTTTGAGCCAGAATAATGAAAATTGAGACAAGGGCATTATACAAAATTCGTAGTTTTCTATCAACTTTTGAGAAAGGTAGCTCAATCGGAAGAGGACCATTATTTACCAAGTTTTCATTTCTTTTCCTCTAAACTAACCGTAAAAATAAAGATATATGTTTGATATTTTTTAACATGATTAAAAATTGTATAAAACTCTATATATAGAATTTCAGCTTGATTGAATCACTGAAAGTATTAGAATTAATTTTTTAACACGTTGACTGGCAATCACGCGCCGGCATGTGACGTGGTGCCATCATCAGTTTAATAAATATTATTTATTAATTTTAATTTATAATGTATAATTAATTAAATTTAATTTATATATAATATATGTGTTCAAATTCAAATTTGCGAGATAGTCGAGTGGAGATACTCCAGATTTTTTTTTTGTTTTCTTTTTGTTAATTAATTCAATAGTTTGCATAATTTATTGTAATATGAAAGATAAAGGATAAAGTAATTTAAAAAAAAATCATTAAAATTACTAAATGATTAAAAACTGGTACTTGGATAATGCATCATACAAATTTTCATATATTTAATTTGAAAATAAATCCCATCAACGTCTAATAAGCAACAAACAGTGTGTATTTCTCAGCAGCCCTTTAAGTATCCTTTTGATAGTGAAACTGTCTTGTTCAAAAGTCCATTGGCCAGCTTGGAAACGTGCTTTGAAATGGACCCTTTGAAAATACTTGCTCCTAGCTGACTCAAAACAAGAGATTTCTGTCAAAGGTGATTAGGTCCCACAACATCAGCGGAACCGGAAGTGCTGGCTTGGAAACTCCTTCTCTCTCTCTCTCTCTCTCCCATTTATATATATTGAAGAAGGGTCGAATGTTTTGCTTATAGAAAAATATTAAAAGGGAGTTTCAGACCAATCATTTCTTTTTTTTTTGTCGTTTTCAAATGACATTTCAAGATGGAAGGAAGTCAACCCCATCAATATTCCAAACTCTACCATACAGAATTTTCTCCAACAAAGACATAAAAAAAACAAACTATTTTGCTTTCAAAATTGTCATTTAGTTGGTCATTCTTATCAAATTATTTTATAAAGAATGAATTAATAAATAAATTCACTAAAGTACCAATTTTTTTAATAGGTATAATAGCATGTTTAATTAATATATATATATATATATATAATTTATAATAAAGGATGTTTGCTTGTGGTGAGATTTTGTAAGCCAAATGTTTGAACTTTGACCAACTAACCAGAACATTCGTCTCATCTGATAATAAAAGTATACTTTTGCTAAGTTGTATTCAAACTTCTACAGTGGTTAAGGGAGAAAGAGATGTCACATGTTTCGAATTTAGCTAATAGAATTGCGTGAGATCTATCTATTTCTGTACGGAACTGAAGTTATTTTTGGCAATAACAATATTCAACCATATTATGAGCCACCTCCAAAAAATTCATTCCTGTCTTCTGCCAATTCTCACATATCTATCATTATATTGTCATTTTATCTTTGCTATGATCTATTCACCTTAATTGGTATCAATATTCATTCAATCCATTTGAGTGTCTAACTTTTGACAATATCCTCAAATTTATTACTCTAGCTGTATTTGAATATGTAGTAGGTCTTATAGAAAAATATAGAAGAAAGCACTATATATTTACAATCGGTATTGATAGGAAAAATCGTGGCAAAGGAAAGTTGCACATATAAGAAGAAGCAATGAATTTTCTCAATACCTGAAACTGGGATTAAAATTTTTAAGACTCAATTAAACAAGAGCTTAAGGGAAATTACGTGAAATTCGAAAAAAGCCCAAATTTTAAGTAAAGGAATAAATCAGTTTTCACAATAATATGGTACATAATTGGTATCCATGCTTGGTATTTGCCTAACAGCTGACCTCATGATGTTTTCTCATAAAGATCACAAAAAGATTATTATTATTATTATTATTATTATTATTAGTTTCAAATTTAAACAAAAGTACCTGGTTAACCGAGCCGCCACTCGGTCATTAAAAAAAAATATTCCTTATTATCGGGTAATACTTGGTTCACCAAGCCGCCGTTCATATTATTTAATAGACCATAAATTAAAAAAAAATAGTCATAAAACATACACCTCTTAAACGTACGTATTAATGCACTAAAAGGCAGAAAAGTATGGCCTTGATTTTATTTATATTTATAATATTTTGTATTTAAGTAAGCGCTGTTTGACGTAGTTGCTGACATCATTTAATTTTCCAATTTTAAATTAAGAAAAAACTAATAAAAATGATTTTTCCCGAGGCTGAAACCAATACATATCGATTTTTATTTATAAAAATTATCTATGGTGTGAATTACAAAAAATCCTTTGAGCGGTTTAATATCTCAAAAATTTTCATTTATATATATATATATATATATTCTGATTGTAATTTCTACATTCTTAATTCATAAGATATTTTTATATATTTTTAATAAAATATCAACTCTTTTTTAATAATTAAATTCAGTTAATATTTCACAATACAAGTTATGGAAATTCGGTAATGGATTAAAACAAAATTATTTTATTATAAATGAAGTAATTCATAAGAAATATAATTTAGATAGATATTTTTTTTTGATAGAAATCGATAGAAATGTATAGATATCCATATTTTCTCGAAAATTGCTGATTCATAAGTACTTCACCTCCCAGGAGAGTAACAAAGATATTTGTTGTGAATATAGTAAATTTGCCATGTTTTAGCTAAAATATCGTTGCTTTTGATTCATTTTATGTTCTCTTGTTAGCCAGGTGGTTTTTCTGTCATATATAAAATAAAATAAAAAAACTAGCGACTATATGTCCATATTTCAATTTGTTATGTCGAATATTTTCTGGACTTTATTTTTGCTAGTCAACTAAATTGGATCTTTTAATTAAAACATTTTCATTTCTCAGACAAATAAAAAGTGATAACCGAATCGTTATCCATAGAACACGTTTAAAATATACATAAAGTCAACTTTTTACCATCAAGAAATTCAATTTGAAAAAGTTATTTCATGTGTTGTTTACATATATACATATTCGAGTCAAAAAACGCTACAACATTTGAACTAGGCGTTTAATTATTAAACAAAAAAAAAAGGTGAGTATCTAATTGGTTAATTTAAAATTTAATTGTTTTTTATTTATATGAAATTATCAAACAAATTTAAACTAATCACCTTTTTCAGGAAGTTGGATTATCATTTCATTTCCGCCCTTTAAATACGTCCTTTAAAAGGGTCGCATTTTTATTCTAAATAATAAAAATTTTGATAATTAATTTTTAAAAACTACATTAAAATATTACTATTATAAATTATCCATATTATATATATTTGTAAAATAATAATTAGATTATTTTAATATTCCTAAGTTGGTATCACAACAATGAGACGGGATTGTTGTGTGTTAAGGTTAGGTAAATTAGATTTTATAAAATTGGAAAACCATTAGATATACTCCTATGTTATTTAGTTATTAATAAGACAAATTAATATTGAACGTAGATCTCTAGATCAAGTAATACAACATATATAATAATAATTAACACTTGCATATCCCTTCTTCGTATAATAACCTCTCAATATAGCACCCAGTCCCTCAGCACCAATTCAAATCTTCAATTGTTAATTTATTCCCTCTTTCATTTAGGACCGACCCTGAGACTCAATGGCTCTCCCCCTTCGTCTCAATTGGCCAATAGAAGCGACGCTAGCCACCATCAAAATCCACCCCATTCCACGTCCGAACCCCTATCGTTAGGAAAATTCCATTCTTAAAAATATATATTTCCCTTATTATTAAATGATTCTTTATTATATATATAGCACCTGGTTCACCGAGCAGCCGTTCGGTACTTTAAAACAATTATTCCTTATGAACTATGAATATTTAAGATTAATATTATAATTTAAAATAAATAAACAACAAAATATAAATGAAATAATTCCAAATAATTTAAAAGGACATAAATGAAAAAAAATATAGTCATAAAACAAACAGCCCTTAAACATACGTATTAATGCACTGAAATGCAGAAAAGTATGGCCTGTGGATATAACATAATAGATATTTCGTAATTTGATTACAAAATATTATTAAAATAAATATTTTTAATGTTATTTTTTTTATAATATTTTGTATTTAAGGAAACGCTGTCCGGCGTTGCCCGGCGCTATTTTTTTATTATTAAAATTCCTATTTTTTAATAAGAAAAACTAACAAAGATGATATTTCCCAAGGCTGAAACCAATACAGTTCGATTTTTCAAAAATTATCTATTGTCTGAATTTCAAGAAAATCTTTAGAGCGGTTTAATATCTTAAAATTATACAAATATATAGATACAATTTTTGCTAGTAGAATAACATAAGATATAGGTATATTACAAATAAGGTGACCTGTGGCCAGGTCCGAACCGACCGACTGTTTGAAATAAATTAATTTCCAGCTACAGAAACAATTTCAAATAATTTTAATATATCTATTAATGTAATTAATAAAAAACAGATATGGATACATAAATAATAAATATAAACATTTTTAATTTTATTTTATTTATAATATATATGCAAGACCAGACTGTGACGTCATGAATGGCTGGATGACGTCATATAATTTTAAATCAAGAAAAAACTAATAAATATGATTTTTCTCGAGGATAAAACCAATACAAAGTGCATGATTCGTGGTGATATATAAAAAAATCTCCTTTGGCGTGAAAATAACCCTTTCCTTCCTATCGTCGATTGCTAATACTACCACTTCCGGTTTCCGGAATTGCACCAAAAGTTGATCAATTCATCCCACTGATGCATTAAGTAAATATACCAAATTTCATCAAAATCGGTTGAGCCGTTCAGGCTGTACACATCTATACGGACGGACGGACGGACAGACGGACAGACGGACGGACAGACATCATGCTAAAAATACTTTTTTCTGTTTAGAAAATGCATGATTCGTGGAGATATGTAAAAATCTCCACATGTGAAATTTGGTGTGAAAACAATACCTCCCTTACTATCGTCGGTCGGTAAAAATAGAAATTTAAAGAAATAAGGAATTTACAATGAAATTAGAAAATAATATAAAAATTTTATTATTAATATTAAAATAATAAATAATTTAAATAGAAGCTAGAACTTATTTTACAAGTTTCATAAGGAAAAAATAAAAAAAAATTTTAAATTAAAATTAAAAACACTACTTTTATAATATAATATCAAATAATGATGCAATATAAAAAATAACAAAAATTTCCCATTTCAATTGATTTTCCATCTTTATGATCAAAATCAAAATTATATTTTTCCTCCCACAAATTGTGAACTATAACTTAAATTCTATTCGAGATGTCAACAGCAAAGGTTAAATGAAAAGTGTATTTATTTATTTATTTATTTTTGTTATTTTATATTAATACCAAATACATGACAATTATTTATTTTGAAAATAATGTTTTTGTAATAAAAATTCACAGTAAGTATTTTATTGTTACTAGGTTTATATGGGGTTTGTACATATGACAGGAACAGCTGAAAGCTGAAACGAAAAGTAATGGTATTCGAATAAAGAGTATATATTAAATAATAAATATACTTTATTATTATATAATATATTAATTCATTCATTAGATAAAATGTTTATAAATATTTATTTGTGTTGCTATGTAATTATTTTAAATACATACGCCATTTGAAGAACATTTAACGTGTAAAAGAAAATCTTAAAAAATATTTTTTTATCATATTGTATTTATCTTTAATTTTCATATAATAGAAATAATATCTGACAAAAAAATAAAACATTCATAATAAAAATAAATAATAACATTAAATAACATGGTAATTATAAACAAATATAAAAAGAAAAGATTTTAAAGGAAAGGATTTAGTCAAATTCATATACCGACAAAACACACAAACAGGGATGTTGTTTTTTTAAAGTACTTCAACTTATATAAATAAAAGAAAATCAAATTATAATAATTATGTCATGAATCAACTTTTCAATTCATATCAATCCTATTTACAGCTATTAATGATTTTGTTAGTGATTGTTTAAATCAACCCAACTAAGGGAAAGCAATAAGTTTGTTTAGAAGTACAAAAAGATGTACATACGATATAATGACAAAATAACAATATTTTATATTGTACAGATTAGTTGTCATGTTTTGGATTTATATAAAACTTTGACAGTGGATTCCTTTCTTAATTCCAAAGAATTTTTCCGGGTCGCTTCTAGTTTAGGGGATAAAAATGATTAAAATTTGCATATAAATCCATTGATATTCTATTTAGCTACCAAGTTTTATTCATTTGACCAGAAGAGGGATCCACTAATTTTCATGTTTGTTTTAGCTTGGATTGGATATAGAAAAATTAAAAATAATTAATTAAATAATTTCCCTATATCCAAACCGAACTGAAAAAATACGAAAATTAGTGAATAACTGAAAAATTAGTTAATTAGTCAATAAAGCATTACTTAATGGCTACACCTTTCGACGTTCATAACCAGCTAATTTGTCAAACTTAACAAATCTATATTTATCTCGTAAAATAGAAAATTGAAAATTTACGTTTATTAACAAATATGAATGCCTACTTTTATAATAACAACACCTCCCTTACTATCGTCGGTCGGAAAAAAGCGAGGGGAAAGAACACCCGTGGTTTCAATTGTGCTTATTTAATTAAATACTTAAAAGTATAATCTTTTTGTGCGATTTCATAAAAAAAAGTTTTATATTTGGATTCTAAATGTATTTTTACATACATAAAAAAAAAAACAAATATATTATGTTTAATAGCTTAATGAATGAAGTTTTTCATTTTAATTCATTGCAATTACTCACCAAATTCCTTAAATCAGGGGTACTTAGACTAGAGAAATGATTTATCATGGATTACGCTAATGATAAAACGTGGGAAGTGCTGATTTAAATTATAAAAGTTATTGAAAAAATTCCGAAAAGCAATCAGAAAAAAGATTAAATATATATTTAATAAAAATATAATATATTATAACAAAAAAAATTTTTTATTGAACTATAGTAAACGAGGTAACTTATTTTCCTGGATTTGGATAATACCTTACCAGTGGGTTCCTTTTGCAATTCCAAATAAACTTTTCTTATCAAATTTTTCCCGGCATCTTATAGTTTTCGAGATAAGAATTATTAAAATCCATTGATATTCTAATTAGCTAGCATGTTTTATCTGTTTGGCTACCAGAAGGCGCACTAATTTTTTGTTTTTATAAGTTCGGTTTGGATTTATGAAAATTAAAAAATTAATTAAATAATTTTCCTGTATCCAAACCAAATTTATAAAAACCGAAAATTATTGAATAAGTGCATAATTAGTGAATTAGTCAATAAAACATTACTTAATGGCACATTTCGACGTTCATAACTAATATGTCAAACTTAAAAAAATCTTTATTTTATTAATTTTTATCTCGTAAACTAGAAGAGTGCCCAAAAAATTTCATTAAAAAAGTTTATTTGGAATTGTAAAAGGAACCCACTGGTAAAGTATTATCCAAATCCAAGATAATGAGTTTACCTGAATAATTACCGTAAATTGAATTAGGACAAAGATGTCACTTTATAGTGATTTATAAATTTAAAAGAGAAGAGATATAATATACTTAATTGATAAAAATGTTATTGAGTGTACTGATAAGGATTCAGAAGCTGTGATGACAGGGATACCATTTCATCTCAATTGGACAACCAAGTTAAGACTTTATCAAGCCAGCTGCCTGTTAACCAGGACTGACTCATTCGTTAACTAGCTTCAAATAAACCCGCGTTGAAATTACAACCGAACATGCAATGCAATTCATATATATATATATATATATATAGATAGATAGATAGATAGAAGAAAAAAAAGAAAATTCTTATATTTTACTTAAATACGCATAATGATCTGTATATATTTGACGTTGAAATTCCAACTTGGTTTCGTTTATTTTCTTTATTCTTTATTCTTTATTTAAAATCTTTTATAGGTTGAGATACGATAAAATTGTTCAAAACACCGTTGAAATTTAACAAGCTTCAAATATCTACTATTCGAAAAAAAATTAAAACAAAATAAATTAATAATATAAGATTATGCAAGTAAATATAGTTTGTAAAAGGTTTGTTGTTGCAAAAATAATGATTTAGTTCATCTATTTTATGATTATAATACAACTATAGTACTATAGTTATAATTAAAATCATAAGTTTCAACATAAATTATTTAGGTAAATAAACCTTCACTAAATAAATTTATTATATACGAGGTATGTTCAAAAGAAAAGGTGAATTTTGAATTTTCGCGGGTTGTGACAATTCGATTATCGAAATTTATTTTGTTATATTGGTACACATATGTTTCTCATATGTTGACATTATCAGCCATTTTAGATTAGTAGTTTGTTTTTGACAACTGAAAAAGTTAGTCACGTTTTGTGTGTTCTTCGAATTTTTATTTAAAACAAAAACATAAGGAATACTACAAGGATGTTATGCAACGTTTGTGTGAAGCAATACGACTCAAACGATCGGAATTGTGAAAAACCAAATCATGGATTTTGCATCACGATAATTCACCAGCTCAAATATCATTGTGATTAGCTTGTTCGTGATTTTTTGGCCAAAAACAAGACCGTAATTATACTTCAACCACCGTATTCACCAGTTATGGCTCCCCGTGACTTTTTCCTAAACTGAAGAGACCAATGAAAGGAAACCGTTTTTCCCACAACTGATGACATAAGTAAAAAAAACAAACAAACAACTACTAATCCAAAATAGCTGATAATGTCAACATATGGGGGGAAAATATGTGTACCAACATAACAATTTTTTTTTCGATTATCGAATGTACGCAGCCCGAGAAAATTCAAAATTGACCTTTTCTTTTGAACAGACCTCGTATGTACTCATTAATAATACCTAGTGTGAGGGACAACATACTTGACACTTAACTTTGTGTTCTCGGGTTCAAATCCAAGATCTGACAAGATAATTTCTCTTATATGGTCCATCCAGACTACGTGATTGAAATTCGCGAGCTACTTGTAATAAAAAGTAGCGGCCTCCGATCAAGAAAATCAAGATAAAAAAGTAACCGTTGTGCTGATTATACTACTGATAACATTTGGCAGAATAATTTGTTGTATAATTTTATAGACACGATATCAACACCAGCATGATATTGTAATTTCATTAAAGAGAGGGGGAGGAAGCAGTAAATGACATATATTAATTTAGTTATATCGAATCCCCAAAATGACCGAATCAATTGTCAAATCATAATGGATGCTATTCATTACTATAGTAGGTTTTTTTTAAAAAAAATGGTTCTTCTAATTTTCATTTGAATCAATCAATGAATATAAAATCCGATTAAATTGCCAAAGAACTTAATCTCATCATATGGGTCGTTAAATATTTCTCTTAGTTTTGTGCCATATATTGTGAAGCTCTTTGTTTTATTTTCTTGTTTTTTTTGTCATGTCACAGAAATAATAAATAAAATTGGGTCCCAGATTTTTTAATGAGAGATATTATAAATGATATTCCACATAAGATGGAACCCTTTGGGATGTTTGCCAGAAGTGGAACATCTGAATCCTCCCCCCCCCCCACTCAATCTTTCTAAATAGAGGAAAGTGCTTGTTTTTCTTAAAACCCCATAAAAACACAAGGAAAAAATCATTATGATCTTAGAGAAAAAAATTTTCTTTTATTAGGATATATGAGATGTTTTACGATAGAAAGAAACCTCCAGGCCTGAATGAAAGAAATGCTGCATATAAAGGATAAGTAAAAAAGTAGTTTTGCTTTCATTAAAGCAACGAGAAAAACGTAATTGATTCAATAAAAGTTAATTTAATAAGAGTTTAAAAAAATCTGGAGTGTCTCCACTCGACTATCTCGCAAAATTGAATTGAATTAATTAACACCAATATTATATTTAAATTAAATTTAATTAAATTATAAATTAAAATTAATAAATAATATTTATTAAACCAGCTTGATTTGTTGATCACACCAGATCACGTGCAGTCAACATGTTAAAAAATTCCGGTACTTTCAGCGATTCAATCAAGCTGAAATTCTATATATAGCAGTTTTATACAATTTTTAATCATGTGTAAAACTATCAAACATATATCTTTATTTTTACCGTCAGTTTAGAGGCGAAAAATGAAAATGTGATAGGTAATGACTAGGGTGACCAAACGTCCCGGTTTTCCGGGATTGAACCGATTTTATGTGCTCTGTCCCGGCGTCACAGTCTATTGTCCAGGGTTTTAAACATTTAGAACATTTTCGATTTTGTTTTCTAAATTTTTTCAAATTGGTTCTAAAAAAAGGTAAAACGTTTGTAGCGGTTTGGTGTTTTCGAAATATGGTCACCCTAGTAATGACCTTCTTCCGAAAGAGCTACATTTCTCAAAAGTTGATAGAAAACTACGAATTTTGAATAATGCCCGTGTGCCAAATTTCATTATTCTAGCTCAAACAGTTTTTAGGTAATCTTGTCTACATACACACAGACATTTATCTCAACCTTAGTGAAAATGACTCAGGGACCTTCGAAACGTATAAAACATCAAAATCTCGACATCGAAAATTTTCATGATCGCAATACTATCTCTGGCGTAAAAATAAATACTAATAATATTATATACAATCTATATATATAAAAAAAGGTTTTTGTCTGCACATTGCTCAGAATTTAAAAATTTTTGCATATCTTCGCGTTTCATGACCTCTAGAATCCAAAAGTGACTTTAGAATTTTTCACGTCTGTCTGTCTGTCTGTCTGTCTGTCTGTCTGTCTGTCTGTCTGTCTGTCTGTCTGTCTGTCTGTCCGGAAAATTACTATTTTATAGACTCAGAATTGGCTGAACCGATTTCTTTGAAATTACATCACAATATTCTTATATACCTCTAGAGTAACATAGGCTATACATTTTATTAATATCTTATCAATAACCGCAGAAATTAATTTTTTAAAGTTTATATAATTCTCCGTGTTGTTCATTCAAGAGCAGCTCGCGGCTCACTGTCGGCCTAGCGGAATCATTTCAAACAATGAATTATCATAGCGATTCCCAATAGAAGAATTATTATAATATTTCCCTTTTTATTTTAAATTCTAATATACAAATATCAATTCAATTAGATAATTTATTCTAAAAGTTCTCAATTTAATTAAAATATTTATTAGATCATATTTTTATCTTAAATTATTTTTTATTTAATTGAATATTTCTTCTTTTCTATAATATATATATAATAATATATAAATTTTATCATTGAATAATAAAAAAAAATATTATTTAACCTGAATTAAAATGACTGAATTATATTATCTTTGTTTTTTATTTTAATTTAATTACTCTATTATTAATTACTAAATATATATATATATTATATAAAAATTAAAATATGATGATATAAAGTTGTTTTAAATTTTTGACATTTTTAAATTGGGTATATTTTTTAAATTTATTAAAATGTCTTTTTTATTTATTATGTTTAAAAGATTCATTTTTATTATGTGATATTAATAAAAAATAACGATGCTCTGTGCAAGTCGAATCATGTTGCACATAATTAAATAACAATTGCCAAACAAAGAATATAATATTTTTTTAAATTCTTATATTTAAATATCATTTCAATTAAATAATTTATTCTAAAAGGTCTCATTTTAATTAATTTAATAAAATATTTAAATCACCATTCAATTTTTTATTAATAGGCTTCTTTTTTTATTTTTAATTTTAATAAATTCTCTTTTTTTTTGATATGATATTAATAAAAAATAATATTAAATTGTATATAAATATAAAAATTAGAATATTTGAATTTTTTTAAATTTTAACACATGTAATCAATCATATGCATTAAGAATGGAAAATTTTTAAAATCAACTTGCTATTAAATTCAGAAAAAAAATACTGATATATAGAATATATAGACTATTCGAATATAATTTAAAACTCTTTCTCTCCTTCTATTTTAAATTAAAAAAACGGAGTTTTAAGAAATTTAGATGCCATATGCAACATGGGTGGGTAAATGAATTGAGCTGGAAAAGGAGGCAATTTATAATTTTCTTCTAATTCAGATTTAGGACAAATCGTACAACATTATATCAAATCTCGCTAAGAACATTCAATATTTTTGTACACAAATTATTCAGAGTATTGGCTAAGCGTATCACTCACAATCAGTTTATATTGAAATTTATATAAATTAACAAAGTAAAAATTTTTATTTGTTTAAATTTTATTATAATGAATCAAAAAAAATTAAATATATAGATCACATGATTAAGAGAATCAAAAAACTTGACAGAAAATAACTGTTGGATGGAGGTCGGACATGACAGAAACTGTAAGCGAAATCTTCATATTGCGACGAATAATTTTCAAATCCCCTAGCAAATGTAATGATCAAGAAATATTATACTCTATTTCACTATAATAACATAGAAAATACTTAAGAACCATAGGCGGTGGAAATATTAGGAGATATCATTGCGGGTTCAGGCCAAATCGACCAACATTAATTAAGATATTTTCATTATGACAGATATTAGGAAAAAAAACCGCGAATTCAATATTTCTGTTCACTAATTATTTGTAGACTTTAGTAAAACATACGCATGACTCAATAGATCCGGATAAACTTTTTCAAATTTTCAATCTTCAAATTTGTCTTGAAGGTAGTAAAGAAAGAATAAGATGCGGAAATAAATTGTAAAATATTAGGTTACCCAGACGACTTAAATATAATAGGAGATTCGGCAATTGCAATTACAGTTAGCGAGGAAAATTTAATGGAGGTTTGAAATTAATAGTGATAAGAAAAAATATTTAGTATCAAAGAGGAAGAGTATTAACATACAAAATCTTAAGATACAAAATGTAGAATTTGAATATGTAGAAAAATTGAATGTAATCACGAAGGATAATAATATTTGAGAAGAATTTAAATCGGGGTTGCAATCGGGAAACGCCTGTTATCTTGCAATAAAGAGGCTTATCTCTTGAAAATTATTATCAAAGGGAATATATAAAAAGATTATTTTGCCTGTTGCATTATATGGGTGGGAGGCATGGTCTATGACCCTTGGAGATGAGAGTAGATTCAGAGTATTTGAGAATAGGATTCTTCCCTGCATTTATTGGCCAAAGAAAGATGAGGTCACCGGGTATGGGGGAGACTGCATAACAAGAAATTGCATGGTCTCTCTGCATCTTCAGAAATAGTTAGGGTTATAAAAGGGAAAAAGCTGCGATAGGCAGGGCACGTGGCTAGAATGGGAGAGGAAAAAGATATTGGTGGGAAGACCGATTGGAAAACGTCCGCTTGGAAAACCAATGACGCGTAGGAAGGGACGTAAGAGAGATGGAACAAGGGCTCAGGATAGGGACACTTGGAGAAATGTGGTTGTTGCGGCTAAGAACTTTCGAGTATCTTTGAGCCACATAGGTAGATAGATATAACATATACAATAATAATATATATAATTAATATAGTGATTAAATTAAAATATATTTTTTAAATAAGAACACAAAAAGAAATGAATGTTTTATGTAATATACTGATTGAAACAAAATGGATGAAAACCTTTTACTACTTTCAACCACCAAATACTATGTACCACTCGGGGGTACAGGGGGCGGAGCCCCCGTCTAGGTGTGAAGAGCGCCGAAGGCGCTCTGAGCAGCTAGTTATTTAATAAATTATCAATATAGAATATATGATATATCGATAATTATTTTATAATAAAAAAGAATTTATTGGTTATCCAAAGACTCAATGACGAAAGAATTTAGAGAAGGTAGGAATAGTATGGAGGATATTAAATGATTAAAAAAATAACTATATATCCTCACACATAATAAATATGATAAATTCTTTTGACGTTTGAGAAATAATAAGTTAATTAATTAATTCAAAAGAAAAAAGGGTCAAGGACATGATTTCTCCATGTGGATTCGGATAGAAAAATCATGAGCTCACGTGAGGGCAGGGACGCCACTCCCTGAAGTAAATATCTTTTCTATTGAAATTATAGAATAGATTCTACCCGTTACCCACATATTTAGATGTATTTATTAAAATTAATTTCAAATTTTATAAAATTATCCAATTTTTTCATTCTAAAACATCAAAAGAATATCAATTGAATAATTTAGATTGTAGGTAATTCAATTTTTTTTATATATATAGCAAGCAATTTCTAGAGAGAATTTCCGGGGGACCTAAATATTTTCCGTTTCGGTGCAATATCGTTTTAATCCATCATTGCTTCCATTTATAAATGTTGGAATTATAAAATCCAATAACAAAAATATTATAAATTTTACACCCCAAATGCTACTATACAATTCATTTTAAAAGTTTATTATAACAAATTATTATTAGTATTATTTTATCATATTTTATCAACTATGTCTTTAAATCATTTCTGAGTTTTATGAAATTTAAAATCTCATATTATGTAAACTAAACATAAAAGTAAAAATATAAATTATTAAAATTACAATAAAATCTTTATAAGAATAATTTTTTATTAAAAATATTCAGTTAAATTTCTAGTTGATTGATATATTTACTTTATGAGTATTTAGGTTGTTACAACATCATTGCATCAGATATAGGTCCATAATGTATGGACATGTTTTAATAAAGGTTTATGTTTAATTTTATATTAAAGAAAAACAACTATTAAAGATTTGAATGAATGAAAATAATTTTATTTTACAAAATTTATACTCCAAATTAAAAACTGGTAAAAAATTAGGGTAATTATTCTAGTAAACCCAATTTTGTGAATTTGGATAAAACTTTAACAGTGTGTTCCTTTTGCAATTCCAAATAAACTTTTCTTATTAAATTTTTTCGGGCCTTTTCTTGTTTACGAGATAAAAATTATTAAAATTTGCATATAAATGCATTGATATTTTATTTAGCTAGCATGTTTTATCCGTTTGACTACCAGAGGCGCACTAATTTTCTGTTTTTATAAGTTCAGTTTGTAATGATGAGTTTAGCAGTTTTTATTTATTCTTCTTTTAGAATATAAAGAATTTTTTAGAAGTTTAAATTTCATTTTAAAATCATGTTTTTATAATATCTCAATGGTGAATAGATTGAATTAATAGAAAGGAATCGAAACCGATTGTTCAGAGGAGTAGAGAAGGAGGGAGGGTAACTCGGGACAAGTTCTTCTCATGAGCTAATTTGCTAATCGACTTAATCTGAATTCTAATGAAAAAGGATGTTTTGCCTCACTAATTGAATCCAAGATGAAGCTGAGAGGCTATTATCGAGCACAGCTTGTTTGGTTTCGATTTAATCTGCTGACAGCAAATCAGCTACAGTGGACATCTTTGTTTCAGAGTGTAAATCTGTGGTCTGCGGACACGGCCTTGGTTTCCAATTACTTTAGGGTTTCGGAGGGGTTGGTGGCGGCCGTGTCGATCAATCACTTCTACTTTTACAAACCAACTTCGTGCTTGATCCCATTTCCGGAAAGCCTCAATCGGCCAACGTCCGACAATCAGTCCCGGTTCTTTTTTTCAACTCCCATCAGTACCTCTCCTCCGCGCGTGCATTTTTCTCCCTCATTGAACCCGTTGAATTTCACCCTCCCCATCCCCACTAGATCGAAAAACCAAGCAAAAAGAAATTCATTTTCCTTTTCTTTTTTTTCTCTTTTATCCCCCTTCCTCCTTTCATTCTATCCTCTCTGTTTTTCTTCTTTTTGAAAATTGATTTATGTTACATTATTCAGGCAGGGCGTTATTTATTTACCTTCAACCTTTGCTTCTTTATCATCTACAGAAGACCGAGCATCGAATACCAAATATCCAAATATTCCTCCTGCATATTATCAAATAAGAACGTATATTCGCAGTTATGTTTATTAATTCGAAAATGTAGCTTTTGCCTGAGGGCGGTAAGAATGTTCTTAGTAGAGAAATTAAATTATGAAGTTCTGTGTGTGTGTGTGTGTGTGTGTGTGTGGTGCTCATTTGGTCCGAGGATATTGATTAATTAAAAGTAAAATTTTGAATAATAACCATAACTAAAAAAAAAACAAAAACTAAAATAATAAAAGACAGAGCTTATTAGACCAAATAGATAGGGTAGAGGTGTTGATGATCATACTACTTCTCTCAACCTTTATTATTTTTTTAATTAAACATTAGTGGTTGGTTCATTTTTATTATACGAGAAAAAAGCCTTTTAATATTAGAACAAAAAATAAACATATCATAAATGGATTTGTTATTATTAGTGAAAGTAATGCAAATTTGTTCTCCTCTTATCATTTTATAACTTTTCTGTTTGAGTTGATTGAATTTAATTATTTCAGAACTTAATAAGCAACAGATGAAAAATCAATATAGTTTTAATGAAAAATGGAGATAAAAAAAATAAGTAAAAAAGACATACCTACTTTTATACAATATCAAGAATGATTGAGATTAGAAAAAAAAAATTAAAAAAAAACGGATTTCACCTTTCATGTGTAACTTAATTCAGATAAGATTTTGTTTTATTTGAAATTAAAGAGTAATATAATAGGATAAAAATAAAGGTAGAATGAATGAAGAAAAAGACAATTTATTTTTTGGTTGCTTGATATTAATTAATTAGACTCGGATCATTTTTAACTACATTGTTGAAAATTGTAAAAAAATTAAAAAGAGAAATTGGAGACACATTTTCATTTTAATATACGATATACATATATATATATATATATATGATTTCTAAAACTCTTTATTATCAATAAAAGAAAGTGAGTTAGAGAATGAGGAGCAGAAGACTGAGACGATGACATGTTATATCAAGTGAATCAAAAAAAAAAAAATATCAAATAGGATGAATAGGATAAATAGTATTTAGCATCTCAATTAAATGAATTAAATTTTACGCCGAATGGGTAGAAAATCACCAGATGATATCCCGAATTTCCAATATTTCCAATAGGTTCAGAAAATTAATACTAAAAATATATCGATTTTAATTTTATTTATTAATTAATTTGTTTGGGGTGTGTAGTTGTGCAAAGTAAGTTATGAAACAGTTTATCAGAATCTGTTGGACGTGAATTTAATCTCATTTTTCTTCATCTATTTGCTTGATTTTATTTTATTTTATATTAAACCTCTATCTATTTAAAGTCCCATAGATTTGAAGGATTATTGGTATACCAGTCTTTGTATTTTATAAATTATTTAAAAATAGCTTTCTCAATTTATTAGTTATTTATAACCAACTGTATCAGGGAATCTGTTATATATATATATATATATATATTGGTATATATATTTAAAACATATGTAAGAATTCACATTTTTTTTGAATTTAAACTTTTTAAATTTTTTTATATTTAAATTTATGTTTATTAAAAAAACATGAATAGATAAACAGATACTTTTTTTTACAAATACAACTGTATTTATTTCTATTTATCTATCTATCTCTTTAGCATTAGTGAATTAGAAAGTTTTTGTATGCAGTAAACATATTTCTTCAACTATCCGGATGGTTAATCACCTCCATTTATTTTTCTTTTTCACCTAATTCTATCATACTTAAAAGAAAACGTGAATTTTGAATTTTCGCGGGCTGTGTGGATTTGATTATTGAAATTTTTTTTTGTCATTTTGGTACACATATGTTTCTCATATGTTGACATTATCAGCCATTTTGGATTAGTAGTTTGTTATTTTGTCAACTGAAAATGGCACCAAAACGTCAAAACCCAAATCTCACAATTAATCGTGAGATTTAACTTTCAAAGATCTTTATATCTTGAATTTTATATAATTATTTTTCATTAATTTTAATAAATTAAATGCATTAATTTCAAGAATTTTTTTTTTTTAAATATTCTGAAACTATTATACTCCCCCGAATTCATGAATTATATTCACATCATATTGATTTAATATTAATCAATTTTTCATTAATAAAAAATCAAGTAAGTATAAATATAATAAGTATAATTTGTGGAACATATAAAATGTAGGGAATACACCATCCACTTATAAGGTGAAGTTTACTTCGATAAAACTTTGAAATGTTTATGAAAAATAATATTTTATCAGATGATTCTTTGCTTTACATTTCAAAAATCTTTTATTGAAAATATAGCAAATCTCAAATGTTTCTATAAAGAAAAAACTTTTCACGGCTAAAACGTTCCACGATTGGCTTCGAAAATATTATCAAACAAAAACAAAACAAAAAAAAACAAACAAAAAGAAAAAATTCAATGTTATTTATCTGAAAATATAAAAGATTTGATTAAACTTTTCAATTCGTTCAAGAATATATATAGTGAACTTCAATTGAATCAAAAATTAGATTAAAAGGACTCAAAACTATTTTTTCAAAGAGGAGGAGGGAATGGTTTAGGAAAAAGAAGAGAAAAAAGTGATTAATATACTGGTTTAATATGCTTTATACTTTAACTAACATTAATGGTTTATATAGAATAACCTACTGGCTTTTGGACATCCCACAAAAGAAGATTGCTTATCAATTCGATTACAACCTAAGTGAGGTAGAGGTGTTATATGATCGGTACAACGGATCTTCTCAAAGTTTATCTGAATATTTTGATCACGTAGACTGTGTGGGCCTCGTTCCCATAGACCCCAACCAGGGAGAAATTCTCTTGCCATGCTCGACACTTTAACTCGAGATCACGAGGATAAATATCAAGCTTGGTGTCTTATTTTATTTAGAATAAAAATAATTATTATTATTAGAGAATAAAAAATGTAAAGCAGCATAAGTTTTAGAATTATTTTGTTTTATAAACAGCATCTAAAAAAGAAAAAACTTTCCCTTATTGAAAAAACTCATAAGGATTGCAGATTTGTTAAATAGATGGATGATGGAAAAATAGACATGAAATGTTTCTCAAAGGATGTTTCTTTGAAAAAATAATAAAAAAAAAATCCGTTCATTATCATTTTTGAATTTTCTATGCATTTTCTAAGCAATCGAATAACGTGCCGCTTCATGAATAACACAAATTTAAAATTGAATTTAAAATAAAAATATAAAAAAAAAAAAATTTCTTTTGTTTTAATATAAAAAAAATCAGAAATGGAAAAGTCACTGGAAATTCATCCAATTTTTCTATTTTACCATTCTCATGAAAATTATATTCGTTAAACGAGGAAATGCAGCAAATATCATCCCATCCCCCACCCCGGTGCCAATGAAAGGTTTTGTTAATGGCACACGTTTCAAACCCCTCGTCCACCATCCCTTCATGCTCCTCCTCCTTTTCCATAAACCTACCAACGATATACCCACACCTAGGTAGGATTTATTTTAAATTCGATTTTGTCGGGGATTTCAAATGTCAAAAAAATCTTAACTGATTTTAGTTGTTAGAATGATATTATTAATTAAACTTTTGTCAAAAACAAAAATATAATGGAGGTATTTGAGTTGGAAATGAAGGGTAAGAGAATGGAGGATAGGAATAGGGGATGAGCGTGGTGGTGAATTTATAATATTAAAAGAGAAAATGAGTTCTTTTGGATGTATTATAATAGAAAGAATTAATTAAAAGAAATAACAATCCCGGTTGTAATCATAAGCCAAAATTGATTCATTCATATCAACTCACCCTTATATTTTTTTTTTTTTTTTTGGAGGGGGATGAGAATGGAGTGTGCGAGAGAGGAAAGGTTTCGAGGATTTCTAATTTGAAACAAACTCATATGAAAATTATTTTAATCAACGAATAATTAAATGTCTTCATTTTGTAATGATTCTCGTTGGAATTGATATAACAAAATAATTGGAAAGCACATTTTCGGTGGAAGCTTCACAGAAACAATTTCATGTAAATGGATGTTATCAACCACAAAAAAGGGTGGAGAAATAGGGGAGGTAAGGGAGAGGGTAAAATTTTCACCCAAATGCAGATTTATAATGAACCGTTTAACATGAATAATCTTATAATCAATGTAAGAGTATATATATATCGTAATATTATTTATTAATACTTCTAATCTGAAAATAGATTTTTTTAAAAATCTGTTTATTTATTTTAAAAATATATGTTTTCAAGAGAAAAATCCATAATTATTTAATATGTATATACGAGGGCAGATCAATAGATCCGCGCCTTTTTGAATTTCTGTCTCTTAAATGAAATGGCAATACTGCCCCTGTCAGCAGGCAACAATCAGCTGAATCCTGTCGACATTTGAACCAGCTGGGTCTTTTAGTTTTTGTTTGACATCCATCCATATCAAACTACCTAGTGATTTGAGAAGTAAATGGAAAAAATTGAATTTTCCATGAATTGGGATACTCATCCGTCCTATTCTCCGGATTTAGCCCTCAGTGACTAATTCTAGTTTCCAAATCTGAAGGAATAGCTTGGCGGAAAGAGATTTGACTCGAACGATGAGATCATCTCACAAACAAATCTATTTTGATGTCCTCGACAAATCTTATTTTTTGGAAGGGATAAAAAAAAAATTGGAGAAACGTTGGACGAAGTGTATAGAGCTCAATTGAGACAACGTTGAAAAATAAAATAATTTTTCATCTAAAAATCTGTTTTTCATTCAAAATGTCATGGAGTTATTTACCTGCCCTCAAAAATATACATGTATATACCTAAATGTATGTAGATATATTTGATTATATTAATAATCATTTTGATTATCATATATTCACCTATAACATTTATAAGAGAAAATTATATTAAATATCAATTTATTTATTCTTTTTTCACTTGAATGACTACAGTTAAAAAAAATAAATATTCAACAAAAATAAAAACAAATTTTCATAACGCAAATTTAATTTTCTAATGAATACGCGCGAAGCCGAAAGAATTCCGTCAAGGGTAATTTGAATTCTTATTTAATTTTTATATAAGAAATATGTATTTATTTATCTCGACGAAAATTCCTGGTTGTAACTGCGAAATTTCATATATCATTTCTATCTAAAGCCAGCTCCATCCAATCCCTTTAGTTTCCTAATTCCCTCATATCTAATATTGTCAACCCACCGCGTCCTTGGTCCACCACCGATCATTACCTAATTGATTTCCATTTAAACATCTGTTAAATGTTTCGCTAACTTTTTTTACCGATTCGAGCCACGGTCCCCGATATCCTAACCTCCTCCATTTTATAATTTCAACGATGTTTGATAAATTTATTAGTGTTTATTAAAAAAACAAAAAATTCCAAATATTTTAAAATTTCTTTCCATATCATTAGACATAAAAAAACTTTTAAACTATTTTTCCGTATAAAATTATTTGATATTATTTTTTTATTTTATACTAGCTGCTCAGAGCGCCTTCGGCGCTCTTCACACCTAGACGGGGGCTCCGCCCCCTGTACCCCCGAGTGGTACATAGTATTTGGTTGAAAGTAGTAAAAGGTTTTCGTCCATTTTGTTTCAATCCGTATATTACATAAAACATTCATTTCTTTTTGTGTTCTTATTCAAAATCTATTTTAATTTAATCAGTAAATTAATTATATATATTATTATTTAATATGGTATATCTATCTATCTATGTGGCTCAAAGATACTCGAAAGTTCTTGGCCGCAACAACCACATTTCTCCAAGTGTCCCTATCCTGAGCCCCTGTTCCATCTCTCTTACGTCCCTTCATGGTTTTCCAAGCGGACGTTTTCCAATCGGTCTCCCCAGCAATATCTTTTTACCGACCGACGATAGTAAGGGAGGTATTGTTTTCACACCAAATTTCACATGTGGAGATTTTTACATATCTCCACGAATCATGCATTTTCTAAACAGAAAAAAGTATTTTTAGCATGATGTCTGTCCGTCTGTCCGTCCGTCTGTCCGTCTGTCCGTCTGTCCGTCCGTATAGATGTGTACAGCCTGAACGGCTCAACCGATTTTGATGAAATTTGGTATATTTACTTAATGCATCAGTGGGATGAATTGATCAACTTTTGGTGCAATTCCGGAAACCGGAAGTGGTAGTATTAGCGATCGACGATAGGAAGGAAAGGGTTATTTTCACACCAAAGGAGATTTTTTTATATATCACCACGAATCATGCATTTTGTATTGGTTTTATCCTCGAAAAAAATCATATTTATTAGTTTTTTCTTGATTTAAAATTATATGACGTCATCCAGCCATGTATGACGTCACAGCCTGGTCTTGCATATATATTATAAATAAAATAAAATTAAAAATGTTTATATTTATTATTTATGTATCCATATCTGTTTTTTATTACATTAATAGATATATGAAAATTATTTGAAATTGTTTCTGTAGCTGGAAATTAATTTATTTCAAACCGTCGGTCGGTTCGGACCTGGCCACAGGTCAACTTATTTCTTCTCCCATTCTAGCCACGTGCCCTGCCTATCGCAGCCTTTTCCCTTTTATAACCCTAACTATTTCTGAAGATGCAGAGAGGCCATGCAATTTCTTGTTATGCAGTCTTCCCCATTCCCCGGTGACCTCATCTTTCTTTGGCCAATAAATGCAGGGAAGAATCCTATTCTCAAATACTCTGAATCTACTCTCATCTCCCAGGGTCATAGTCCATGCCTCCCACCCATATAATGCAACAGGCAAAATAATTTTTTTATATATTCCCTTTGATAATAATTTTGAAGAGATAAGCCTCTTTATTGCAAGATAACAGGCGTTTCCCGATTGCAACCCCGATTTAAATTCTTCTCAAATATTATTATCCTTCGTGATTAAATTCAATTTTTCTACATATTCAAATTCTACATTTTGTATCTTAAGATTTTGTATGTTAATACTCTTCCTCTTTGTTACTAAATATTTTTTCTTATCACTATTAATTTCAAACCTCCATTAAATTTTCCTCGCTATCTGTAATTGCAATTGCCGAATCTCCTATTATATTTAAGTCGTCTGGGTAACCTAATATTTTACAATTGATTTCCGCATCTTATTCTTTCTTTACTACCTTCAAGACAAATTTGAAGATTGAAAATTTGAAAAAGTTTATCCGGATCTATTGAGTCATGCGTATGTTTTACTAAAGTCTACAAATAATTAGTGAACAGAAATATTGAATTCGCGGTTTTTTTCCTAATATCTGTCATAATTTAAATATCTTAATTAATGTTGATCGATTTGGCCTGAACCCGCAATGATATCTCCTAATATTTCCTCCGCCTATGGTTCTTAAGTATTTTCTATGTTATAATAGTATAATAATTCTTGATCATTACATTTTGATATTTTATTTTCATTGCTAGATTATTATTGAATATTTTTAATTATAATGAAACTTGGGAAAATGCAAAAATAGAGACTTGAGACAATATATAAAAATTAACGGTATAAAACTATAGATAAATGACCAATATATACATTCATTAATAGTATTCATTTAAATTAATTGATTTATTTGTTTTTTTTATTATTAAGTTCAATTATTAATTTTTTTAGATCATAGTTATTTTCCTCCCTTAAAATAAACTTATCTAATTCTGTGGTGCTAGTAGGGGATTTGAAAATTATTAGTCGCAATATGAAGATTTCGCTTACAGTTTCTGTCATGTCCGACCTCCGTCCGCTTCTCTTAATCATGTGATCTATATATTTAATTTTTTTGATTCATTGTAATAAAATTTAAACAAATAAAAATTTTCACTTTGTTAATTTATATAAATTTCAATTTACACTGATTGTGAGTGATACGCTTTGCCAAGACTCTGAATAATTTTTGTATATAAATATTGAATGTTCTTAGCGAGATTTTTTAACATTTCACTCTTTCAAATAGAAAAGAAGAAATATTCAAATATATAGAAAGAATAAATAAAAATTAAGTTAATATAAATATGATCTAAATATTTTATTAAATTAATTAAAATGGGAACTTTTAGAATAAATGATTTAATTGAATTGATATTTAAATACTTAAATATTAGAATTTTTAAAATAAAGAGTGAAATATTATAATAATTCTTTGATTGGGAATGGCTATGATAATTCATTGTTTAAAATGTTTCCGCTAGAGCCAGTGGGCCACGCCAGGCTCTTGAATGAACAACACGGAGAATTATATAAACTTTAAAAAATTAATTTCTGCGGTTATTGTTGACATATAAATAAAATTTATAGCCTATGTTACTCTAGGGGTATATAAGAATATTGTGATGTAATTTCAAAGAAATCGGTTCAGCCAATTCTGAGTCTATAAAATAGTAATTTTCCGGACAGACAGACCGACAGACAGACCGACAGACAGACAGACAGACATGAAAAATTCTAAAGTCACTTTTGGATTCTAGAGGTCATGAAACGCGAAGATATGCAAAAAATTTTAAATTCTGAGCAATGTGCAGACAAAAACCTTTTTTTATATATATAGATTTATTCAACTACTTTTTATAGTCACATGGTAACTATCCCATTAATCATTTTAATTTTATTCATACTAGGCATAGATTTAGAAAATGTTATCTACATAAAATTTTCTTTCCTATAAGATATTCAATATTTAATGTTAAAAAGAGAAATTTAAATAAAAAAAAAGTAAAAAATTCAAGATTTGAATATTAAATAAAAGTATGAAGGATTATTAATCGAAAGAATAGAATTTAAGGAATGTGACAAATGAAAGGCATACAAGTTGTAGTAGAGGTTACTTTTAAGAAGAAACTCTTCTTCCAATTCCCCGACGTCCTCAAGGATGATTCGTCTCCGTCGGATATCCCTCTGGACAATTTACTTGAAAATCGAGGGTTGTGATGGAACGCAGCTATCCGGTGACCCGGACCTCGGGTCACTTCTTCACAGGGCAATTTTGAAACGCCAACCCCGCTTTCAAACTATAGACTTAACCACCCACTAGAGTCTTAAAGTACTAATGTACACAATTTACTTGATAAAAATATTTTCAAGGTTATGAATATCTGTTTTGTCTTTTTGTTTTTTGTTTGTTTTTTTTTTTTTTTTTTTGTTTAAAATAATTCATTTTAGAAATGCTTTGGGCAGATTTAAGCCAATTAAAATTTACAAAAAATATCAATTCAAGAGATTTCATTAAGAAGATGAGTGGAACTCTTGATAATCAGGAGGAGGTTTAGAACATGGATCTCAAAACTTTTTGACTTTCGAAAATTCCCCTACTCATGTATATACATATACGAGGGTGGACTGAAAAGTTTCCAACCTGACCAAGAAAAACCATGTTTTTCAATTTTTTTTTGCTATAATTTTTAACATAATCTCCATCAACACTGATACATTTCTCATAACGGTGTTATAATTAATATAATTAATTAATAAATTATTTAATTAATTAATTAAATTTGATTTAATTTAATTTAAGTCTCATCAACAGTTATGAATCGACGCAAAAATTCGTTTGGATTACGCCTTCAGCGCCATATTGTCGTTAGAAATGGTTTTTCGAAGCAATTTTTGGTCTAACGTTAGGAAATGCGGCACCCACGTTGCACACAGCTTTCCATATTCAAATGGTTTTGCAAAATAATTCGCACACGTTCAGCTGACATCGTACAGGTCTCAGCTATTTTGAATTTTGAAAAATAAAACAAAAGAAAAATTGAAAAACATCGTTTTTCTTGGTCATGTCGGAAACTTTTCAGGCCACCCTCGTATATTGTTTGTGTAAAAAATATTTTTAAGGAAATAGCTATATGGAAAAATAGGCAGAAAATCAAGTTTATTTTTTCTTTTAAATGGAACAATAAATATATACATGAATGATCAAAAGTCAACATGAACATTTGCTTAACACTTGATTTCAAGACGCCATGCAGCATTGGATGGTGTTACTGACTTATATCGTGAGGACATCGTTTCGATCTGAAGTCATAGTATTTTCCCAATCCTATATCATTAAAGTTAATATTCCTTAAATAATTATTTCTTTAGTCAGTGAGAGAAACGAAGGTAAAAAATCAAATAAATCTTAAGCCTCCTTATAAAAGAAATGATCAATAATATCAAACTTCAATTTCTCATTAAAAATATTCTTATTATTCTTTGCAGATAGATTCTGAGAATCACGCAAAGAGAAATTATTAATTATTGTATTGCCCTAAGCCCGAATTCGAGTTTTCAGTGTGGTAGACTGTCGTGATAACCACTAAACCACTGACGAGTCTTTATTCTTATTATTAATTTATAATTAATCCTTTCATTTGTTTTTATAGTATATGGCATATATATTATTTTATATTGAAAATAATTTTCATAAACTATTTTATACAGTGAATTATGGGTAAGTAATATACTTATCTTATTATTAGTATTCCGCCAAATTTTATAATAGTTAAATGTGTGCCGCGACAAATTAAAAATTGAGAATCACTTTACATAATTTTGAATATCCATGATAGACAATTCAGAAAATGGTTTCATTCATGGATTAAGTTTAAATTTTGCAAATATCTATATAATTAAGTACTGATGACAATGATAATTCATTGAATATGATATTGTTTTCTCATAAAATTTACCAGACGGTCTTAAAGACAAAAAAAGTAGATGATTAATCAAAGTCCTGTCATTTTCAAGAAAAATGAAGATAAAATTGACAAAACTTGGCTTCTTTGGTTTGTTAAAATGTTAAAATAAATCGATTCCTATGCTGATAAAAATATAGAAAGTTAATAAGATTAATATATTAAAAAAAAAAACAAAAAAAAATTAGAAATCAATATTTTATCCAGATTGACTATTTAAAAGAGAACCTACTCTTGAAAAAATATAAAATATAATTATTTAAGGAACTCTATTTATAATAGGTAGACTATTTAATTATTAAAATAAACAGATAAAATCTGAAAAAAAGTTTATCGGAATAAACCCCTTTACAGCCACACAAATAATTATATATATTAATTTTATTTATTTATCAAATGAACAGACTCGCTTTAGTTTAAATGATCCTTTATATCCATTGGGAAAAATTTACAGATATAAAAAACCTCACTTTTGTACGTCCTACGCAAAGACAAAGCCTATTAAGTCGAATATATCAATTAGGTGTTCTATGATCAGTAGAATGGGTCCTATCAACCTTTACCTTGATTTTTTCGATCGGAGGAGCTACTTTTTATCAAGTAGCTTCCCAATGGTGATCCTGGAGGCTGGGTTGACTCCGTCTCATAGACACCAGCGAGAGAAATTCCCTTGCCAGGCCCGGGACTTGAACCCGAGACCACGAGAATGTGAACCAGCTAAGTTACCTCCCATCCTGTGGCGCCTTCAATTTTAAAGATAAAATACATATTATAATAATATAAGATTTTAATTTTTTAATATATATTTTTTTAAATTATTTTAATTAAAAATTGTCTAAATTTAAATATTATTCATCAGATACTTAAGTATCTTATATATTTAGTTTGGATAAATTTTATTCCGCAATAGGAGTATATGTTTATAGGTCATTGTGATTTCATAAATCTAAGATAATTTTTAAAGTGAATTAAAAATGTTATTTATTCTACGGATTGTCGGCTATGATTTATTGCGTTGACGAATTAAACCGAGAAGATATAAAGCAAGGATTTCGTTCTCAACATTATTGTTGAAGAACAATGGTGAAAAGATTAGAATACTATTTGTTTTCGATTGCTAGATATATAGTCAATTATAACACCCACAATTATTTCGACTAATCTTTTCAACATTTTGTTTCTGGTTGAGATGAAATCGCATTAGGAACTGCCACTTTATATCTAGATTAGTTCTAATTTAAAGGCCGGGGTTCGTTATTATACCCAACCATGGGGTTATTATGTCGCAGACACTCTTTAATGATTGCCCAGAAAGAAAATGAAAAATGTCCGTAATTGAATTGATAAAAGGAGCTACAGTTGTGCAAGACAAATCAAAGTTTTACTGATACAACCTGGGATATCAGTAATTAAATTCTATCGGATATTGCCGAGGTGCACGCATTACCCATACCAGCTAAATTTAGTCAAATATGAAGATAGAATCGATAATTACAGAGTAATCTTGTGCGGGTGGAAGAAGAGTAAAGGGGTAAGTAAAAAAAAAATCAATCTTGCTCGTTTTGTCTAATTGCTACTTGACCGAAGTTGCTTATCTATTCAAAGGAAAAAGTGGAAAATACGAGTACAACTAACCTGGGTAAACTTTCAGACTATATAATTTTCTCCCTACTAAAAAATGGTTCCCTCTTTTTTTTTGATTGTTTCATTTATTAACTAAATATTCACGCGCTATTTTGAAGTTATCATAAAAGTCGAAGAAATAAAAAAAAAATGACTTCTTTAAAAATTTATTAAGCTCATAACAATTAAGGGAGGGAATATAACCAAGAAACAGTCGTAAAAGTAATCCATGATGATTTGAATAGGCAAAGGTGAAATCACAGGGTGAACAGAAGAACAGATATACCTCCTCGGTTGCGTTCTTCACGATCCAGTATGCATTTGTATTTATTTCGATAATAAAATTCATCAAGTCCTCCCCTCCACCGAACCCTATTCCGAAATAGTTTGAATAACAATTTTCATTTCTCCCAAAATTACAATTTACATAGACAAAAAAAATTATGTGTGTAAGCTGTAAGATAATATACAATAAGAAGAACATATTTACTTTTCAATCTATGTGAAATATATATATATATATATATATAAAAGAAGATATATAGAAGAGAATAGATTTATAGATCCACAAATATTTGTGTGGGTATGTAGACAAAAGTTGGTGATTATACTACTAAACATAACATACTTAGTATAAAGGATGATAGATATGACCATTGAATATTCATTAATATTTTGTTTTATTTTAACTTGGAAATTATACTTAAACATAAAACAGTGATGAAAATAAATATTTAAATAATAATTTCGAACAACAACACTCAGTTTCATTTATAAATCGATTGATCTGTGTGTTTAATGCGCATTTCGGTAGTTATACCATCATAACAAGTTATAATATAATGAAAGTTTTGTTAGGGATGGTGAAGGATATACAAATATTAAAATATTATACAATCCAAAAATGACATACATATACAATAAAAAAAAACAACGAAATCAATTAATTATCATAATTGAAAAAATTTCTATAGCAATTTCATCGGAAATTTTTTAAAAAATAGGTTGGATCTATATTTTAAACTACGAGTTGCGTTAAACATGGACGCTACTCCTTGAACAGATCCCTATGGGTTCTGCAGGCTACCTAGAGCAAAATAAAAAATGATAATTGATAATTATATTATATAATTTAATTATAATTAAAGTATAATGATATTCAATAAAACACTTTGTGAATTTTCAAGTTTATTGAGAAATTTGCTTTATGCGCATTTCAGCTGTTACTAAAGCATTTTTCTTCTAAATCGAGATACTCATAATACAAAAATAATTAAAAAAAAGGTGCCTTAACCCAATATGTGTTCCATCCTTCTCAAGGGGAGTGCTAACCAGCTCTCCTTTCAAAAATAATTTTAAAGCTCTGATGACGGTGTAATAGCTAAAAAATGCGCATAAAGCTAATATATCAATAAACATAACTGATTATGGAATAAACTATATATTTTATTCTAATATTATATTAGATAAATTATTTTATGGTATATATATATATATATCCAAATTTTGTCATTAAAATTCCAATATTTTAGTATTAGTAATTTTTTTAATTTGGATAGATTTTCTTTTGTCTTTAAATAGAAATATCACTTAAGAAGAAGTTCAATAATTTGACAAAAGATTCTTTGTTTAAGAAAAGTGTCATAGAATTAAATTACTTAATAGACTTCTTAAATAAATCCTATGCAATTTAATTATTTATTAGCTGGCAAGATCTTTTTGATAAACGATGGATGGAACAGATGCTAAGAATGAAGCTCTTTTCAAGCAAAATGTTTTCAAAGAAAAATTCTTTTTTCATTCCGTAAAATGGATTTGTCTAAAAAGTTTCATCCACATGAGCCTGCCGTATAAAAAAAAAAAGAGAAAAAGAAATTGTCTTTTGAAGAGAGACCAACGATTTTTGTGTTCAACATCACTTAACTGTCAATGCATTTGGCCACTTAGATTCGAGGCCAACAGGAATTTATTGGAAACTTTCAATCTATCGAAGAGAAGGTCGGGATCTATTTATCGCCATTCTGTTCAACTTTTTTTTTTTTTTGTATCATATTCCGTGCTTAACTAAAAATAACTGAACGATTCATCATCGACTACTTTACTAGAGTTATGACCCATCATCTACGATTAATAACACGAGAAGATTCCACAAACTAAACCACAATCTAACACGAGCAAATAATTTTTCTTATCTAATTAATTATATTATTTAACTTTCAATTAAAATAATTGAAATATCAGAAAATTAACTTAATAAACTGATTCAAAAGACTTAAAACAAATTAAATGTCTAGAATCTTGATTTTTTTTTACCGTCCGACGATAAGAAGGGAAGGTATTGTTTTCACACCAAATTTTACATGTGTAGAATTTTACATATCTCCTCGAATCATGCATTTTCTTAACAGAAAAAGTATTTTTAGCATGGTGTCTGTCCGTCTGTCCATTGTGTGTCCGTATAGACGTGTACAGCTCAAACGGCTCAACGAATTTTGATAAAATTTGATATATTTACTTAATGCATCAATAGCATGAATTCATCAACGTTTGGTGTATATCCAGAAACCGGAACTGGTAATTTACAAAGTATTAATTTTCTATTCATTGTCGGAAATTTTTCACTTAAAATATGATAGTAATTAATAATTGAGTAATTAAACTAAAAATAAAAACCAAAATAATATAATTTAGTCATTTTAATTCAAGTTTTAAAAATATTGTTTTTTGATATTTTATATATATATATGGTATATGTTGTTTGGAAATTAATTTATTTCAAATCGTCAGTTTGTTCTGTGCCTAGCCACACCTCCTTTTTTTTGTTTGTTTTATAGTTTTAACTAAGTCGGGGAATAAACATTTTGTCGAGAAGGGAGATAAAAGAATGGATTGAATATATAAAAATATTACTTGATTTAATCATTAAGGTCAATATAAACCATAAAATGTTTCCCTGGCTGCATCCGTTGCGTGGCTCTCCAAAAGGGTGATTTTAATCCTGTCCAGAATTTCAATGGATATGTTATTCTGGAAGGAAGAACGTCTTTCAGTTGGCACTCATGAAAGATACAACTTGTTAGAGGAAATAATAAAGAATTGTTGTTTGTGTGTCGCTTTCAATCAACTCAAAAACCAATTCAATTGTATTATTCTTTGGAAAGAGACAATTTTTAAGATCAGTCTTCCTTTTATTTATTGTGACTAACACAAACAGAAACAAATAAGAGTATAGGGTGAAAATTTTAAGATTAAGATCTCTTCATAAACTCATAACAAATATCAATATATATATATATATAACACCTGTTTTATTGTAAATTATTGGCATTAATCTGACGACTTTAAGTTCGGCAGACCAGAACTGTAACTTTTGATTATATTTTTCAAATATAGAATAACTTGAAAATAAATTAATAAAAAAAACTTTTTTAATCAATAATGCTCTCAAAAATAGAAAATAAAATATTAATTAAACCTTGAATATTATCCTTTACATATGCCCAACAAAAAAGCGTGGACGCATAAGAAACAAATAAAAGTATAGGGTTAAAATTAAAAAAATTATTTTTTTGAAATTAATTTAATTTTATCATAAACAATCTATGGATCTATAAAATAAGCATTGCTAGTTTCAAAATATCCAAATAATTTTTTTTTCCAAATGAATTACGAGTAGTTTATAGAAATAAGACATAAAATGTTTTATCTACGCGTATCGCCCGTAACAGTCTTTTTAGAAGAGGAGTTCACCCCTCCGGAGGGTTATAGGGTGGCTTTATAATAGAAGCGTTTAATATTACTAATCAATAAAATTAGAAAATTCTCCAGGACACTCGGGGAGATTTTTGTGATAAGGAATTAATTTTTATTTTTAATCCCCCCCCCCATTTTTCTCCTTTTTTTCCTCTTATTAGTTATAATAATTTGACATTTAAAAGATTTATGATTTATGAAGGAAAAAAAAATTTTAATTAAAATTTCGATTTTAACTGAAATTACTTCTCTTTAATTGATTAATTTAATATTCGATTATAGACTAAAGTAATTTATTTTTCGTAATAAATTTTATAAAAATATTATTAATATATTTTTTAATAAATATATTGATTAAGAAAGCGAGATTAGTCTTTGGATAATTGAAAATTGGATTATTTGGATATATGGGGCGAAAAAAGATAAATCGGAGGGGATGGCGGATATTGCATATATAAGAATTATATGACTTCTATGTATTCTCATACATAGTCATATAAAGTCAAAAAACCGAGAAAGGTTAAAATGGATGTCAGGAGTGACGAAAATAACTAGTGAGAAGTTTATTTATAGAAAAACCAAAAAAATCAAGAATAGAATAACGCAATGGAATGTTAATATGTAGTTAGAAATTTGGAGAGGGTATGTATTGGTTGGAGGTGGCACTCATTAGAGAAATTTGGTTGTTATTATTGATAATTTTCTAGTTCATAACCTCAAAGCGATAAAAAAATGGTAATAAAATATGATTTTAATTAAAAGTTATAAAACCGAGAAAGGTTAAAATGGATGTCAGGAGTGACGAAAATAACTAGTGAGATGTTTATTTATAGAAAAACCAAAAAATCAATAATAGAATAACACAATAGAACGATAATATGTAGAAATGGGAGAGAGTAGGTAGTGGATGGAGGTGGCAGTGATTGGAAAATTTTTTTAGTTCATAACCTCAAAGCGATAAATAAAGATTATAAATATAAAAAAATAGTAATAAAAAATATGATATTTAATTGAATGAACTCAATATTTTAAAAATAAAGTAATAAAATATATTATTTATTTAAAATATATGAAAATATGATCGTAAAGTCAAGGTTTATATATTATTATAGACTCATAGAGTACATAATAATATATTTACTTTATATAAATTAATGTGTAAATGAAGAGACATTAAATTTTTGTTTTAAAATATTTTATGTAAAAGGATGCTAATAGATAAATAGATTTCAGTAGAAATTATATATTTATATGTTATTTATTTAATTTGTATAAAATTTATTTTAATTTAAAATATATATTTATATAATATTATATAAAGGCTTTTTCACCCTTCTGTTGACATTATTCAATCCAAAACATTCTCTTTCAATTATCATCACTTATTAAAGGGGAATCTGGTATATTTTGGATAGAAGGGAATTCCTAATTTTATTAGTTTCTATAACGTACATAAATGGTAACAAATATTTAAATTTGAAAGTATGAATAAAGTAAAATTGAAATCATTTTTTTTTTTATTTTTTGTTTGTCTTTTTTAATTCCTTTCGAAGATCAATCAAATCAATCCTTCCATCCTTTTTAATCCAATTAACTGGAATGGAGTTGAAAATCTGAATATTCAAATGATGTCTCCCTGGTACAATGACGAGGTTAAGATGAATTTTGATGAGAAATCATCTGAACTTCCTGTCCTGTTCTGATCAAATTCAGGTTGAAAAACAAACCAATGCGTGTTCATAGATCATGTTAACAAGCCGAGAAAGAAAGAGAGAGAAAAAGAAGATGGTGATGACAAGCCTTTTTGGAAAATTATATCCAACCACCAAAACAAATTCCAACTGCTTAGTTGCCACCGGGTAACCTCACACTAGAGTGAAGATATTTGATTACTTAGACATTAATTCGACCCTTTCTACCTTTATTCAATTCATCAATTAGACCCCAAAAAATTCAACGGTGATTAACATCAGATAAAAGCCTGTTCAGTGGAATTCCTTTCAGAGATTTCCAAGATATCTACACTCTCAAAAATATATAAAAATAAAATAGATCGAATTTGCAGTTATTTGTATTTCGTTTATAAACAACTCAAAAACTATTTAAAATCGAAATATTATTTTACTTAAACTTAAATTTTACTCATTACTAAATTTAAAGATTCAGAATTAACTTGTTTTTTTTATTATTTAATACTAATATTACCCATTATTTCTATGGAAGCTACGATCTATGACTCTTATCTATCTATCTTTCTCTCTGGCGTTAATTTACTCGAAGCTCTTGATCGCAGCAACCACATTCCTAAAACCCTGCCAATCCCGAGCCACCTCCATTTAATCTTTATCTTCCCCCCAATTACTTTATATATAACGTCAGCTCACTATATCTTAATAAATTGGATATAATAAAATGAATAGGGTTATTCTAAATGATGGACGCATTTTTAAAAAATTCTTAATAATTTTTACACCATTGAAAAGAGGAAGTTTCAAAGTTTTTTTAATGTATTACAAGTGTTCAATGTGGTCTCCAGCTGCTGCACGGCAAACATCTACGCGTTAGCCAAACTCATCCCACATACGAGCAAGTTTATCTGCTGATACTGAGTATACGGGAGCAGTGATACGGCAATGTTTTATGTGGATTTTGCAAACCCCATATGCGAACATTGTGTCTGTTGACTTTTCCACTGAGGTGGAAAGTTGCTTCATCGCTAAAAATGATAAGCTGTAGAAATGTGTCATCCTCCATCATTTCTAGCACATTACCGCAAAATTCGAGATGCTTCTAGGGTTGAGAGCCCGCACAAATTGTAAACGGTAGGGCTTGTACAGCAAACGCCATCTCAGAACTTTCCATTCAGTTGGTTGGGGTATTCCAATGGGTCCATCATTTAGAATAACCCTGTATATTATCTCCAGGAAATAGGGAATCTAAGAAACACTATTAAGCGTTATAGAATATGTTGTTTAATTTCAAAAAAGCTCTCATACCTCAGTTTTTCTTCAGAATTCTGAATATATCTTCTCATTTTTATATGATTAAATGAATAAGAAAATAATAACTTTTAATAATCTTTTAAAAGAATGAATTTTAAGAATGAATTCGGTCATAAAACAGATATGAAAAGATTTCAGTATTATTAATATATTTATATATATAATATAAAGACAGATATTGTTCGTTTATATGAGATGGTATGCTGTCATCAAGCTTAGATTTGAATGAAATATAGGATACCAGTGTAATTCAAAATTACCATCAGTTAATGTTGACGATGAAATTTATGGTTTTGTAAATTTTATAAAATACAGATTAAAAAAATATTAAATCAATATTTGTTGAATATCAAATTCAAGATATTTTGAATATCAAATTCAAGTTATTGTTAAGTAGATAAATAACATTGGGTTTTCATCGTTTCAATATGTTCAAAATTTCCCGATAATATTTAATGTTATATTATAGAATAGATCAAAGAGGTAACAATAGGTGATTAGAGGACCATCGACATTAATACTACAATTCATTTAGCTTGTAGTGAATTCACAAATGCAAACTCTGGACAAAATCAATTCCAAAATGATTCCAAAAATAGTTCTATTATAATTAGGGAATGACATGGCTTAAACTGTCATGCTATTTTTTTAACTTGATTACTATTCTTTACCTTCGAAAAAGTAAAAATAGTCATGATTAGACGACCCGCATTACAGATGACTGATAGTAAAAGATGTTTAATAGAGGGGTCCATTCGATATGGGTAATGCATTTGTTATCTTCATTAACGTAATCAATTCTGATTGTTATATTCCCAACGATTAATAAAGACAGATTGGGGTGCTCTGTAATTCATCTAGGGTAGTTTCTGATGGAAATGTTTCATTGGAAAATGGAAATATATGTATATATTTATTAAATAGAAATGAATTCGGTGCAAATATGTATTTAATCAGGATTTAATTAATTGTCACTTTTCCCCATTAAAGAAAAATTGAATGGATCGAAACAAAAAAAAATATCTAAATATTAATTTAATAATTTTCCTATTTGCCCCTGTGTTAAGAATTTTCAATGTTATTTCAAAATTGTCATGGCCGTTTGATTGAAAATAAATCTGGGCACATGCCTTTTGTTAATGACGATCACGAAAAGATTTATTCGCTTGGCTCGAAAACTTTATGTTTCGGAGCCAAATTAGGAGAAGACATGCGCAGCCGCTTATAGAATTCTAAAAAGGATTCAACCCTCCCTCCAAGAAACATATTTTTTTTTCTCCCTTTCGAGGAAACGACAAATGCAACGAGCATCGGATTCGCATTTGCCTCGCTCGGTGGTAATTAAAACGAAATCTTGGCTCTTGTACTTAAACTTACACTGCCCTTTACAACAGATGGGCGAAAAATCTAAAAACACAGTCAGATTTAAAAACAACAAATCACCCTTAGATTCATAATATTTTTACCAATAACAAAACAAAAACAAAAAACAAAACTTAATAAATTAAATAATTAATAGGTAGTGGAAATTTGATGAATGAAAGGGAATTTAAAAATTGAAAAAAAAACCGGTGCTACTGTGGCGTGTGCTCTACCTACACTAAGCGATTTACCAATACTGTAGGTAGCGTATAGCACATACTATTAATATGTGTAATAATTAGATAAAAGACAGAAAATAATATAAACTGATTATTTACATAAAAAATAATTTTATTGATGTAAACAACAAAATATTAAATTTTTAATTATACATAAAAAATCATATAATTCATTAATTATGAAATAAAATTACCGGTACACTCTTCTTATATCATCCAAAAGCGCTATAAATAAGTCACCTGCTTCTTTTCTCATTAACTTCCAGCAGTAATAATCCAAATGGGATTGAAAATGTTGTTGTGGAACGCCTCTCATCTTTCAAAATTTTTATTTTAGCATCCAATCAAGATCTTTCGATGCCTTGAGTGTGGGCACCACTTTCTGGATTTACATAATTTTCCTGGTGGTTTACCGTAAAATGCTGAAATCCTAGTTGGTTTAGATTGGCGTACGCTGGTCATTCATCGGAATGAATTACAGAGCCAACTTCAATTTCTCTCTGAATTATAGGAATCAGAGTATTTCTATCCCTCCGCTTCACCATAAAATACCGACAGTTACTTTCTTCAATCCAGGCCATCAATCCTTGCACCATAATTTCTGTCTTCGGATTCTGGAGCGTAATCTCCATTTAAAAATCGACCACGGTGGTATTTTTTGCGTCCTGCAAATCTCGCTTCGTCTATTTGTATTGGGTCGTGGCTTGTTCCGATCATTTTTTCTCTTCTGGATACTATGACACTTCAAACCTCTCGGCACATGTTGAACCAATCAACTACCGTGTGCTCTGATTTTCCTGTGAGGGAAGCAGTATTTGTAACCGTCTGTTCCATGATAAATAAAAAAACAAGCTCCAGAATATCGCAAAGACTTAGGTTGCAGTGCAATTCATTATTTACATCAGTGTAAACAAAAAAATTATTTCCAGTACGCACTGAGCGTGTGGTCTGACAACCTTTTTTTGGACAACGCAATACTGGTACTTGTTTATTCTTTTCTTCTCCTGCATATCACTTCCAAATTTATTACATGGTTCTGCTTCTTTGACTTCTTCTAATAGCCCGTGCTCCCGTAAAAATGAAACTGCCGTATTTTCGTTTAAAATAACAAGTTTGTAAAAATCTTTTAGCAACATTGTTGGCTTCTTGACGATTTAAATAAAACTAGAAACTAATAAATATTTGCCGTATTTTCTTTTAAAATAACAAGTCTTTAAAAATCTTTTAGAAATATTGTTGACTTCTTGACGATTTAAATAAAGTATGGAATTGGTTGAATACTTTGTGTCGGTAGAGCACACGCTACAGTAGCACCAAAAAAACAAAATTATAAATTATTGTTTATATTAGAGAGATGTAGACAAAGGTTAAGGGTCTTTTTGTAAGTTAATGTTTCAATTTATTTGATTACCTAGATTAATATAGTATATGAATATTAATAATTGCAATATATTAATATTTTGTTGGGGCTTTGGGGTGACGATCCTCATCATTTGGATCATCTTTATGTTCATTATATGATTAAATCAAATTATTAACGATCGTTTTTAGGGGATTTATACATTATAATAAAATATAGTTGACTAGGCAAAATGGTATGTCATTCACACACAAACAGATAGTATTTATATCAGTAATAATTATATTTATACGATCTTAAAATGTAAAGTATAATTTTCAAACACTTTTCACTATATTTCCTTACTATCTCTTATACACCATTTGTACTTCCCAGAGAGTCAAATAAAGGTTAAGTTTAAATCGCTGAAAGTACCGGAATTTATTTTTTAACACGACTGCAAATCACGCGCCAGCAAGTGACATGGAGACCAAACACGCGTTGGTTTAATATATATTTATTAATTTTAATTTATAATTAATTAAATTTAATTTAAATATAATATATGTTAATTAGTATAATTCAAATTTGCGAGATAGTCGAGCGGAGACACTCCAGCGTTTTTTAAATTCTTATTAATCGATTATAAGGTTTACATCAGCTCCTCGGGGTATTTATAAAAGAACTTTAAATCAATAGTAGTTTTCATTGTATTATAAATCAAGAAAAAAATGGTTTTATTAAAAATATATGAGAAATTACATAGTCAAAGGAATCTAGGTGGAATATATTCGAATTGAAGGAAGTGTTTCAAAGGGGATTTTATTATACAGGCATTTTATTATACAGATGTATAAATGTTGACAATAGAGATCGAAAAGGTAAGTGTGATATATACATTGTTTTCATTTAATTATATGTTTACGTATATTAACGCAGCGATTGTCAATCTGAGGGGCGCGCCTTCCTAGGGGGCGCGAGCACACTAAAGGGGGCGGAGCACGAGAATATCTAAGAGGTAATATTATTTAATAAACTTGATTAACTAACTGAAAGGAAAGCACATATACACATAGGCACAGTTAAAAATGAATTATTTATTATAATTATTATTATTATAAACAGAATCCAAAATACTCATTATTTTTATAAATGTTATATTGGAAGCTGGAGGAGCGATGAATATGATGATTTTAGAACTGGACAGCAAATACCTAATAATAAAGAAACGTTGTATTAAAGTATACATCTCTTCTGAAAATTTATAATGAAAATTAAAAGTTTTTCAATTAAAGATGTAATAAATTCAAATTTTAAATTTTACTTTATCAGTGCTTGTCAATTCAACACTTCTTTGAGTTGAGTTTGATGGAATAAAAAAACACCGTGTGGTACGTGATATAAGCGTATCTTATCTATTTATTGTTGTAGGTAACATAAATGAGCCCCGCTGAAATCGCAAAAATTCCCTTTCAGTCAAATTTCCAAAAGCCCTTTGGAGTATAAATTGATTTTTGCCTGTTAACTCTCCGATTGAGCCTATGAAGGAATAAAAAAAAAGAGTCGAAATTCAAGTTTTTTATTTACTAAAGCTAAAAAACAGAATGAGTGAGAGGGTGTATTCATTGGGAAAACAAAACAGTCCGAGATCGGGAGTGAATTAATTGGGAACGTGCTCGTCCGTAAACAGCTCCCTTCGCTCGCCACCATTCAATTTAATTAACACAAGCGTAACGGGTTCATTTTTCTTGAGAAAGATTCATTTAATTAGTTCAAGAATCAATGGACACACGTGAAAATTATTCGGCGATTTTTCCAGATATATTTTTTTAAAAAAAAAATTAAAAAAAATTATTAATAAATAAATAAATTAGGTTAAATAGGGGTTATAATTAAATAAACTTGTGTAACATACGTTAACAAAGAGAATAATGAAATTTATACAAATTAGATTAAAATAAATAAAAATAAAAAATAAATAAATAAATAAATAGTGATTGTTTGAACTACTGCCATATTCATACTCTAATGATCATTATATTATTTTAATGATATATAGTATCACATTAAATTTAATTTTATAAACTATGAATAAATTGTGGTGGAAAAAGAAGGCTATTTATATAACAAAATCAATACCCATACCATCTTAGAATAATTCAATTTTTAATAAAATTCAATTATAAATATTTCTTAGACTAAAATTATTTAATATTAATATATATTAAATATATAAAAGAAAGACCAACTTTGGTTGGGATCTATAATACTTTAGGTGAGGCTTGTCTCATGACTTTAAAGAACGAAAATAGATCGAAAATTTTTTGAAAATAAAATTCTTCACGAAATGTATGAGCCAATAATGGGTAACATTATTGAGAAATAGATGGATAGTATATAATGATGACCATTATACATCCCCAAATAAAGATTAAATGATCAAATAGAGGAGATTAAGATGAGCGGAAAATGGTAGATGAAAGATTTAATAAAAAATAATTTATAATGAACAATTCAATTGGGAATCGACGAGAAGTGAATAATATAAAGGTGAATATTATGGAATTAGGAGAGGAAAGAAATTAGATGGAGGTGGATAAGAATAATGGCGGTTGATGGAAGATTAAATTTTTTTAATTTAGTAGCTTCATAAAAATAAATCAAATATAATTAATCAATGACTGAAAATTATTATTTTGTTGAAATTTCAAATAAATATAAATAAAATAGATATAATTATATTTATTTTAAAATTAATTTAAAGAATTATTATTAATAATTAATTTTATTTCTATTTACTATTTTTAATATCATAATTTACTATTCGTTTTTGAAACTCTTTAATATTGATTCTATTTCAAAATTTAGTAAAATTAGATATTATGTTTAAAATTAATTCCAATTAAATGAATGATGGAAGTTGACAGTTCATCCATTCATTGGATATTCGATCGGTAAAAATTGAACAAAAGAATAGGGCTATTCCTAAAAGTATGTCGATCAAACGATATTCCCTTTTTTAGGGGGATGAAAAGATAAGGCAGTAATTATTACTTTATGAATAGGATTTCATTTGCTAATGGGAATATTTTCATTTAATATATGGAGTAGGAAGGAGGGCCCCCCATTGAAGCAAATCATCAAAACAATTCTATTATTTTCAGTAAGAATTGCATTTGTTTTTAAACTGTCGTTTTTTGTTTTTTTTTTTTTGTTTTCTTAAAAAAATAAATGTCTGTGGATTTTCATATTAATTCTATATAAAGTTTAATTCAGTGATATCAGGAAGAAAAACAATTTTATTTATTTTCTTTTTCACTCTCCTGCTGCTGATCGTTATTTTAAACGGTCGTTAAATTAGAATTAGACGGTTTCTGAATTGCTTAATTACATTAATAGCCAATTGATGAATGAAAGGGTGAAATAAATAATCCATTAAGATGCTAGCAAATGCATTTTTTTTTATTTATTCTTTCTTTATATAATTCAGTTTATTTTTCAACGAATTTGTTTCGCTAATCAATCTTATAGATTTATACTAAGAATATACCTACTAAAATAATAAAATTAGAAAAGAATTTCCATGAAAAATTCCATCAAAAATTAAAATGACTATTTCAACGGTTTCATTATAATGATATATTAGGGCGTGGTCAATGACTTTAGCAAACGAGAATAGTTTTTAGTATTAGAAAATAGAATTCTTTTTCAAACTTATGGTCAGAAAATAAGATAAATATGAAAAATAGATTACTCAACATAGAGTGAATAAACCAAAGACAATATCAAGTTATAAAGGAATTGGGAGAAGATAGGATTGGGATGAAGGTGGTTTTTGGAGTGCGGCCAAGATCTTTCGATTCGCTATAGAGATAGATAGATAGACTTTGAATTAAATTTGGCAAATTACATTTTTACATATATATACTAATATATATATATATATATATATATATATATATATAATGTTACAAACCAAGATTTAATCTAGTTATATATTATTATTACTTATGGGCGGAAAAAAGATGTAAGATATAAAATGTTATCTTAGGATTTGAAAATTCGAATTTGCTTTTAAGTCGATTTTCTCTATCTATATTGCGTGGGGCGTGGTCAATGACTTTATATATATGTTACTTAAAAGATATATATATATAAAACGATGGGGCTATGAATTTGAAAAGTAAATCAATAGAATGAATAAAAGGTTAGGGTGTTTGAATGAGTTTCGTATTATGGTTGATTGATTTGGTTCAATAGTTTCACTATGAATACAATCTGTCATCAGCTGCAGCTCTTTTCAATTTTTAGACGTTGATTCTTAACGTTCAAGTGAAATGTGATTTTGTGAATTATTAAACAACCATATTATATTTGATGAATGCGTCAATATACGAAGGAAATTACTAGCTAGACGAGGAGTAAATAACGCATCTAATTTGTGTGCTGGAGAAATAAGGATGATTTGTAGGATGCCAAAGTAAATGGATTTGAATGAACCTGGAAATAAGTTTGGAAATTGAAAACAGCCCCAATAGTCTTCCTATCGTTGCTACGCTTTGTTTACACAACAATTGGTGCCGGAGAACGTGCCGTTATCATCCAAAAGCGTTACAAAAGTAATATTTTATTATTTATAAAAAAAAGACAAAAAAAAAAATATAATAAATTTTATGTGCTTGATTCGATATTGAATTTATTTGGAATATTCAAAAATCTTATTGTTTCAAAAAATATTAGCAACTATTTAAATTTTAAAAAATGAGGTAAGAAAATATTTATCTTATTTTATTTTTTGATAAGTAAATTTATTAAAAATGTTTGAATTATTAAATGCTAAATAGTAGTTTTTAGAGTATATATAGAATACCTGGTTCACGGAGCCGCCGTTCGGTACTTTAAAAAAATTATTCCTTATTAGCTATAAATATTTGAGATTGAGATTATTATTTAAAATATATAAACGACAAAATATATGAAACAATTTCAAATAATTTCAAAGAACATAAATGAAAAAAAAAGTCATAAAACATACAGCCCTTAAACGTACGTACTAATCCACTAAAAGACAGAAAAGTATGGCCTGTGGATATAACCTAAAATATATTCGCAATTTGATTACAAAATGGTATTAAAATAAATATTTTAAATTTTATTTTATTTATAATATTTTGTATTTAAGAAAGCGCTGCCCGGCGTCATTTTTCTAATATTCAAATTTCTATTTTAAATTAAGAAAAAAAAAAAAATTCCCGAGGTTGATACAAATACAAATCGATTTTTCTTTATAAAAATTATCTATGGTGTGAATTTCAAAAAAATCCTCAGGGCGGTTTAATATATCAAAAATACCATTATATATAATTTTTGCTAGTATAATAAGATAAGATATATACAAGTTATATTAATTTAATTAGATTTCAGCCCATTTAAATAATTAAAAATATTTTTCAAAAAAATACACAAAATATAATACACATATGCTATTAACGATAATGATTTTCTTAATATCTCAATAAAAGATCGCATAAATTCTTATCAATTTAATATTTATTTATTTGTTTGTTTTTTTTTTTTTTGTTTTATAAAAATTTAATATTCTAATGCCTAAGTAATGAATAGATTAGAGAGAAAGTTTTTTAGTCTGAAAAAAACAAGAAATAACAAAAAAGAAGAAAAGTTGATTTTCAGCCTTTAAGTAGTAAAGTACCAAAAGAAAAAGTCAAGATACCCAAAGGTTACAACCAATTTGTCTCTTCTTTCTTAAATGGCTATAATTGTAACAACTCAATACAATAAAGTAGTAAAGTCGAGAGATTAGAAAACGATACGTCTGATAGGAATACTATTCGTTAGGCTGAAGCCCCTCATTGGAGCAACGCCCTTCAAATGAAATCTCTGTGGCTAGCGAGATTGAGTCAATTAATTGCAAAAACCAGTTAGTTATAAACGTCTTACTCCTAATTTCATACTTAAAAATGAAATATTATTAATTTAAGAATATTTTAATAAAAGGTATTTGAGAGATTCCATGTTTTAAAAAAGTCAATTAAGTTATAGTTAAATTTACACATAGTAATGAAAAAAAAAATGTTTATATCTAGATATTCAGTGTGATTCACTTCGTTAAGTTGAATAATAAACATACTCTGGTGAAAAATAATCTACACACGAAGGATTATGCTAAGAAAACATTTGATTACTTGGACAAATAAGCTGGAGTGTCTCCACTCGACTATCTCGCAATTTGAATTGGATTAAATAACATAATATATTATATTTAAATTAAATTTAATTAATTATAAATTATAAATAATAAATATTAAACCAGCGCATGTTTGGTTTTTTATTGATGGCACCATGGCACGTGTTGGCGCGTGAGATTTGCAGTGTTAAAAAATTAATTCTGGTACTTTCAGCGATTCAATCAAGCTGAAATTCTATATATAGCAGTTTTATACAATTATTAATCATGTGAAAAATTATCAAACATATATCTTTATTTTTACGGTCACTTTAGAGGAAAAAAAATCAAAACGTTGTAGGTAATGACCCTCTTCCGGTTGAGCTACATTTCTCAAAAGTTGATAGAAAACTATGAATTTTGAATAATGTCCATGTACCAAATTGCATCATTCTAGCTCAAACCGTTTTTGCGTAATCTTGCCTACATACATACACACACACACACACACATACACACACACACACACAGACATTTTTCCCAACCTTAGTGAAAATGATTCAGGAACCTTCAAAACGTATAAAAACATCAAAATCTCAACATCGAAAATTTTCGTGATCGCAATACTATCTCTGGCGAGATAGTAAAAATCATGACGACTGCAGTGGTTATCAAGATGCCATTATTTCACACATTTGTATAATGCGTTAATGTGTAACCTTGAAACAAAATTTTTTTACCAATCACAACTCATTTTTTGTTTTTAGAATTTTTTTTTCGCCCAGTGTTTTATTATAAATAAAAATATCTCGCCAAAGATAGTATTGCGATCACGAAAATTTTCAATGTCGAGATTTTGATGTTCTTATACGTTATGAAGGTCCCTGGGTCATTTTCACTAAGGTTGAGAAAAATGTCTGTGCGTGTGTGTGTGTGTGTAGACAAAAACAGTTTGAGCTAGAATCATGAAAGTTGGTACACGTGCATTATTCGAAATTCGTAGTTTGCTTCAACTTTTAAGAAATGTGGCTCATCGGGAAGAGGGTCATTACCTATCAACAAAGAGCCAAACACGCCCTGGTTTAATAAATATTATTTATTAATTTTAATTTATAATTCAATTTAAATATAATAAATATTAATTAATCCAATTCAAATTTGCGAGATAGTCGAGTGGAGACACTCCAGATTTTTTCGATAATAATTACTTGATCCCATGAACATAAATAAATTTTTGTTCAAAATCTTAGTGCTAGTTAGTCTCGTTTCCCGTAAACGTCTTGATTTTTCTCCCATGTCATTTTAGAGTACATATATTTATTTATATTATAAATAGTTTTAGTTAATGAGAGAGATTATCTTTGAAAAAGATAAGATTATGCTCATGGTTTGTCTAATAATGTTATTAAGGTGAGTACTTGAATCAAAAGCATCTCATTTATATAAACAGATATATATCATATTTTTTAATTAATATTAATTAGTTAAGTAAACTTTAAAAAAATATAAAATAAATAAAAAATATATATTTGCTTAATGCGCATTTCAGATGTTACACAATCATCATTATATTTTTCTACTCTCTTAATTTCAGTTGTAATTATAGTGTAAGGAAATGCGCATTATGTAAATATATAAATAAACTTGGAATCTTCCGAGTGTTTAATTAAGATTTATTCTTAATAAATTTTCTATATTTTCTTTGGTTTAATTTTTATTTACATAAATTATTAAAATGACTAAATCCATTAATTTCTTATAATTAATTATAAATTAATTCTATAGTTAAAATTTTTTTATAAAATCAAAAGGATGTACCATTTTTATCATTTATTTAATTTAAAACGATAATTAGTTAGGATTCAGAAGACCAAGGAACATCCATGAATTTATATCACCCTAATATATATATTTATATTAAATAGACTCTCAAATTTAAATGAACAATAACAGTTATTTATAACGAATATATAAATTTATTTATATCCTTTTGGACAAAATTATTATTTTAAGTTTTTGGAATAATTATTTCATGAACCATTTTGAAAATAATTAAAACATTTACAACTTAGAAATTATAGTACTTATAAAATGTTATAATTAACTAAAGGGATAATGTTCACATTATAATTCTAGAAACATAACCGTTGATTTAAGAAGAGTTTTTGATCTCCAAGGCAATATTTAATGCAGATAATTTTGCAATTCCATGAATCGGCCTTATGGTTATTATTTCTAACTAGAAAAAGTGATTCTTGAAATATCACGGTATTAATTTGGACGGAGGTAAGATAATACGTGTTTTCTGGCAAATGACTGCACGTGCGCCAGTCAAGTCAGCTACACGAGAGGCCGCAGGGCTGTTCAGGGGGGTTTCCACCCCACCCAGTGGCTAACCTTCCATGATTCCAACACCTTTCACATAGTTCACTGATTAAAATCAACCATTCATTCCACTAAATATATAAATTAAAAAATAAATGTTAGAAAACCAAATGTTATCAATTGGAAAAATATTTTTTAATATCACTTAGTAAATTTCTAACTAATTTTTTTAACACTTGATTATTAATAAAATTTTTCAGAATTTAACAAGAATACTAATTATACATTTTAAAATTAATAAATTTATTAAAAAGAGGTGATAGAAAAATAATCATCTGTCTTTCTACCTCTGTACTGATACCAAACTCAAAAGTTTTTGGTCTCAAGAACCATATTCCTCCAACCATTGGCATCCTGAGTTCATATATTGAATTCCCGAATAAAACATCTTACTAGACCTTATCTATTCGAGCTCTAAGATTTGCTCATCGTTACCTCCTCAATTTTATGAGTTTTTATGACTATTTGAGGATATATAGAAGTTATGTAATTCCTCTTTGTGCAATTTCTGTGATTTCATCTTTTACAGTTCATAAAGTTTTAAAAGTATTATATCTCATGTAATAGGCTCGTCTGCTAAAGACATTGACCACGCCACAGTCATAAAGTATAACTATCAAATTAATAAATGTTGGTATATACGAGGGTGTATCAAATGAAAATCTTAAAAGTACGATAAAGTTCAGAAAAGTTTTAGAATTGATCTGGTAGATGGCAGGGATGTTCCTTGTAGTTCACCCAATGACCAGTGCCAAATATTGTTCATAACGTGTTGAAATTCGATAAAGTTTCTGCAAGATGTATTCCACGTCAATTGACTTAAGAATTAAAAGAACGTCGCATCGATGCCTGTGATGAACTTTGGCGTCGTTTCATCACATTTACAGATTAATTTCTACACAGATTTGTTACAGGGGATGAAACCTGAGTTTATTATCATCAACCAGAAACAAAACGAGCAAGCAAGGAATGGCCCCATAGTTCATCGCCAAAACCGCGGTGCACGAATGACTACAGGCGCGATCAAAAGAATTCTTTAAACGTGGTATTCATGTGCTTCCAAAGCGGTAGAACAAGCCAAGGAGACTATGTCGAAAAATGATATGTGTTAGTTTTACTTAGTTGTCAAAACAAAATCATTTATAGTATCTTTAAGGTTTTCATTTGATACACCCTCGTAGATATGTAATTATAGAAGTTGTAAATAAAGAAGATTAAATGAAAGGATACAAAAGAAAGATTATAAAAAAAAATGGCAAATACAAATTACTCGATCGATGCGTTGTATGAATAATGTAATAGAGGAGAGAGACGAAATTGAGTTGAGGTGTAACAAGAAAGGAACGACAAAAGAATTACTCAACTTTCTTGATAATTTGAGCAAAAAATAAAGACAGAAATAGATTAATAGATATTTACAAAAGATGATTTTGAATTTATCAATACCATTCATTCCTGCCCGGCTATTTTAATGGTGAGGTAAAAAGGACTAAGTACTAATGGGATTCGGGATAACTCTCGCGCAACGTAGTCTCTTAGCCGAGAGCACGCGATCCCCTTCAAATTATTTATTTCACTTAAATATTAATCCCTCTCTGATGAAACACAATCTCTCTTTTCTCTTAATTCCTCTCTTTTTCTACTCTTATCAAAATCACAGTTTTCACTGTTTAATTGAAACGTTGAATCTCTTTTAAGTCATTAAAATTTCAAATTTACTTCTAATAGTCTCATTAATCTATAATGAGTTTATAAAACGGATTTTTTTTTAACAATAAAATTTTTTTCTATATTAGATATTCCATTCATCTTTCATAAGCGTCTTTAAATATACATTTTGTAAATTAATTATAAACAAAAATAATAAGATCACTTTTTCACAAAGTAAATGGAACGAGAAAGAAGAAACAATCTTTGTTTTTTTTATTTTATTTTATTTTTTTTAAAATCAATATTTGATTCTCTTTAGTAAAATTATGGTTATGTGATTAATATTCTTTCAAATTCTATATCAAGAGGGTAGTACGGGGATGTAAATAGGGCGGGGGGGGGGGGGTGAATAACATACTGCCTAACTAAAATCTTTACAATCTCAAAAAAATTTTTCCCTGTGGTGTTTTATTAATATTAGTTCTCGGAGGAAATGAGTCAGTGCTAGTAAAACTCTCCTCATGTATGGGCATAACGCTCGGTTGTTTTTTGAAATGGAAAAACTGACTGGGAATATTACACGTTCGTTGCCTGCCTATTCATACTCATAGCAACATTTTCATTTTGTTATTTTTTTTATTTTATTTTCTGGATGAAGGGTTTGTTTTTTTTCTCTTTTAACTCTTTGCCTGTGCCGTGATTTTAAGCAAGCAATACTCCTTCAAATCATTTTCACTTTGATGATACTTACACATCTTTATATTCGACTTGATTTAATCATTTCCTAATTCTTTGTTCTTTCTGAAGTGAAAAAAATAATAAGTCAAAATTTATTTTGTTTCGTTAAGCGGAGGGCCTCATAAAACCCGCGATAACAATTTTTCTGGCTAGGTTTAGATCACACTTTTACAAATTATATTTATTTTACAATGCTCAAAATAGTGAAAGCTAATTTATTTTAAAAAAAATACATTCTTTATATATAATATAGTTTTATATGTGTAGGCGTCACAGGGTAGTGGACAGGGTAACTGGCTCACATTCCCGGGTTCAAGTTCCGGACCTGGCAAGGGCAATTCCTTAACTGTGGTCTATGGGACGGAGTCAACCCAGCCTCCAGGAAGCTACTTGATAAAAACTAGCGCATCCGATCAAGAAAATCAAGGTAAAGTTTTATAGGACCCGTTCTACTGATCATAGGACACCTAATTGTATAACTGACTTGATAGGCATTGTAGGATGTACAAAAGTCAGAGGTTTTTTTTTTTTTAATTTTACCGAGAGGTTATTTGAGTTGGTTACCCCTGGTCTAATATTGATAATAGAATTAAGATAAAAATAAGTATATTACATATATAACATTATAATATAAGAATAAATCCTTGGTTAAAAAACCCTTAAAATTATTCAAAATGATTATATAATAATTTAAGTGAACTTACAATATAAAATTTAATAATAACAAGTTTTAATTAAAAATTCTGAGGAATTTCAAGTTTATTAATATAATTACATTATGTACATTTTTCCATATCTGAAAAGAATAGAGAAGAAACGATTCTGATAATGGTGTAACAACTGAAATGCGCATAAAGCACATATATCAATAAACTTCAAACTCCTCTGAGTGTTTAATTAAAACGTTTTATTATTAAATTTTATATTTGTTTAAAGTTTAATTTTCGTTTTTTTAATTAATTAATTTGATATTAATTAAAAAATCACAAAAAGCTGAAATTGTTTTATTCTGAACAGTCTCTTAATAAATTTCTTCCATTAATAATAAAAATAGTTTACGGAATACATTTTATAACTCTTTAGTTTTTAATTAAATAGTTTTTTTTTTATTTTAATAATATATGACAAAAAATGATTTTGTGTATAATTGTTTTCATATTCAATAATTATTAATAAATAATTTTCTCTATTTATCAGAGATTGTAGTTTATTTTATAATATTAAAATGAATTATATTTCATTTGTTTATGTTCTTTATTTTAATCAGATTTTGTAATTATAAATAATTAGTTTAATAATAAGACCAGATTTTTCTTTTTTTTTGTAGAGAAAAAAAAACGTTGATTTCAATCGTGAGTGATTTAAACTTATTTTATAATAATTTATATATATTAAACATTATAAATTTAATTAATTCATTTTAATCATTTGCGTGATTTATATATATATATATACAATTTTTTCTAGATAATAATTTATTACTCAAATTCTATTGATTAACAAATCTGTATATGTATTATTGTAATTACAATCATTATTATATTATGTTGAAAGAAAGATGTATAGAATGTCTGATAACATATATGTTTGACTTGTATTATCCATAGTTTGTGGTGTATAAAGGGGCGGGCAAGCCGGGCGACCGCCCGGGGCGCCAAATTTTGAGGGGTACCGATATAAAAAGAAATATCTATAAAAATTTTCAAAAGTCTATCTCAATTTAAAGTTGATGAAAAATCAATTTCAATTTGTCATAAGAGCAAATAGATTGACAAACAGATAGACAGACAGACAGACATGAAGTAAAGTTGATAAAAACGTTATAATAAAATATTTTTTTATATTCATTATATTTGTGTAATTTTAATTTTTTGCCTTTTTATTATTTTTTTAATTTGCAGTAAATTTGTATATTCTCGTATGAAAGGGCGCTAAATTTTATTTTTTCCGGTGCTCTCAAAAGCCTAGAACTGGTTGTGGTTTATCGGGCAGCTGATTGGTAATCTAAATAATCTACATATAATAATTCTCAAATATATATTATATAAGTTTTATACATTAAAATTTTTAACCTATATTTACGTTGCATGAACTATAGAATTAGAATCAGGGCTTCGAACCGGAACTGAACCGAAAACCGAAAACCGAAAAATACCGGTATTTTTGTCGGAACGAAAACCGGAGCTGAACCGAAAAAAATAATATCGGTTTATTTCAGTTCAGTACGTGTTCAATCCAGAGTTGCCACAAGAGGTGTTTTGGCAACATCCAAGCCCGAATTTTTTTCAATTAGTTATGCCTCGCACTGCATGGTGTCGCTAAAAACTTTGTTTCAAAAATTAGTGTCCTAGTCATACTCTCCCTTCGGTTGTGTTGGCAGCGTCTCGTAGTCGCAATACAGAATTTAATGTTTTCATCATTTGTTTAATACTGATATTTTGATTTAATGATAGTATTAATTTTTTAAATTATTTATTCCATTTGTTACAGGGTTATGTATTGATATAAAGAAAATGATTCATAAATATAAATAAAATTATTAAATAAATTTAAACAAATATTGAATACCTTTGACCAAGTACGAAGATTAGACAGTAAAAAACTTATTTTAGAATTTTGGGAGGAAAATAAAAATACATATCCTCATTTATACAAAATTGCAATGGTGGTTTTAGGAGATACTGCAACACAAGTTAGTGTTGAAAGAGCTTTCTCTGGTTTAAAGTTTATTTTACGAGACAATAGAAATAGTTTAAATGAAAATATATTAGAAGATATTTTAATAATTAGAGGTATAATTTTCATCTTTTATAATTCTAGTTATAATTATAAGTAAATATATCCAAGAATCCTGTATACTTTAACATTAAATATACGAATTTGTTTCGTTTGTTGAGTGTTTGAAAGTAGAAGGATGTAAAAAAAATATTCATACTTATTTGTTTCGTTTAATAAATTATATTAACATCTTATATTATATACTTCTAATTATTATACCTTTAATTAATTATTATTATTTTTATTATATTGTATCAATTCATGTAGTATGATTTAGGGTGGTAGCAAGAAATATTTTTATATATTTATGGCAGACTCGGCATACCCCGACCTAAATTTCTAATACAAATAAAAGGTCTTTAAAATTAATTAATCGGAGCTGAACCGAAAACCGAAAACCGAAAAAAACCGTTATTTTTGCCGGAACGAAAACCGGAACTGAACTGATATTTTTTTTTTATTGAACCGGAACGAAAACCGAAACGAAAAAAATAACGGTTCGAAGCCCTGATTAGAATATATTGTTTTAAGAAAGTTCGTGTCTGCCAGGGTATATTTTGATGTTATATAGGTAATATCAAAATTAATTAACATGGTCTATTATTATTATATTAGAAATATATTCTCTATTGCTTATTTTAATCTTATCTATATCCTTAAATCACATATATAGTGACCGGCATAAGTTAGTGCAGTGTTGTTAGAATAATATAATTAATTTACATTCCTCTTAACTGTTTTACATATTTTGCCATTTCTCACTATTAACAAAAATTATTTTACAATTCATGTTCAATCAAATCCTTGTGTGGTATGCTTAATGATTTCGAGATGAATATGAATTATATTGTTCTAACAACAGTGCATTTTCAGTTAATTGACTTATGCCGGAGTCTGCATGTAGTACATAACCTATTTATTTTTATATCTATGCCTGTATATTGTACATATGTAAAGATCATTTTTCCCATTTTGAAGACTATTAGTTGTAATAAATATAAATAAAACGCATTACTATTGATATATGTATATAACCTAAAAATTTATGTTTCAATAAAACTTTTTGTTTGTTTCAATCCGCTCAACCAATGGTTCAAAGAAACTGCGTGCATATACATGTTCAATAATTACAATTTAACAATTATCCTAATAAATTAATTTCAAATATCATTTTAATATATTAATTTATTATAAAAATTATCATTTGAATGGAATCATGTTTAATTAAAATCTTAGTAAGATTCAATTTCAATATTTCTTTAATAGCCGTTCCCGGCGGCATAAAACTCTTCTTAGAGGGACAGGCGGCTTCTAGCCGCATGAGATTGAGTAATAATAATAATTTATAGGAAATTTTGTTTCAAATACTTACAAAACAACACAATCTTTAAATATAAAATTAATATATTTATTCAAATCGTCGTGATATTTTTTGTATTTTTTTCAATATTTAATAATAATAAAACAAAATTTTAAAAAATCTGGAGTGTCTCCACTCGATAATCTCGCTAATTTAAATTAGAATTATTAACACATATATTATATTTAAATTAAATTTAATTAATTATAAATTATAAATTAAAATTAATAAATAATATTTATTAAACCAGCGCGTGTTTGGTTCTTTGTTGATGGCACCACGTCACATGCTAGCGCGTGATTTGCAGTCAACTTATTAAAACATATCAGTTTTATACAATTTTTAATTATGTTAAAAACTATCAAATATATATCTATATTTTTACGGTCAGTTTAGAGGAAAAAATGAAAACGTGGTAGGTAATGGCTCTCTTCCAGATAAGCTACATTTCTCAAAAGTTGATAGAAAACTAGAAATTTTGAATAATTCCCGTGTATCAAATTTCATTATTCTAGCTCAAACCGAATTTGCCTAATCTTGTCTACATACACACACACAGACATACAGACATTTTTCTCAACCTTAGTGAAAATGACTCAGGGACCTTCAAAACGTATAAAAACATCAAAATCTCGACATCGAAAATTTTCATGATCACAATACTATCTCTGGCGTAGTAAAAAGTCTTAAATTGAAAATTCATTTCCAGATTCTATACGGTTTATCGAAAACAACCGATCCGCCCAATTATATATATATATATATATATATATATAATTACACAGAGGCCTTCAAAACGTATAAAAACATCAAAATCTCGACATCTAAAATTTTCGTGATCGCAATACTATCTCTGGTGGTAGTAAAAAATGGATTTAGTAACAAATGAATAATTTTGATAGGTTATTATGTTTAATAAAATATCTTTTATGATAAAAAATAATATTAATATCAAAAATTAGAATATTTCAATTCTTTTTTATTTTAAATTATATAAAAATTGTAAATTGTAAGTAGCTAACTTCATAATGTTACGGATACATACATACATACATAAATATTAAATTATATATATATATATATATATATATATATATATTGATTGAGTATTTTAAATTAATTACTTTTTAAAGATAGACACTTAACGGTAAAAACTTTTTACGTGAAATTCTTACAAATTTTATACATATAGAACATTTTCCACATCAAAATGACATTCATGGTAAACATAAAATTTTTGCTTATGTTATAAAATAAGATATTGATTTTGTTCACTTCATTTATCTATATAGATAGTATTACTCGTATTTATAGCTGATAATCTTTAATAATTCTCTCATTTTATCTACATCCATTTTCAATTTTGAAAGATTGAAAATGATTCTACTTTCGGAATGTTACAGAAATAAATAATAATTGCACTGAATATTAATTAGAAGGAAGTTGAGAAAGATATAAAAAACAAAAAAAAAACAAAAAAAAAAAATGACGAAAACTTTCGAGGGCAATTCAGTTTAGAGCTGGAGGGTGTTTTGGGAAGAGTCGAGACTCTTTAAGATTGAACCGCCTCGTTGGAATGCAGATGAACTGAGTTTGGCCTCCCAAATAAATCTCCTCGAATTTATCCGAGTTTCGATTACGTTTTCGTAAATTCACCAACTCTTATCCACTTACCCCTTTATCTGGCGCTTACCATTGCCCCTCCACCCCTCTACCTAGCCATCATCCCAAGCCACCACCGATTCGATTAAGAAACTCACCAGTAAATTCCTTTTACTATTAATATTTGTGCGTTTTGCTTCATATATTTTTTTCCCACTCTCTCTGTCTCTCTCACTCTTTCTTTCTTTCTCTCTCTCTCTCTCTCTCTCTGTTCCTTCATCCACTGCCCGTGATTCTATAATTGTTTGTCGACGCTTCGTCTTTGTACTAAAAGGAAAGGCTAAATCGACTCGGGGTTTTATTTCCTCCCACGTAGACAAAAGTGATTGTCTTTGTTGAATATACTTCACTTGATTTTTTTTTTTTAGATGAATGTCTTTAGCAGCAGATCTCTTTACTTTAATAGATTTACTAATTTCTAAAGTGTGATTAGTGATCTATGTATGGTATGTATATTCATATCGAAAAACAAATAATTATTTAATATATGCACCCACTCACCGAGGAGAAAAAAAATCTAGTTTTTACTTTTTTTTTCTTTCCCTCTCCTTTCTCCCCCCCCCCTCCCTCCTTTATCAGTCTCCCCAAAGACATCACTTCTTGAAAATCTATCCAGGGAGGTGGAAGAGAACAAAAAGAGTGGTAAGTAATAAATAAGAGCCGGAACTGAGGGAGTGTTTTGTAGGAGATTTGAAAAGGCAGTACACGAAGCAATTGGATTGGCGGACAACGAATCACCTGAGCCGTGTCAGCCTTCGCACTCGAAACTTCAAGGGGTTTTACCTTTTACCTTTCAAATAGGACCCCTTTGGGTCTTTATGACTTCAACATACGCTTTCAAAGAATATTGAATCCAATGTATTATACATACCAACAATCTTTGATTCGAGTTGCCAAGTTAATTAACTCCTTCACTGATTTAAACTTTATTTATTAATACAAATAAAAAATAGGATCATATAAATTCACTTAGTTTGAATACTTCCAGATATTGTTATATGATTTTAAAGAATAAATATAAATGCTAATTATTCATTGGTATATATATATATATATATAATTTTTGCTAGTATAATAAGATATATATATACAAACATAAAAAAGACCTGAATCAATAAGATATTAAATATTAATTGAAGTGGAATGATTCTACGTACACTTCTTTACTTTCCAACTAAGATCTCTTGATTTTAATAAAGCGCTTTTATTTAATAACTTTGTAATTGGTTATCAGAAAATATTATAATTTAGTAAAATTAAAGATAAGATAAAAAATATTTAATTATTCAATGAATTTTATAATTAAGCAGATATATATATATATATGTAAATATATAAATAAATATTTAATCAGAAAAACATATAGAAAAAAATATTCATTTCAATTATATTTGTTGTATTTATTAAAATTTATTAATTATTTTAAATATTTTTTTTTTATATTTTTTTTTAAATATCCATCCTATGATATTCTTCTGAGGTATTTAAACTACATTATTAACAACTATATAGGTAATTTAAATTTAATGTATGAATTTAAAATTTCAGATATATGCATAATTATTAAATATGAAATATTTTTAAAAGGTTATCGTAGAAAATTTCTTTTTTTTTGTTGTTGTTGCATGCAATATGTTATGATTATTGTTAAACTCATTTTTGAAATTTTCAAATTTATGTCTCAAAGACACTAATGACCTTGAAAGTTATTGTCTTCAGCAACAACTTTACTACAAAAATTTTCAGAGTCACCTACATTCAATTCGAATCTTCTCCCAATTCCCTCCTATTCACTCATATCTACCCACCTGTCGTTTCCCAATTAGTTTCTAAACAAAATCCTCCCCATTCGAGCCACGTATTGATTTTTTTAACTCTAATTATGTTTCGAGTTACATAAAAGTCATTTAATTTCTCGTTATACAATCTCCGTAATTATTCTGTGATTTCATTATTTTTAGTTTCATAAATTCTTAAAAAAAAAACCGAATAATTTCATTTAAAAAGGATTATTATTCGAATGCTTCTTATAAAGGGTGATAATTAAGCTAGTAAATCGCGTATTTGATTCTAAAAATTTAAAGAAAAATCTGGAGTGTCTCCACTCTACAATCTCGCAAATTTGAATTAGATTAATTAATACATATATTATATTTAAATTAAATTTAATTAATTATAAATTATAAATTAAAATTAATAAATAATATTTATTAAAGCAGCGCGTGTTTGGTTCTTTGTTGATGGCACCACGTCACGTGCTGGCGAGTAAACTTATTTAAACATATCAGTTTTATACAATTATTAATCATGTGAAAAACTATCAAATATATATCTATATTTTTACGGTCGGTTTAGAGGAAAAAATGAAAACATGGTAGGTAATAACCCTCTTCCAGATCAGCTACATTTCTCAAAAGTTGATAGAAAACTACGAATTTTGAATAATTCCCGTGTACCAAATTTCATTATTCTAGCTCAAAGCGAATTTGCCTAATCTTGTCTACATACACATAAACATTTTTATCAACCTTAGTGAAAATGACTCAGGGGCCTTCAAAACATATAAAGACATCAAAATCTCGACATCAAAAATTCATGATCGCAATAATCTATCTCTGGCGAGATAATAAATATAAATACTACTAATATTATAGTATTACAATATATATAAGAAATTATTTAATATAGAATATATAATATATTGATAATTTTGTTTATAAGAAAAAATGATTGATTGGTTATCCAAAGATGCAATGATGAAGGAATTTAGAGAAGGTAGGAATACGATGGAGGATATTAATTGATTAAAAAAATAACTATATATCCTCACACATAATAAATAAAATAAATTCTTTTGACGATTGAGAAATAATAAGTTAATTTATTAATTCAAAAGAAAAAAAGGGTCAAGGACATGATTTCTCCATGTGGAATCAGATAGAAAAACCATGAGCTCACGTGAGGGCAGGGACGCCACTCCCTGAAGTAAATATCTTTTCTATTGAAATTATAGAATAGATTCTACCCGTTACCCACATATTTAGATGTATTTATTAAAATTAATTTCAAATTTTATAAAATTATTCTATTTTTTCATTGATCGTTTTTTTTTAGTTCGTTAAATTCTAAAACATCAAAAGAACAATGTTTGAATAATTTAGATTGTAGGTAATTCAATTTTTTCAATTCAAGCAATCTCTAGAGAGAATTTCCGGGGGACCTAAATTTTTTCCGTTTCGGCACGATATCATTTTAATCCACCACCGCTATCTAAATTTATAAGTAGTAATATTTTAAAAAACGTTGTGATAATGACAATTATACAAAAATTAAAATAACATTATTTTAAGCATGAATTTATATTTCGATAGCATTAAATTTTTATATTAAGATGATATTTATATTTTCTTATTTATTTAAAATTCTAATTTATTAATTATTTCAGCAAAAAGAAAGGAAAACGAGATAGGGAGCGAGTCAGTGGAATGTTTTTTAAGATCCATTTCATAATCTATACACAACTCGTTAATTATTAATTGCAAAGGTTAATAAGAATTTTATCGTTCCCAAAAACTTTTCTGTGCACTCCATCTCACCTTAAACAAACAATTTTGTTTTTTTTTTTTTTTTTTTTTTTTTTGTTCATATAATTTCTTCTTTGTTAACTTCGCTCATAAATATGGATTCTACTTTTTGATTATAGGGAAATAGGAGGATGTACAAAATTGTATGGCCCTCATTAGAACCAACGATTTTATGTAGAATTTTTTTTTTTTTTTTTTCATTTTTTTGAACTCTACTTGAGTAATAATGGCTGTTTTATTATTATGTCTATACAGCAATGAATTATCTTACTTTTATAGTAATATAATTTTGGCAGGAATATATTTAATAATTTATCATATAAAAATAAAAATAAATATATTTTGAAGTTTTCGTTTCAGCATGTGTTGGATAATTATTAATAGGATTATATTATACATATCCTTATATTACTTAAATAGTGTGTAAGGTATAATTGAATTAATAAAATAATGCAGTGTTGTTAGAAGAATGTAATTGATTAATTATCATTTCAGCCAATTGTTTTACATAGCTTCCCACGTAATAACAATATTATTATCAAAAATGTTTTCAATCAAAGTCTTTAGATGTTGTAGGTTTAATGGTTTCTAAATAAATGTGAAATATATTGTTCTAACAACACTGCATTTTTTAATTAACTGACATGCCGGAGTCTGTATGTTGCACATAATCTATTTATTCTTATCTTTATACGGTAATGAATAATCTTATCTTTATACTAATGTAGTTCAGGAAGAAATATATTTAATAATTTTTTAGTATTAAAATAAAACAAATTTAGTAATTATTATGGCTACACCTCACTTCGAGAGCAAATTATTGGAAAAAATCGTTATTAGAAATAAAACCCCATATTATTTATTTTTTACTATTTCGCCAAAATTTTCGATGTCGATATTTTGATGTTTTTATACGTTTTGAAGGTCCCTGAGTCATTTTCACTAAGGTTGAGGAAAATGTATGTATGTGTGTGTATGTATTTATGTGTGTGTGAGTATGTAGACAAGATTACGCAAAAACGGTTTGAGCTAGAATAATGAAATTTGATACACGGGCATTATTCAAAATTCGTAGTTTTCTATCAACTTTTGAGATATGTAGCTCAACCGGAAGAGTGTCATTACCTACCACGTTTTCATTTTTTTCCTCTAAACTGACCGTAAAAACAAAGTTATATGTTTGAAAGTTTTTTACATGATTAAAAATTGTATAAAACTTCTATATATAGAATTTCAGCTTGATTGAATCGCTGAAAGTACCAGAATTAATTTTTTAACACTGCAAATCTCACGCGCCAACACGTGCCATGGTGCCATCAATAAAAAACCAAACATGCGCTGGTTTAATATTTATTATTTATAATTTATAATTAATTAAATTTAATTTAAATATAATATATTATGTTATTTAATCCAATTCAAATTGCGAGATAGTCGAGTGGAGACACTCTTTTAGATTTTAGTTTTGTCAAATTCTAATGAAATAATAAAATAAATTGATAATTCTTAAGGTTGTAGTGTAACTAAAAAGACAATATATTAAAAAAACATTATTGTATATTTATATATATATACTTTATAGCATTTATGAAGAGAACGATAAACTCACTAAGGAATGGTGCAGACTGTATAAAGAGAGACACGTGACTAGAATGGGAGAAAAAAGACTAGAAAGAATCTTGTGTATGGGAAGACTCATATGGATGCAATATTGGATAATAAGGGACGTGAGGAAGATGGGAGAGAATAGAATTTGGATGGATATAATTAAATAAATTTATTTAAAAAGTTGCATTTAAAGATTTTATTAATTTATTAATATCATTTCTTTTTAATATTTTATACTAATGTATTGTATCTCAATATGGGAAAAACTACTTCTTTAAAATTTATATTGAATAAAAATACTATACAACTATAAACAAGCAATTACTTGATAAATAGCTATAATCAGCATTGATTAAATCGAAAGATAAATTGTTGGATGTATACAAGGAGAGAGAAGCGTAGATTAATAATATATTAATGTTAATTTTTATATTATAAAATTTCAAAATAAAAAAAAAAAAATTTTGGAATATGATAGATATGAATAAGATATTGAATCTTTAATTTTACAAATTTTTTTTTTTTTTTTTTTTTTAATTATAAAATTTCTTTAACTATCATGATACTGTAATAGAACATTTCCTTTCGATAAATTAAATCGTTCTCTCAATATATACATATATAAATAAATTATGCTAAAATAGATAATATATGTAAAATATTTTTAATTAAATCTCTTATTAAATTCCATAAACAGAGTTTAATCTAATATAATTTTATTATAAAATACTTGCAATTAAATGTTTGACCTTTATATTGTAGAAAGTATCATTATTTATAATCCGATCTTAACTAGAATTATCCAAAGTCGTACTCATTTTAATAGAAGTTTAAAAATAAAATTTGTTTATGAGCCATTATAAATATCTATTATATATTTACGATTTAATATTTTGAAAGTACGCTTTTAGTTTATAACCAAAATAATTCAAAATCGTTTTCATTTTAATAGAAGCTTAAATAGAAAATTGAATTATCAATCGATTTTTCGATTTGGCTGGAATTTTGTTAAAAAATAAATGAAATTTCAGATTTTCAAGAATATTCAGATCTACGGAGGATAAGTTAACATCATTTAGAATTAGAATAGATAAACCATTAAGGCACAGTAGACCTAGACCGCAATTCTGGTTTAAGAATAAATTACAGAGAAATCATGGGGGGGGGGGCAGAAAGAATAGGGTTGTATGGAGGGTTGTGTCGTGGATGATAAGCTCATGTACTTTCACCATGATTAAAATAATTGCAATTAATCAGAGAATAAATTCAAGTTTAGCTTATAATCTATTTTCACCAATTTTTTTTATTAACCAGGCAAATTTCAATTTAGATTTTCCGCCATATTGTGTCTCTACCGGAGATTGTTGTTGAAGTTTAAGACACATTTTGAGGTTATGATTTTTTATTAGAAATTTAAAGACTCTTCTACACGAACGGGATTTCCTCAAAGTTTGGCCTGAATAGTTCAAATAATCCATTTATAAAAAAGACAATATAATCCCGCTTGTTTGGAGGAGACAGTTAAACTCTGACTAAACAATCATAACCTATTGAAACCAAATGTGTAAAAAAATCATAGTGCTAAGATTAGTGACATAATTTATTCATTTTTTTTAACAGTTAACGACACTTTATATAATATACCATAAGTTTGTAAAACATTTCAATACAACAAAAAGCTAACCAATTAATAATAGAACAAAAAAAGACTATGATTATATTTTAAAAATATGTAAATATTTCAATTTTTATTTTATATGACATTTTTTCTTATTGTAATAATGGAATAGTTATGAAAAATTAAATTAAATCTTTTTAATTTCACCCTCCAAATGTTAGAAATAATATAGTACAACTTTTTTTTTTGTTAATTTGGTTTATTGATCAATGTTTGTTTATCTGAATGGAACAAGACGGATATTCTCATCACGATCACATCACTAATTCAATTTGAGTTTAATAACAAGTGAACATCTAAATGCTACGAATAATAAATGTAGTTTGGAGACTATATTAAAATTACCATGGTAGTATTAACGAATTCACTGGTATTCATAATATGACTCCAATTATTGTCCTCAAAATTGGAAGAAAAGTTAAGAAATGAATTATAATTAAGATGTTGTTTAACTTGGAAAATTAGAAAAAGAAAAAAATAGACAATTGGGTGCGTAGCCAATAGTAGGAGAAAAAATATCTATTAAAAATGTTTAATTGAGTTCATGAGGATTTTTCAATCAAACGTAATTCTTTAACTTCATAAATATAATTTTCATCATCTTGATAAACTCTGATTTTTGTACATTCATTGAAAGGACCGTACCAATCAAATCAGTTGTTGCATAAGTGGAGTAAAGAGTTGTATGATCAGTACAACATATTCTTTTGATTTTCCTGATTGAAGGCCACTACCATTTATTTCAAACACCTTCCCAAATTTGATCACGTAGACTGGGTGTACTTCGTTGCTAGGAGCCCATTTAGACATAAAATTCCTTGCTACTTCATATTAATAAGTTTATTTTATTTTAGGTTGAGTTATTTTTACCGACCGACGATAGTAAGGGAGGTATTGTTTTCACACCAAATTTCACATGTGGAGATTTTTACATATCTCCACGAATCATGCATTTTCTAAACAGAAAAAAGTATTTTTAGCATGATGTCTGTCCGTCTGTCCGTCCGTCCGTCCGTCTGTCCGTCCGTCTGTCCGTCCGTATAGATGTGTACAGCCTGAACGGCTCAACCGATTTTGATGAAATTTGGTATATTTACTTAATGCATCAGTGGGATGAATTGATCAACTTTTGGTGCAATTCCGGAAACCGGAAGTGGTAGTATTAGCGATCGACGATAGGAAGGAAAGGGTTATTTTCACACCAAAGGAGATTTTTTTATATATCACCACGAATCATGCATTTTGTATTGGTTTTATCCTCGAAAAAAATCATATTTATTAGTTTTTTCTTGATTTAAAATTATATGACGTCATCCAGCCATTCATGACGTCACAGCCTGGTCTTGCATATATATTATAAATAAAATAAAATTAAAAATGTTTATATTTATTATTTATGTATCCATATCTGTTTTTTATTACATTAATAGATATATGAAAATTATTTGAAATTGTTTCTGTAGCTGGAAATTAATTTATTTCAAACCGTCGGTCGGTTCGGACCTGGCCACAGGTCAACTTATTTATTTTTGTATTATACAGTTATTAAATAGTAACATATTCTAATAGATAATTAAATAAATTTCTCTGGGATCCAAAAATAATACATCATTACAGCAATTATTTGAGTTTGGTAAGTATAGAACAATGATCTCTAATTTTTTTTAAGTGCGTACCCTAATGTTGAAAATAATCATAAATTGTATCACCTTAATTTTATATATTATATATAAATATATAATATATATTGTGTGAGTGTATATGTCCGTGGGTTAAAGCCAGTTGTCGATAACAGTTATAATAAATTACTTATCTTAGGGTGAAGGGGGAATAGTGGTTAATCAACCATATTCTGGTTGAAAGCTAAATATTCGATTGGTGTAAAATGAATAAAATGGAAAACTTGATAGAAGCAGTGGGACATATAAGAAAATGAAAGACCGGATGAGAAATTGTTTCCGATCATCACCTCGCACACAGTAATAAATGATAAATTTTAATATCGAATTCGAGAATAATTGAATTAATTTGAATTAGTCTGAATTGATTTAGTAATTGATCATATTTTAATAGATTTTAGAACGGAAACTGGCCATTTTGAAAAATAGAATTTATGTAACATCACATAAGAGGAATATAAAATGTCAATAGGAGAGAAAACGCTGACGTCATTGGTAGGTAAGAAACCAGTAGGGTAACCAATTTTGTAAAAACGGATTAGTTTTTGCAAAAAAATAAGCTGAAACTGGCCATTTTGAAGAGTAGAATTTATGTGACATTTCATAAGAGGAATATAAATGACAATAGAAGAGAAAACACTGACGTCACTGGTAGGGTGCGTTCACAAAGAAAGCTTGTTACAAGCGCTTGTTGACAAGCGCTTGCAAGCTCCAACCGGCGCGAGAAAAGTCTACCTTGTATCAAACGTGTGCGTTCACAGACAAAGCTTGTCCCGACTTGCAAGCGCTTGCTACAAGTTCAGACAAGCACACAAGAACGTTTTCTACTTGTTTTCCGGCTCTTGTTGACCGAACCAGTCCAGTCAGTGGGACAACCGTGCAGATGGATGTTGACGAACTGATTTCTCAAGTTTTTAGAAGAGGGGCTATTTGGGACAAACGCCTCAAACTACATGCAAATAGACTTCACGTGGATAAGTTGTGGAAGGAGATAGCATTAGAAATGAAAACTGACGGTAAGAAGATGGCATGGATAGGTTGCTTATGCCAATTTCCCCAAAACTTGATTAGAACACTCTCAAATTTCTTAAGAATGTAACTAAACGTGGTTAACTCCATTCTCATATAAGAAAAAAACCTCACTTTGTCCAATTTCAATTGAGGAAATAGATGGTGGTATTCCCCAAACCTACATCTTCCACGGTTAATTGCATGAACACCGACTTTCCTTCTTCGAATTTTTAATTCGATATTTTCAAGCAAAAATAACTCTTCATCACGTGAGGAAGACATTGTCTCAACGAGAGCTCAGAAAAGACTAAAGCTTTCTTTGCAAGCGTTTGTTGTGAACACACAACAAAATTTTCAAGCGCTTGGAGCCAGCGCTGAAAACAAGTTACTTGAAACCAGTTTTCTTTGTGAACGCACCCGTAGGTAAGAAACCAGTAGGGTTTTGCAAAAACGGATTTATTTTTGAAAAAAATATGGGCTTTTATCTAATTTCAAGACATTTTCACTAAACTATTGTTTAATTGGGTCTTAAAAATGTTATAATCAGTTCAAATGAATTCATTGCCACACTTTATCTAATGAACCCCATTGGCAACACGCTGAGATTTGCCTACCAAAATATCTGATGTAAATATGAACAGTGTTTTCTCCTATACTCTAGTATTTATTATCTGATGACCCAACGATATAAATATAATCTCACTTAATTATTATACATGAATATGAATAGATTTAGAAGATGTTGATTTAAAAAAAAAATCGATTAATCTTTTTATTCATTTAAGTGAACTTATTAATAAACAGAAAAATAATAATCATATAAAATTAATTATACCTTTATAAATAAATATAAATTTATAAAAAATATAATAAGATCTAAATTGAAATTTGTTAAATAAGCTAATCTAGCGAAAAAAATTGATAATATCTTATTATTACAAAAAAAAAAAAAAAATTATAATATAGGTGTATATACATATATTTGATATAATTAATCATTTTTATTTTTTTTTTTTTTTAAATATTATTCTGAAATATTATAATTTAATATCATCATTATATTTTTCCGTTGTTCAGTTTAATAAAAGATTAAAGATTCATATTTTTTTTTTTTGCTCTAGGGTAAAATATTAAGCTTAACCTTTAGATTTCCACTCTCCATAAGGAAATATAATATCATAATTTCGAAGGAGTTATTTTATTAAAATCGATGAAGGAGCAGATAATTCGTTTAACTTGTGGGGAAAAATAGTTCTTTGGCATGCAAAGTCTTGACGGTTGGCGAGTGAGAAGGAGGGGGAACAACTCCACAAATATTCGTATTAAAGGAAAAAAAAAGAAAAAGAAAAAAAAAAGGCAAATCAACAGCGTCAAGCGTCTTTAACTCAAATTCCTATTTCTGCCAATCCTAACGAGAGTTTCAGATCTCTCGTATTTCTTGATCATCAAAGCAAATTCAAAATTAAGTTAACAATTTCATTAAATAAAATAAAATAAATATGAATTTCTATGAAAGGGAAAAAAATGACATGAAAATATGTTTGATGTTATTTGAAAAATTTCAGCCATGCCCATTGAATGATTTTCCACAAAGAAGGAAAAGACTCTCGTATAAATTTCATTAAGTCTTATATATATATATATATATATTATGTGTGTGTGTGTGTATGTGTGTTTATATTCTATATAAGTAAGTTATAGAATTATTTTCCAAAAATATTCTTGAAAAGGTAGTCAAAATAGAACCGAAACGTCGGTAAAAACAAGCCGGAATTAACATTAGATATTCAAAACTTAAAATAACATATAATATGTGTTATATATATCTTATCTTATTATACTAGCAAAAATTGTATATATATATTTGTAAATTTTTGAGATATTAATCCGCTCGAAGGATTTTCTTGAAATAGACACAATAGATAATTTTTATAAAGAAAAATCGATCTGTATTGATTTCAACCTAGGGGAAAATCATCTTTGTTAGTTTTTTCTTATTAAAAAATAGGAATATTAATAATAAAAAAATAGCCCAACAGCACTTCCTTAAATACAATAATTATAAATAAAATAAAATTAAAAATATTTATTTTAATAATATTTTATAATCAAATTACGAAATATATATTATGTTATATCCACAGGCCATACTTTTCTATCTTTCAGTACATTAATACGTACGTTTAAGGGTTGTATGTTTTATGACTATTTTTACTATCTCGTAAGAGATAGTATTGCGATCACGAAAATTTTCGATGTTGAAATTTTGATGTTTTTATACGTTTTGAAGGTTCCTGAATCATTTTCATTAAGGTTGAGAAAAATGTGTGTGTGTGTGTGTGTGTGTGTGTAACCCAAGATTTCGCAAAAACGGTTTGAGTTAGAATGATGAAATTTGGTACATGAGCATTATTCTAAATTCGTAGTTTTCTATCAACTTTTGAGAAATGTAGCTCAACCGGAAGAAGGTCATTACTTACAACGTTTTGATTTTTTTTCCTCTAAAGTGACCGTAAAAATAAAGATATATGTTTGATAATTTTTCACATGATTAATAATTGTATGAAACTGCTATATATAGAATTTCAGCTTGATTGATTCGCTGAATTACCAGAATTAATTTTTTAACACTGCAAATCTCACGCGCCAACACGTGACGTGGTACCATCAACAAAAAGCCAAACATGCGCTGGTTTAATATTTATTATTTATAATTTTTAATTAATTAAATTTAATTTAAATATAATATATTATGGTATTTAATCCTATTCAAATTGCTGGATAGTCGAGTGGAGACACTCCAGCTAATTTTCGTTTATGTTCTTTTAAATTAATTGAAATTGTTTCATTTTTGTCGTTTATTTATTTTAAATTATAATCTTAATCTTAAATATTTTTAGTTCATAAGGAATATTTTTTTTAAAATACTGAACCAGGTATTATATGTATGTGATGATATTTTAAAATTGTTTCTATAAAATATTTTATTTTTCTTTAACAGAAGAATTGTGAGAGAAAGAAATTCAGAAAAAAATCTTCAACTTTTACAAATGAAATACATAATTATATAATTATTATTGCCTTAAAAGGATTTCACAAGTTTAGATTCTTTTCCATTTATTACAAACCTTCCAATATTAAAAAAAAGGTTATTTGGAAGAAGATTTGATTTGTTCCCTTGATTAATGATGTGGATTTAACGCAGACTAAAAAAGGTGTCGATCTTGATGCGCTTTGGGAGCCGAGAACAAAAAAAAAGGCCTTAATCGAAGGATGGTCCATGCCCTATTCACCTCCAACACCTGCTGCTCTACTTATCGATACCCTACAAGAGTATCTTGTACGAAAAAACATGGTCGAGCACGTGAACTTTAAGGGAGAGAAGTGGCCGTCCGGTATCGATAAATTCGTTTACTTTTACTTTATTTTTCTTGAATATTCGAAAACATAAAAGTGTACCTATATTTCTTTTCAAATACTTTCTTTTTTTCCTCAAGTGTTATTTCTATAAACGGATACCTTTTTTTTTTGTTTCAATAGATCGGCAAATGGATGAACAAACAATTGGAATTTATCCAATGACAATTTCATTTAATATTATTAATAAATTAAAAATTATTCTTTTGTTAAATAAAAAAAAAAATAATTAATTCTATTCTGAAAAATTTATCGAGAGTGGGGTGCTGTGTGGGGGAGAATAAATGAAAGAAAAATATATATACGTAGGCTTATTGAGTACACCAATACCTCGCTTTGCGTTGTCTCGTTTTGCATTTTTTCGAAGTTGCGTCGCTGCTTAATTAGTACTAATTTTTACTGTGCGTCGTTAGATTATCGAGGTTGCGTTGTTTTGGCTTCGAGTCTTTAATTTTTTACTATCTCACCAGAGATAGTATTGCGATCAAGAAAATGTCGAGATTTTGATGTTTTTATACGTTTTGAAGGTTCCTGAGTCATTTTCACTAAGGTTGAGACAAAATTTTGATGTTTTTATACGTTTTGAAGGTCCTTGAGTCATTTTCATTAAGGTTGAGAAAAATGTGTGTGTGTGTGTGTGTGTGTGCGTGTGTGTAAACAAAATTACGCAAAAACGGTTTGAGCTAGAATAATGAACCTAACGGTAAAAATATAGATACATATTTGACAGTTTTTCACATGATTAAAAATTGTATAAAACTGATATATATAGAATTTCAGCTTGATTGAATAGCTGAAAGTACCGGAATTAATTTTTTAACATTGCACATCACGCGCCAGCACGTGACGTGGTGCCATGAACAATGAGACAAACAAGTGCTTGTTTAATAAATATTATTTATTAATTTTAATTTATAATTTATTTAATTAAATTTAATTTAAATATAATATATGTAATTTAATCCAATTCAAATTGCGAGATAGTTGAGTGGAGACATTCCGGTTTTTTTTTTTTTAATTTTCTTTTTTTACTTTGGGAGGATATCCCAGAATGTCCATCAAGGTGATGATATGTTTTGTAGAAAATGGAATGTGAAGAAAGTGGAATGTTAAGTGGAAAATTAAATACAATGTGTAACAAAACAATAATTCAAAAATGTATTTTTACTCTCTCTAGTGAGATAATCGCAAATATTTTAATTTTAATTTATTTATTATTATTTATTTTATTTATTCATTTTAATTTATTTTTAAATAGATATTAATTATATTTTTGTTATTTATTTTTTGTATGTATATGTAATAAAATTTTATATTATTTTTGTTTTTTCAATGTTTAAGTACTTTGTTCAATTTACTTTTTAAAAAGCTATATTTTCGTAACCCTGGAACCTATCTTTGATCTTTATATGGTTTGCTATAGAAAATCTTAATTCAATTTGCGTCGTGTTTTGTAGGAAGTAACCACGACGCAAACTAGGTATTGGTGTACATATATTTTATGTGTTACACGTTTTTACTTTCCCGCATACTTCGTATAAGGGAAGTATTGGAATATCATCAAAAATTTCGACTTCGAGATTTCGATAGATCTTGACGGTTTAGACATCCCTGAGTCGGAAAATACCATTATTCGAATTATGTCTGTGTGTGTGTATGTATGGATGTATGTAATGTTTGTCTGTGAGCAAATTTACTCAGAAACTAATCAAGCTAGGTCTTTGGTACACCGATATTATTCACAGTTTGTAAATTTCTATCAAAATTTCGTCAAAATCGGTTAACCGGAAGTGGTACTTTACCTACACTGGTTGCGTTTACCTTTCAAGTAAAGTACCAGTTTGCTTCTAGATATTTGCTTCCTATTTTGTATATAGATTTAAAAATATGAAAAAAATTCAGATACCAATTTCATCATGATCTGACTACCGGAAGTGACATTTTACCTATACAAGTAGCGTTAAGTGTAAATTATAAATATATATAATAGTGTTAAACCATTTTACTTTATAATTTAAATTAATTAGTTTGTTTATTTTTATTGTTGTTAAAACATAATTACCTATTTATATGCGGCAAAGTCTAGGGGAGGACGTTCCCGATTTTTTTTTGTGTCCATCATGGTTTTCATTTTATTCTAGATAATTATAGTGTTTATGTTTGTAGGTACTTTTGATATTCTATTTATAAATCCTTATCATTGGATTAAGTGAAAGAGTAAGACGATGAAGTGATGGCGCATAAGAATCTTTAGCTTTGGTCGCTAATCAAGGTAATCCTCGTTTCTTGCCCTAATGGATGTTGCATTGGACGGTTGAGTACGGTACCCTTAATTCCAAAAGAGGTGGTTGTGTCAGTACCCCTTCCATTGACCTTGTGCTTATCCCTGTCATACCCGTAAGATTAATCTTAGATGACAGAGTATCTATAATGTGTACCTACTAGTATATTGAATTCCCGGATGAATAGCGACTGTCGCTGAGAACCCTCGCTATTTGGATTGGGCGTCAAGTTCGAGTTCGGTGCCGTTTCCAACTCATTCAACCATTCAACAGACCAAATGTGTTCCATTGCACCAAGCGGCTGTTCAATTAGGCGAACTTGTTCAACGCCAAATAAAATAACCGCTGTTTACATTACCACGATTATTTGATTTGCTTTTTTTTAACGTTATTTTTTTAATCGATTAGGACCAATCAAATAAATGTCATTTGTTATTATTGTTTAGGGGAGCGAAAGAAATTTTTAAGTACTGATCGGACATTTCATTCTTCCTATTTAAATACAACACGGTTTTGGATAGTTGAGATCAAACGAGAATAGAAAGAGAGAGAGAGAGAAAATAGATTAAACTATCCCTTCAAGACGGCGTTATCATTAACTGTAAAATACTGTAAAATCAACAGGAGCTGATGGTAATGTTGACACAGTCATCAAAAGTTTAAAAATAAACAAATCCAGCCGACGGGAAACTCTAAATTCAAAAAGAAATAAATAATACAACTTGTGAAAATAGCTTATTTTAAGAAACTAATAAATGATCCAATGTTTCAATTTCAATTAAATAGTTTTAGTTTACTATAATGATTTTTTTTTAATAAAAAAAAAATCTGGAGTTTCGCCACTCGACTATCTCGCATATTTGAATTGGATTAATTAACATATATTATATTTAAATTTAAATTTAATTAATTATGAATTAAAATTAATAAATAATATTTATTAAATCAGCGCGTGTTTGGCTCTTTGATGTTGGCACCACGTCACGTGCTGGCGCGTGATTTGCAGTCAACGTATTAAAAAATTAATTCCAGTATTTTCAGCGATTCAATCAACCTGAAAATCTATATATAGAAGTTTTATACAATTTTCAATCATGTGAAAAAGTATCAAACATATATCTTTAATTTTGAGGTCAGTTTAGAGGGAAAAAATGAAAACGTGGTAGGTAATGACCCTCTTCCGAATGAGCTTCTCAAAAGTTGATAGAAAACTACCAATTTTGAATAATGCCCGTGTACCAAATTTCATTATTCTAGCTCAAACCGTTTTTGCGTAATCTTGTCTACATACACATACACACACATACACACACACACACACAAACATTTTTCCCAACCTTAATGAAAATGACTCAAGGACCTTCAAAACGTATAAAAACATCAAAATTTCGACATCGAAAATTTTCGTAATCGTAATACTATCTCTGGCGAGATAGTAAAAAAAGTTAAGCAATTACTAAAGTTGTTGCCATCTTATTTTTTTTCTATTTTCTAACATTGTAGTATTATTAAAAAAGAATTACAATTTATAATATAAATAAATTAATACTTATATAAAGAGAATAATTGATCCATAAAATTCACGTTTGTTAAATTAGAAAATTTAATTTCAAAGTTAAAATTACATTTGTTGATTTGAAATTTCCCTTTGGATATCAAGTATTCGTATTTATTTTTTAAATTAAAATAACATTTTTTTTTTAATGAACTGATTAGCAATTCAATTTTTTTTTTATTTTCTGAGAGGCTCAATATTTATATATTCTAATATGCGCTACCTTGTATGTTGTTGCCAGTTTTTTATCAAATATATAAAGTTTATAAATATTTCGATAATTTGAAAAATTAAAATAAACAGTAAAACTAACTTGTATTGTTGGAATATCTTAAGGGGTTCACAATCATACTGATTCAAAGGGTTAGAAGAAAAGGACTTACTTAAACTTATTATGCTAATTGGAATGTGAAACCTTTAGAGTAAAATTTCAGTACAAAAATGTTTTAGAAATCTACTTAGAACTCCTTTGAACTGCTATTATATAACTTTCCTATACTGAACAAAGATAAAAGACTATAGTATAGAAAAAAAAAATAGATAATTATTTTATTTCTGTTTAAATGAAATAAATAGGTGCAGTATAGTAGAAACAATATTTTTACGGCTAAATTATGCATATAACCTGATTATTTAAATTAATACAATTACAAGATAAAATAATTTTACCATATGAAATTTTATATATTACAATATGAATTAGGAGTATGTGCGGAGTTAGTGGAAAAACAGTAGGTTTAGAATTGGAACTAAATAACTTATATTTCAATCACGTTTCGATCTCGTATAAGGACCATCTTCAGAACTTTGGTTTTGTTATTTTACGTATTTGGAGAGTAATAATTGAAAGTCTATATACATTATTATTAATATATATATATGTATAAGAAAATTAGTAAAATAACTATTTACAAAAAAATTAATTCTTTTTAAAGAATAAAAAACTCTTCCAATTTTCTCTCTCTCTATCGATAGCTTAATAGAGGACAACCAAGAGGAAAACAGAAGGTTTATCAAAGTTCTAAAGATGGTTTTGAAACAGGACCGAAATATCGACACATTGGTTGGGAAAACAAGTTAGAGAGTTCCATTCCCCGCTGACTCCTAATCCATTATACATTTTCTAATTAGCCAATATTATTATAAAACTGCATCTTTATATATTATATTATATTAATAAATGTATATATATTATATATATATATTTTAACACTTCTGCTCTTTTCTATTAGATCTTACAATATTACAATTTTCTACTATTTCATCAGTTAAATCGTATTGATAATAATTGATTATTTGATGGAACTAATTTCTTTGATAAATCAATTAAATATATAATATTATAAAATTTTCATTATTTTTTATCAATGAAAAGTTTATTATGCAAGATTTTTAAATATTAAAATGCAGTCCGGCTATTTTATCATATAATTTTAGCCGAATTACACAGTCACATTATAATAAACTATTATCGCACGATTCCAAGTGGTTTGACCAAGAAACTACGCCCAGAAAATGATTATCCGTGTACATTGAATCTATAAATAAATCTCTCTCTAACTTGGTTTTGGTAGGTAAAGCATACAGTCGTTGGCCCCCTTAAGCAATTCCTAGCAGTCTTGAATGCATATCTGGGTAAATTGCGGAACAATCTGTCCCAAATTATGTTTGCAGAACATAGATAATATGAGCATTTTGATGAATAAAAAAAAAAATAATTTTCTCATGACATTTTCAATAAGCACGCAAAAATCCTAAAAAATACAGTTATTGGCCCCCTGTTATAGTAATTGGCCAAGGTATTCTATAGTGATTATACAACCATACAACAAATGATTACATAACCATAGTTAATATCGAAATTTTTAAAATAAAAATCTCTTATTATTTGTGTTTTAGTGATAGGGCGCCAATGACTGCCTGGGGGCCAACGACTGTATACTTTACTCTATATATCAGGGGTGGCCACACTTGCTGATACTTAGAGCCATATTGAAAAATCAAAAATGTTTAAGAGCCAAATCGGAAAAAATTTTACCTTTTTTTTTGAGTCATGACTTTAAATTTTTTAATTGAGCCACAATAAACTCAAAAAGAGTCACATGTGGCTCGCGAGTCACGGTTTGGCCACCGTTGGAATAAATAAAGATTGTAGTCAGTTAAAAATTACTATGTGTTGATACATACTAATCTAACGATAGAGAGAGAAAAAAAAATCAGAAGAGTTTATTCTTTAAAAACAATTTATTTTTTTTTGTAAATAGTTATTTTACTAATTTTCTTTATTCTCAATTTTGTCCAAAAATAGTTATGTCGTTACACTGACTATATTCTTTTTTAATTCTATTTTTTAATCAAAAACATGAGTAAAAAATTAGAACTCAATATTTCTGGAAGTAACGATTGTAGCCATGATGTAATAATTATATATTGAGAAGTTAAAATTTAAAATTTAAATTATAATTTAATTAAATACCATTCTCCATAGAAGAATGTAAAGTAAAATTGTATTCATCTGATATCAGAAACAACACAATGTACTCTACTAAAGGATTAATATAATTATATCCACTTGTACTGAGATGTTATTTTTATGAAGCAACAAAATTGAAAGGTAAATTGGAAAAATAATTGAGAAGCGCTGTTGTCGACACTTTTTTTTCCCTTTCGAATCACCCGGTGTCTATTTAGGGGTTGGTTTCCTTGCTAGCAAGATAATACTTTATTGATTAACGAGGAAAATATCTAATATATAACGTATTTAATTAAATTTCGCATACCGAATAATCCTAATAAAATTGCTTCAATTTTAGGCAAATCCGAATAATGAATGGGCTCCCCCTTCTCAATAGGTGAGTCTTATATTACATCTTTTCCTATTATTATTATTATTATTATTATTATTCAAGGAGGTGAATCTTTCAAGGGTTTTTTTCATTAAAATTATGGAAGGTAATAGAAGAAAATAAAATTAAAAGAAGGCAAACGTTCCAGTGAATCCATTTTCGTGCTTTTGTGTTATTTTAGATCGTTTAATTGCATTTTCTTCTACTTTTCATCGGAGGGTTGAAAAAAAATGAGCTGATGGGACTTTTTGAATAGATTTGGCTCTTAATCAAGAGAAACTTTTTTTTCATCTACCATTGGAGAATGAAAAATTGAATATTTGAACATGAAGCAAATCCGTTGATCTGCATCGACGGTTCAATGTAGTGAACCTAGGTCTCTACTTTTATTACCGAATTCTCTGTCCCATTCCGGGTTTAATCTCTTTATCATCAGCGGAGATAGATGAAGGTCGTTTTAAGACAGAGGTTTGTAATCGGGGGAAAGAAAACTTGGCGATTTGTGAATCACAAGAAACAGAACGTCGTAACGATATCATCACTGGGGATCGTTTGTTTTTTTTTTTAATGCTCAAGTGAAGGGAGGGGAGGTTTTTTTTTTAAATCAAAAAAAAAAAAAGAAAATATTCGAAAGAAAGAAAAATGTTAGTTTAAAGAACTGTACAAAAGATAAAAAAAGATAGTTTAATGATTTTAATAATATAATATTTAGTTAAAAAATGATAAATTTAGAAAATTATTTACAATTTCATAGGATTAATTAAATATATATAGAATGGGGGTTGACTGAGTTAACCCACATCCTCGTGGTCCAGGGTTGAGAGAATTTCTCTAACTAGGCTCTATAGATGGAGTCAATCCAGCTTCTAGGACAAAAATTGCGAAGCTACTTGATAAGAAGTAGCGCCTCCGATCAAAAAAATCAAGATTAAGGCTTTTGTACTGATCATACAACACCTAATTTATATACCCGATTTGAAAGGCGCTATTCTTTCCAAAGATGTAGAATAGTTAGAAGGTTTTTTTATCTATCTAGTTTTATAATATAGTTAGTTATAGTTTTATATAGATAAAATCATACGAGGAGTTTATTCATAAGATTAGCAATTGAGAAACGATTACTGGGTAAACGATATACGAGTAGATGAAGGAAATAGGACAAGATAGAAATCGGATGGAGGTGGCTTAATATAGGAGTAAGCACTATATTTACAACCAGTGGTAGGCATAACCGTAGAATGTTTTCAAAGGGATGTTGCTGAGATAAGGTGAGGCAATGAATTTACTCACTACCTGAAAAAAACTAATTTTAAAAATTTTAAAATTTTTAAAGCCCAATTAAAAAAACTGTTTAGTGAAAATGCTTTGAAATTCGAAAAATTACCTAAAAATAATTATAAATTAATCATAATAATTATATATATATATATATATATATGTTTATATTATTTAAATATACGAATAACACATTTAAATATTACTTATAATAGACTCTGTCGTGTATACAATTATATATAATTAATTAATTTAATATAAATTGTTTCAGGGAGTCATTGAAATTTTTAATTCGTATTCATAAAATAAAAATAATTTTTTTTTTTTGAATTTTTTTTTCTAACATAGTCAATATAATTCTTATATTTCATTTAAAAGATTAGTTTCCTTAATACTAATTTCTAATATATTTTATTAAAATTTGAATAAAAAAAATTTTGTTATATTTTATGGTTCTGATAAGATAAAAATAAAAGAAGATATTTAAGTAAATGATTTAAAGAATACTAAAATAACACATGTAGTTTAATTATATTAGTAATAAGATTCTCCAAATTTTTTTTATTATATATACAAAGGATATATGAATTAAATTTTAAAATAAATAATATTATTTCAAATTCGAGTAATAACAAAATAAAACATGATATATATATATATATATTTAATAAATGTAAAGGAATGTATAATTTTTGGAATTCTACGTAGAGTGTTCATTGTACTAGAAATTACTTGACCCCTGACTGGTTCATAATTACAATTTTAATTAATTCAATCCCAGGATGAAGGAGATCAATTTCTGACTCACTCCTTATATACGATATCTAAACTATTCAAATAAATTTACAAATTATAATTGTACCACTGACATAGCGTAAGGACCCATTTATTTTAAATATGTCGTTTTGCTTTAGATTTTATATATTTCAATGATCAAATAGAATAAAAAAATTGTATGTATATATGTTTGTGTGTATAAATATATACCGAGTTCGGTCATTAAAAAAAAAAACTATTCCTTATTATCAGGTTTGGCTGATAATATTAATAAATTCGTAATTTGATTACAAAAATAAATATAAATATTTTTAATTTTATTTTATTTATAATATTTTGTATTGAAGGAAGCGTTGTCCGGCATTGCTCGGCGCCATTTTTATCATTATTATTAAAATTCCTATTTTAAATTAAGAAAAAACTAACAAAGATGATTTTTCCCGAGGTTGAAATCAATGCAGATTGATTTTTCTTTATAAAAATTATCTCTGGTATGAATTTCCAAAAAATCCTTAATATTTCAAAAATACACACATATATATATATATATATATATATATATATATATACAATTTTTGCTAGAATAATAAGATAAGATATCTAATCTTTTTGTGATCTTTTAAAACGTCTTTAAGGACATGTATATAATTCATCTTTTAGGGATTTTGGGGTTGTATAGTCGCGGATGGACACAATGATTTTAAATAATCTTTTTCTATAATTAAAGTAATTGTAGGCGCCATGAAACATAAAAAATATATTAAAATAAAAATATTGTAATAATTGACAATGTCTGAATAATCTTAGAAAAAATAAAATAAAAACAGTTTATATATATATATATATATTCATATTTATAAATATTAAAAATATGAATTTAGTATAAAATATGTAAAATTAAAATTCAATATTTATTTAATATAAGAATAAGATTTTAGAGAATAATTATAAAAACAAATTAAAATAATTACCTGGCAATGCTTATTCGTTCAGCATAGCGTCTTGTCAAATTCACTGTTAAATGCATACTAAATAAAATGCTTGATATTATTTTTAATATTAATTTAACTGATTTCCGAGAATTGGCCGAATGGTGAAAATAAATACTTGAATTGTTCTGACAGTGCCCGTTTACTTTAAATTAAACAATTACAAGGGAACTTATTAATCAGAATTGGAGAGAAAAATAATATTTTTTATCAGGATATTTTTATCATGAAAAGTTATTATTTAATACCTTTTAATATATTTTTATTTTATTTATATCAATCTAGAAATTATATAAAATTATTATAGATAGACATGAAAATTATTAAATATTGAATTTAATTATATGAACTCATAGTATTAAATAGTATATAATATATATATATATATATATATATATATATGCATATAATAAAATTAATAATTTTTTGATAATTTAAAAAATATTAAAATTATTATAGGTACACATGAAAATTATTAAGTATTTAATTTAATTATATGAACTCATAGTATTAAATAGTATATAATATATATATATGCACAATAAAATTACTTATTGATAATTTAAAAAATTTTAATTTATGATTTGAAAGCATGAATGGTAGGACAAATAAAAACATTATTTATGTTTACAATTTTTTATATATAAGCATTGGTTATGGAAACATTTCAGAAAGATAGAAGAACATATATATATATATATATATATATATAATTAATAATTAATTTAATATTAGGAACAGAGATAAATTTACCAAATAAAAGATAATAAAAATCCGTTAAGCCCTTCATGACTTTAGTGATGTAACTAACCCAATTGTTATATTTTTATATATATATATATATATGTATAAATTATTACTTATACAGTGAACGCTCTATATAAGCAACCTCTATATAAGCAACTGTTTTTAGTTCAACTTTCTTTAGTTCAAGCAACTTATTTTGTTTTAAAGCAAAATATTTGAGTTGACAGCTGTTCACAACAAAATAACTTCAAATTGTAAAAAATTCTGTTATTGGAATGGGTTTGTGTTTTGTGCTGCTAGTATTGAAGTTAATTTCTGTTAATTAGAATAGTTATTTGTATTTATGCTGACACAGTTTGGTTATTAAAAGAACTAAAGAAAAATATTTTCAAGACGGTAAATATTTTTACACTCATTTTTTTTAACTCTTCCCAATAAGTAACTTTTTTATTGAAATTTGTTCAAAAGAGTTGCTTATATATAGTGTTCACTGTATTTGAAAATTAAACAATTTATTAATTATATGATGATATATGATCTTTATTTAATTCACAGCCTAATAATTTCTCATAATTTGATTCCATTTTAAAGATTAATAAATAAAAACAAAAATATGAATATTTTTTTTTCTAACTGAAATACTAACAAATTTAACATGATTTAATAATTTCACTTGAAAGTTAAATAAAATACTAACTTTATTATATATAAATGATATTTTATTGATTAATAAATATTTAAATTAAAATTGATATTTGAATAATTTTAATATAATCCTGAAATTTAGGGGGCTTCTGTTGACTAACGTGGAAATTTATATTGATGTTATACCCCTAAATTTTTTTTTTTTGAGTTTTCTTAAAATTATATATAAAGATAATTAAAATTGTTATTTAGTGATATATATATATGTATATTTATTTCAGGGGTGGGCAAAAGCCGCCCGCGGGGCGGATCCGGCCCTTTTGCTTATTTAATCCGGCCCGCCGGCCCGTTGAAAAATTATTTCCATCTTTTATTCAATATGGCTCTAAAAAAAAGGTAAATATTTTTTACAAATGTCCCGGTTTGGTGTTTTCGAAAGATGGTCTTCCGGCCCGGGAGACATTTTGAAAATTTCATTTTGGCCCGCGGTTAAAAGTATTTGCCCAGCCCTGATTTATATAGTAGAACTTGATTTTTTAAAGAGTACCAAATAATATTTTTTTATTATCTTCTCTTTCATAAAAACTCGGTTAAGATAGATGACTATTTAATGTACAAAAATCATTCAGAAAAGAACAGACAAAATTGGACTTGATTGTGATGTTGGACAAACAAATGCGAATCTTACAAGACAGCAAAGAAAGATTGGAGAAGTGAAAAAAAATGGACACAGACACATTAACTACTGGAAAAATTAGTAGAAAAAATGCAAAGGCCGAAATGATAAAAAAAGAATAATTACTGTTGGAAAAATCAATTCAAATTTATAACATAAACAAAAAGTGGTATAATTTTAAACAAATTAATAGGAGAAAGATTAACTGGACATGACTTCAATTACAATAATGGTTAAATATGGTAAAATTATTTTTAAAACATATTTTATAATTTTAGTATTTATAAAATTATATTATTAAATTATATAATATATTCCTATTTTTATTCAATGATTAAATATTGTGACCTAAAACCCTTAGAGGGGGATAGAGGGAGGGAGGAACATGAATAATTTACATATATAATACCTATAAAATATTAAAAAATAATTAAATATTTAATTATTATAACACTAATACCATAGAAATATTATATATATATATTCTATATATTATAGAAGTTATTATTATGATATTAGAAATATTGATTAATTAATGAAAAAAATAAAAATCTGAATCCATAAAAAATTCATTAAAAATTAATGAATTTAAATGTAAATTATAAAATTTTTATAGACAAACTAAAATAAAATTTATAAAACAATCTAAAAGTTAATTAACCAATTTCTTTAATGCTTGAGGATGTTGTAACAATCGAAATGCGGATAAAGTAAATATTTTTAAAAACGTCATCGATTATTTGATAAAAAATAATTCTTATTAAGTTCGATATCATAAAAAATACCAGTAAACCAATAAATCATAAATATATAAATTTTAAAATTTTCTAAGTAATTATTCAAGTAAACATCTTTTCGTATATTTGGATAATACTTTACCAGTTGGTTCCTTTTGCAATTCCAAATAAACTTTTCTTATGAAATTTTTTCGGGCCTCTTAAAGTTTACGAGATAAAAATTATTAAAATTTGCATATAAATGCATTGATATTCTATTTAGCTAGCATGTTTTATCCGTTTAACCACCAGAGGGCGCATTAATTTCGGTTTTTATAAGTTCGGTTTGGATTTATATATCCAAACCGAACTTATCAAAATTAGTGAATAAGTGAATAATTAATGAATTTGTTAATATAACATTACTTAATGGCACAATTCGACGTTCATAACTAATCTGTCAAACTTAAAAAGATCTTTATTTTAATAATTTTTATCTCGTAAACAAAAAGAGGCCCGAAAAAATTTCATCCAAATCACGAAAATGTGTTTATTTGAATAATTACCTAAAAATATAATTATAATATAACATTTATATTTTTTTAAATTAATAATTAAAATTACATTAATTAAAATTAATTATTATATAATCATATTTGAATAAATTTATTTATTCTATTATTGGATTATTAATTAGAACAATATTACTATTTATAGTAATAATTAGAAACCAAACCATCAAATAATAAAATAATCGTATTTTGAGAGAAACGAGCAATGGGAAGTAATATTATATTTTCATTACTAACTTTACAAATGGTTGAAATAAAATAAAACAGATAAAAAAAAAAGTTTATTACAATTATAATATTTGGAAAAAGAGAAACCATGTTAACTCAACATGCTTGATTAATTTATTTTTATAATGAAAAGAGAGGCTGTTTGTTTAAGAAGTAAGATGTTTATTTTGTCACGTTTGCGTTTATTTAATTGGGATTAATTTTGAATTTTATAAACGATGATAAAATATTATCAAGAGTCTTATTCATCGGAAAATAGTTAAATAAAAAAAAAATATCCATATTTCTACGGATTAGAGACGTACCTATGATAATTTATTATTGTCATTCAACGGTTGACAATTATAAATATCTCAAACGATATATAATAAATTGAATGAAACACATTTGGTTATTACTTTTCAAGTATTTTTTTTTTTATAAAGATTATTTTTTTTTATTTGCATATAAGGGAGACAAGGGAAAAATAATTAAATTGAATGAGTATTTATTATAAATTTATATAGTATATACTGTTATGTTGAATTTTTTAATTAATATTATTTTTTTTTTTTATATTTTTAATTGGAATAATAAATTTATTCTTTTAGTATTAAAAATCATAACAATATGCTCCATTTTAAGTTTTAAGATTAACCAAATTATATTAATATATATATATATATATATATATATATATATAGATTTAATGATTTCACTCTTCAGAATAAAAATTAATAAATATCTGGGGGCGATAACAGACCCTTGTGGAAAATTCAATTTAACAACATATTATATTAAATTTAATATTCTTTATTCATTAAATTGCTTTAAAATTTAAAACCTACCACATATACAAATGGATTAATTCGTTCTTATTATTTTGATAATAGTTTGATCATAAAATTATAAATATAATTTATTAATATCTTATCTTATTATAGTAGCAGAAATTGTATATATATTTGTATTTGGAATATATTAAACTGCTAGAAGGATTTTTTTCGAAATTCACACCATAGATAATTTTTATAAAGAAAAATCGATCTGTATTGGTTTCAGTCTCGGGAAAAATCATCTTTGTTAGTTTTTACTTAATTTAAAAAAAAAATAGGAATTTTAATAATAAAAAAATGGCACCGGAGGAAGCCGGACAGCGCTTCCTTAAATATAAAATATTATAAATAAAATAAAATTAAAAATATTTATGTTATTTAAGTGATGTATGTTTTGTGACTATTTTTTTTTTAATTTGTGTTCTTTTAAATTATTTGATATATTTTTTTTTTTATTTATTTTAAATAATAATCGTAATTAAGATTTATTTAATCTGACCACAATTCATAAGGAATATTTTTTTTAAAGTACCGAGCGGCGGCTCGGTGAACCAGGTACTAATTTATTAAGTACTATTTAAGAAAGATAAAAAAAAAATTAATAACTTTTTTTTTAATTAGTAAAAATTATGTCATGAATCAACATTTGAATTCATTTATGTATCGATATATCTAATAATAAAAAAAATAAATTAAATATAATTTTTTTGATATCATAAAAATTATGTTATGATTTTTCATTATCATTCAAATTTTAAAATTTTAATTGAAATGTTTATTTTAATTTGAAGCCAATTTTGATTTTATTCAATCATTTCAAAAGTAAGTTTGATCTGAGAAATATATATGATACGGATATGCTTAATCTTGCGATTTTATTTTTAAATTGTGGTAAAGGTATAAATAATGATAAGGGTCCTAGAGAAGCAGAGGAATTCAGAATTTAGTGGTTTATTTGAAAATATTATTTTATTAATAATTATATAATATTTTCTAATTTTTTTCAATTTCTCATGTTCGAAACTTTTACTATTGGTTTAAATTAGGATTAATAGTGATCGAGAAAAAAATAATTTTCAAATAAGCCGATTATAGGTACATATACATATGTATTTTTTATTGTAATTGATAAACCATGCGGATGTGAAGGAAAATCGAATCATCTGAGGATTGCGTTTTCATTCTGGAGGTTTGATCTCATGATTGTTTATTAGAAACAAATCGAAATTCTTATCGCGTCTACCATTTAGGAGAGAACACGTAAATAAATAAATCTTTCAATGGGTGGCAATTAGTAAACTAGTATAAATTTGCGAAGTGTTTTTTATTTTATTTCATTTTATTTATTTATTTTTTTTTTTTATATATCAATGGTCGAAGCGAAAAGACGAAATAAACTGGCGACTCTCTGCCGGCATATTAATTCAGTAGCACTACAGGGGCACATTCAATTCAATTCAACCCTTATGAGTGGGACTCGGAATGAGGCCATATTTCCATATGAACACATTTTAGGGGAGCCAAAGCCATTATTCATCCCTTCTGAACGCCGTTCCGAGGGCACCGCATGAGGACTTCCGAATTTGACTCACTACCTGGACCCGAATATCGAGTGCCAACACCGTTATGAACAGCTGACGGTATTAATGATAAGTAGCTGAATCAATCAGTCGATGATTTGGTATAGGTGAAAAATCACGAGGGGCCGATAACCGAGTGAGCCAGGGAAAGAAAACGCTAAAACGCTAAAAACGATCACAAATTTTATTTTTTTTCTCTCTCTATCTTCATTTTAATCGAATTTTTGAATTGGTTTAATTAGATGGAGAAATGAGCTATTCTTTGAAAACATGCAAAAGTCCACTCCACCAAAAAGAGGTTAGTTATCACTTGAGAAAGAAAAAAAAGTTGAATCGTGATAGCAAACTAAAAAGAAAAAGATATTTTTATCGAAATGGAATTGGGACCCGGTAAATAATAAAAAAAAAAAAATCAAAAAGTGACTAGAGTTGATGAATATTATATATATAAAAAGATAAATAATGATTGATTAATAGCATCACTGTAACTAATTTTCAGGCTTGGTTGGCTCACATAATTCATTTATTTAATTTAATTGTAAAAGGTAGGTGACTCATCTTCAAATAGCAACCCTCTAATCAGAAAGCACTTTATTATTGATGTTACTTTTCAATTATTTAAAATATTCAATCCACCCGGTAAAATGAATTTTTTTTTTTTTTGTTTCTTCTCAAGATTGGAAATGATCTTCCCAGAACCATAAACAAACTAAGCGTCCAGACATCGTCTTGTTTTCTCCCTCCTTTCAATTAAACTTTCTTGTTTCATTAGTTAAAGGAGGAGAAAGGAAACAATCACGAATGTTAATGATTGACTCACAAAAGGGAATTTTTGGGCCATTTGGGAAACCGCTGCTATTAAAGCCAACTGACACATCCATCTTTCGAGAGAATGGATTAGAAACTTGGTCCATGTTGTTTTCGCTAGGAAGCAGGAAGAGGGGTGGAGGGAAGAAGAGGGACGATGGAGCACAGCATCAACAACAACAAGCGCACGGCCACTGGTCCAAAGCAATGACAGTTTCCAATGACAGTGGCCATTAGCCAAGTAGTTGCCGAATTGAACCAAGGGGGTTTTATTGATCGTGTGCTTGTTGCAAGGAATTCAATGATAAAATGTCAGAAAGGATTTTGATGAATGCTGTTGCCGGAGACCGAAACGTGATTGACCTCAGCGGGATATGGTCACGAAATTTTCAATATTCACGATTCGTTGAAAAGACGAAAAGTGAAACTGGTGGAGAACGCAACGGACGCAGGTTCCAATGCCCTCCGACGGACAAGAGGTATCCTAACCTTGGCCGTCAAAAACCAGTTCCATCGGATGAAGAGCGAAAGAGAGAAGTGGGAAGAGGAAAGTGGGGAGGGAGCAGGGAAAGATCCAGAGGCCTGGGTGAGTAACCACGGTGAAATTGTATTCGGGAGATGTGTGTGACAGTTAGAAGGAGGCATAACCGGTGAGTAGGCGCTCATTAGGACGACTCACATTGGGTTGGTCGAGTTCCAATAAATATCTGGCAAGCGCATGCAGGTGGCTTCTCGCGGAAACGCCTCCATCACAGCAAGCAGCAGCAGAAACAACACGAACCACGGCATGACGCGGCTGGATCACTGACAGCACTGGCAACACCACTGCGGGGGAAGGCAGCAGAAGCTCGGGTACACGCACGGGGTACTCAACGTCGGGGGAGTTGAACGCACGCGGACGCAGGGCACGGAGTCCAGGCCGGCCTGACACCAAGTGAGCCTCGGGAGCAAGCGACAACGCCGTCAGAGCGCTCTCACGAGGCGCACGTGCACTAGGGGCGTTAGGGGCGAGCGTGCGCGTACCCCGTAGGGCGCACGCATCTCACCACTTGTCAAAACAATCGGCCACGCGGATCCGCCAAGGTGAGTGAGTGACAACTCACTCACCTCCACTGCGAATCAATAAGCGAGGCATTCAGCCGCTCAACAACAACGACTTGATAAGAAAGTTGTTACATTCCAATGTTTACAGGGTGTTAACATTGACGGATAATGCAAATCACCTCCCACTTCGCTATATGCATGGGGAGGAAGTAAAATCTTCCCCCCAATCCAATTGGTAAGAAAGTATTTCAAGAAAAATAGGAATCACATACAATTTGCAACAAACATTGGTGTACATCAATTTTTTTATTTTATTTATTTATTTATTTTTTTAAAAAAGAATGAAAAGTTTCTATCATGAAATTAATTTTTCATTTTTATTTATTTTCTTATCTTCTTCTTTATTAGATTTAGACTACATTGTACCATTGTATTAGTAGTATCGATTATTCTAAAATCAAAAAAAAAAGTTAATTTTTATTAAATAATTAGAAGTAATTTAATATTATTCTTTATTATTAATAATTAACTTATTATAATAGGTTTTCAGTTTTAATATTTTAATAACTGTTATAATAAGATATAATAATATGGATATTAATATTATTGATCTGAATGGTAAACTGGGTAATTCCAACCCTATTGCCTACAGCCCAGGGGCGCCGTAACTTAAGGGGCGCCTTAACGTAAAGAAGAGGAATTTTTAAATATGCTTAAACTAAAAATGAAATGTAGGTTAACGGAAACTTCATTTAACATAATAATTTTATTTATAACTGCAATGAAATTTTATAAAATCATATTTAATAATTTTAATGTCTAAGCTTTAAGGCGCCAATTGGTTTATAGCACAATTGGTTTATGCCAAAAATTAATAAGAACGATGTGAAATGAAATAATTGATTTTAAAATAAATTTTTTTTATATAAAAAATAAAATTTGACGGATAGGTGGGAAATTTTGACAAACAACTAAATATTGAATTAAGTATATATTTTCTAGAATTAATGAATAATTTTAATACATTTTTTATGTTGGTCAGATTTGAACCTCTGAATTTATAGGACATGCTATATCCGTTCAAACGTTAATAATGTATATTCAAAAAAGAAAAACATTCTTTTAAATAAGATCCATTATTTTGTATACATTTATGAATTGTTAAGTGTTATATTTTCATTTGTCTCGCAACTTTTTAAATGATTTTAAATAGTAAAATGAAATATCTATAATAAAGTGTCATTTAATTTATAAACAGAATGTTGATTAAGTTAGAAGAGATGTTTAATTTAATAAATGAAAACAAATCCGTAATCAATCACTGCAAAGAGCCCCGCCTGTTCATCGATAAGTAAGAAAAAAAAATAGAATAGTAATTTGACATGATTAAAATAATGAATGTTGGATGTAAATAGAACAGGAATTAACTGGAAAAGAGATCAAAAATACAAAATATAACCAATTCTCTCCCCAATTTTGCTAATTTTCAGACAAATTGTGTCACCAATAATAATAATAATAATATCAGTATTTCTCTTTTGACATCGAGTTCAATTAATTCTAAAAGTCAAATAAAATTCGTATGATATAATTAGATACTCATAGAATGCATTTTAACATTACGATACCTACCATTATAAACGTTCATTCTATTAGTAATGAGAATTGCATATTTATTTGTCCTCAGTTCATTAATGAAAATTTCACAATAAAATAAACATCCTGTATTGGCATCCAATAGGTAGTTGTTCCAAACAATAGTTTCATTTAATCATTCTTTTTTATAATCAATTTATTATTTTCTATTGAAATGTAATATAAGATTTCATAATAACATTATATTCATGAACTAGGATTATGTATTAATTTAATTTAATTAATTTAATTAGCCTGGAAAGAAAAAAAAAGACATCATTAATATTTAGTAATATATATATAAGAGTATATACTATATAGTACTTAAATAATATTTAATTTATTTTTTTTATTATTAGATATATGAATTGAACTCGATGCATAAATGAATTCAAATGTTGAATCATGACATAATTTTTATTAATTAAAAAAAGTTATATATTAAGTTTTTTTTATCTTTCTTAAATAGTACTTAATAAATTAGTACCTGGCTCACCGAGCGTCTACTCGGTACTTTAAAAAAATTATTCCTTATAAATTATGAATATTTACGATTATAATTATTATTTAAAATAATTAAACGAATAAAATATATGAAACAATTTCAAATAATTTAAAAGAACATAAATTAAAAAAAAATAGTTATAAAATGTACGTATTAATGCACTGAAAGACAGAAAAGTATGCCCTATTGATATAACATAATACATATACATGTAATTTGATTACAACATATTATTAAAATAAATATTTTTAATTTTATTTTATTTATAATATTTTGTATTTAAGGAAGCAATGGGTCGTATATATATATATATATATATATATATATATATATATATATTTATAATATGTTTAATTTTTTATTTTATACTAGCTGCTCAGAGCGCCTTCGGCGCTCTTCACACCTAGACGGGGGCTCCGCCCCCTGTACCCCCGAGTGGTACATAGTATTTGGTTGAAAGTAGTAAAAGGTTTTCATCCATTTTGTTTCAATCCGTATATTACATAAAACATTCATTTCTTTTTGTGTTCTTATTCAAAATCTATTTTAATTTAATCAGTAAATTAATTATATATATTATTATTATTGTATATGTTATATCTATCTATCTATGTGGCTCAAAGATACTCGAAAGTTCTTGGCCGCAACAACCACATTTCTCCAATTGTCCCTATCCTAAGCCCTTGTCTCATCTCTCTTACGTCCCTTCCTACGCGTCATTGGTTTTCCAAGCGGACGTTTTCCAATCGGTCTCCCCACCAATATCTTTTTCCTCTCCCATTTTAGCCACGTGCCCTGCCTATCGCAGCTTTTTCCCTTTTATAACCCTAACTATTTCTGAAGATGCAGAGAGACCATGCAATTTCTTGTTATGCTGTCTCCCCCATTCCCCGGTGACCTCATCTTTCTTTGGCCAATAAATGCAGGGAAGAATCCTATTCTCAAATACTCTGAATCTACTCTCATCTCCCAGGGTCATAGACCATGCCTCCCACCCATATAATGCAACAGGCAAAATAATTTTTTTATATATTCCCTTTGATAATAATTTTGAAGAGATAAGCCTCTTTATTGCAAGATAACAAGTCGTTTCCCGATTGCAACCCCGATTTAAATTCTTCTCAAATATTATTATCCTTCGTGATTACATTCAATTTTTCTACATATTCAAATTCTACATTTTGTATCTTAAGATTTTGTATGTTAATACTCTTCCTATTTGTTACTAAATATTTTTTCTTATCACTATTAATTTCAAACCTCCATTAATTTTTCCTCGCTATCTGCAATTGCAATTTCCTAATCTCCTATTATATTTAAGTCGTCTGGGTAACCTAACATTTTACAATTGATTTCCGCATCTTATTCTTTCTTTACTACCTTCAAGACAAATTTGAAGATCAAAATTTGAAAAAGTTTATGCTGATCTATATTGAATCATGTGTATGTTTTACTAAAGTCTACAAATAATTAGTGAACAGAAATATTGAATTCGCAGTTTTTTTCCTAATATCTGTCATAATGAAAATATCTTAATTAATGTTGATCGATTTGGCCTGAACCCGCAATGATATCTCCTAATATTTCCTCCGCTTATGGTTCTTAAGTATTTTCTATGTTATAATAGTGAAATAGAGTAATATTTCTTGATCATTACATTTTGATATTTTATTTTCATTGCTAGATTATTATTGAATATTTTTAATTATAATAAAACTTGAGAAAATGCAAAAATAGAGACTTGAGACAATTTATAAAAATTAACGGTATAAAACTATAGATAAATTACCAATATATACATTCATTAATAGTATTAATTTAAATTAATTGATTTATTTGTTTTTTTATTATTAAGTTCATTTATTAATTTTTTTAGATCATAGTTATTTTCCTCCCTTAAAAGAAACTTATCTAATTCTGTGGTGCTAGGGGATTTGAAAATTATATTAGTCGCAATATGAAGATTTCGCTTACAGTTTTTCTGTCATGTCCGACCTCCGTCCAACAGTTATTTCCCTCAAGTTTCTTGATTCTCTTAATCATGTGATCTATATATTTAATTTTTTTTGATTCATTGTAATAAAATTTAAACAAATAAAAATTTTCACTTTGTTAATTTATATAAATTTCAATTTACACTGATTGTGAGTGATACGCTTTGCCAATACTCTGAATAATTTGTGTATAGAAATATTGAATGTTCTTAGCGAGATTTTTTAACCTTTCACTTTCATATAGAAAAGAAGAAATATTCAAATATATAGAAAGAATAAATAAAAATTAAGTTAATATAAATATGATCTAAATATTTTATTAAATTATTGAAAATGGGAACTTTTAGAATAAATGATTTAATTGAATTGATATTTAAATATTAGAATTTAAAATAAAAAGGGAAATATTATAATAATTCTTTTATTGGGAATCGCTATGATAATTCATTGTTTGAAATAATTCCGCTAGGCCGACAGTGAGCCGCGAGCTGCTCTTGAATGAACAACACGGAGAATTATCTAAACTTTAAAAAATTAATTTCTGCGGTTATTGATAATATATTAATAAAATTTATAGCCTATGTTACTCTAGAGGTATATAAGAATATTGTGATGTAATTTCAAAGAAATCGGTTCAGCCAATTCTGAGTCTATAAAATAGTAATTTTCCGGACAGACAGACCGACAGACAGACAGACCGACAGACAGACAGACCGACAGACAGACAGACAGACAGACAGACAGACATGAAAAATTCTAAAGTCACTTTTGGATTCTAGAGGTCATGAAACGCGAAGATATGCAAAAATTTTTAAATTCTGAGCAATGTGCAGACAAAAACCTTTTTTTATATATATAGATTAAAATGAGTTGCTCTGGATGAGATTAACTTTTTTATTAAATGTGGCATTTTACCTTTATTTATAATTATAGAAATTAGAGTTAGAAACAACATAGAATATTATATAATATTTCCCTTATTAATTAATTAATATTTTATGATTCATTTTAATATTTATATTTCTTTAATATTTATTAAATTAATTTATTTAACTAATTTTATTTTTAAAATATCTTGGCGATTTGTAGCCTGTAATTTGAATTTAAATTAAATTAAATCTAAACTCTCTCTCTATATATATATATGCTCGTATAAATATAAGTACATATTATATAGCAAACATAAATTTTTCTGAGGAGAGGGGACTACATCAGGTCGTAAAGCTCGCCTTTTACTGGTTTATGATATTAACACAATTATAAAAATTTTATCAATGAATGATTAAGTTATTTTCATATTAATCTATATAATAAATTCCTCAGGTTTATTAACCTTAAATAAAAAATTATAATAATAATAATAATAGTCAATTATCTTAAAAATATATATTATTAAATATTATTTTAAATGGCCAATATGTTGTATATATATATATATATATATATATTGAAGAAGGAAAGCAAGAGTTAACATTACTATATAACAGGGATGGCCACACTTGGTGATATTGAGAGCCATATTGAAAAATCGAAAATGTTTAAGAGCCAAATCGGAAAAAATTTTACCTTTTTGTTGTGTCATGAATTTAAATTTTTTAATTGAACCATAATAAACTCGAAAAGAGCCACATGTGGCTCGCGAACCACGGTTTGGTCACCGTGGCTATATAATATATTCTAATCGTTCTTTTTATAATTTCTATTTTACTTTATTTTACAATATTGAAATTACTTTATTATTTTATTTATATTTCACACATATATTAGAAATAATATTATTAATGTTTTATGAATGACAATTATTTAGATATATATTAGTTAATTTTTCCTACATTTTTCTTATTTAGGAAGGGACATGGCCACTCCCCTACCATTTACTTTATATATGCCCTGTAGACAAATTGTCTTTATATTGTTTAGAAATTAAAAAAATCTTGCAAATCTAATAATTCATGAAATGGAGAATTCAAATATGCATTTAGAATTTTTAATTTTGGATTCTTCGGAAATATTGTAAAACTATAGAAGAAAGCATAGTGACGTCAGCTGATAGGCAAGAAACAAGCATATTTACAAATTGTATAACACATGGTTATAAAAGCGGGAGTGTCCTCCCCTAGACTTTCCCGCATATAAATAGGTAATTAGGTTATTATTATTATGTTTTAACAACAATAAAAATAAACAAACTTATTAATTTAAATTATAAAGTAAAATGGTTTAACACTATTATATATATTTATAATTTACACCTAACGCTACTTGTATAGGTAAAATGTCACTTCCGGTAGTCAGATCATGATGAAATTTGGTATCTGAATTTTTTTCATATTTTTAAATCTATATACAAAATAGGAAGCAAATATCTCGAAGCAAACTGGTACTTTACTTGAAAGGTGAACGCAACCAGTGTAGGTAAAGTACCACTTCCGGTTAACCGATTTTGACGAAATTTTGATAGAAATCTACAAACTGTGAAAAATATCGGTGCACCAAATTTCGAAGTCCTAGCTTGATTAGTTTTTGAGTAAATTTGTTCACAGACATTACATACATACATACATACACACACACAGATATAATTCGAAAAATGGTATTTTCCGACTCAGGGAGGTCTAAAACGTCAAGATCTATCGAAATCTCGAAGTCGAAATTTTTGACGATATTCCAATACTTCCCTTATACGAAGTATGCGGGAAAGTAAAAAAACTGATTTGTTCCTAAAAAAAATTGGGCTTTTATCGAATTTCAAAACATTTCCACTATATTGTTTTTTAATTGTGTCTTAAAATTTTTTAACATTAGTTAAAATTCATTACTCCTTATATCAGCAACTTTCTATTGCCAACATCCTGTTGTAAATACATATATCCTATATCTCCTTGGCTAGGCTGTTTATTATGAATTCCCTAGAAAAGTAATCATATACTTAATATAAGTTTGCAAATAGGCTATAGTATTTATCAATATCTAAAACTTAAAAATTAATTTTTGGTATAAAACCTTTTAAGAATTTATATGTAATTAGTATAAGACTTCACGTTGGTCAATCATCAGTATACGTCCTATACTATATACAAAAATATTAATTTTAATAATACTTAAAATTTTTGAAATATTTATTCCCAAGTAATAATAAAAAGAATTATTCTTCTTCAGTTTGCTTCTTCTTCTCTTAGTATTAAATCTAAAAAACAAAAATAAAAATGAGCTGTGGCGAGGCACAGAATTAACGGACGATTTGAAATAAATTCATTTCCAAACAACATTATATATATATATATTTATAGAGTATAAAAAATATTATTAAAACTTCAATTAAAATGATTAAATTATATTATCTTGGATTTTATTTTTAGTTTAATTTCTCAATTATTAATTGCACTATATTTTAGGTGTAATATTTTCCAACAATGAATATAAAATTAATAGTTTGTAAACTACCACTTCCGGTTTCCGGATATACACCAAATGTTGATGAATTCATGCTACTGATGCATTAAGTAAATATACCAAATTTTATTAAAATCCGTTGTGTCGTTCAAGCTGTACACGTCTATACGGACACACAATAGACAGACGGACAGACGAACAGACCTCATACTAAAAATACTTTTTTTCTGTTATCAAAATGCATGATTCGTGGAGATATGTCTCCACTTGTCAAATTTGGTATGAAAACAATACCTTCCTTTCCTATCGTCGGTCGGTAAAAATTGATTAATTCAAAAGAAAATAATCTTATTTCATTACAAAAATATCAACAAAACAAATTACAATAAAAGTTTATTTCTCTCCAAAATGCAAAGATACATTTTGCATATTTCTTTGACAAAGGATTAATCTTATCATTAGTCTTATTAAATTTGTCATTAGTATTATTGAATTTGAATGGGTTAATCATTGCCATTATTTTAGTTTATTGACAAAATGCATTACCGGAGAAGATTATCAAGGGAGAGTAACTAATATGGAACGCTCCAACTCTAATATATTCAATAATACATATACTACCTTTAATTATATAATATATATTATTAATATATAATGGATATAGGTAATGATAGAGGGGTTATTAGTTATATAATTAATTATCATAAATATTTATATTATTTATATCCTAAAAATATTTCATTCAGATAAAAAAAAGATTGAAAGAATTGAACGATTGTGAGGAGAGGACTTTGTCTCACTGAAAGAGGTGAAAATTACTATAATAGTAATCTAAAATCGTAAGTGCACCTTGTCCAATGTTCCTTCGTGACTATCCAAACATTCAAGTTTTTTTTTTAAGTGTGCGTGCAACGCCTATTAATTTGTCTGGTGTTTTGTTTAATGATAAACTGTTGTCCAGAAAATTTTTATATTGTAATGTCTTTGACAGATTAAAAATTCTTAAGTTTCTTATCAAATTCTCAATAAAAGACCAATTTCAATTTATTTTCGTACAACGAGAATGATGATGGTCATGGTCCATGTATGACTGTAGATTAAAGCAGGCTGATCCCAGGGTAGGAAGGTTCTCGACACGACGGCCAACCGCCGTCCCGCACTCGTTTACATTTCCGAAATATGTTAATTGGTTTGGGAACGTTCCCTTTTAATGTAACAGTACGGGGTGAAATGTAGAGGGGGGGGGAGTTGAGAAACTCTCGAACCGTGATCTAAAGAAGATTTCAACTTAAGTGGTAAGTTCAGTGGAATGAATGCTTGGATTTTCAGGTTGCTCTATATACAGTCCACTTACATATATATGTTAGAAATATCTTGATATAATATACAGTTACATTTACAAAAATGTATTATTAATAAGGAATAAATTATTATATGCTCATTTTAGAATAGTGACAGTTTGATTTAATAAATTTCCAATTATCCCCACACAGATATTTTAAAAAGATTCGTGTGTACAAAAAATACAGCTACTTAGATGAAAATATATATATTTAAAATAAAATGTTCATTTAATATATATATATATATATATATATATATTCGTTTCGTGTGAATTATTCTATGTTATATTATTCTTATATATAGTGGCTAGAATGGGAGAAGATAGAATGGCAAAAAATATATTGGTAGGAAGACCGAGTGGGAAACGTCCACTTGGAAGACCAAGGACGCGGTGGGTGGATAATGTGGGAAAGGACGTGAAATAGATGGGAGAGGATAGGGACTGGAAGGTTGTGGCTCAGAATACGAATACTTGGAGGGGTGTGGTTGCTGCGGCCAAGAACTTTCGAGTTCCGTAGAGCCACAGAGATAGTTAGATAGATAGTTTTTTTAAAATACAGCTCAAAATTATTTTTGAAAAATGGCCATAAAGATAGGTAAAAAGATTTAATTTGCTCTGATATTTTTAAATATTGTTGCTCGTAGGTACACACTGTACTCCTTAGAGTGAACATTGATGTATAGTGACGAAAAATATATCGCCATGGGGGTTCTTTTTTTGGGTAATGACAATGAACTTTCTCAACTAGTTGATTGTCCGACAACAGAGCCTCCATGGCGATAACATTTTTCCGTCACTAAACACTTTTTGGTCCTGTTAATATTTACTTAGTGTAAATATTCACTTTCTTAATGATGATGTTTAAAGTAACTAATAATTTGATTAAAAATATATGTCTGAAATTTTCATAAAATAAAATAATATGAATTTAAATAAAAACTAAAATTTAAAATATGATTTTTAAAATAGTTTCTCTAAGTTAATAATTTATAATATAAATATTAATATAAATTTGAGAGAAATATTTTTTTTATTCTGTTTAGGGATGCTTGATTATCATGGTGGAGTACTCTGAAATAAATACATTGGAATGGATTGCCCAGAATAAGCTAACAGGGTGCACAGCTGCCATACGTGAATGTTATTCGTTGTACTTTTCCTGGATAGCAAGTATAACAAATGGGAGAGAAAAGTGTTCAACAAATCCTTGATTTTATAGGGTTCATTTAATTTATTCGTCAGTTATCGATTAGAACAAATAAATTCACATTTTAACCGTAATGCGTTTCAACATTACGCACGGATTTATTTATCTATTTTTTTTTTATTCGTAAATTTTTTCTAAGAATGTGATCCCCCCTACTCAACTTTATCTCTCTGTAAATACAACTATGTAAATTGGATGTATCGCTTTTAAAACGTTTAATCAAGTTTGAACTGAAATCCATTCAAACGTGAACTAGTCCATTTATTTATTTATTTATTTTTGTAAAAAGAAAGAAATGTATAAGTTGATAGATTATGTTTGAGTGTTATATAGTCAGACATAATCAATGAAATATAATATAGGGTTGGTATTATAATCGTTAACCTAATAATTTGGTTAAAGCGTGATAACCACCGGATACTTAATATTTACGTGGTTTAATTCCAAGTTTCGGAATTTCTATGCAATAGTAATTATAGTAAAGGTAGTACTGACGTATAGACATGTTAAATGTACAATAATAATTAAGTTTAGGGGAAATAATTTATCTCTCTATTATTGATGATTGAGTGATTTTTGTTTTATTAATTGAAATTACTTGACATTATTCCAATTATTTGAAAGGAATAATTATTAATATTATTATTTAATATTCTTTGAAGAAATTATGAGATAACTTAGAATGGTTGAGAATGTATAATGAGGAATTAGATGAGCTTTAGGCATTCCCAAATATAGATAAAGATATAATAAATAATAAAATCAAGAATATTACGACAGACGTATATTGAATGATTAAGGAAAACTTAGTATCAAGTTTTTTATGAAGAAACGCTGGATGAACCAAAGATGCGCCTGGGATACTATATATATATATGAATTTTGTTGGGTCGATGTTGATAGCCTGTAGTGGATAGATCGTTTGGACGGCGTCTGTCTAATATGTTGTTTATTATTCTGTCAACTGATGCCAAATTACCACAAGTTACACGATTGAACAGCACGTCCAAATGAATGAATGAATTAAGGCCAAAAAATCATCTTTAGCAACGCATTTTTAGATGAATTGCTATGTTAACAAGCAAATATGCTGTATGTGGCACGACGCTAACCCATATTTATCAGCGTTCATCAGGGATTTTTTCACATTTTCTTTGTCATCAGTTCACCAAAGTTACTGTTTGATGCGGAATTTGGGCCAGCGGCATTTTTAGTCTGTACCTTTCTAGGAACAAAGTTAGTGATCACCATTAATGTCAAGCGATATAGTACGATGATAATCAATTTCTTTTGGGTCGAATTGAACGATATGTACGACATGAAGTTCCAGTAGAATATATAAATGGAAATTTGAATAAGGTATAATAAATTAAATGTAAATGGCTGAGAAAAGGAACGGTTGGAGGAAAGTGGTTGCTGTCAAGCAGTATCAGAGTCAGAATAACCTTAGCTATAGATATTACAATATATATATATATATATTTGTATGTATGTAAATTTACGAATTTAAAGGGACGATGATTTTGAAGAGCCTGGGGGATATTAGGGGAGGTAAAAGAGAGATTTTTGATGGGGAAGGGTGCCCTAAATAGCGAAATGTATAAAATTATGGGTTCATAGGAAAAAAACGATGTGATAATGGATTCAGGGAATGAGTCTAATACCTCATGAGATAACCATGGAGATTAGGGTGAATAGGTCCTATTAAAATACTTTCATATATTCTTGGCATCTTTTATAGTTAAAATTAACATGAAATGAACAATTAAAGCAAAAATAAAGAGTTTTTAATCTATTCTAATCAACTCATTCATAATTAATAATATTGTTAATTAATATATTTTTTTCAAATATATTTAAATAGGTAGATTTCATTTGAATTAAATACGAAAGTCAAATTTTACGAAATATTCACATCGTTAATTAATAATTGAGTTTATTACATGAACAAGTTTTAACTTTTCAAGAGGAAATCTCACTCAGCCCTCTCGAATTTCTCTTCTCTGGCAGATTTTAATAGAAAGCACAAAAGGAAAAGGTAAACTAACTAAAGGTGCTGAGATATTTAGAACCAAGGATTTCTAAAGTAAATTAGAGTATTAAGTTAAATAAAAATTTAGAATAATGACTAGGAGACGTAATTCTACCATCCGTCATTAACATTATTTTATTAGCTTTACATATGATATATACAAATGTATTAAGTAAACCAAGTTGGAAAATTCATTTTTATCCACTTCCTGGTGTTGCATTTATTTGAAATTTTTCACACTGATGACGATACAATTATTCGATGAATATTAAAGAAATATCAATGACTTTATTTACACAAAAAACTAGAAATAATGCTTTAATTGATATAATATAATATAAATCGCTATTATAATTGATGTGTAATTTTTTCAGAAATAAATGGAAAAAAATTACCTGTGGCCAGGCACAGAACAACCAACGATTTGGAACAAATTAATTCCCAAACAACATTATATATATATAAAGTATAAAAAAAAATATTTTTAAAATTTGAATTAAAATGGCAAAATTATATTATCTTGGTTTTTATTTTTAGTTTAATTACTCAATTATTTATCACTACTATATTTTAAATGAAAAATTTCCGACAATGAATATAAAATTAATACTTTGTAAACTACTACTTCCGGTTTCCGGATATACACCGAAAGTTGATGAATTCATGCTACTGATGCATTAAGTAAATACAACAAATTTTATCAAAATCCGTTGAGCCGTACAAGCTGTACACGACTATTCGGACACACAATGGACGGACAGACATCATGCTAAAAATTATTTTCTCTGTTAACAAAATGTATGATTCGTGGAGATATGTAAAAATCTGTGGTGTGAAAATAATACTTTCCGGTCGGTAAAAAATGGAAAAATAATCTTAAATATTTTTACTTTACAATATTTGTAAAATAAATAATTTATATATGTAAAATAGTCTGACAAAATGAAATCGGTAGATTTAGTAGTTTACTGTTTGTCTAGCTGTGTCCCACCGTATAGGACTATATTGGCATTGCCCGTAATAAGTAATAAAAAATTTTGGTCACTATACATACATATATTTAATATCTCTTATTTAAATTATAATTATTTTTTCGTTTATTTGTATTTAATATTATTTTGTAAAAAAAAAAATATCATTGGATTGTTATTAATGCATATTTTATCAAAATCATAAAAAGTAATTTCAAGTTCATTTGGCAATCTTTATACAAATAATAATTAATTTAAGGCTGGGTCTGAATTCTATTAAGAACGCCGATTTATCGATACCAAAAAAGCATGAATAATATTTTGAAATGAAACTTCATGATACTTTTTATAAATATTGAAGATAATTAACAACCTAAGAAAGGTCATATAACACTTCTTTAAGTCATTTGAAATTGGTATACTTTCACCTTTATAGTTTTGTTTTATATCATCACAATCTTAACTAAAATATATTATACTTAAAATTTTTAAAAATAAGTTAACCTGTGGCAGTTGAAATAAATTAATTTCCAGCTACAGAAATAATTTCAAATAATTTTATATATCTATTAATGTAATAAAATCAGATAGGCATATAACATAAATATTTTTAATTTTATTTTATTTATAATACCAGGCTGTGACGTCGTGAATGGCTGGATGACGTCATATAATTTTAAATTAAGAAAAAAACTAATAAAGATTATTTTTCTCGAAGATAAAATCAATACAAAGTAATACTATACTACCACTTCCGGTTTCCGGATTTGCACCAAAAGTTGATCAATTCATCCCACTGATGCATTAAGTAAATATACCAAATTTCATCAAAATCGGTTGAGCCGTTCAGGCTGTACACATCTATACGGACGGACAGACGGACAGACGGACGGACAGACATCATGCTAAAAATACTTTTTTCTGTTAAGAAAATGCATGATTCGTGGAGATATGTAAAAATCTCCACATGTGAAATTTGGTGTGAAAACAATACCTCCCTTACTATCGTCGGTCGGTAAAAATAATAAGAATAATATTTTTTTTCAGGATTTGATCAATCCTGCTTCCTATAATATCATAAAATATAATAATTCGAGGGCAGGTCCGTGACTTTTTTAATGAAACACAGGTTTTTGGATAAAAAATTATTTTATCTTTCAACGTAGTCTTCTTTGAACTCTATACACTTCGTCCAACGTTTCTTCAATTTTTTAACCCTTCCAAAAATTAAAACTCGTCGGCATATTAAAATAGATTTGTTTGTGAGATGATTTCAACGTTGGAGTCCAATCTGTTTCCGCCGAGCGATTTCTTCAGGTTTGAAAACAAGAAATTGTCACTCCGGGCTAAATCCGGAGTATACGGCGGATGAGGAAGCAATTGGTATCTCAATTCATGAATTTTCATAGATATTCACTTTTTTCCATTTTCTTCTCATATCACGGGCTGTGTTAATGAATGTCAAAATTTCTTTAATTTTTCAATGATATAATCATCTTAAGAATTTTTTCTGTAGAATCTGAGAAACAATTTGTTTCAAATGCATATTGTAGTTAAATAAATTAGTATAAGTAAATAATTTTCAAATAATTAAGTTTTTTTTTGTTATTGAAATCCATTTTTGTTATTTATGGAATTCATTTGTTACTATTCGTCAAAATATAATATTTACATAATAGGAAAGCGCGCGAGACTTGCTAATGTTCAGTATCACCTTAATGGTGTCTAGATGTAGTAGTTACTATTTTCAATAGTCATACATACAATTCCGAATGTTCAATCATCCAGGTTATTCGATTTCAAAGAGCTGGTATTTTCATCAGGAATGTTTCCACCAATCGACTATTCTGCACCTTTTATCCTTTCCGATAGCTCTTTATCATACTCGAAGCTTGTATCAACCCACATTCAGTTTGGATGTGTTCAGATGATAACGAACTCAACAAGGCACGGACGACCCCTATTCATTTCCAAGCCATATAATGGGGATTGGCAGTTTAAGCGGCAGCCAATATTATACTCAATTATAGGTTGATGGTGATGCGAAAATAACATGTCGCCTAATTTATTAACGATGGCACATTCGAATAACTACAGAAACTACCCCAACCCCTTACAAGTATCAGTTAAGGCGATATGTTAGTTAGTTAAAATTTTCTGGCTGGCTGTTAGCATTAAATAGGAAGGATATTTGAGCAAACGATAATGACTTTATTCAAAAGTTCAATTAAATTCACTTAATTAATATATCAAAAGATAATTTTCAGTCAAAATTGATTTCGAAAATTAATTAAGATTGAAAAAAAAATATATATATAGTAAATAAATAGAAATATAACATGTGAGTGTTAATGGAAACAAACAATTAATTTATATTTTAGTTTGTTTCCATGACAGAAAAAAAAAATATTTGTACAATGGAATTAAATTTGAATATTTTGATTAATATGTGTGAAAGTCAAATATGGAAAAATCTAAAACAACACATTTATTAGATTAAAAAATTTTTTTTTTTTAGATATTTCTATTTTTCTTAAAATAAACATTCATCTACAAATAAAAATTAAACAAAATATAAAAAAAAAAATTAAATCTATAGACAATTTATATTAAATTGATTTGCATTAATAAGTAAAAATTAAAATAAATATTTTTAGAGAAGAATTAATAAATATAAAATTTGTATATTTTTTTTCAAAATTTCGAGTAAATACAATTAAAACTAGAATAACGAATCATAAGATTGTTTTTAAAATTTTGTTCAAATTTTATTTATATTTATATATCAAAGTTTATTTGTTGAAATATTTTTACTGCATAAATATGAGGACAGGTCAATAAGTCCATGACTTTTTGAATGAAACACAGAATTTTGGATAGAAAATTTATTTTATTTTTCAACGTAGTCTCCTTTGAGCTCAGATACTCTTCGTCCAACGTTTCACCAAGTTTTTTATCCCTTCCAAAAAAATAAAATTTGTCTAGGAAATCTTTGGTGCTAATTTACCCGGAGAAACCCAATGTTTTGACTGTTGTTTAGTCTCTGGTGTGTTGTGTTGGATCCACGTTCATCCACGGTTACGAAACTCAGCAAAAACTCGGTTTCAGTGATGTCTTTTTTTCCGGAAAAAATAATGCTTCACTATATTCTATTTTCTTCTCCAATAGTCTGCAATTAATGAATGTCAAACAAAAACTAAAAGAGTCAGTTGGTTCAAATTTCGACAAGAGTCAGCTGATAGTTGTCTGTTGCCATTTCATTTAAGAAACGGGAAATTCAAAAAGCCACGGACTTATTGACCTGCTCTCGTATCTAATAAATGTGATGAACAAAGAAAAATGGACAAAAGGGAAACAATAAATTAATAAAGTTGGTTGTGCTAGGTAGTAGATAGTGCAATAAATAGAAGAAAAATTTGTACAAATGTATGTATATTTTAATTTTATTTTAAAAAGACGACAAATTTTTTACTGCATAGTAATATTGTACAGGTTTTAAACAAATTTCTAGTTTAATTTATTAAATGTGCATACACCGCTAAACAATATTCTGTACAAAAGTATTAGAAAGCCTCTTAATATATTATGTTTACCACTGTTAGGACGATTCATAATATTTTTGTACATAATATTGTGTGTGCATATACAGTTAGTAAATTAAATTAGAACTAAAGTACACAATATGTATATAATAAAATAAAGGCGTGTAATAACAGGTTTTTTTTAATATAAAATTAAAATGTATAAAAATTTGTACAGTTTTTTGACGTATTTATTATATCATATTAAACTAGAATGTCATTAAAAATAAATTTCAATGACTAGTACTTTAAGTAAACGGTGAGAAATTTCAATTTTAAAAAAAGAATAAACCTACAATAGTTTATTATAATAAAATATATTCAAAATTAATATTGACAAAATACATATCAAAATAAACAATAAACATGGTATTAATGGAATTTATCTTGTTGTTTTGAAATAAATTTTTACCTTAAAGTAGTTGTCTACTGCTTTAATTTTAATAATGCTAACTTGACGTAAACAGATTAAAAATTTACCAAGTATTCCAAGTTGGAAGCTTGCAAGAAGCTATTTACGAGTCGACGTTTGATATCAAGTGAATGTCGACTTGAAGATGTTTGCCGTCGCGGAAACCTGTCCAAAGTTACGAGCACTGCTGTACGGGACGCTATGCCCAACGGCTTCTATTTATTACCTACAAGCACCAGTTGCCCTTAACCCACCACATCCTGGTTTGGAAATTTTCTATATATATATATATATATATATTACATTCTAATCAATTTTTAAATTATTATTTCATATTAGTTTTTGATGTAGGTAAATCATTTTAATATATCTATCTATAATAATAAAAGCAAGTGTAATGTGTCTGTCTGTCTGCCTGTCTGTCTGTCTGACCGAGCTCTCCAGCCATATCTATCGCACGCAGGGACCTGGAATTTTTTAAACGGAAGCACAAAGGCCACCAGACCTCGAAGCCCGATTTTCGATTTTTTAATTAGAAAAATTTTAAAAAAATTATAAAGAATAATTAATTAAAAATAGTTTAGTTACCATACTAGATCATAGAGGCGCTGGTGGCGATAATTTGGCGGTAATTTAAATTCTGAGCAATGTGCAGATAAAAATCTTTTTATATATCTATTGATATTTACAATATCTCAATTGATCTTATTGGCCTTTTAAACTTTGAAAACATTCACATTACGGCTATAATTTAATACTATTAATTTTTAAGATTATGTGAGTAAATTATTTTAATTAAGAAAATTTGATCTCATAATTGGATTTTCACGTTAGATTTTAATATATAATATATTTTTTAATATTATTTTTATAGTAGTTTAGTGTTATGCTAATTTTATATTTTATTTTTATTTTGTTTACTCTGATTTTTTTTTAAATAAATTAATAACATTTAAAGTAGCATAAAAAAATTAATCGAGGCAGGAAAATTGATGGGGTTTGAAATTAATAGTGATAAGACAAAATAATTAGTATCAGAGAGAATAATATTTGCAAAGAATTTAAATCGAGGTTACAATCTGGAAATTATTATCAAAGGGGATCAAAATTATTAAATTATTAATTGTATTATATGGGTGGGAGGCATGGTCTATAACCCTGGGAGATGAGAATAGATTCAGAGTATTTGAGAATAGGATTCTTCCCAGCATTTATGGGCCAAAGAAAGATGAGGACACCGGGGAATAGCGGAGACTGCATAACAAGGAATTGCATGACCTCTATGCATCTCTAGATATAGGTCATAAAATAGAGAAGGCTGGGATCGGCAGGGCACATGGCTAGAATGGGAGAGGAAAAATATATTGGTGGGGAGTTCGATTGGAAAACGTCTGTGTGGAAGACCAATTGTGAACAGGGTGGACAATGTAGGAAGGAACGTGAGAGAGATAGGACAGGGTAGGAGTTAGATGGTTATAGCTCAGAATAGGGACAGGGAGTGGAGCCCCCGTCTAATTGCGAAGAGCGACGAAGGAGCTCTGAGCAGCTAGTTATATAATAAAAAAAGGTTTTTGTTTGTATATTGCTCAGATTTTAAAAATTTTCAAAATTTGAAAGCGGTCTGAATAGCTAATAAGTAATCTTCTAATTATTTATAATTGATATACTTTTAATATATAATTGATTTCATTTTATAATGAAATATTCAAAATTAAATTTTTGATGATTTATTTAATGTGAAATGTTGGCATTTAACTTAATGTTAGCTTTAGGTTCTCCAAAAGTCAGCCTTAGGTTCCGCTGAAATATTCAGTGTCCACTTTAGGTACAGAAGTTCCATATTTTAAAAATTAAAATGTTAATTTAAAGTATTAGCAATAGTAAAGTATTCAATGCTATCTTTGAGAATAATCTATGAACCTCAATTAAAACGATAAGCTTCTCAATTCATAATTGTGAATTCGATTCTAGGAACAAAGACATGGAAACATTATGCTAATGGAGTCCGCTATAAGCGCCATTACCTAATCTATTAGATTTTAGATTTTAATCAATTATAAAATTATTATTTCATAACATATTTTTTGGTGTAGTGTAGTGTTTAATATATTTACTAAAATAATTATTACTGCCTTCTCTAGAAGCAAAAATTATAATAATTGCACATCATTTAGGGAAATAAAGAGATTTTTTTAAAATATCATATCAATAAATTAATATTTTTTAATTTCATTTATATATCTGTGACTCTACTAAACTCGAAAGTTCTTGGTCGCAGCATCTACATTCCTCCAAACATCCCAATCCAGAGCTACTCTCATCCAAATCCATTTTCTTCCATCTTTCTTATGTCACTTCCTATATTGCTTCCCCACCGCGTCCTTAGTTATATATATCTATATTTACATTATACATATATAGTAGATTTTATGTTTTCATATATTCTCCTACATTAAAAATCACAATACTTGAATTTTAGAACGAATTTTGAGATCAGAAAGACATACAATGTTTGGTTTTATAATAAGATTGAAGTAATAAATAATAATTAAACAATTAGAATTACTTAAAATTATTATTTATTAATTTATTTCTATTTCAGAGGTAGAAAGATTAAAGAATTAAGATGTCAATTAATATCGTGTTCAATAAATAAGATATTTTTATTTACATTATTAATATTAATAGATTAATTTTAAAATTGAAATAAATTTGTAGCCCCAGATTAGAAAAATGTTCAAATGCAAGTCTAAATCTAAATCTGCTTTAGATAAACATCATGGTTAAATAATATAGGATGCAATAAACCCATTCGTTTGGGGGATTACCCTTAAAAAATATTTTGTGATTTACTCTCATTTTAGTCATTAACTGTGAAAAGTGGTTATTCATGAAGCATTAAAAAATTATTACAATCTATGAAAGTGTAAGTATATATAAGTAATCATAAAAAGACATTTTTTTAATATTTATAAAAATAGTAAGAAAATATTATTAATTGACTGGTCTTTTAGATTATAATTATGAAAGGGAATTTAATAATTAAAAAAAAAATTAAGCATTCATACTGAATTAAATTGAAATTTAAAATCTGACTGAATTACAAATTAATATAATAATCAAAACAAATATTAATAATAAATTTATTATTTTCTTTTTACACCAAAAGTTGATCAATTCATCATACTGATGCATTAAGTAAATTCACCAAATTTCATCAAAATCCGTTGAGCCGTTCACATCTATACGGACACACAGCGGATGGACGGACGGACGGACAGACATCATACTAAAAATACTTTTTTCTGTTAAGAAAATGCATGATTCGTGGAGATACGTAAAAATCTCCACATGTGAAAATTGTTGTGAAAACAATACCTCACTTACTATCGTCGGTCGATAATAAAAGACAAATTTTGTTTTGAAATTATATATATATATACGGGTATAAATAAATATATAGAGTAATTATTTTAACAAACAAAATACATACAAATCATAGAATTTGAAAATGTAAAAAAATTTAAATTATTATGTTCTGTAATGATGAAGGATAATAAATAATATTCGAGAAGAAATTAAATCGAGGTTGCAATCGGATAACGCCTTTAATCATGCAGTAAAGGGGCTAAAAGTATTATCATAGGGAATCCAAATTAAAATATATAAAACAATTATTTTTCCGTGGTATTATATGGGTGTGGGGCATGGTCTATGACATTGGAAGACGAGAGTAGATTTGTGTAATGATACATAAACACATACCTAATTTACATTTTATGTTTTGAAATATCCACATTCCTTGGTTTTAGTATGTTTTTCAATTTAATGAACTTTTTTTAAAATTCATTTTTTTTTACAAATACATTCCTAATAACTGACTCATGTAATAAATTCAAAATGTGACTTGGCTATGAGAATTGATTTAATCGTATCAATGGATACCTAATTATTTAGACCATATGAAAGAATTCATTAAAGTAAATCCTGTTTCGACCGAAACGTTTGAACGGGAAGTGCTAATAAGAAATTCAACAAAGTAGATTAATACTTAAATCGAGGTTGCAATCGGCTAACGCCTGTTATCTTGCATCAAAACTATTATCAAAGAAAATCAAAATTAAAATATATAAAACAATTTTTTGCCGGTTGTATTATATGGGTATGGTCAATGACCCTGGGGGACGAGAGTAGATTTAGAGTATTTGAGAATAAGATTCTTCGCAGCATTTTTGGGCCAAAGAAAGATGAGGTCACCAGGATAATGGCGGAGACTACATAACGAGGAATTGCATAATCTCTATGCATCTCCAGACATAGTTAGAGTATTAAAAGCGTGAAGGTTGCGATGAGCAGGACATGGGAAAAATAAGAAATGATATATTGTCGAAAAGACTATGTAGGAAGTGACGTAAGATAGATGGGAGAAAAAAGGAGTTAAATGGAAGTGGATCAACATAGGAATACTTGGAAAAATGTGGTTACTGCGGCCAAATAGAGATTGATAGTTATTATTTAAAATTAAATTGCTGCGATAACTACTAATTCGGTTAATGATGTCACTACATCCAAACTCAAGCGATCATAACTGAAAATTTCCAGTTTAAAATTTCTCAACACAAGACATTCTCCTATAAAGTGTCGCATTACATATTTAAACTACAAACAGATCTTTATTCATCTTAGTTTTGTGGGAGTAGTTGTTTAACTAGAGGAGTCATCATCCACTAATATTTAAAATAACAAAATATAATATAATATAATATTGATACATCAACATAACTATTAGACTGATTACATTACGTAAAGACAGATATAGGCCGTCACAAATTAGTATTATAGATCTATTCTTTCTTACCATATATATTTTTCATTATAATTATATAATAATTGCTAAATTAATTTATAGGTATACTTTAAAAGCTATAGTTGAAAAGTATTAGATAATAATAATAAGGGATTTAAAATTATATTCCAATGGGATAATATTATAATTAATATTATTATTATAAAAATAAATTCCTCTCAACAGGTTTAACTTATTATATAAAAATAAAATGGATTTAAAATGTTATAAAATATTCAGGAAGCATCAAATATAGTATATTGTTGAATCAAATTATGATTGTATCAGTCTTCTCAAAACGCATTATTTTCTAATAAAAAATGTATAAAGGACTTATACAGATTAATAACCTCTCCACCACCATAAAAAAAGTCGAATTGGCAGTCGTGGGACTGGCCGACAGAAGTGAAAACTTGTGCGTAAGAAATTTGAAAGCAGACGGAATGCGCACCAGCTTCACGAGAAAAATGAAATTTATATACGTATATATATATATATAAAATTCATAATTATTTTTTTCAGCAAACTGATTATTATTACAAAAATATTAAAAATACGATGTGTATGAATATATATATATATGTCTGTCTGTCTGTCTGTCTGTGTGTGTGTGTCTGTCAAATACTCAAAAACTACCCGTCCGATTGCGATGAAACTTTCAGGGATTGTTGTGGGCGTCCCAGGGAAGGTTTTAGTGTAGTTAAATCCAAAATTAATTTATCCAAAATTAATTTAAATAGTAATATTTTGGTAAAAGTCTATTTATGGTTACCATGGTTACATTGAAAAATTTACAATAAATAAATAAAAATAATTGGAAATCTTTTCAAATTATTATTTTGATAAATTTTATTAATATTTTTAATTTTTTTTAAACTGCCAAAAATAACATACCCATAATAATAGTTGTAATAAAAATAAAAATATAAATCACAATGTAAGTAAAATATTGAATCGTTTTATTTATATTGTATCAATTATTGTTTGAATATTTATTAAATTTATATATAGATTAATTTACATGTTTAAATGTATATTTAATAAATTTATTTATTGATTCTTAATATTAATAATTCCAATTACTTTCTTGAAAATTTTTTTTATTTAAAAGCATATTCAGCATATCTCGCAAATTTGAATTGGATTAAATAACATATATTAATTTAAATTAAATTAAATTAATTCAATTATAAATTAAAATTAATAAATAATATTTATTAAACCAGGGAAAGTTTGGCTCTCTTTTGATGGCACCACGTCACGTGTTGGCGCGTGAGATTTCCAGTGTAAAAAAATTAATTCTGGTACTTTCAGCGATTCTATCAGGCTGAAATTCTATATATAGCAGTTTTATACAATTATTAATCATGTGAAAAATTATCAAACATATATCTTTATTTTTACGGTCACACACACACACACACACATATTTAAAAATTAATTTATTAAAATATATATTATATAATATATTATATATAGTATATAATTTAATATATATATATATATATATTCTGAAATTAATTTTAAATTATATAAATATATTAGAAATTAATTTAATATAATTTAACACATAATAATATATTAAAATATTTTATTTTATATATACATAATTTAGTAATACTGATTATTAATGTAAATATAAATAATAATATTTAATATGGCAAATATGTAAAATTTCGTAAAGAATGTATCAGAAGTTTAGTGTCTAACATTCTGGCGTATTGCGCATGCGTATATCGGTCGGTCGGTCGGGTCGGTGTCGTTTTGGAATCTCACGCGAAATCTATATTTTTTCCCCATCCCGCAAAAGTGCTCAACGCCGCTAAAGAAGTTTTCACTTCAAAAAAACCTCTGACTTTGTACGTCCTAAGCAATGACAACGCCTATCAAGTCGGTTATATCAATGAGGCGTCATATGATCAGTAGAACGGGTCCTCTCAACCTTTATCTTGATTTTCTTGATCGGAGGCGCTATCAAGTAGCTATTTCCCAATGTTAATCCCGGAGGCTGGGTTGACTCCGTCCCATAGACCCCAACTAGGGAAATTCCCTTGCCAGGTCCGGGACTTAAACCCGGGACCATGTAAATGTGAGGCACTCAACAGAGATAGTATTGCGATCATGAAAATTTTCGATGTCGATATTTTGATGTTTTTTGGTGTTTTTGAAGGTTCCTGAATCAATTTCACTAAGGTTAAGAAAAATGTCTGTGTGTGTGTGTGTGTATGTGTGTATGTAGACAAGATTACGCAAAAACGGTTTGAGCTAGAATAATGAAATTTGGTACACGACCATTATTCAAAAATCGAAGTTTTCTATCAACTTTTGAGAAATTTGACTTAACCGGAAGAGGGTCATTACCTACCATTTCATTTTTTCCCTCTAAAGTGACCGTAAAAATATAGATATATGTTTGATATATATTTACATGATTAAAAATTGTATAAAACTGCTATATATAGAATTTCAGCTTGATTGAATGGCTGAAAGTACCGGAATTAATTTTTTAATACTGTAAATCACGCGCAAGCACGTGACGTGGTGTCATCAACAAAGAGCCAAATACGCGCTGATTTAATAAATATTATTTTTTAATTTTAATTTATAATTTAATTAAGTAATTAAATTTAATTTAAATATAATATATGTTATTTAATCCAATTCAAATTGCGAGATAGTCGAGTGGAGACACTCCAGCTTATTCGCTTCCTGATTATGTCATTATAACTGCCATATCATCTACTAAACCACCCTTTCTCTCTGACCTTTTTGATCCATAATCTACTGTATAATTCACAAAGAATATAGGGATTGATTGAGTTCCGGTGACAGATAATTAAAAAAACGTTCCGGTGTCATTTTTGTTTTTAAATAGTATCAAAAAATTCATCACCTTTGAAGAATTTATCTCCGAGTTGGTAAACAAAGGGATCGTTCACAATTTATTAGTGAAAACAAAATGAACAATTTGTTTAGAATTAATTTCATTGAAAAACAAACAAACAATATAGTTATTGTAATCATAGATTCTATTTCCTAATAAAAAGTAAAAAAAAAAAAAAAAACATTCGAATAAATTAAAATATACAAATGTCAATCAAGAAGAGAAAAATATGACATAATTAAAATTATATTATAAAACATATATTTATTATTAATTTATTAATTAAGTAGAGTAGTAGTATCAAAAAAAAAATAAATTTTTGTTAATAAAATTTTTGAAGTTTTATTATTACTAATTAAATATTTTCTTTGAAAATATAATATTATATAAAATAAATATAATTAATACTAAATAATATAATTGAGAATCTTATAATAATGATTATAGGGTTTACTATTAATATTTGTTACTTTTTAATTATTAAAATTTAGTATTATATTAGTGTCGAACTTTTGAAAAATGGGTAATAAACCATTTCATTGTTGCTATTTTTGAGACAATTTATCAGACTTACACGACCTTTGTTATTGAGTATCCTCTAGTCTCTAAAAGAAAGCTTAAGAGCATGGAATTCATAACTTTAGTATAATATGAAAGTATTTTATTTTTATTTGAAATTCACTCTAATGTAAAAACCACTATAATTTTAATTTATTTTCAATTATTAACAATGATTTTTATAATTTTTGTTTTTATTATTATGTTAGTGAAGGCGCCGCAGGGTGGGAGGTAGCGTAGCTGGCTCACTTTCTCGTGGTCCCGGGTTCAAGTCCTTGGCAAATTTTTCTTCATAAAGTTTAATCAGAAATGATGTTATATATAGAAAGTCTACCCACCTCATTAAGTTAAAAATATTTCACTGAATAGATTACTTGGTAAAATTGAATTATGACGACATTCAGATGACCGACAGCTGCTTTGTAAAAGTCCCTTAGAACAAAATAATTTTAGATAGAGTGGTCAGGTGCCAGGAACTGAAAATACTGAGAATTGAAAACGATGTGGACTGCGGGGCTCACGTTTTGATTTGCTTAAGAAAAGGGCTAATCATGAAGCCAAGGATATATTAAAATAAATATTATAATAAATGATTAAATAATCTCAATATATCATATATATGTATTTATATATAATGTTATATTATCTTAGGTACCTATGCAAGAATGTGAGATGTCCATATTAAAATAAAGAATTGATAGTCCTTGCCTCGAATTCAACTAAGTTTCATTTTAAATGTTGTTGTTTTTATTATATTTTATTTATATATATAGTACCTGGTTCCCCGAGGCGCCGCTCGGTATTTTAAAAAAAATATTCCTTAAAATATATTAAACAATTAAAATAATTTAAAAAATAGACATAAAACATACAACTCTGTACTGAAAGACAGATAAGTATGACGTGAGGATATAGCATAATATATATTTCGTAATTTGATTACAAAATATTATTAAAATCAATATTTTTAATTTTATTTCTACTCAAGGAAGCGCTGTCTGATGTAATTGCTGACGTCATTTAAATTTACTGTTTTAAGTTAAGTTACAAGTTACAACTAACAAATATGAAGTTTCCCGAGGCTGAAACCTATACAGATCGATTTTTCTTTATAAATATTATCTATGATGTGATTTTCAAAAAAATTCTTAGAGCGTTTTAATAATTAAAAATACAAATATATCTTTATATATATATAATTTTTTCTAGTATAATAAAATAAAATATATATGCATATATATATATATATATAATATACTACTATGACAAAAACGAAGGTTTACTATACCTATCAACACAATCATTGTTATTAAGTTGGTAGAACTGTCATTGAAATAGGATAAAAGTTTCATAATATGTTTCATAGTGTTTTGTAATTGTTAATAATAATTTTGTATTTTCATAAAATAAAAAAAATAATCGAGCAAAGAATTTAAAAAAAAAACGAAATTTCTTAGACTGACGCATTAAATTAAATGAAAATTAAAAAGCAATCAATCAAATAAGAAATAAAAAAATTCATTAGAAGTTCGTTATTTCATTTGAATTCGTGAAATTTAAATTAAAATTGAATTTATTTTTTAAGTTAAATTGACAAAAGCCTGAATACGATACTAAACAAATGTCATGTTCACAGAAAACCACAACTGAATGAATGTGAAACTGTGTATATAAAATTTTTTGAACCAAATGCTTTGATATAGGGTTTGGCCATTAGATCAATATCGACAGTTGATAATAGATGATAACCACAACAGAGAAATGGGTTTGAAACCGAAACCCAATCAAGAATTAATTACATTGATACTCTCCAAGTCATTTACCTAATTCATCTTGTCCATTTAATTGAATTAGAATGTTTTGGTTTGTCATTGAATGAGGAGATGGTCAATGAACAGGGGATTCATTAAAAAGTATTATTTGTGTGCATCTTGAGAAACTACCTCCTCTTTTTTTACTCTATTCTCCAGAATTTTTTTTTTTTTCTAATTTAATTTTAATTACAGACAAAACAAAGAAAATCCTTTGTCCCCTTCACCCACCATCCATCCACTATACTTAAGTCTAATTTATTTATATGTTAATTCGAGATTTCCTTCAACCTGGTGTATGATATTCATCAAAAATAAGTTGTTTTCACAATTCTACCTCATACTTAAATACAAATTACTACTTTTGTCTTAATTTACACTCATATTTATTATGTATAATCAACCGGCTATTTGATTAAATGATGAAAGACTTCTTATATTTTCTTCATGAATTCATAGTCATTTAATGATTAGAAATTTAATTCCAAGGCAAAAGTACAAAGACAACGAATAAATATTTCAATGAAATGTTCAGCTATAAAGAGAATTTTATTATTAAATGAAAGAACTCTCAAAAGCAATTGACTTCTTTCACTATTAATAAATTATTTCGGTGTTTTCATTCTTATCTATATACTAACCTAAACAGATCATTCTTAAAGATAAATGGATTTAAAAATAAATGAAAAGAGTGTCAATCGATTTATATATATATATATAATTGGGTGGATCGGTTGTTTTCGATAAACCGTATAGAAGAATCTGGAAATGAATTTTCAATTTAAGACTTTTTACTACGCCAGAGATAGTATTGTGATCATGAAAATTTTCGATGTTGAAATTTTGATGTTTTTATACGTTTTGAAGGTTCCTGAATCATTTTCACTAAGGTTGAGAAAAATGTCTGTATGTCTGTGTGTGTGTATGTAAACAAGATTACGCAAAAACGGTTTGAGCTAGATTAATGAAATTTGGTACATGGGCATTATTCAAAATTCGTAGTTTTCTATCAACTTTTGAGAAATTTAGCTTTTTCGGAAGACGGTCATTACCTATCACGTTTTCATTTTTTTGTTTCCTCTAACCTGACCGTAAAAATAAAGATATATGTTTGATAGTTTGTCACATGATTAAAAATTGTAAAAAACTACTATATATAGAATTTTATCTTGATTGAAACGCTGAAAGTACCGGAATTAATTTTTTAAATCTACTGTAAATCACGCGCCTACACGTGACTTGGTGCCATCAACAAAGAACTAAACACGCGCTGGTTTAATAAATATTATTTATTAATTTTAATTTATAATTTAATTTAAACATAATATATGTGTTAATTAATCAAAGTCAAATTGCGACGAAGGAATGGAGACACTAGATTTTTTACTATTTGTGTTGATAAATACTCTCTACATAAATATGTGTTATCATTATCATATATCCAATAATTTTCATTAAAATTCTTAAAAAAACACGGGCATTATTCAAAATTCGTAGTTTTCTATCAACTTTTGAGAAATGTAGCTCAACCGGAAGAGGGTCATTACCTACCACGAATTAATATCACGCATCAGCACGTGACACGGTGCCTTCAACAAAGAACCAAACACGCCCTGGTTTAATAAATATTATTTATTAATATTAATTTATAATTTTTAATTAATTAAATTAAATTTAAATAAAATATATTATGCTATTTAATCCAAAATTGGAGGCACTTCAGATTTTTTATTGAAGATTTTGACTTAAGCCCTAAATGTGTAAACTGTGTATAAAAAAAATTAAAAAAGTATTAATTAATATTGTGAATGAATTTTAAATAAATAAAAATTCAATTTTTTATTAAAAAAAAATATTTAGATTTAAATTTTCCATTAAAATATGTGGAAGATACTTAAAACTGTACTTCAAAAATTTGCTTAGCTATAGCGACGGAAAATGTAAACGTCATGAGGGTGGTATTTTGAAGAAAAGAGAATGAGATGAATGATTTATTTACGGCACAAATGGTCTTCGTTCCTGAGGTGATGGGGATTCAAATAATCATAATGTAAAATAAATAGAAAAATTAATGTATAGTATGTCAAGTGTTATAAGTTTTTAATAACAAAAATTTGATTAGCTATAGAGACGGAAAAATGTAAACGCCATGAGGGTGCTGTTTTCGGGCAATTAACCAGTTGAGAAAGATTAGAAGGTTTGAATTCTATTAAGAACGTCGATTTATCGATACCAAATAAAGCATGAATATTATTTTGAAATGAAACTTCATGATTCTTTTTATAAATATTAAAGATAATTAACAACCTAAGAAAGGTCATAAAATATTTCTTTAAGTCATTTGAAATACTTTCACCTTTATAATTTTGTTTTATATCATCACAATTTTAACTAAAATTATACTTAAAATTTTTTAAAAAAATAATAAGAATAATAAATTTTTTTCAGGGTATAATCAATCCTGCTTCCAATAATATCATAAAATATAATAATACGAGGGCAGGTACGTGAATTTTTTAATGAAACACTACTTTTGGATAAAAAATTATTTTATCTTTCAACGTAGTCTCCTTTTAGCTCTATACACTTCTTTCAACGTTTTTCCAATTTTTTTATCCCTTCCAAAAAATAAAACTTGTCGAGGATATCAAAATAGATTTGTTTGTGAGATGATTTCATTTGTCATTTTTTCAGGTTTGAAAACAAGAAAGAGTCACTCCGGGCTAAATCCGGAGTATACGGCGGATGAGTAAGCAATTGGTATCTCAATTCATAAATTTTCATAGATATTCACTTTTTACATTTTCTTCTCATATCACGGGGCAGTATGCTGCTAATGGATGTCAAAAACCAATAAACTAAAAGACCCAGATAGTTCTCATTTTGACAGGAGTCAATTGCTGACAGGAGAAGTGTTGCCATCTCATTTAAGAGAAGGAAATTCAAAAAGTCACGGACTTATTGACCAGCACTAATATATATTAATTAGAGAAACGAACGTTTAATATATATATAATAACTATTATTTTTAGATGCAAGTTTTATAAATGAATGTGATATAAATTTCCATTGTCCATTGGTTTTCGTGGAACCATGAACTTATTTGTTATGTGGAATGGATGAATAAATGAATAAATGAATGTGTTTATATGTGTACATATATATATATATATATATATTTGGATATAAGATAGAAAGAGCTTAGTTCTTGATGACCATTGAAAAAAGATGATATTCAAATTCGAATGATTTGGAGTCCTGCATTACATTTATTTTATCATATAACTACATATGTGTCTTGTTACTTATATTCGTACATCATAAATAAATATTAATTTTAGATAAATAAAAAATAAATACTTCAAACTTTATCTGTATATATCTATATATGATTAGTTAATTCCTGGTTATTTCACTTTGGTTAATGAGATTTTAATTTCGACGTTTCGGTGTCTGTTTTAAAACATTTTCAAGAGTTCTATATTGAGAAGGAAATTTTGGATCTTAATCTGAATAATCAAAATGAAATATTTGGTGTTTTAGATTGACTGGATGGGTAATGTTTGACTTCCTGTGGTTTACTTCGAAATTTCTCCGGTACTAATACTTTTAGTGACACTATCAAATGTTATGATGTAAATGACATCTAAATAAGACTTCACAGAAAGCTAATCTATAGATGAGGCTTGACACAATTGAATTCGTCATATACTGTATAGTGTTTTCCTAATGCCCTGGCGAAGATGACTACACGTGATGGGACTACTTGAATACTACGCAGTGGATAAAAATCAAAATGCTGGATAGAATCATATTTTATGGATGATTAATTCATGGCATAAATGGCCCATGATGCTGAAATGCCTTGAAACAACTAATAATAATGATATATAAATAAATTTTCGAGATTATTTTTATATAGTATATAACTATACACAACAACCTCTCCTCTTTGATCCCTAATCCCTTCTCATTATAAATCGAATTATACTTATTTATTGAATTAAATTTAATCAAACTAAATAAGTAAATAAATAATAATAAATCATCATCTCTCTACTATCTACTAACTATAAGATTTTTCTTATATATATATATAACTAATAGATGTTTCTCTCTCTCTCTCTTCTCTCTCTTTCTCTTCTCTTCATCTCTCTACTATCTACTATCTATTAGATTTTTCTTATATATATATACAACTAGCTATAAAAGTAAGAAACTATCTGGTGGATGGTTTGGGAGGAGGATGGTTTGGGAGATGGATGGTCATCAAGCAACATCTCTCTACTATCTACTATCTATTAGATTTCTCTTATATATATATAACTAATAGATGTTTCTCTCTCTCTCTCTCTTCTCTTCATCTCTCTACTATCTACTATCTATTAGATTTTTCTTATATATATATACAACTAGCTATAAAAGTAAGAAACTATCTGGTGGATGGTTTGGGAGGAGGATGGTCATCAAGCAACATCTCTCTACTATCTCCTATCTATTAGATTTCTCTTATATATATATAACTAATAGATGTTTCTCTCTCTCTCTCTCTTCTCTTCATCTCTCTACTATCTACTATCTATTAGATTTTTCTTATATATATATACAACTAGCTATAAAAGTAAGAAACTATCTGGTGGATGGTTTGGGAGGAGGATGGTCATCAAGCAACATCTCTCTACTATCTCCTATCTATTAGATTTCTCTTATATATATATAACTAATAGATGTTTCTCTCTCTCTCTCTCTCTCTCTTCTCTTCATCTCTCTACTATCTACAATCTATTAGATTTCTCTTATATATATATAACTAATAGATGTTTCTCTCTCTCTCTTCCCTCCTCTTCATCTCTCTACTATCTACTATCTATTAGATTTTTCTTATATATATATACATCTAGCTATATAGGTAAGAAACTATCTGGTGGATGGTTTGGGAGGAGGATGGTTTGGGAGATGGATGGTCATCAAGCAACATCTCTCTACTATCTACTATCTATTAGATTTCTCTTATATATATATAACTAATAGATGTTTCTCTCTCTCTCTCTCTTCTCTTCATCGCTCTACTATCTACTATCTATTAGATTTTTC